>CANJKZ010000063.1:10000-610000 GCA_947471745.1 Closterium sp. Naga37s-1
CCGCGATACGTCTGCGGACAAGCTCTCCTCCCGCGCGATTCCTTGTGTCTTCCTTGGCTTTGTCCCGGACGCGTCTGGTTGGCAGTTTTACCACGCCACCTCGCGCCGTGTCCTGCCCTCTAAGGACATCACTTTTGACGAGTCGATGCCCTACTACCGCCTCTTCCCCTACCGCACTGCCCCGCTCCCCCCGCCACCTCTCTTCCTCGCGCCAGGTGCTGCTGTGGTAGACCCCCTCCCCCCTCAGGGTGCTGCTCCCTCAGGTGTGTCCCAGGTAGACCCGGTTGAGCCTGTCGAGGTAGCTGTCGACTCTCGTCCTGCTCGGGGTGCTGAGCCTAAGCGTGCGGAGCCTGGGGGTGTGGAGTCTGGGGGTGCGGAGCCGGCGGGTGCTGAGTCTGGGGGTGCAGAGCCTGCGGGTGCTGAGTCTGGGGGTGCTGAGTCTGGGGGTGCTGAGCCTGAGGGTGCTGCGACTGAGAGTGCTACACCTGGAGGCGCTCTTTCCTCACAGCAGCTGCGTGAGTGGTACTTACAGTACTGCAGCCTCAGGAGAGCTGCTGCTGGAGCTCGTGCTCGTGCTTCCCCTCCAAGGCGGGAGCTGCCCTCTCCCCAGCGGCTCCGAGAGTGGTACGTTCGTCGCAGCAGTCTCCGGAGTGGCGCTCCTAGTGTCACGGACCCTGCAGCTGGAGGTGCTGCTGGTGCTGGAGCTGCTGGAGGTGCTACTGCTGCACGCGGTGCTGCTGGCACTACTGGAGGTGCTGCTGGGGCTGCTGGAGCTGCTGGAGGTGCTGCTGGTACTGGTGCTGCTGGTACTGGTGCTGCTGGAGCTGCTGGAGGTGCTACTGGAGGTGCTGCTGGTACTGGTGCTACTGGTGCTGGTCCTGCTGGAGATACTGGAGGTGCTGCTAGTCCTGGAGCTACTGGAGGCACTGCTGCTGCTGGCGGTGCTGCTGGTGCTATTAGAGCTGCTGGAGGTGCTGCTGGAGTTGCGGGAGGTGCTGCTGCTGCTGGCGGTGCTGCTGGCACTACTAGAGGTGCTGCTGGTGCTGACACTGCTGCTGCTGGCGGTACTGCTGGAGGTGCTGGAGCTGCTGGTGCTGCTGGTCCTGGAGGTGCTCGTACTGGGGGTACTGGAGCTGCTGGTACTGGAGCTGCTGAGGGGGTTGGAGCTGGAGTTGCTGAGCGGCCACGGCCGTACTACGTTCCGCTCCTTCAGCAGGTTCTTGGTCTCCCGCCCTCTACTGGTCCTACTCCTCCCCTACTGAGTCCACCGCCTGTCCAGTCACAGTCACAGTTACAGCCTGCCTCTCCACTGCCTGGTCCTTCTCCTTACACTGCGCCGACGAGTAGTCTTACTGAGCGTCGTGAGCCTGAGTCTCGTCCTCCGTCGCCTGTGTCTAGTCCAGAGTCGCCTGTGTCGAGTCCAGACTCGCCTGTCCGGGCTGTCCGCGCGTCGTGCTCCGCGTGAGCGTCCTCCTCCTGTCCTTTGCACTCACTATATGACCCTGCGTCCTTCCACTGCTCCACAGCGCGTCCCACTGCCGTCTCCTCCTGCGTCCTCTCTCCCTGACGTTGCTGACCCGCCGTCAGACCTTACTCGTGCTGCCAGTCCTACTGTCGCGCGTCTCCTTGCCACTGTTGTCACTGACCCTACCTTTGAGTCCTCTGCTGCGTCTGCTCTAGTCGCTGAGCTTGTTGACTTTGCTGCCGCCTGTCGTCTAGACTACGCCGCTAGTCTTGTTGCTGAGTCTGAGTCTGTCTGTCCTCCGTCCGTCGGGGGTGAGTGTGCTCTTGGCACGAACGTCCTTGAGGACAGACAGGAGGAGTTTGAGTGCTTTGCTGCTGCTTTACCTCATCTCGTGTCCATGCTGACTGCCCCTGAGGGAGACCCGGATGCACCAGACATCCCGACCCCACGCTCCTACGCAGAGGCGATGGAGGGTCTCTACTCCTCTCAGTGGCAGACAGCTATGGACGCAGAGATGGCTTCCTGGAAGTCCACAGGCACCTACGTCGACGAGGTTCCCCCACCTGGGGCGAACATCGTCAGTGGCATGTGGATTTTCAGGGTGAAGCGGCCGCCGGGTTCTCCGCCTGTCTTCAAGGCGCGTTACGTTGCACGAGGCTTCAGTCAGCGAGAGGGAGTTGACTTCTTCCAGACCTTCTCTCCGACCCCGAAGATGACCACTCTTCGGGTTCTGCTGCACGTCGCTGCTCAGCGTGACTACGAGCTCCACTGCCTTGACTTCAGCACTGCTTTCCTACAGGGCACCCTGCACGAGGAGATCTGGCTGCGCCGCCCACCTGGCTTCACTGGGTCGTTCCCTCCTGGTACCCAGTGGAGCCTCCGGCGGCCAGTCTACGGTCTCCGCCAGGCACCTCGTGAGTGGCACGACACACTGAGGACTACTCTTGCTGCTCTTGGGTTTGCTCCTTCTACTGCTGACCCGTCGCTGTTTCTACGCACCGACACCACTCTGTCGCCGTTCTACGTTCTCGTGTACGTAGACGACTTGGTCTTTGCTACTGCTGACACTGAGGCACTCGCCCACGTGAAGTCGGAGCTGCAGAAGAGACACACGTGCACAGACCTGGGTGAGCTGACAAGCTATCTTGGCTTGCGGATCACCCGGGACAGAGCACAGCGCACCATCACCTTGACTCAGTCACACATGGTGCAGCAGGTCCTTCAGCGCTTCCGCTTCACGTACTCCTCGCCTCAGCCCACTCCTCTGCCTAGCGGTCACTCGCTCTCAGCTCTGCCTTCGGATGAGTCCGTAGAGCCGAGTGGCCCGTATCCAGAGCTTGTGGGCTGCCTCATGTACCTGATGACCTGCACTCGACCTGACCTAGCCTACCCTCTTAGCATCCTAGCACGCTATGTCGCTCCTGGCCGTCACCGGAAGGAGCACATGGATGCCGCTAAGAGGGTGTTGCGCTACTTGTGCAGTACGTCGGGCATGGGGCTTGTGCTTGGAGGACGGCGCGACGTTGTCCTCACTGGGCACTCAGACGCTTCTTGGGCTGACAACCAGGCTACTCAGCGGTCGTCTCAGGGTTACACCTTCAGCCTTGGCTCTGGCTCAGTTTCTTGGCGTTCTACACGCTCTTCCTCTGTTCTCAGCTCCAGTTGTGAGGCTGAGATCTACGCCACAGCCATGGCTGCCCAGGAGCTTCGCTGGCTCACCTACCTACTGACCGACCTGGGAGAGCTGCCTCGTTCTCCTCCACTGCTGTACGTCGACAACAAGGCCGCCCTTGCCTTGTGTCAGGAGCACAGACTGGAGCACAGAACGAAGCACATCGCTCTGCGCTACTTCCTTGCTCGAGAGCTGCAGCAGCGTGGTCAGCTTCGTCTTTCTTACGTGGCCACTCGGGCCAACACTGCTGATGTGTTCACCAAGGCGCTTCAGCCTTGTGATCATCAGCGTTTCTGTACTGTTCTAGGCCTTGTGCCTACTCTCCCTCACTTGCTCACTTCTTGACTCTGCTTGTACTGTGATCTCTATATATATACCTGCATGCTTACTCTTGCTAGGTTGTGATCACTATACCTCTTGTTTATTATCAAACTGCATGTAAACTGGTCTTGTGACCGCTTGCTTGTGCTCGGAATTTGTGTGGTATCCTTGAGATCCACCCTGAGTTTTGCTTTGCTTTGCTTTGCTTTGACTGGTCTTGTGACCATCTGGTTGTCTCCCACTTAGCCTATGGGGGTGTGTCAAACATTGTATGTTTACATTGTGTAGGCTATAGTGGGTTTAGCCTTAGGGGGTACAACAAACTTAGGGTTTCCTACTTGTACCCAACTTTCTGCTAGTTCATTCATTCTCGTTCGTTCTTAGTTTCTAACATAACTTAGACTCCCCCCCCGACTAACTTAGACCCCCCGGATTAACTTAGACCCCCTTGGATTAACTTAGACTTCCCTGGACTAACTTAGACCCCCCTGGATTAACTTAGTTTGTTTTCCCAATAATAAATTTTTATTCATATAAAGTATATAGAGAAATATATGATAAAATGGTGCATTGGCCAGACAGGTCGGTATGGGAACTCAGAGTGCAAGTGCTATGGAGAACGGAATCGCTCAGATATCACAAAGTACAGTGAATCTAGCAGTCTCACTCAATTTGAAGGTGGGAAATATATTAATCTAGTGAACTAATAGGGTTTGAAAGGTATCTAACGCAAATGTATAGAGAAAATGGTGCATTGGTCAGGCAGGTAGGTATGGGAACTTAGAGTGCAAGTGCCAAGGAGAACGGAAACGCTCGGACCTTGCAAATGACAGGGAATCTAGCTGTCCCATTCGATAAGAAGGTCGGAAAAATATTAATTTAGTGAACTAACAAGGTTTGAATGACATCTAACACACATGTATAGAGAAAATTGTGCATTGGCCAGGCAGGTCGGTATGGGAACTTAGAGTGCAAGTGCTAGGGAGAACGGAATCGCTCAGATCTCACAAAGTACAGGGAATCTAGCAGTCTCACTCAATTGGAAGGTGGGAAATATATTAATCTAGTGAACTAACAGGGTTTGAAAGGTATCTAACGCACATGTATAGAGAAAATGGTGCATTGGCCAGGCAGGTAGGTATGGGAACTTAGAGTGCAAGTGCCAAGGAGAACAGAAACGCTCAGATCTCGCAAATTACAGGGAATCTAGCTGTCCCATTCGATACGAAGGTAGGAAACATATTAATTTACTGAATTAACAAGGTTTGAATGGCATCTATCACACATGTATAGAGAAAATGTTGCATTGGCCAGGAAGGTCGGTATGAGAACTTAGAGTGCAAGTGCTAGGGAGAACGGAATCACTCAGATCTCACAAAGTACAAGGAATCTAGCAGTCTCACTCAATTGGAAGGTGGGAAATATATTAATCTAGTGAACTAACAGGGTTTGAAAGGTATCTAACGCACATGTATAGAGCAAATGGTGCATTGGCCAGGCAGGTAGGTATGGGAACTTAGAGTGCAAGTGCCAAGGAGAACGGAAACGCTCAGATCTCGCAAATTACAGGGAATCTAGCTGTCCCGTTCGATAAGAAGGTAGGAAACATATTGATTTAGTGAACTAACAAGGTTTGAATGGCATCTAACACACATTTATAGAGAAAATGGTGCATTGGCCAGACAGGTCGGTATGGGAACTTAGAGTGCAAGTACTAGGGAGAACGGAATCGCTCAAATCTCACAAAGTACAGGAAATCTAGCAGTCTCACTCAATTGGAAGGTGGGAAATATATTAATCTAGTGAACTAACAGGGTTTGAAAGGTATCTAACGCACATGTATTGAGCAAATGGTGCATTGGCCAGGCAGGTAGGTATGGGAACTTAGAGTGCAAGTGCCAAGGAGAACGGAAACGCTCAGATCTCGCAAATTACAGGGAATCTAGCTGTCCCGTTCGATACGAAGGTAGGAAACATATTGATTTAGTGAACTAACAAGGTTTGAATGGCATCTAACACACATTTATAGAGAAAATGGTTCATTGGCCAGACAGGTCGGTATGGGAACCTAGAGTGCAAGTGCTAGGGAGAACGGAATCGCTCAAATCTCACAAAGTACAGGAAATCTAGCAGTCTCACTCAATTGGAAGGTGGGAAATATATTAATCTAGTGAACTAACAGGGTTTGAAAGGTATCTAACGCACATGTATAGAGAAAATGGTACATTGGCCAGGCAGGTAGGTATGGGAACTTAGAGTGCAAGTGCCAAGGAGAACGGAAACGCTCAGATCTCGCAAATTACAGGGAATCTAGCTGTCCCATTCGATAAGAAGGTATGAAACATATTCATTTAGTGAACTAACAAGGTTTGAATGGCATCTAACACACATGTATAGAGAAAATGGTGCATTGGCCAGGAAGGTCGGTATGGGAACTTAGAGTGCAAGTGCTAGGGAGAACGGAATCGCTCAGATCTCACAAAGTACAGAGAATCTAGCAGTCTCACTCAATTCGAAGGTGGGAAATATATTAATCTAGTGAACTAACAGGGTTTGAAAGGTATCTAACGCACATGTATAGAGAAAATGGTGCATTGGCCAGGTAGGTAGGTATGGGAACTTAGAGTGCAAGTGCCAAGGAGAACGGAAATGCTCAGATCTCGCAAATTACAGGGAATCTAGCTATCCCATTCGATATGAAGGTTGGAAACATATTAATTTAGTGACAAACAAGATTTGAATGGTATCTAACACACATGTATAGAGAAAATGTTGCATTGGCCAGGCAGGTCGGTATGGGAACTTAGAGTGCAAGTGCCAAGGAGAACGGAAACGCTCAGATCTCGCAAATTACAGGGAATCTAGCTGTCCCATTCGGTATGGAAACTTAGAGTGCAAGTGCTAGGGAGAAAGGAATCGCACAGATCTCACAAAGTACAGGGAATCTAGCAGTCTCACTCAATTGGAAGGTGAGAAGTCTATTAATCTAGTGAATGAACAGGGTTTGAAAGGTATCTAACGCACATGTATAGAGAAAATGGTGCATTGGCCAGGCAGGTAGGTATGGGAACTTGGAGTGCAAGTGCTAGGGAGAACGGAATCGCTCAGATCTCACAAAGTACAGGGAATCTAGCAGTCTCACTCAAATGGAAGGTGGGAAATATATTAATCTAGTGAACTAACAGGGTTTGAAAGGTATCTAACGCACATGTATAGAGAAAATGGTGCATGGGATCTTAGAGGGCAAGTGCCAAGGAGAACGGAAACGCTTAGATCTCGCAAATTACAGGGAATCTAGCTGTCCCATTCGATAAGAAGGTAGGAAACATATTAATTTAGTGAACTAACAAGGTTTGAATGGCATCTAACACGGTTTGAAGGGCGTAGGGAAAAGCATCGAACGACCTGAATGTTGTTGCATATTCGGGTGGCCCATGCTCAAATTACCTACCAGAGCAATTCCAGCTTGGTTCCTGCGCACAGAAAAGTTCGGCGCCTGCGCTGACGGCTGTGCCTGCCGATAAATGGTATTGAAGTGCATGAATCCTCACAGGCGTAGGGAAAAGCATCGAACCACTTGAATGTTGTTGCATATTCCGGTGGCCCATGCTCAAATACACCAACCAGAGCAATTTTAGCTTGCTTCGTGCGCACCAAAAAGTTCGGCGCCTGCGATGATGGCTGTGCCTGCCGACAAATGGTAACGAAGTGCATGAATCCTCATAGGCGTAGGGAAAATCATCGAACAACGTGAATGTTGTTGCATATTCGGGTGGCCCATGCTCAAATACACCTACCAAATCAATTTCAGCTTGGTTCGTGCGCACAGAAAAGTTCTGCGCCTGCGCTGACGGCTTTGCCTGCAGACAAATGGTAACGAAGTGCATGAATCCTCATAGGCGTAGGGAAAAGCACCAAACGACTTGACTCTTGTTGCATATTCGGGTGGCCCATGCTCAAATACACCTACCAAAGCAATTCCAGCTTGGTTCGTGCGCACCAAAAAGTTTGGCACCTGCGATGACGGCTGTGCCTGCCAACAAATGGTAACGAAGTGCATGAATCCTCATAGGCGTAGGGAAAAGCATCGAACGATTTGAATGTTGTTGCATATTCGGGTGGCCCATGCTCAAATACACCTACCAGAGCAATTTCAGCCTGGTTCGTGCGCACAGAAAAGTTCGGCGCCTGCGCTGACAGCTGTGAGTGCCGACAAATGGTAACGAAGTGCATGAATCCTCATAGGCATAGGGAAAAGCATCGAACGACCTGAATGTTGTTGCATATTCGGGTGGCCCATGCTCAAATACGCCTACCAGAGCAATTCCAGCTTGGTTCATGCGCACAGAAAAGTTCGGCGCCTTCGGTGACGGCTGTGTCTGCCGAGAAATGGTAACGAAGTGCATGAATCCTCATAGGCATAGGGAAAAGCATCGAACGACCTGAATGCTGTAGCATATTCGGGTGGCCCATGCTCAAATACACCTACCAGAGCAATTGCAGCTTGGTTGGTGCGCACAGGAAAGTTCGGCGCCTGCGGTGACGGTTGTGTCTGCCGACAAATGGTAACGAAGTGCATGAATCCTCGTAGGCATAGGGAAAAGCATCGAACAACCTGATTGTTGTTGCATATTCGGGTGGCCCATGCTCAAATACACCTACCAGAGCAATTCCAGCTTGGTTCATGCGCACAGAAAGGTTCGGCGCCTGCGCTAACGGCTGTGCCTGCCGACAAATGGTAACGAAGTGCATGAATCCTCATAGGCGTAGGGAAAAGCATCGAACGACCTGAATGTTGTTGCATATTCGGGTGGCCCATGCTCAAATACACCTACCAGAGCAATCCCAGCTTGGTTCGTGCGCACCGAAAAGTTCGGCGCCTGCGCTGACGGCTGTGCCTGCCGACAAATGGTAACGAAGTGCATGAATCCTCATAGGCGTAGGGAAAAGCATCGAACGACCTGACTGTTGTTGCATATTCGGGTGGCCCATGCTCAAATACACCTACCAGAGCAATCTCAGCTTGGTTCGTGCGCACCGAAAAGTTCGGCGCCTGCGCTGACGGCTGTGTCTGCCGACAAATGGTAACGAAGTGCATGAATCCTCATAGGCGTAGGGAAAAGCATCGAACGACCTGAATGTTGTTGCATATTCGGGTGGGCCATCCTCAAATACACCTACCAGAGCAATTCCAGCTTGGTTCGTGCGCACAGAAAAGTTCGGCGCCTGCAATAACGGCTGTGCCTGCCGACAAATGGTATCGAAGTGCATGAATCCTCATAGGCGTAATGAAAAGCATCAAACGACCTGAATGTTGTTGCATATTCGGGTGGGCCATGCTCAAATACACCTACCAGAGCAATTCCAGCTTGGTTCGTGCGCACCAAAAAGTTCGACGCCTGCGATGACGGCTGTGCCTGCCGACAAATGGTAACGAAGTGCATGAATCCTCATAGGCGTAGGGAAAATCATCGAACGGCCTGAATGTTGTTGCATATTCGGGTGGCCCATGCTCAAATACACCTACCATAGCAGTTCCAGCTTGGTTCGTGCGCACCAAAAAGTTCGGCGCCAGCGATGACGGCTGTGTCAGCCGACAAATCGTAACGAAGTGCATGAATCCTCACAGGCGTAGGGAAAAGCATCGAACGACCTGAATGTTGTTGCATATTCCGGTGGCCCATGCTCAAATACACTTACCAGAGCAATTCCAGCTTGGTTCATGCGCACAGAAAAGTTCGGCTCCTGCGCTGACGGCTGTGCCTGCCGACAAATGGTAACGAAGTGCATGAATCCTCATAGGCGTAGGGAAAAGCATCAAACGGCCTGAATGTTGTTGCATATTCGGATGACCCATGCTCAAATACACCTACCAAAGAAATTACAGCTTGGTTCGTGCACACAGAAAAGTTCGGCGCCTGCGCTGACGGCTGTGCCTGCGGACAAATGGTAACGAAGTGCATGAATCCTCATAGGCATAGGGAAAAGCATCGAACGGGTTGAATGTTGTTGCATATTCCGGTGGCCCATGCTCAAATACACCAACCAGAGCAATTCCAGCTTGGTTCGTGCGCACCAAAAAGTTCAGCGCCTGCGATGACGGCTGTGCCTTCCGACAAATGGTAACAAAGTGCATGATCCCTCATAGGCGTAGGGAAAATCATCGAACAACCTGAATGTTGTTGCATATTCGGGTGGCCCATGCTCAAATACACCTACCAGAGCAATTTCAGCTTGGTTCGTGCGCACAGAAAAGTTCTGCACCTGCGCTGATGGCTGTGCCTGCCGACAAATGGTAACGAAGTGCATGAATCCTCATAGGCGTAGGGAAAAGCATCGAACGACCTGAATGTTGTTGCATATTCGGGAAGCCCATGCTCACCTACCAGAGCAATTTCAGTTTGGTTCGTGCGCACCAAAAAATTTGGCGCCTGCGATGACGGCTGTGCCTGCCGACAAATGGTAACGAAGTGCATGAATCCTCATAGGCGTAGGGAAAAGCATCGAACGACCTGAATGTTGTTGCATATTTGGGTGGCCCATGCTCAAATACACCTACCAGAGCAATTCCAGCTTGGTTCGTGCGCACAGAAAAGTTCGGCGCCTGCGCTGACGGCTGTGTCTGCCGATAAATGGTAACGAAGTGCATGAATCCTCATAGGCGTAGGGAAAAGCATCGAACGACCTGAATGTTGTTGCATATTTGGGTGGCCCATGCTCAAATACACCTACGAGAGTAATTCCAGCTTGGTCGTGCGCACCAAAAAGTTCGGCGCCTGCGATGACGGCTGTGCCTGCCGACAAATGGTAACGAAATGCATGAATCCTCATAGGCGTAGGGAAAATCATCGAACGACCTGAATGTTGTTGCATATTCGGGTGGCGCATGCTCAAATACACCTACCAGAGCAATTTCAGCTTGGTTCGTGCGCACAGAAAAGTTCGGCGTCTGCGGTGACGGCTGTGTTTGCCGACAAATGATAACGAAGTGCATGAATCCTCATAGGCGTAGGGAAAAGCATCGAACGACCTGAATGTTGTTGCATATTTGGGTGGCCCATGCTCAAATACACCTACCAGAGCAATTCCAGCTTGGTTCGTGCGCACAGAAAAGTTCGGCGCCTGCGCTGACGGCTGTGTCTGCCGATAAATGGTAACGAAGTGCATGAATCCTCATAGGCGTAGGGAAAAGCATCGAACGACCTGAATGTTGTTGCATATTCGGGTGGCCCATGCTCAAATACACCTACCAGAGCAATTCCAGCTTGGTTCATGCGCACAAAAAAGTTTGGCGCCTGCGCTGACGGCTGTGCCTGCCGACAAATGGTAACGAACTGCATAAATCCTCATAGGCGTAGGGAAAAGCATTGAACGACCTGAATGTTGTTGCATATTCGGGTGGCCCATGTGTCAAACATTATATCTGTTGTAGTTGTTTAAGCTACAGTGGGTTAGCCTTTAGTGGGTACACAATTCTAGGGTTTGGTACTTGTACTCATTTCTGTTCTAGTTCAATCATTCCTGTTTCGTACATTCTAACATGGTTTCAGAGCAGGTCCTCCGCTAGGACCGATTTTTTTTTTACGGGCCCACCACTCTGACTGTCTCCTAGCGCCCTCGTGCGCCCCACTGTCTAAGCGCCCTCGTGCGCTCCTCCTTAGAGGCCCCTTACGGCCCCGTCGACCCCTTAGCGGCCCCTCAAGGCCCCGTCGACCCCACGCGCCGCCCTTTTCACGGCCCCTTACGGCCTCGTCGACTTCGCGCGCCGCCCCTTAGCGGCCCCGTCGGCCCCGCGTTCGCCCCTTAGAGGCCCCTTACGGCCCCGTCAGAACCGAGCCGCCCCCCACGCGCGACCGCCACAGCCCCGCCAGAACCGAGCCGCCCGAACCGAGCCGCCCGAACCGAGCCGCCCGAACCGAGCCGCCCGAACCGAGCCGCCCAGAACCGAGCCGAGCCGCGCCGCCCTCCCCGTACTAAGCAGCCCTCTTTGGACCGAGCCGCCCTACCTGAGTTGCAGTGCCTACTGTTTTTAGGGTTTCTGCTGCTACTACTGCTCTTACTGCAACTATGGCTAACCCTGCTGTTCTAGATTTCGATGCTGAGGGTCGCCCACTGAAGTTTGAGACCTGGCTCGATGACTTGCACCTGTTCCTCCAGCTCACTGCCAAGGAGGATATCTCGCTGTACGATCACGCACTAGACAATGCTGCTGCCCCTGCTACCACTGCTGACAGTACTGCCCGTTCACAGTGGCAGACTCGTGACGCCCACGCTCGCTTTGCCATTCGCAACTCCCTGCCGGTAGATGAGCGCGAGCACTTTGGCCAGCACAAAACTGCACAGGCACTGTACACTGCTGTAGTTGCGCGCTACTCCTCGCCTGCCTCTGCTACGCTAGGCCGTCTCTCGCTCCCCTACCTGTTCCCAGACCTGCCCGCTTTTGCCACAGTAGCTGACCTCACCACGCACCTCCGCACTAGTGAGGCTCGCTTCCGTGCCGCTATGCCCGCTGAGTTTCTTGCCACCCACCCCCCCCCGCTCTGGCTCACTCTCTACCACCTTGTCACCCGTCTCCCTGACTCTCTTCGTGCGGTCAGGGACCACTTCCTAGCTCGCTCCCCCACTGAGCTCATCATAGACCTGCTCGAGAAGGAACTGCTTGCAGCCGAGACTAGCATAGTCGCTGTAGCTGCCTCTCGTGGCGACCCCCGCACCCCGTTCTTTGAGGGGTGTTCCCCTTCCCCCCTGCTCCCCTCTGTCGCCTCTGCTGCTGCTGTCGACCTAGCTGGTACTGAGCAGGTCGGGACTGCGTCCGCTCCGAGCTGGCGCCGCAGCGGCAAGGGCAAAGGGGGCAAGGGAGGTGGAGGTGACGGCGGGGGAGGTGGTGGTGGGGGCGGTGGAGGCGGTGGGGGTGGTGGCGGGGCAGGAGGGGCTAGTGGCAGCGGTGGGGGTGGTGGCGGCAGCAGCGGAGGAGGTGGCCGGGGTGGGGGCGGTGGTTGGGGCGGCGGTGGACGAGGCGGCGGCAGGGGCGGTGGTGGTCGAGGTGGTGGTCGTGGTGGCGCTGGCGGACAGCAGACTCTCTCTCCCCAGGAGCTTCGTGAGTGGTACTCTCAGCACGGGGGGGGGGGGGGGTGGCCTTAGCTGCACGTACGTCATCCGCACTGGTGAGCGCACTGGCCACACGTGTGGGAGGGCGCACGCCACGCAGCGCTGCTTCTCCCGCCTCGACGACGCTTGGCGCACTCAGTTCCCTACTGCCACTGAGCTGCCCCGCTGGTGGGATCTGATGAAGAAGAACATTGATGTCTTTGCTCTTGACTTTGATGCTATTCTCACTGCCATGTATGTGTTGTCTACTAGTGGAGAGGGTGATCAGTACCTGCGTGTTCCGCCCGAACCGGGCATTCGCACCAGTGAGGCTGCCGCTCTAGGTGCTTGCGTGTCTGCTGCCCCAGGTGCTGGTGAGGCTGCTGCACTAGGTGCTTACGTGTCTGCTGCCCCAGGTGCTGGTGAGGCTGCTGCTCCAGGTGCTAGTGAGTCTGCGCCCCCTGGTACTGAGTCCACTGAGGCACTGCACACCTTCACTCTAGACTCAGGAGCTTCTCGCTGTTTCTTTCGTGACCGCACTGCCCTTGAGCAGCTTGCTCGGCCAGTTGCTGTCTCCCTTGCTGACCCCTCTGGGGGTCCGGTCATTGCGACCTCCTCCACTGTCCTTCCTTGTCCTGCGGTTCCGTCGGGCACTCTGTCAGGTCTCCACCTCCCCTCGTTCTGTAGGAACTTGGTGGCAGGCTGTGCCCTACAGGACGGGGGTGTCCACCAGTTCACCCCTGCCTACGAGCGTGTGACACACTGCACGTGTGCTCGGACGGGCCGTCACCTGGCTACCTTCACTAGGCAGCCGGGGTCGGACCTGTACACACTGACCACTGAGTCCCCTCAGGTAGCTGCGTCTGCGTCTGCGTCAGGTCAGCTGTCTGCCCCCTGCTCGTGTCGCTCTCTGGCGCACGAGACTGTCCTCTGGCACCACCGCCTTGGACACCCGTCAGTGCAGCGCCTTCGTGCCATGCACAAACGGTACCTTGTCTCTGGTCTTCCCCGGGTACTCCCTCCCCTCCCTCCCTCGCCTGCTCCTCCCTGTCTTCCTTGTGTCGAGGGGCGGCAGCGCGCCGCTCCTCACTCCTCCTCGTTTCCCCCGACGACTGCTCCCTTGCAGACGCTCCACATGGACGTGTGGGGCCCAGCCCGCGTCCGTGGACAGGGTCAGGAGCGGTACTTCCTGATCGTTGTTGACGACTTCTCGCGCTACACCACGGTCTTCCCCTTGCGCACCAAGGGTGAGGTCCCTGCTGTTTTGATCCCTTGGATCCGCGCTTCTCGTCTCCAGCTCAGCGAGCGGTTCCACTCGGACTTTCCTGTCTTGCGTCTGCACTCTGACAGAGGTGGTGAGTTCTCCTCCGACCTCTTGGCAGCCTACTGTGCTGAGCACGGTATCGAGCAGTCGTTCACGCTTCCGGCCTCTCCACAGCAGAATGGGGTTGCTGAGCGCCGCATTGGCTTGGTCATGGAGGTCGCTCGTACCTCCTTGATCCATGCGGCCGCCCCCCACTTTCTGTGGCCGTTTGCAGTCCGCTACGCTGCGCATCAGCTCAACCTCTGGCCCCGTGCCTCCTTGCCGGAGACCTCGCCCACACTGCTGTGGACGGGGGAGGTTGGCGATGCGTCGCGTTTTCGGGTCTGGGGATCTCGAGCTTTTGTTCGCGATACGTCTGCGGACAAGCTCTCCTCCCGCGCTGTTCCTTGTGTCTTCCTTGGCTTTGTCCCGGACGCGTCTGGTTGGCAGTTTTACCACGCCACCTCGCACCGTGTCCTGCCCTCTCAGGACGTCACGTTTGACGAGTCGGTGCCCTACTACCGCCTCTTCCCCTACCGCACTGCCCCGCTCCCTCCCCCGCCTCTCTTCCTCGCGCCAGGTGCTGCTGTGGTAGACCCCCTCCCCCCTCAGGGTGCCGCTCCCTCAGGTGTGTCCCAGGTAGACCCGGTTGACCCTGTCGAGGTAGCTGTCGACTCTTGTCCTGCTAGGGGTGCTGAGCCTGAGCGTGCGGAGCCTGGGGGTGCGGAGCTTGGGGGTGCGGAGCCTGGGGTTGCGGAGTCTGGGGGTGCTGAGACTGGGGGTGCTGAGACTGGGGGTGCTGAGTCTGGGGGTGCTGAGCCTGGGAGTGCTACACCTGGAGGAGCTCTCTCCTCCGAGCAGCTGCGTGAGTGGTACTTACAGTACTGCAGCCTCAGGAGAGGTGCTTCTAGAGCTCGGAGCGCTGCTGGAGCGGGTGCTAGTGCTTCCCCTCCTCGGCGGGCGCTGCCCTCTCCCCAGCAGCTCCGCGAGTGGTACGCTCGGCACTGCAGTCTCCGGAGTGGCGCTCCTCGCGTCGCGGACCCTGGTACTGGAGTTGCTGGCGGTGCTGCTGGTGCTGCTGGAGGTGCTGCTGGTGCTGGTGCTGCTGGAGCTGCTGGAGGTGCTGCTGGAGCTGCTGGAGGTGCTGCTGGTGCTGCTGGAGGTGCTACTAGTGCTGGTGCTGCTGGAGCTGCTGGAGGTGCTGCTGGTGCTGCTGGAGGTGCTACTAGTGCTGGTGCTGCTGGAGCTGCTGGAGGTGCTGCTGGTGCTGCTGGTGCTGCTGGAGCTGCTGGAGGTGCTACTAGTGCTGGTGCTGCTGGAGCTGCTGGCGGTGCTGCTGGCGCTGCTGGAGGTGCTACTGGTGCTGGTGCTGCTGGAGCTGCTGGAGGTGCTGCTGGTGCTGCTGGAGGTGCTGGTGCTGCTAGAGCTACTGGAGGTGCTGCTGGTACTGGTGCTGCTGGTGCCAGTACTGCTGGAGCTGCTGGAGGTGCTACAGGTGCTGGAGCTGCTGGAGCTGCTAGTCCTAGAGGTGCTCGTACTGGAGGTACTGGAGCTGCTGGGACTGGAGCTGCTGAGGGGGTTGGAGCTGGAATTGCTGAGCGGCCGCGGCCGTACTACGTTCCGCTCCTTCAGCAGGTTCTTGGTCTCCCGCCCTCTCCTGGTCCTACTCCTCCTCCCCTACTGAGTCCACCAATTGTCCCGTCGCAGTCACAGTTACATCCTGCCTCTCCACTGCCTGGTCCTTCTCCTTACACTGCGCCGACAGGTAGCTTTACAGAGCGTCGTGAGCCTGAGTCTCGTCCTCCGTCGCCTGAGTCTAGTCCTGCGTCTTCTGAGTCTCGTCCAGAGTCGCCTGTCCGCACTGCACGCACTGGTCGTCGTGCTCCACGTGAGCGTCCTCCTCCTGTCCTAGGCACTCACTACATGACCCTGCGTCCGTCCACTGCTCCACAGCGCGTCCCTCTGCCGTCTCCTCCTGCGTCCTCTCTTCCTGACGTTGCCGACCCGCCGTCAGACCTTACTCGTGCTGCCAGTCCTACTGTCGCGCGTCTCCTTGCCACTGTTCTCACTGACCCTACCTTTGAGTCCTCTGCTGCGTCTGCTCTAGTCGCTGAGCTTGTTGACTTTGCTGCCGCCTGTCGTCTAGACTACGCCGCTAGCCTTGTCGCTGAGTCTGAGTCTGTCTGTCCTCCGTCAGTCGGGGGTGAGTGTGCTCTTGGCACGGACGTCCTTGAGGACAGACAGGAGGAGTTTGAGTGCTTTGCTGCTGCTTTACCTCATCTCGTGTCCATGCTGATTGCCCCTGAGGGAGACCCGGATGCACCAGACATCCCGACCCCACGCTCCTACGCAGAGGCGATGGAGGGTGAGTACTCCTCTCAGTGGCAGACAGCCATGGACGCAGAGATGGCTTCCTGGAAGTCCACAGGCACCTACGTCGACGAGGTTCCCCCACCTGGGGCGAACATCGTCAGTGGCATGTGGATCTTCAGAGTGAAGCGGCCGCCGGGTTCTCCGCCTGCCTTCAAGGCGCGTTACGTTTGCACGAGGCTTCAGTCAGCGAGAGGGAGTTGACTTCTTCCAGACCTTCTCCCCGACCCCGAAGATGACCACTCTTCGGGTTCTGCTGCACGTCGCTGCTCAGCGTGACTACGAGCTCCACTGCCTTGACTTCAGCACTGCGTTCCTACAGGGCACCCTGCACGAGGAGATCTGGCTGCGCCGCCCACCTGGCTTCACTGGGTCGTTCCCTCCTGGTACCCAGTGGAGCCTCCGGCGGCCGGTCTACGGTCTCCGCCAGGCGCCCCGTGAGTGGCACGACACACTGAGGACTACTCTTGCTGCTCTTGGGTTTGCTCCTTCTACTGCTGACCCGTCACTGTTTCTACGCACCGACACCACTCTGCCTCCGTTCTACGTTCTCGTGTACGTAGACGACTTGGTCTTTGCTACTTCTGACACTGAGGCACTCGCCCACGTGAAGTCGGAGCTGCAGAAGAGACACACGTGCACAGACCTGGGTGAGCTGACAAGCTATCTTGGCTTGCGGATCACCCGGGACAGAGCACAGCGCACCATCACCTTGACTCAGTCACACATGGTGCAGCAGGTCCTTCAGCGCTTCCGCTTCACGTACTCCTCGCCTCAGCCCACTCCTCTGCCTACCGGTCACTCGCTCTCAGCTCTGCCTTCGGATGAGTCCGTAGAGCCGAGTGGCCCGTATCCAGAGCTTGTGGGCTGCCTCATGTACCTGATGACCTGCACTCGACCTGACCTAGCCTACCCTCTTAGCATCCTAGCACGCTATGTCGCTCCTGGCCGTCACCAGAAGGAGCACATGGATGCCGCTAAGAGGGTGTTGCGCTACTTGTGCAGTACGTCGGGCATGGGGCTTGTGCTTGGAGGACGGCGCGACGTTGTCCTCACTGGACACTCCGACGCTTCTTGGGCTGACGACCAGGCTACGCAGCGGTCGTCTCAGGGTTACACCTTCAGCCTTGGCTCTGGCTCTGTTTCCTGGCGTTCTACACGCTCTTCCTCTGTTCTCAGCTCCAGTTGTGAGGCTGAGATCTACGCCACAGCCATGGCTGCCCAGGAGCTACGCTGGCTCACCTACCTGCTGACCGACCTCGGAGAGCGGCCTAGTTCTCCTCCAGTGCTGTACGTCGACAACAAGGCAGCCATTGCCTTGTGTGAGGAGCACAGACTGGAGCACAGAACGAAGCACATCGCTCTGCGCTACTTCTTTGCTCGTGAGCTGCAGCAGCGTGGTCAGCTTCGTCTGCATTACGTGGCCACTCGGGCCAACACTGCTGATGTGTTCACCAAGGCACTTCAGCCTTGTGACCATCAGCGTTTCTGTACTGTTCTAGGCCTTGTGCCTACTCTCCCTCACTTGCTCACTTCTTGACTCTGCTTGTACTGTGATCTCTTTATATATACCTGCATGCTTTCACTTGCTAGGTTGTGATCACTGTACCTCTTGTTCTATTATCAAACTGCATGTGAACTGGTCTTGTGACCACTTGCTTGTGCTCGGAACTTGTGTGGTATCCTTTGAGATCCACCCTGAGCTTGCTTTTGCTTTGCCTTGCTTTGACTGGTCTTGTGACCCCTTGTTCTCCCCCGCTTTGCCTATGGGGGTGTGTCAAACATTATATCTGTTGTAGTTGTTTAGGCTACAGTGGGTTAGCCTTTAGTGGGTACACAATTCTAGGGTTAGGTACTTGTACTCATTTCTGTTCTAGTTCAATCATTCCTGTTTCGTACATTCTAACACCATGCTCAAATACACCTACCAGAGCAATTCCAGCTTGGTTCATGCGCACAGAAAAGTTCGGCGCCTGCGCTGACGGCTGTGCCTGCCGAAAAATGGTAACGAAGTGCATGAATCCTCATAGGCGTAGGGAAAAGCATCAAACGACCTGAATGTTGTTGCATATTCGGGTGGCCCATGCTCAAATACACCTACCAGAGCAATTCAAGCTTGGTTCATGCGCACAGAAAAGTTCGGCGCCTGCGCTGACGGCTGTGCCTGCCGGTAAATGGTAACGAAGTGCATGAATCCTCATAGGCGTAGGGAAAAGCATTGAACGAGAACGTTGTTGCATATTCGGGTGGCCCATGCTCAAATACACCTACCAGAGCAATTCCAGCTTGGTTCGTGCGCACAGAAAGGTTCGGCGCCTGCGCTGACGGCTGTGTCTACCGACAAATGGTAACGAAGTGCATGAATCCTCATAGCCGTAGGGAAAAGCATCGAGCGACCTGAATGTTGTTGCATATTCGGGTGGCCCATGCTCAAATACACCTACGAGAGCAATTCCAGCTTGGTTCGTGCGCACCAAAAAGTTTGGCGCCTGCGATGACGGCTGTGCCTGCCGACAAATGGTAACGAAATGCATGAATCCTCATAGGCGTAGGGAAAAGCATCGAACGACCTGAATGTTGTTGCATATCCGGGTGGCCCGTGCTCAAATACACCTACCTGAGCAATTCCAACTTGGTTTGTGCGCACAGAAAAGTTCGGCGCCTCGGATGACGGCTGTGTCTGCCGACAAATGGTAACGAAGTGCATGAATCCTCATAGGCATAGGGAAAAGCATCGAACGACCTGAATGTTGTTGCATATTCGGGTGGCCCATGCTCAAATACACCTACCAGAGCAATTCCAGCTTGGTTCGTGTGCTCCAAAAAGTTCGACGCTTGCGATGACGGCTGTGCCTGTTGACAAATGGTAACAAAGCGCATAAATCCTCATAGGCGTAGGGAAAGGCACCAAACAACCGAAATGTTGTTGCATATTCGGTTGGCCCATGCTCAAATACACCGACCAGAGCAATTCCAGCTTGGTTCGTGCGCACAGAAAAGTTCGGCGCCTGCGCTGACGGCTGTGCCTGCCGACAAATGGTAACGAAGTGCATGAATCCTCATAGGCGTAGGGAATAGCATGAACGACCTGAATGTTGTTGCATATTCAGGTGGCCCATGCACAAATACACATACCAGAGCAATTCCAGCTTGGTTCGTGCGCACCAAAAGTTCGGCGCCAGCGATGACGGCTGTGCCTGCCGACAAATGGTAACGAAGTGCATGAATCCTCATAGGCGTAGGGAAAAGCATCGAACGACCTGAATGTTGTTGCATATTCGGGTGGCCCATGCTCAAATACACCTACGAGAGCAATTCCAGCTTGGTTCGTGCGCACCAAAAAGTTCGGCGCCTGCGATGACGGCTGTGCCTGCCGACAAATGGTAACGAAATGCATGAATCCTCATAGGCGTAGGGAAAAGCATCAAACGGCCTGAATGTTGTTGCATATTTGGGTGGCCCATGCTCAAATACACCTACCAGAGCAATTCCAGCTTGGTGCTTGCGCACAGAAAAGTTCGGCGCCTGCGATGACGGCTGTGCCTGCCGACAAATGGTAACGAAGTGCATGAATCCTCATAGGCGTAGGGAAAAGCATCGAACGACCTGAATGTTGTTGCATATTCGGATGGCCCATGCTCAAATACACCCACCAGAGCAATTCCAGTTTGGTTCGTGCGCACAGAAAAGTTTGGCGCCTGCGCTGACGGCTGTGTCTGCCGACAAATGGTAACGAAGTGCATGAATCCTCATAGGCATAGGGAAAAGCATCGAACAACCTGAATGCTGTAGCATATTCGGGTGGCCCATGCTCAAATACACCTACCAGAGCAATTGCAGCTTGGTTTGTGCGCACAGGAAAGTTCGGCGCCTGCGGTGACGGTTGTGTCTGCCGACAAATGGTAACGAAGTGCATGAATCCTCGTAGGCATAGAGAAAAGCATCGAACAACCTGATTGTTGTTGCATATTCGGGTGGCCCATGCTCAAATACACCTACCAGAGCAATTCCAGCTTGGTTCATGCGCACAGAAAGGTTCGGCGCCTGCGCTAACGGCTGTGCCTGCCGACAAATGGTAACGAAGTGCATGAATCCTCATAGGCGTAGGGAAAAGCATCGAACGACCTGAATGTTGTTGCATATTCGGGTGGCCCATGCTCAAATACACCTACCAGAGCAATCCCAGCTTGGTTCGTGCGCACCGAAAAGTTCGGCGCCTGCGCTGACGGCTGTGCCTGCCGACAAATGGTAACGAAGTGCATGAATCCTCATAGGCGTAGGGAAAAGCATCGAACGACCTGAATGTTGTTGTATATTCGGGTGGCCAATGCTCAAATACACCTACCAGAGCAATTCCAGCTTGGTTCGTGTGCACCGAAAAGTTCGGCGCCTGCGATGACGGCTGTGCTTGCCGACAAATGGTAACGAAGTGCATGAATCCTCATAGGCGTAGGGAAAAGCATCGAACGACCTGAATGTTGTTGTATATTCGGGTGGCCAATGCTCAAATACACCTACCAGAGCAATTCCAGCTTGGTTCGTGTGCACCAAAAAGTTCGGCGCCTGCGATGACGGCTGTGCTTGCCGACAAATGGTAACGAAGTGCATGAATCCTCATAGGCTTAGAGAAAAGCATCGAATGACCTGAATATTGTTGCATATTCGGGTGGCCCATGCTCAAATATACCTACCAGAGCAATTCTAGCTTGGTTCGTGCGCACCAAAAAGTTCGGCGCCTGCGATGACGGCTGTGCCTGCCGAAAAATGGTAACGAAATGCATGAATCCTCATAGGCGTAGGGAAAAGCATCGAACGACCTGAATGTTGTTGCATATTCGGGTGGCCCATGCTCAAATACACCTACCAGAGCAATTCCAGCTTGGTTCGTGCGCACCAAAAAGTTCGGCGCCTGCGATGACGGCTGTGTCTGCCGACAAATGGTAACGAAGTGCATGAATCCTCATAGGCGTAGGGAAAGGCATCGAACGACCTGAATGTTGTTGCATATTCGTGTGAGAATAGTATGAAGGTATGATGAGACTAGGGCAAGGAGGGGGATACAAAGAAGTGTCGAGCAAAATTCTGTACCCCCTAAGGCTAAACCCACTACAGCCTAGATAACATTAAACATATAATTTGACACACCCCCATAGGCGAAGTGGAGGATAGCCAACACAAGAAACGGTCACAAGACCAGTCAAGAGAAGAAACAGAGCAAAGCAAGCTCAGGGTGGATCACAACGTCACCACACATTCCGAGCACAAGTTCAAAGGCCACAAGGCCAGTTCACATGCAGGATTATAAATCAAGGTGAACAAGCAAGACAGTGATCACAACCTAGCAAGGGTAAGCATGCAGGTGAAGCTATATATAGATCACAGTACAAGCAATGTCAAGAGGTAAGCAAGTGAGGCCAGGTAGGCACAAGACCTAACATAGTACAGAACCGCTGATGATCACAAGGCTGAAGTGCCTTGGTAAAGATATCAGCAGTGTTGGCCTGAGAGGCCACGTGAGCAAGGCGCAGCTGGCCACGCTGCTGCAGCTCACGTGCAAGGAAGTAGCAAAGAGCAATGTGCTTCGTTCTGTGCTCCAGTCTGTGCTCCTGACACAAGGCAATGGCAGCATTGTTGTCGACGTACAGCACTGGAGGAGAACGAGGCGGCTCTCCCAGGTCAGTCAGCAGGTAGGTGAGCCAGCGTAACTCCTGTGCAGCCATGGCCCCTGCGTAGATCTCGGCCTCACAGCTGGAGCCGAGAACAGAAGACGAGCGGGTAGACTGCCACGAAACAGAGCCGGAACCAAGGCTGAAGGTGTAACCCTGTGACGACCGCTGAGTAGCCATGTCGTCAGCCCAAGAAGCGTCTGCGTGACCAGTGAGGACCACTGAACGTCGCCCTCCAAGCACGAGCCCCATGCCCGACGTACTGCACAAGTAGCGCAACACCCTCTTAGCAGCATCCATGTGCTCCTTTCTGTGTCGGCCAGGAGCAACATAGCGTGCAAGGATGCTAAGAGGGTAGGCTAGGTCAGGTCGAGTGCAGGTCATCAAGTACATGACGCAGCTCACAAGCTCTGGATACGGGCCACTCGGCTCTACGGACTCATCCGAAGGCAGAGCTGAGAGCGAGTGGCGCGTAGGCAGAGGAGTGGGCTGTGGCGAGGAGTACGTGAAGCGGAAGCGCTGAAGGACCTGCTGCACCATGTGTGACTGAGTCAAGGTAACGGTGCACTGTGCTCTGTCCCGGGTGATCCGCAAGCCAAGATAGCTTGTCAGCTCACCCAGTCTGTGCACGTGTGTCTCTTCTGCAGCTTCGACTTCACGTGGGCGAGTGCCTCAGTGTCAGCAGTAGCAAAGACCAGGTCGTCTACGTACACGAGAACGTAGAACGGCGGCAGAGTGGTGTCGGTGCGTAGAAACAGTGACGGGTCAGCAGTAGAAGGAGCAAACCCAAGAGCAGCAAGAGTCGTCCTCAGTGTGTCGTGCCACTCACGGGGTGCCTGGCGGAGACCGTAGACCGGCCGCCGGAGGCTCCACTGGGTACCAGGAGGAAACGACCCAGTGAAGCCAGGTGGGCGGCGCAGCCAGATCTCCTCGTGCAGGCTGCCCTGTAGGAAAGCAGAGCTGAAGTCAAGAGAGTGAAGCTCGTAGTCACGCTGAGCGGCGACGTGCAGCAGAACCCGAAGAGTGGTCATCTTCGGGGTAGGGGAGAAGGTCTGAAAGAAGTCAACTCCCTCACGCTGACTGAAGCCTCGTGCAACGTAACGCGCCTTGAAGACAGGCGGAGAACCCGTCGGCCGCTTCACCCTGAAAATCCACATGCCACTGACGATGTTCGCCCCAGGCGGGGGAACCTCGTCGACGTAGGTGCCTGTGGACTTCCAGGAAGCCATCTCTGCGTCCATGGCTGACTGCCACTGAGAGGAGTAGGGACCCTCTATCGCCTTTGCGTAAGAGCGCGGGGTCGGGATGTCTGGTGCATCCGGGTCTCCCTCAGGGGCAATCAGCATGGACACGAGATGAGGTAAAGCAGCGGCAAAGCACTGGAACTCCTCCTGCCTGTCCTCAAGGACGTCCGTGCCAAGAGCACACTCACCCCCGACGGACGGAGGACAGACAGACTCAGACTCAGCAACTAGACTAGCGGCGTAGTCGAGACGACAGTGAGCAGCAAAATCGACAAGCTCAGCAACAAGAGCAGACGCAGCAGTAGACTCAAAGGCAGGGTCAGTGACAACAGTAGCGAGAAGACGCGTGACAGTAGGACTAGCAGCACGAAGGGAGTCAGACTCCGGGTCAGCAAGAGCAGGAAGAGAGGACGCAGGAGGAGACGGCAGAGGGACACGCTGTGGAGTAGTGGAAGGACGAAGCGCCATCTGGTGTGTGCTTGGGACAACAGGAGGACGCTGACGCGGAGCATGACGACCAGTGCGAGCAGCACGAACAGGCGACGCACGACGAGACTCAGGCGACGCAGGACGAGACTCAGGCTCACGACGCTCCGTAAGACCTCCGGTCGGACCAGTGTAGGGAGAAGGACCAGGGAGTGGCGAGGCAGGCTGTAACTGTGACTGCGACTGGACAGGCAGAGGACACTCTAAAGAGGGAGTGGGACCAGGAGCAGGCGGGAGACCAAGAACCTGCTGAAGGAGCGGAACGAAGTACGGCCGCGGCCGCGCAGCGCCTCCAGAACCAACAGAGACACCACCAGCACCCTCAGCTCCAGGGTCTCCAGCGACAACTCCCGCAGCACCACCAGCAGCTCCAGCACTAGTCGCTCCAGAACCTCCAGTACGAGCACCTCCAGGGCCAGCGGCCCCAGCAGCTCCAGCACCAGCAGCAGCACCTCCAGCAGCAGCAGCACCTCCAGGAGCTCCAGCACCAGCAGCACCTCCAGCAGCAGCAGCACCAGCAGCACCTCCAGCAGCAGCAGCACCTCCAGCAGTAGCAGCACCTCCAGTAGCTCCAGCACCAGCAGCACCTCCAGCAGCTCCAGCACCAGCAGCACCTCCAGCAGCTCCAGCACCAGCAGCACGGCTACAGCGCCGAGCGTACCACTCACGAAGCTGTCGTGGAGAGAGAGGCTCCCGCCGCAATGGGACACTCGGAGGACCTCCAGTCTCAGCACCCCCAGACTCAGCAACCCCAGGCTCAGCACCCCCAGGCTCAGCACCCCCAGGCTCAGCACCCCCAGACTCAGCACCCCCAGGCTCCGCACGCTCAGGCTCAGCACCCCCAGACCCAGCACCCGCAGGCTCAGCACCCCCAGCAGCACCAGAGTCAACAGCTACCTCGACAGGCTCGACTGCGTCTACCTGGGACACACCTGAGGGGGCAGGACCCTGAGGGGGGAGGGGGTCTACCTGGGGAGGACCTGGCGTGAGGAAGAGCGGCGGGGGGGGGAGGGGGGCAGTGCGGTAGGGGAAGAGACGGCAGTAGGGAACCGACTCGTCAAACGTGACGTCCTGAGAGGACAGAACACGGCGCGAGGTGGGGTGGTAAAACTGCCAGCCAGGCGCGTCAGGAGGGAAGCCAAGGAAGACGCAGTGAACGGCACGGGAGGACAGCTTGTCCGCAGACAAGTCGCGGACGAAAGCTCGAGATCCCCAGACACGGAACGCAGACGCATCGCCAACCTTCCCCGTCCACCGCAGAGTGGGAGTGGTCTCCGGAATGGAGACCCGGGGCTGGAGGTTGATCTGACGCGTCGCGTACTGAACCGCGAACGGCCACAGAAAATGGGGAGCAGCCGCATGGATCATGGACGTACGAGCGACATCCATGACCATGCCAATGCGGCGCTCAGCAATCCCATTTTGCTGTGGAGAGGCCGGAAGCGTGAACGTCTGGCGGATGCCCTCCGCACGACAGTAGGCCTGCAGAAGGTCGGAGGAAAACTCTCCACCTCTGTCTGAGTGCAGACGCCCAACAGGAAAGTCCGAGCCAAAACTCTCTCTGAGCTAGAGACGAGCAGCGCGGATCCAGTCGATCAACACCTCAGTGACCTCACCCTTGCGGCGCAAGGGGAAGACTGTGGTGTAACGCGAGTAGTCGTCAACAACCAGCAGGAAGTAGCGCTCGTGACCCTGTCCACGGATGCGGGCTGGGCCCCACACGTCCATGTGAAGAGTCTGCAGGGGAGCCTCTGTCGGAGGAAACTCGGAGGAGTGAGGAGCGGCGCGCTGCCGGCCCTCGACGCAGGGAACGCAGGTAGGGGCAGGCCCCGGAGGAAGGGGAGGAAGGGAAGGGGGGAGACCAGAGACAAGTACACGGGAGGCCATGCCTCTGAGACGAGGCAGGGAGGGGTGACCAAGGCGGTGGTGCCAGAGGAGAGTCTGGTGAGACAGGAGACGACACGAGCAGGGGGCAGACTCAGGACCAGACCTGGACGCTGCAGCAAACACCTGACCCGACGCAGCTACCTGGCCAGACGCAGGAAACGGAGGAGACTCGGTAGTCAGTGTGTACAGGCTCGACCCCGGCTGACGGGTAAACGTGGCCAAGTGTCGGCCCGTCCGAGCACACGTGCAGTTGGTCACCCGCTGACTCGCAGGAGTGAACTGGTCAACCCCCCCATCCTGAAGGTCAGCACCACTCACCAAGTTCGTAGAGAACGAGGGGAGGTAAAGACCTGACAGGGAGCCGGACGGGGCCGCCGGGCACGGTAGGACAGTGGAGTAGTGGGCAAGGACAGGACCCCCAGAGGGGTCTGCAACTGGCCGACAAAGCGGCGTGAGTGTGGTGCGGTCTCGAAAGAAGGAGCGGGAAGCACCCGAGTCAAGGGTGAAGGTGTGTACGACCGCAGCAGGCACAGTACCAGAGAGAGCAGACTCACCAGCACCTGGAGCAGTAGACTCACGAGCACCTAGAGCAGCAGCCTCACCTGCACCTGGATCAGGAGACGTACCAGCACCTAGAGCAGCAGCCTCACCAGTACCTAGAGCAGCAGACTGGATACCGGGGTCAGGCGGCACACACAGGTAACAGGCACCCTCAGCACTAGTAAGCAATGCATACATGGCAGTGAGGATAGCATCATAGTCAAGAGCATAGACATCTACCCTCTGCCTAAGCAGCTCCACCCAGTCGGGGAGCTCAGCCGCGTCGCCAAACTTTGTACGCCAGGCGTCGCTCAGACGGGCGAAGCAGCGGGACTCTGTGTGACCAAACGTCCCACAAGGCTGACCAGTCCGAGCACCAGTGCGAATGACGTACGGGCAGCGAGCAGTACCCCGTGACCCTCCACGCTGAGCGTACCACTCACGAAGCTGCTGGGGCAAAAGGGCCGCGCGCAGACGACGCTGCAGCTGCACCTGGCCACTACAAGAAGCTCCCGAACTACTCACTCCAGGACGACTCCCACTACGGCCACCCCGACAACCCCAACTAGCGTACCACTCACGAAGCTGCTGGGGCGTGAGGGACTCACGCGGACGTCGCTGGAGCTGCATCTGGGCACCGCCAGGAGCAGCAGTAGCAGTAGTAGCCGCAGTAGCAGCAGTAGCAGCAGTAGCAGCAGAAAGAGCAGTAGCAGCAAGAGCAGCAGTAACACTAGTAAGGGCAGGGCAGTGCTCACCAGTGGCGAGAAGGGCAGGCGTACGACGGCGGCAACGGGAAGGCCGCTACCACTGCAGGGCAAGGGCTCCGCGGCAGCTGCAGGGGCGGCTGCTCTAGGGGCCAGGGGCGGCTGCTGCAGGGGCGGCTGCTCCAGGGGCCAGGGGCGGCTGTTCCAAATTTTGTTGCATATTCGTGTGGCCCATATTCAAATACACCTTCCAGAGCAACTTCAGCTTGGTTCGCGCGCACAGAAAAGTTCGCCGCCCGCGATGACGGCCGTGCCTGCTGACAAAGGCTAAGGAAGCGCATTGATCCCTATAAGCGTAAAGAAAAGCATCCGACAACCCGAATTTTGTTGCCAATTCGGGTGGCCCATGTTCAAATACACCTACCAGAGCATTTTCAGCTTGGTTCGCGCGCACAGAAAAGTTCGGCGCTCACGATGACGGCCGTGCGTGCCGACAAATGGTAGGGAAGCGCATTGATCCCTATAAGCGTAAAGAAAAGCATTCAATGACCCAAATCTTGTTGCCAACTCGGGTGGCCCATGTTCAAATACACCTTCCAGAGCAACTTCAGCTTGGTTCGCGCGCATAGAAAATTTCGACTCCCACGATGACGGTCGTGCCTGCCGACAAATGCTAGGGAAGCGCATTGATCCCTATAAGCGTTAGGGTGTGCGGATACTTCCGCGTTTTGGGGGTGAAAGCGCTCGTTCCGAGCGTTTTTCTTCCGCCGGGTCACGTGGCTGTGCTTGTCTGGTCCTCTTGCCAAGCCAGCAAGGGCGTGAGAGGTTTGCGAGCATCATCGGTCATCGGCGCTCGCGAATGAAGAGCGCCCGCTGCACTTCCTGCACATGTGCGGGTCCTTACGCGTTTTGGGGGATACTAGCGCTCGTTCCGAGAGTTTTTCTTTAACCGGGTCACGTAGCTGCACTTGTCTGGTCCTATTGCCAAGCCAGCAAGGGCGTGGGAGGGTTGCAAGCATCATCTGTCATCGGCGCTCACGAATGAAGAGCGCCCGCTGCACTTCCTGCACGAATGCGGACCCTTCGGCATTTTGGGGGTAGAAGCGCTCATTCCAAGCGTTTTTCCTCCGCCAAGTCACGTGGCTGCGCTTGTCTGGTCCTCTTGCCAAGCCAGCAAGGGCGTGGGAGGGTTGCGAGCATCATCGGTCATCGGCGCTCGCGAATGAAGAGCGCCCGCTGCACTTCCTGCACATGTGCGGGTCCTTACGCGTTTTGGGGGTACTAGCGCTCGTTCCGAGAGCTTTTCTTTAACCAGGTCATGTGGCTGCGCTTGTCTGGTCCTATTGCCAAGCCAGCAAGGGCGTGGGAGGGTTGCAAGCATCATCGGTCATCGGCGCTCGCGAATGAAGAGCGCCCGCTGCACTTCCTGCACATGTGCGGGTCCTTACGTGTTTTGGGGGTACTAGCGCTCGTTCCGAGAGCTTTTCTTTAACCAGGTCATGTGGCTGCGCTTGTCTGGTCCTATTGCCAAGCCAGCAAGGGCGTGGGAGGGTTGCAAGCATCATCGGTCATCGGCGCTCGCGAATGAAGAGCGCCCGCTGCACTTCCTGCACGAATGCGGATCCTTCGGCATTTTGGGTGTAGAAGCGCTCATTCCAAGTGTTTTTTCTCCGCCAAGTCACGTGGCTGCGCTTGTCTGGTCCTCTTGCCAAGCCAGCAAGGGCGTGGGAGGGTTGCGAGCATCATCCGTCATCGGCGCTCGCGTATGAAGAGCGCCCGCTGCACTTCCTGCACGTGTGCGGATACTTCCGCGTTTTGGGGGTGAAAGCGCTCGTTCCGAGCGTTTTTCTTCCGCCGGGTCACGTGGCTGCGCTTCTCTGGTCCTCTTGCCAAGCCAGCAAGGGCGTGGGAGGGTTGCAAGCATCATCAGTCATCGGCGCTCGCGAATGAAGAGCACCCGCTGCACTTCCTGCACGAATGCGGATCCTTCGGCATTTTGGCGGTAGAAGCGCTCATTCCAAGCGTTTTTCCTCCGCCAAGTCACGTGGCTGCGCTTGTCTGGTCCTCTTGCCAAGCCAGCAAGGGCGTGGGAGGGTTGCGAGCATCATCTGTCATCGGCGCTCGCGAATGAAGAGCGCCTGCTGCACTTCCTGCACGTGTGCGGATACTTCCGCGTTTTGGGGGTGAAAGCGCTCGTTCCGAGCGTTTTTCTTCCGCCGGGTCACGTGGCTGCGCTTTTCTGGTCCTCTTGCCAAGCCAGCAAGGGCGTGGGAGGGTTGCGAGCATCATCGGTCATCGGCGCTCGCGAATGAAGAGCGCCCGCTGCACTTCCTGCACATGTGCGGGTCCTTCCGCGTTTTGGGGGTACTAGCGCTCGTTCCGAGAGTTTTTCTTCCGCCGGGTCACGTGGCTGCGCTTGACTGGTCCTCTTGCTAAGCCAGCAAGGGCGTGGGAGGGTTGCAAGCATCATCGGTCATCGGCGCTCGCGAATGAAGAGCGCCCGCTGCACTTCCTGCACATGTGCGGGTCCTTACGTGTTTTGGGGGTACTAGCGCTCGTTCCGAGAGCTTTTCTTTAACCAGGTCATGTGGCTGCGCTTGTCTGGTCCTATTGCCAAGCCAGCAAGGGCGTGGGAGGGTTGCAAGCATCATCGGTCATCGGCGCTCGCGAATGAAGAGCGCCCGCTGCACTTCCTGCACGAATGCGGATCCTTCGGCATTTTGGGTGTAGAAGCGCTCATTCCAAGTGTTTTTTCTCCGCCAAGTCACGTGGCTGCGCTTGTCTGGTCCTCTTGCCAAGCCAGCAAGGGCGTGGGAGGGTTGCGAGCATCATCCGTCATCGGCGCTCGCGTATGAAGAGCGCCCGCTGCACTTCCTGCACGTGTGCGGATACTTCCGCGTTTTGGGGGTGAAAGCGCTCGTTCCGAGCGTTTTTCTTCCGCCGGGTCACGTGGCTGCGCTTCTCTGGTCCTCTTGCCAAGCCAGCAAGGGCGTGGGAGGGTTGCAAGCATCATCGGTCATCGGCGCTCGCGAATGAAGAGCACCCGCTGCACTTCCTGCACGAATGCGGATCCTTCGGCATTTTGGCGGTAGAAGCGCTCATTCCAAGCGTTTTTCCTCCGCCAAGTCACGTGGCTGCGCTTGTCTGGTCCTCTTGCCAAGCCAGCAAGGGCGTGGGAGGGTTGCGAGCATCATCTGTCATCGGCGCTCGCGAATGAAGAGCGCCTGCTGCACTTCCTGCACGTGTGCGGATACTTCCGCGTTTTGGGGGTGAAAGCGCTCGTTCCGAGCGTTTTTCTTCCGCCGGGTCACGTGGCTGCGCTTTTCTGGTCCTCTTGCCAAGCCAGCAAGGGCGTGGGAGGGTTGCGAGCATCATCGGTCATCGGCGCTCGCGAATGAAGAGCGCCCGCTGCACTTCCTGCACATGTGCGGGTCCTTCCGCGTTTTGGGGGTACTAGCGCTCGTTCCGAGAGTTTTTCTTCCGCCGGGTCACGTGGCTGCGCTTGACTGGTCCTCTTGCTAAGCCAGCAAGGGCGTGGGAGGGTTGCAAGCATCATCGGTCATCGGCGCTCGCGAATGAAGAGCGCCCGCTGCACTTCCTGCACGTGTGCGGATACTTTCGCGTTTTGGGGGTACTAGCGCTCGTTCCGAGAGTTTTTCTTTAACCAGGTCATGTGGCTGCGCTTGTCTGGTCCTATTGCCAAGCCAGCAAGGGCGTGGGAGGGTTGCAAGCATCATCGGTCATCGGCGCTCGCGAATGAAGAGCGCCCGCTGCACTTCCTGCACATGTGCGGGTCCTTACGCGTTTTGGGGGTACTAGCGCTCGTTCCGAGAGTTTTTCTTTAACCGGGTCACGTGGCTGCGCTTGTCTGGTCCTATTGCCAAGCCAGCAAGGGCGTGGGAGGGTTGCAAGCATCATCGGTCATCGGCGCCCGCGAATGAAGAGCGCCCGCTGCACTTCCTGCACGAATGCGGATCCTTCGGCATTTTGGGGGTAGAAGCGCTCATTCCAAGCGTTTTTCCTCCGCCAAGTCACGTGGCTGCGCTTGTTTGGTCCTCTTGCCAAGCCAGCAAGGGCGTGGGAGGGTTGCGAGCATCATCGGTCTTCGGCGCTCGCGAATGAAGAGCGCCCGCTGCACTTCCTGCACGTGTGCGGATACTTCCGCGTTTTGGGGGTGAAAGTGCTCGTTCCGAGCGTTTTTCTTCCGCCGGGTCACGTGGCTGCGCTTGTCTGGTCCTCTTGCCAAGCCAGCAAGAGCGTGGGAGGGTTGCGAGCATCATCGGTCATCGGCGCTCGCGAATGAAGAGCGCCCGCTGCACTTCCTGCACATGTGCGGGTCCTTACGCGTTTTGGGGGTACTAGCGCTCGTTCCAAGAGTTTTTCTTTAACCACGTCACGTGGCTGCGCTTGTCTGGTCCTATTGCCAAGCCAGCAAGGGCGTGGGAGGGTTGCAAGCATCATCGGTCATCGGCGCTCGCGAATGAAGAGCGCCCGCTGCACTTCCTGCGCGAATGCGGATCCTTCGGCATTTTGGGGGTAGAAGCGCTCATTCCAGGCGTTTTTCCTCCGCCAAGTCACGTGGCTGCGCTTGTCTGGTCCTCTTGCCAAGCCAGCAAGGGCGTGGGAGGGTTGCGAGCATCATCGGTCATCGGCGCTCGCGAATGAAGAGCGCCCGCTGCACTTCCTGCACGTGTGCGGATACTTCAGCGTTTTGCGGGTGAAAGCGCTCGTTCCGAGCGTTTTTTCTTCCGCCGGGTCACGTGGCTGCGCTTGTCTGGTCCTCTTGCCAAGCCAGCAAGGGCGCGGGAGGGTTGCGAGCATCATCGGTCATCGGCGCTCGCGAATGAAGAGCGCCCGCTGCACTTCCTGCACATGTGCGGGTCCTTACCTGTTTTGGGGGTACTAGCGCTCGTTATGAGAGTTTTTTTTTAACCGGGTAACGTGGCTGCGCTTGTCTGGTCCTATTGCCAAGCCAGCAAGGGCGTGGGAGGGTTGCAAGCATCATCGGTCATCGGCGCTCGCGAATGAAGAGCGCCCGCTGCACTTCCTGCACGAATGCGGATCCTTCGGCATTTTGGGGGTAGAAGCGCTCATTCCAAGCGTTTTTCTCCGCCAAGTCACGTGGCTGCGCTTGTCTGGTCCTCTTGCCAAGCCAGCAAGGGCGTGGGAGGGTTGCGAGCATCATCGGTCATCGGCGCTCGCGAATGAAGAGCGCCCGCTGCACTTCCTGCACGTGTGCGGATACTTCCGCGTTTTGGGGGTGAAAGCGCTCGTTCCGAGCGTTTTTCTTCCGCCGTGTCACGTGGCTGCGCTTGTCTGGCCCTCTTGCCAAGCCAGCAAGGCCGTGGGAGGGTTGCGAGCATCATCGGTTATCGGCGCTCGCGAATGGAGAGCGCCCGCTGCACTTCCTGCACATGTGCAGGTCCTTACGCATTTTGGGGGTACTAGCGCTCGTTCCGAGAGTTTTTCTTTAACCAGGTCACGTGGCTGCGCTTGTCTGGTCCTATTGCCAAGCCAGCAAGGGCGTGGGAGGGTTGCAAGCATCATCGGTCATCGGCGCTCGCGAATGAAGAGCGTCCGCTGCACTTCCTGCGCGAATGCCGATCCTTCGGCATTTTGGGGGTAGAAGCGCTCATTCCAAGCGTTTTTCCTCCGCCAAGTTACGTGGCTGCGCTTGTCTGGTCCTCTTGCCAAGCCAGCAAGGGCGTGGGAGGGTTGCGAGCATCATCGGTCATCGGCGCTCGCGAATGAAGAGCGCCCGCTGCACTTCCTGCACGTGTGCAGATACTTCCGCGTTTTGGGGGTGAAAGCGCTCGTTCCGAGCGTTTTTCTTCCGCCGGGTCACATGGCTGCGCTTGTCTGGTCCTCTTGCCAAGCCAGCAAGGGTGTGGGAGGGTTGCGAGCATCATCGGTCATCGGCGCTCGCGAATGAAGAGCGCCCGCTGCACTTCCTGCACATGTGCGGGTCCTTGCGCGTTTTGGGGGTACTAGCGCTCGTTCCGATAGTTTTTCTTTAACCTGGTCATGTGGTTGCGCTTGTCTGGTCCTATTGCCAAGCCAGCAAGGGCGTGGGAGGGTTGCAAGCATCATCGGTCATCGGCGCTCACGAATGAAGAGCACGCGCTGCACTTCCTGCACGAATGCGGATCCTTCGGCATTTTGGGGGTAGAAGCGCTCATTCCAAGCGTTTTTCCTCCGCCAAGTCACGTGGCTGCGCTTGTCTGGTCCTCTTGCCAAGCCAGCAAGGGCGTGGGAGGGTTGCGAGCATCATCCGTCATCGGCGCTCGCGAATGAAGAGCGCCCGCTGCACTTCCTGCACGTGTGCGGATACTTCCGCGTTTTGGGGGTGAAAGCGCTCGTTCTGAGCGTTTTTCTTCCGCCGGGTCACGTGGCTGCGCTTGTCTGGTCCTCTTGCCAAGCCATCAAGGGCGTGGGAGGGTTGCGAGCATCATCGGTCATCGGCGCTCGCGAATGAAGAGCGCCCGCTGCACTTCCTGCACATGTGCGGGTCCTTACGCGTTTTGGGGGTACTAGCGCTCGTTCCGAGAGTTCTTCTTCCGCCGGGTCACGTGGCTGCGCTTGTCTGGTCCTCTTCCCAAGCCAGCAAGGGCGCGGGAGGGTTGCGAGCATCATCGGTCATCGGCGCTCGCGAATGAAGAGCGCCCGCTGCACTTCCTGCACATGTGCGGGTCCTTACGTGTTTTGGGGGTACTAGCGCTCGTTATGAGAGTTTTTTTTTAACCGGGTCACGTGGCTGCGCTTGTCTGGTCCTATTGCCAAGCCAGCAAGGGCGTGGGGGGGTTGCAAGCATCATCGGTCATCGGCGCCCGCGAATGAAGAGCGCCCGCAACACTTCCTGCACGAATGCGGATCCTTCGGCATTTTGGGGGTAGAAGCACTCATTCCAAGCGTTTTTCCTCCGCCAAGTCACGTGGCTGCGCTTGTCTGGTCCTCTTGCCAAGCCAGCAAGGGCGTGGGAGGGTTGCGAGCATCATCGGTCTTCGGCGCTCGCGAATGAAGAGCGCCCGCTGCACTTCCTGCACGTGTGCGGATACTTCCGCGTTTTGGGGGTGAAAGTGCTCGTTCCGAGCGTTTTTCTTCCGCCGGGTCACGTGGCTGCGCTTGTCTGGTCCTCTTGCCAAGCCAGCAAGAGCGTGGGAGGGTTGCGAGCATCATCGGTCATCGGCGCTCGCGAATGAAGAGCGCCCGCTGCACTTCCTGCACATGTGCGGGTCCTTACGCGTTTTGGGGGTACTAGCGCTCGTTCCAAGAGTTTTTCTTTAACCAGGTCACGTGGCTGCGCTTGTCTGGTCCTATTGCCAAGCCAGCAAGGGCGTGGGAGGGTTGCAAGCATCATCGGTCATCGGCGCTCGCGAATGAAGAGCGCCCGCTGCACTTCCTGCGCGAATGCGGATCCTTCGGCATTTTGGGGGTAGAAGCGCTCATTCCAGGCGTTTTTCCTCCGCCAAGTCACGTGGCTGCGCTTGTCTGGTCCTCTTGCCAAGCCAGCAAGGGCGTGGGAGGGTTGCGAGCATCATCCGTCATCGGCGCTCGCGAATGAAGAGCGCCCGCTGCACTTCCTGCACGTGTGCGGATACTTCCGCGTTTTGGGGGTGAAAGCGCTCGTTCTGAGCGTTTTTCTTCCGCCGGGTCACGTGGCTGCGCTTGTCTGGTCCTCTTGCCAAGCCAGCAAGGGCGTGGGAGGGTTGCGAGCATCATCGGTCATCGGCGCTCGCGAATGAAGAGCGCCCGCTGCACTTCCTGCACATGTGCGGGTCCTTACGCGTTTTGGGGGTACTAGCGCTCGTTCCGAGAGTTCTTCTTCCGCCGGGTCACGTGGCTGCGCTTGTCTGGTCCTCTTGCCAAGCCAGCAAGGGCGCGGGAGGGTTGCAAGCTTCATCGGTCATCGGCGCTCGCGAATGAAGAGCGCCCGCTGCACTTCCTGCACGTGTGCGGATACTTCCGCGTTTTGGGGGTACTAGTGCTCGTTCCGAGAGTTTTTCTTTAACCAGGTCATGTGGCTGCGCTTGTCTGGTCCTATTGCCAAGCCAGCAAGGGCGTGGGGGGGTTGCAAGCATCATCGGTCATCGGCGCCCGCGAATGAAGAGCGCCCGCTGCACTTCCTGCACGAATGCGGATCCTTCGGCATTTTGGGGGTAGAAGCACTCATTCCAAGCGTTTTTCCTCCGCCAAGTCACGTGGCTGCGCTTGTCTGGTCCTCTTGCCAAGCCAGCAAGGGCGTGGGAGGGTTGCGAGCATCATCGGTCTTCGGCGCTCGCGAATGAAGAGCGCCCGCTGCACTTCCTGCACGTGTGCGGATACTTCCGCGTTTTGGGGGTGAAAGTGCTCGTTCCGAGCGTTTTTCTTCCGCCGGGTCACGTGGCTGCGCTTGTCTGGTCCTCTTGCCAAGCCAGCAAGAGCGTGGGAGGGTTGCGAGCATCATCGGTCATCGGCGCTCGCGAATGAAGAGCGCCCGCTGCACTTCCTGCACATGTGCGGGTCCTTACGCGTTTTGGGGGTACTAGCGCTCGTTCCAAGAGTTTTTCTTTAACCAGGTCACGTGGCTGCGCTTGTCTGGTCCTATTGCCAAGCCAGCAAGGGCGTGGGAGGGTTGCAAGCATCATCGGTCATCGGCGCTCGCGAATGAAGAGCGCCCGCTGCACTTCCTGCGCGAATGCGGATCCTTCGGTATTTTGGGGGTAGAAGCGCTCATTCCAGGCGTTTTTCCTCCGCCAAGTCACGTGGCTGCACTTGTCTGGTCCTCTTGCCAAGCCAGCAAGGGCGTGGGAGGGTTGCGAGCATCATCGGTCATCGGCGCTCGCGAATGAAGAGCGCCCGCTGCACTTCCTGCACGTGTGCGGATACTTCAGCGTTTTGGGGGTGAAAGCGCTCGTTCCGAGCGTTTTTCTTCCGCCGGGTCACGTGGCTGCGCTTGTCTGGTCCTCTTGCCAAGCCAGCAAGGGTGCGGGAGGGTTGCGAGCATCATCGGTCATCGGCGCTCGCGAATGAAGAGCGCCCGCTGCACTTCCTGCACATGTGCGGGTCCTTACGTGTTTTGGGGGTACTAGCGCTCGTTATGAGAGTTTTTCTTTAACCGGGTCACGTGGCTGCGCTTGTCTGGTCCTATTGCCAAGCCAGCAAGGGCGTGGGAGGGTTGCAAGCATCATCGGTCATCGGCGCTCGCGAATGAAGAGCGCCCGCTGCACTTCCTGCACGAATGCGGATCCTTCGGCATTTTGGGGGTAGAAGCGCTCATTCCAAGCGTTTTTCCTCCGCCAAGTCACGTGGCTGCGCTTGTCTGGTCCTCTTGCCAAGCCAGCAAGGGCGTGGGAGGGTTGCGAGCATCATCGTTCTTCGGCGCTCGCGAATGAAGAGCGCCCGCTGCACTTCCTGCACGTGTGCGGATACTTCCGCGTTTTGGGGGGTGAAAGTGCTCGTTCCGAGCGTTTTTCTTCCGCCGGGTCACGTGGCTACGCTTTTCTGGTCCTCTTGCCAAGCCAGCAAGGACGTGGGAGGGTTGCGAGCATCATCGGTTATCGGCGCTCGCGAATGAAGAGCGCCCGCTGCACTTTCTGCACATGTGCGGGTCCTTACGCGTTTTGGGGGTACTAGCGCTCGTTCCGAGAGTTTTTCTTTAACCAGGTCACGTCGTTGCGCTTGTCTGGTCCTATTGCCAAGCCAGCAAGGGCGTGGGAGGGTTGCAAGCATCATCGGTCATCGGCGCTCGCGAATGAAGAGCGCCCGCTGCACTTCCTGCGCGAATGCGGATCCTTCGGCATTTTGGTGGTAGAAGCGCTCATTCCAAGCGTTTTTCCTCCGCCAAGTCACGTGGCTGTGCTTGTCTGGTCCTCTTGCCAAGCCAGCAAGGGCGTGGGAGGGTTGCGTGTCAAACATTATATGTTTACATTGTGTAGGCTATAGTGGGTTTAGCCTTAGGGGGTACAACAAACTTAGGGTTTCCTACTTGTACCCAACTTTCTGCTAGTTCATTCATTCTCGTTCTCTCTCAGTTTCTAACATGGTATCGCGAGCCTAGGTCGTAACCTAGGACCGAACGATAGGGCCCACCGTTTTCGCATAGTCGCGCCCTAGCGCGCCTCGCCTAGTTGCGCCCTCGAGCGCCCTCCTCTCTCTCTCTCTCACTATCGCGCGCCCTAGCGTGCCTCTCACGATAGGCCCCGCCTAGCCCTCACGCCCTAGCGTGCCCCGTGCGATCGGCCCCGCCCACCTCGTACGCCCTAGCGTGCGTACTGCGCAGCACCACGCGTGTCGCCTGCCCCGCGCGCCCTTTTGAGCCCCGTGCGGCCCCGCGTGCTAGCTGCCCCGCGCGCCCTTGCGTGCCTCTTACGGACCGGCCCCGCCCCTTAGCGCGCGCCCTTGCGTGCCCCGTGTGACCGGCCCACACCCACCCGCGCGCCCTTGCGTGCCCCTCGCGTACCGGCCCCGCCCTCGCTAGCTCACCACCTCGTGCCCCGTGCGCCCGGCCCACACCCACCCGCGCGCCCTTGCGTGCCCCTCGTGTACCGGCCCCGCCCTCGCTAGCTCGCCACCTTGTGCCCCGTGCGGACCGGCCCCGCCCTGCCGTGCACGCCCTCGCGTGCCCCACCTCGAGTAGCCGCTGCTTAGCCGAGCCGAACCGCCCCACCGAACCGCGTCACCCGGCCCGAGCCGCGCCGCCCTACCGAACCGCGCCGCCCTACCGAGCCGCGCCGCCCTACCGAGCCGCGCCACTACTGCTGTCACTGCTACTGACACTGCTGCTGTTACTACTGCTACTACTGCTACTGCTCTTCCTGCAACTATGGCTAGCCCTGCTGTGCTCGCTTTCGATGCTGAGGGCCGCCCACTGAAGTTTGACACCTGGCTAGATGACTTGCACCTGTTCCTCCAGCTCACTGCCAAGGAGGATATCTCGCTGTACGATCACGCACTAGGCCACGCTGCTGCCCCTGCTGCTACTGCTGACAGTACTGCCCGCTCACAGTGGCAGACTCGTAACGCCCACGCTCGCTTCGCTATTCGCAACTCCCTGCCGGTAGATGAGCGCGAGCACTTTGGCCAGCACAAAACTGCGCAGGCACTGTACACTGCTGTAGTTGCACGCTACTCCTCACCTGCCTCTGCTGCGCTAGGCCGTCTCTCGCTCCCCTACCTGTTCCCAGACCTGTCCGCTTTCGCCACAGTCGCTGACCTCATCACGCACCTCCGCACTAGTGAGGCCCGCTTCCGTGCCGCTATGCCCGCTGAGTTTCTTGCCACGCACCCCCCCCCCACTCTGGCTTACTCTCTACCACCTAGTCACCCGTCTCCCTGACACTCTTCGTGCGGTCAGGGACCACTTCCTCGCTCGCTGCCCCACTGAGCTCACCGTTGACCTGCTCGAGAAGGAACTGCTTGCAGCTGAGACTAGCATAGTCGCTGTAGCTGCCTCTCGTGGCGACCCCCGCACCCCTTTCTTCGAGGGGTGTTCCCCTTCCCCCCTTCTCCCCTTTGTCGCCTCTGCTGATGCTGTCGACCTAGTTGGTACTGAGCAGGTCGGGACTGCGTCCGCTCCGAGCTGGCGCCGCAGCGGCAAGGGCAAAGGGGGCAAGGGAGGTGGAGGTGACGGAGGGGGAGGCGGTGGTGGGGGCGGTGGCGGCGGTGGGGGCGGTGGCGGGGCTGGAGGGGCTAGTGGCAGCGGTGGGGGTGGTGGCGGCAGCGGCGGAGGAGGTGGCCGGGGTGGGGGCGGCGGTGGACGCGGCGGCGGCAGGGGCGGTGGTGGTCGAGGTGGTGGCGGCGGAGGTGGTGGTCGTGGTGGCGCTGGCGGACAGCAGACTCCGTCGCCCCAGGAGCTTCGTGAGTGGTACTCTCAGCACGGGGGGGGGGGGGGGGGTGGCCTTAGCTGCACGTACGTCATCCGCACTGGTGACCGCACTGGCCAGACGTGTGGGAGGGCGCACACCGCGCAGCGCTGCTTCTCCCGCCTCGACGACGCTTGGCGCACTCAGTTCCCTGCTGCCACTGAGCTGCCCCGCTGGGCTGATCTGATGAGGAAGAACATTGATATCTATGCTCTTGACTTTGATGCTATTCTCACTGCCATGTATGTGTTGTCTACTAGTGGAGAGGGTGCTCAGTACCTGCGTGTTCCGCTCAACCCGGGCATTCGGACCAGTGAGGCTGCCGCTCTAGGTGCTATTGCGTCTGTTGCCCTAGGTGGTGGTGAGGCTGTCGCTCCAGGTACTCGCGTGTCTGCTGCCCCAGGTGCTGATGAGGCTGCTTCTCTAGGTGCTAGTGAGTCTGCGCCCCCTGGTACTGAGTCTACTGAGGCACTGCACACCTTCACACTGGACTCAGGTGCTTCGCGCTGTTTCTTTCGTGACCGCACTGCCCTTGAGCAGCTTGCTCGGCCAGTTGCTGTCTCCCTTGCAGACCCCTCTGGGGGTCCGGTCATTTCGACCTCCTCCACTGTCCTTCCTTGTCCTGCGGTTCCGTCGGGCACACTGTCAGGTCTCCACCTCCCCTCGTTCTCTACAAACTTGGTGGCGGGTTGTGCTCTCCAGGACGGGGGTGTCCACCAGTTCACCCCTGCCTACGAGCGCGTGACACACTGCACGTGTGCTCGGACGGGCCGTCACCTGGCTACCTTCACTCGGCAGCCGGGGTCGGACCTGTACACACTGACCACTGAGTCCCCTCAGGTAGCTGCGTCTGCGTCTGCTTCAGGTCAGCTGTCGGCCCCCTGCTCGTGTCGCTCTCTAGCACACGAGACCGTCCTCTGGCACCACCGCCTTGGTCACCCGTCAGTGCAGCGCCTTCGTGGCATGCACAAACAGTACCTTGTCTCTGGTCTTCCCCGGGTACTCCCTCCCCTTCCACCCTCGCCTGCTCCTCCCTGTCTTCCTTGTGTCGAGGGGCGGCAGCGCGCCGCTCCTCACTCCTCCTCGTTTCCCCCGACGACTGCTCCCTTGCAGACGCTCCACATGGACGTGTGGGGCCCAGCCCGCGTCCGTGGACAGGGTCAGGAGAGGTACTTCCTGATCGTTGTTGACGACTACTCGCGCTACACCACGGTCTTCCCCTTGCGCACCAAGGGTGAGGTCCCTGATGTTTTGATCCCTTGGATCAGTGCTTCTCGTCTCCAGCTCAGCGAGCGGTTCCACTCGGACTTTCCTGTCCTGCGTCTGCACTCTGACAGAGGTGGTGAGTTCTCCTCCGACCTCTTGGCAGCCTACTGTGCGGAGCACGGCATCCGCCAGTCGTTCACGCTTCCGGCCTCTCCATAGCATAATGGGGTTGCTGAGCGCCGCATTGGTTTGGTCATGGAGGTCGCTCGTACCTCCTTGATCCATGCGGCTGCCCCCCACTTTCTGTGGCCGTTTGCGGTCCGATACGCTGCGCATCAGCTCAACCTCTGGCCCCGTGTCTCCTTGCCGGAGACCTCGCCCACACTACTGTGGACGGGGCAGGTTGGCGATGCGTCGCGTTTTCGGGTCTGGGGATCTCGAGCTTTTGTTCGCGATACGTCCGCGGACAAGCTCTCCTCCCGCGCTGTTCCTTGTGTCTTCCTTGGCTTTGTCCCGGACGCGTCTGGTTGGCAGTTTTACCACGCCACCTCGCGGCGTGTCCTGTCCTCTCAGGATGTCACTTTTGACGAGTCGGTGCCCTACTACCGCCTCTTCCCCTACCGCACTGCCCCGCTCCCCCCCCCCGCCTCTCTTCCTCGCGCCAGGTGCTGCTGTGGTAGACCCCCTCCCCCCTCAGGGTGCCGCTCCCTCAGGTGTGTCCCAGGTAGACCCGGTTGAGCCTGTCGAGGTAGCTGTCGACTCTCGTCCTGCTAGGGGTGCTGAGCCTGAGCGTGCGGAGCCTGGGGGTGCGGAGCCTGGGGGTGCGGAGCCTGGGGTTGCGGAGTCTGGGGGTGCAGAGCCTGCGGGTGCTGAGTCTGGGGGTGCTGAGTCTGGGGGTGCTGAGCCTGGGAGTGCTACGTCTGAGGGTACTGAGCCAGAGGGTGCTGCGACTGAGAGTGCTACACCTGGAGGCGCTCTTTCCTCACAGCAGCTGCGTGAGTGGTACTTACAGTACTGCAGCCTCAGGAGAGGTGCTGCTGGAGCTCGTGCTCGTGCTTCCCCTCCTAGGCGGGAGCTGCCCTCTCCCCAGCGGCTCCGAGAGTGGTACGCTCGTCGCTGCAGTCTCCGGAGTGGCGCTACTAGTGTCACGGACCCTGGAGCTGGAGGTGCTGCTAGTGCTGGTGCTGCTGGAGCTGCTGGAGGTGCTGCTGCTGCTGGCGGTGCTGCTGGAGCTGCTGGAGGTGCTGCTGGAGCTGCTGGAGGTGCTGCTGGTACTGGTGCTGCTGGTGCTGGTACTGCTGGAGCTGCTGGAGGTGCTGCTGGTCCTGGAGCTACTGGAGGCACTGCTGCTGCTGGCGGTGCTGCTGGAGCTGCTGGAGGTGCTGGTGCTACTGGAGGTGCTGCTGGTGCTGGAGCTGCTGGAGCTGCTGGTCCTGGAGGTGCTCGTACTGGAGGTACTGGAGCTGCTGGGACTGGAGCTGCTGAGGGGGTTGGAGATGGAGTTTCTGAGCGGCCGCGGCCGTACTACGTTCCACTCCTTCAGCAGGTTCTTGGTCTCTCGCCCTCTACTGGTCCTACTCCTCCCCTACTGAGTCCACCGCCTGTCCAGTCGCAGTCACAGTTACAGCCTGCCTCTCCGCTGCCTGGTCCTTCTCCTTACACTGCGCCGACGAGTAGTCTTACGGAGCGTCGTGAGCCTGAGTCTCGTCCTCCGTCGCCTGAGTCTAGTCCAGAGTCGCCTGAGTCGCGTCCAGAGTCGCCTGTCCGCGCTGTCCGCGCTGGTCGTCGTGCTCCGCGTCAGCATCCTCCTCCTGTCCTTGGCACTCACTATATGACCCTGCGTCCTTCCACTGCTCCACAGCGTGTCCCTCTGCCGTCTCCTCCTGCGTCCTCTCTTCCTGACGTTGCTGACCCACCGTCAGACCTTGCTCGTGCTGCCAGTCCTACTGCCACACGTTTCCTCGCTACTGTTGTCACTGACCCTACCTTTGAGTCCTCTGCTGCGTCTGCTCTAGTCGCTGAGCTTGTTGACTTTGCTGCCGCCTATCGTCTAGACTACGCCGCTAGCCTTGTTGCTGAGTCTGAGTCTGTCTGTCCTCCGTCCGTTGGGGGTGAGTGTGCTCTTGGCACGGACGTCCTTGAGGACAGACAGGAGGAGTTTGAGTGCTTTGCTGCTGCTTTACCTCATCTCGTGTCCATGCTGATTGCCCCTGAGGGAGACCCGGATGCACCAGACATCACGACCCCACGCTCCTACGCAGAGGCGATGGAGGGTCTCTACTCCTCTCAGTGGCAGACAGCCATGGACGCAGAGATGGCTTCCTGGAAGTCCACAGGCACCTACATCGACGAGGTTCCCCCACCTGGGGCGAACATCGTCAGTGGCATGTGGATTTTCAGGGTGAAGCGGCCGCCGGGTTCTCCGCCTGACTTCAAGGCGCGTTACGTCGCACGAGGCTTAAGTCAGCGAGAGGGAGTTGACTTCTTCCAGACCTTCTCCCCGACCCCGAAGATGACCACTCTTCGGGTTCTGCTGCACGTCGCTGCTCAGCGTGACTACGAGCTCCACTCTCTTGACTTCAGCACTGCGTTCCTACAGGGCATCCTGCACGAGGAGATCTGGTTGCGCCGCCCACCTGGCTTCACTGGGTCGTTCCCTCCTGGTACCCAGTGGAGCCTCCGGCGGCCAGTCTACGGTCTCCGCCAGGCACCCCGTGAGTGGCACGACACACTGAGGACTACTCTTGCTGCTCTTGGGTTTGCTCCTTCTACTGCTGACCCGTCGCTGTTTCTACGCACCGACACCACTCTGCCGCCGTTCTACGTTCTCGTGTACGTAGACGACTTGGTCTTTGCTACTGTTGACACTGAGGCACTCGCCCACGTGAAGTCGGAGCTGCAGAAGAGACACACGTGCACAGACCTGGGTGAGCTGACAAGCTATCTTGGCTTGCGGATCACCCGGGACAGAGCACAGCGCACCATCACCTTGACTCAGTCACACATGGTGCAGCAGGTCCTTCAGCGCTTCCGCTTCACGTACTCCTCGCCTCAGCCCACTCCTCTGCCTACCGGTCACTCGCTCTCAGCTCTGCCTTCGGATGAGTCCGTAGAGCCGAGTGGCCCGTATCCAGAGCTTGTGGGCTGCCTCATGTACCTGATGACCTGCACTCGACCTGACCTTGCATACCCTCTTAGCATCCTAGCACGCTATGTCGCTCCTGGCCGTCACCGGAAGGAGCACATGGATGCTGCTAAGAGGGTGTTGCGCTACTTGTGCAGTACGTCGGGCATGGGGCTTGTGCTTGGAGGACGGCGCGACGTTGTCCTCACTGGACACTCAGACGCTTCTTGGGCTGACGACCAGGCTACGCAGCGGTCGTCTCAGGGTTACACCTTCAGCCTTGGCTCTGGCTCTGTTTCCTGGCGTTCTACACGCTCTTCCTCTGTTCTCAGCTCCAGTTGTGAGGCTGAGATCTACGCCACAGCCATGGCTGCCCAGGAGCTACGCTGGCTCACCTACCTGCTGACCGACCTTGGAGAGCGGCCTCGTTCTCCTCCAGTGCTGTACGTCGACAACAAGGCAGCCATTGCCTTGTGTCAGGAGCACAGACTGGAGCACAGAACGAAGCACATCGCTCTGTGCTACTTCCTTGCTCGAGAGCTGCAGCAACGTGGTCAGCTTCGTCTCTCGTACGTGGCCACTCGGGCCAACACTGCTGATGTGTTCACCAAGGTGCTTCAGCCTTGTGATCATCAGCGTTTCTGTACTGTTCTAGGCCTTGTGCCTACTGTCCCTCACTTGTTCACTTCTTGACTCTGCTTGTACTGTGATCTCTATATATATACCTGCTAGGTTGTGATCACTGTACCTCTTGTTCTATTATCAAACTGCATGTGAACTGGTCTTGTGACCACTTGCTTGTGCTCGGAATTTGTGTGGTATCCTTGAGATCCACCCTGAGCTTGTTTTGCTTTGCCTTGCTTTGACTGGTCTTGTGACCCCTTGCTCTCCCCCACTTAGCCTATGGGGGTGTGTCAAACATTATATGTTTACATTGTGTAGGCTATAGTGGGTTTAGCCTTAAGGGGTACAACAAACTTAGGGTTTCCTACTTGTACCCAACTTTCTGCTAGTTCATTCATTCTCGTTCTCTCTCAGTTTCTAACATTGCGACCATCATCGATCATCGGCGCTCGCGAATGAAGAGCGTCCGCTGCACTTCCTGCACGTGTGCGGATACTTCCGCGTTTTGGGGGTGAAAGTGCTCGTTCCGAGCGTTTTTCTTCCGCCGGGTCACGTGGCTACGCTTGTCTGGTCCTCTTGCCAAGCCAGCAAGGGCGTGGGAGGGTTGCGAGCATCATCGGTCATCGGCGCTCGCGAATGAAGAGCGCCCGCTGCACTTTCTGCACATGTGCGGGTCCTTACGCGTTTTGGGGGTACTAGCGCTCGTTCCGAGAGTTTTTCTTTAACCAGGTCACGTGGCTGCGCTTGTCTGGTCCTATTGCCAAGCCAGCAAGGGCGTGGGAGGGTTGCAAGCATCATCGGTCATCGGCGCTCGCGAATGAAGAGCGCCCGCTGCACTTCCTGCGCGAATGCGGATCCTTCGGCATTTTGGGGGTAGAAGCGCTCATTCCAAGCGTTTTTCCTCCGCCAAGTCACGTGGCTGCGCTTGTCTGGTCCTCTTGCCAAGCCAGCAAGGGCGTGGGAGGGTTGCGAGCATCATCCGTCATCGGCGGTCGCGAATGAAGAGCGTCCGCTGCACTTCCTGCACGTGTGCGGATACTTCAGCGTTTTGGGGGTGAAAGCGCTCGTTCCGAGCGCTTTTCTTCCGCCGGGTCACGTGGCTGCGCTTGTCTGGTCCTCTTGCCAAGCCAGCAAGGGCGTGGGAGGGTTGCGAGCATCATCGGTCATCGGCGCTCGCGAATGAAGAGCGCCCGCTGCACTTCCTGCACATGTGCGGATACTTCCGCGTTTTGGGGGTGAAAGCGCTCGTTCCGAGCGTTTTTCTTCCGCCGGGTCACGTGGCTGCGCTTGTCTGGTCCTCTTGCCAAGCCAGCAAGGGCGTGGGAGGGTTGCGAGCATCATCGGTCATCGGCGCTCGCGAATGAAGAGCGCCCGCTGCACTTCCTGCACGAATGCGGATCCTTCGGCATTTTGGGGGTAGAAGCGCTCATTCCAAGCGTTTTTCCTCCGCCAAGTCACGTGGCTGCGCTTGTCTGGTCCTCTTGCTAAGCCAGCAAGGGCGTGGGAGGGTTGCGAGCATCATCCGTCATCGGCGCTCGCGAATGAAGAGCGCCCGCTGCACTTCCTGCACGTGTGCGGATACTTCCGCGTTTTGGGGGTGAAAGCGCTCGTTCCGAGCGTTTTTCTTCCGCCGGGTCACGTGGCTGCGCTTGTCTGGTCCTCTTGCCAAGCCAGCAAGGGCGTGGGAGGGTTGCGAGCATCATCGGTCATCGGCGCTCGCGAATGAAGAGCGCCCGCTGCACTTCCTGCACATGTGCGGGTCCTTACGCGTTTCGGGGGTACTAGCGCTCGTTCCGAGAGTTTTTCTTTAACCAGGTCACGTGGCTGCGCTTGTCTGGTCCTTTTGCCAAGCCAGCAAGGGCGTGGGAGGGTTGCAAGCATCATCGGTCATCGGCGCTCGCGAATGAAGAGCGCCCGCTGCACTTCCTGCACGAATGCGGATCCTTCGGCATTTTGGGGGTAGAAGCGCTCATTCCAGGCGTTTTTCCTCCGCCAAGTCACGTGGCTGCGCTTGTCTGGTCCTCTTGCCAAGCCAGCAAGGGCGTGGGAGGGTTGCGAGCATCATCGGTCATCGGCGCTCGCGAATGAAGAGCGCCCGCTGCACTTTCTGCACGTGTGCGGATCCTTCCGCGTTTTGGGGATGGAAGCGCTCGTTCCAAGCGTTTTCCTTCCGCCAAGTCACGTGGCTGCGCTTGGCTCAGCCACGTGACCCGGTTAAAGAAAAACTCTCGGAGCGAGCGCTAGTACCCCCAAAACGCGTAAGGACCCGCACATGTGCAGTAAGTGCAGCGGACGCTCTTCATTCGTGACATCGTGAGCATCGTGACATCATGAGCATCGTGAGCATCGTGACATCGTGAGCATCGTGACATCGTGAGCATCGTGACATCGTGAGCAGCGTGACATCGTGAGCATCGTGAGCAAGATAATATAATGAATAATGTATGTAGTAATCAAACAACTTTCTATAAAATTACACAATCTGAAAAGATGCATCAGAATTATTTTAACCTGTAATTTAGAAACTAGATTGTTCGATAATATTCTATAAGCATATTCAAACACATCGTGACAAGGCACAAACATCGTGTCTAGGAAACGATACCTTGCGGTTATACTGTTGCGCCGTGCGCGTTCTCGCGCACTCGCGCTGTCGCGCACTTGCTCGCTCGCGCACGCGCGCTGTCGTGCTGTCGCGCACTTGCACTGTCGCGCACTAGCGCTGTCTCGCAGTCGCGCTCTCGCGCACTCGCGCAGTCTCGTATACGCGCCCTCACGCTGTCGCGAACTCACGCTGTCGCGCACTCGCGCTCTCGTGCTCTCGCGCACTCGCGCTCTTGAGCACTCGCGCTCCGCGCAGTCGCGTACTCGCTGTGAAGAATGAGGAATGAATGAACTAGAACAAGGTTGGGTACAAGTAGGAAACCCTAGGAAGCTGTACCCCTTAGTGTCTACCCCACTATAGCCTAGACAAGCTAAATGATAAATGTTTGACACACCCCCATAGGCAAAGTGGGGGAGAACAAGAGGTCACAAGACCAGTCAAGCAAAGCACAGCAAGCTCAGGGTGGATCACAACGTCACCACACATTCCGAGCACAAGTTCAAGGCCACAAGGCCAGTTCACATGCATGTTTATATATATAAAGGTAAAAAAGCAAGTGCAGGTATAGATAGATCACAGTACAAGCAAGGTCAAGAAGTGAGCAAGTGAGGCCAAGTAGGCACAAGACCTAGAATCGTACAAAAGCGCTGATGATCACAAGGCTGAAGTGCCTTGGTAAAGATATGGAAAGAGGGAGAACGGGGCGCGGTGATGGAAAGCAGGAGAATGGGGCGGGTTGATGGAAAGCGGGAGAATGGGGCGGGGTGATGGAAAGCGGGAGAATTGGGCGGGGTGATGGAAAGAGGGAGAATGGGGCGGGGTGATGGAAAGCGGGAGAATGGGGCGGGGTGATGGAAAGAGGGAGAATGGGGCGGGGTGATGGAAAGAGGGAGAATGGGGCGGGGTGATGGAAAGAGGGAGAATGGGGTGGGGTGATGGAAAGCGGGAGAATGGGGCGGGTTGATGGAAAGCGGGAGAATGGGGCGGGGTGATGGAAAGCGGGAGAATTGGGCGGGGTGATGGAAAGAGGGAGAATGGGGCGGGGTGATGGAAAGCGGGAGAATGGGGCGGGGTGATGGAAAGAGGGAGAATGTGTACGTACAGAACTGGAGGAGAACGAGGCGGCTCTCCCAGGTCAGTCAGGAGGTAGGTGAGCCAGCGTAACTCCTGTGCAGCCATGGCCCCTGCGTAGATCTCAGCCTCACAGCTGGAGCTGAGAACAGACGACGAGCGGGTAGACCGCCACGAAACAGAGCCGGAACCAAGGCTGTGACGACCGCTGCGTAGCCAAGTCGTCAACCCAAGACGCGTCTGCGTGACCAGTGAGTACCACTGAACTCCGCCCTCCAAGCACGAGCCCCATGCCCGACGTACTGCACAAGTAGCGCAACACCCTCTTAGCTGCATCCATGTGCTCTGGTCGGTGTCTCCCAGGAGCAACATAGCGTGCCAGGATGCTAAGAGGGTATGCCAGGTCAGGTCGAGTGCAGGTCATCAGGTACATGAGGCAGCCAACAAGCTCTGGGTACGGGCCACTCGGCTCTACGGACTCATCCGAAGGCAGAGCTGAGAGCGAGTGGCGAGTAGACAGAGGAGTGGCTTGAGGCGAGGAGTACGTGAAGTTGAAGCGCTGAAGGACCTGCTGCACCATGTGTGACTGAGTCAGGGTAATGGTGCGCCGTGCTCTGTCCCGGGTGATCTGCGAGCCAAGATAGCTACGCAGCTCACCCAGGTCTGTGCACGTGTGTCTCTTCTGCAGCTCCGACTTCACGTGGGCGAGTCCAGCAGTGTCAGCAGTATCAAAGACCATGTCGTCGACGTACACGAGGATGTAGAACGGCGGCAGCGAAGTGTCGGTGCGTAGAAACAGCGACGGGTCAGCGGTAGAAGGAGCAAACCCAAGAGCCGCAAGCGTAGTCCTCAGTGTGTCGTGCCACTCACGGGGAGCCTGGCAGAGACTGTAGACTGGCCGCCGGAGGCTCCACTGGGTACCAGGAGGAAACGACCCAGTGAAGCAAGGAGGGCGGTGCAGCCAGATCTCCTCGTGCAGGTTGCCCTGTAGGAAAGCAGTGCTGAAGTCAAGAGAGTGAAGCTCGTAGTCACGCTGAGCGGCTATGTGCAGCAGCACCCGAAGAGTGGTCATCTTCGGGGTGGGAGAGAAGGTCTGAAAGTAGTCAACTCCCTGCCGCTGACTGAAGCCTCGAGCCACGTACCGCGCCTTGAACACAGGCGGAGAACCCGACGGCCGCTTCACCCTGTAAATCCACATGCCACTGACGATGTTCACCCCAGGTGGGGGTACCTCGTCAACGTAGGTGCCTGTGGACTTCCAGGAAGCCATCTCTGCGTCCATGGCTGTCTGCCACTGAGAGGAGTAGGGACCCTCTATCGCCTCTGCGTAAGAGCACGGAGTCGGGATGTCTGGTGCATCCGGGTCTCCCTCAGGGGCAAGCAGCATGGACACGAGATGAGGTAAAGCAGCAGCAAAGCACTGGAACTCCTCCTGCCTGTCCTCAAGGACGTCCGTGCCAAGAGCACACTCACCCCCGACGGACGGAGGAGAGACAGACTCAGACTCAGCAACAAGACTAGCAGCGTAGTCTAGACGACAGTGAGCAGCGAAGTCGACTAAGGCAGACGCAGCAGTGGACTCAAAGGAAGGGTCAGTGACAACAGTAGCCAGGAGACGCGTGACAGTAGGACTGGCAGCCCGAAGGGAGTCAGACTCCGGGTCAGCAAGAGCAGGAAGAGAGGACACTGGAGGAGACGGCAAAGGGACACGCAGTGGAGCAGTGGAAGGACGCAGTGCCATCTGGTGGGTGCCTGGTCCCAGGCATGCAACGTCCTCCCGGCGAGCGCGCGGGGGGTGCAAGGTCCTCCCGGCGAGCGCGCGGGAGGTGCAACGTCCTCCCGGCGAGCACGCGGGGGGTGCAACGACCTCCCGACGAGCGCGTGGGGGTTGCAACGACCTCCCGACGAGCGCGAGGGGGGTGCAACGTCCTCCCGGCGAGCGCGCGGGGGGTGCAACGTGCTCCCGGCGAGCGCGCGGGGGGTGCAACGTGCTCCCGGCGAGCGCGCGGGGGGTGCAACGTGCTCCCAGCGAGCGCGCGGGGGGTGCAACGTCCTCCCAGCGAGCGCGCGGGGGGTGCAACGTCCTCCCGTCGAGCGTGCGGGGGGTGCAACGTCCTCCCGGGGAGCGTGCGGGGGGTGCAACGTCCTCCCGGCGAGCGCGCGGGGGGTGCAACGACCTCCCGGCGAGCGCGCGGGGGGTGCAACGTCCTCCCGACGAGCGCGCGGGGGGTGCAACGTCCTCCCGGAGAGCGCGCGGGGGGTGCAACGTCCTCCCGGCGAGCGCGCGGAGGGTGCAACGTCCTCCCGGCTAGCGCGCGGGGGGTGCAGCGTCCTCCCGGCGAGCGCGCGGGGGGTGCAACGAGCCCCCGGCAAGCGCGCGGGGGGTGCAACGAGCCCCCGGCGAGCGCGCGGGGGGTGCAACGAGCCCCCGGCGAGCGCGCGGGGGGTGCAACGTCCTCCCGGCGAGCGCGCGGGGGGTGCAACGTCCTCCCGGCGAGCGCGCGGGGCGTCCAACGTCCTCCCGGCGAGCGCGCGGGAGGTGCAACGTCCTCCCGGCGAGCGCGCGGGGGGTGCAATGACCTCCCGACGAGCGCGAGGGGGTTGCAACGACCTCCCGGCGAGCGCGCGGGGGGCGCAACGTCCTCCTGACGAGCGCGCGGGGGGTCGCGGGAGGTGCAACGTCCTCCCGGCGAGCGCGCGGGGGGTGCAACGAGCTCCCGGCGAGCGCGCGGGGGGTGCAACGAGCTCCCGGCGAGCGCGCGGGGGGTGCAACGAGCTCCCGGCGAGCGCGCGGGGGGTGCAACGTCCTCCCGGCGAGCGCGCGGGGGGTGCAACGTCCTCCCGGCGAGCGCGCGGGGGGTGCAACGTCCTCCGGCGAGCGCGCGGGGGGTGCAACGTCCTCCCGGCGAGCGCGCGGGGGGTGCAACGACCTCCCGGCGAGCGCGCGGGAGGTGCAACGTCCTCCCGGCGAGCGCGCGGGGGGTGCAACGTCCTCCCGGCGAGCGCGCGGGGGTTGCAACGACCTCCCGGCGAGCGCGCGGGGGGTGCAACGTCCTCCCGGCGAGCGCGCGGGGGGTGCAACGACCTCCCGGCGAGCGCGCGGGGGGTGCAACGTCCTCCCGGCGAGCGCGCGGGGGGTGCAACGTCCTCCCGGCGAGCGCGCGGGGGGTGCAACGTCCTCCCGGGGAGCGCGCGGGGGGTGCAACGTCCTCCCGGGGAGCGCGCGGGGGGTGCAACGACCTCCCGGCGAGCGCGCGGGGATTGCAACGATCTCCCGACGAGCGCGAGGGGGGTGCAACGTCCTCCCAGCGAGCGCGAGGGGGGTGCAACGTGCTCCCGGCGAGCGCGCGGGGGGTGCAACGTGCTCCCGGCGAGCGCGCGGGGGGTGCAACGTGCTCCCAGCGAGCGCGCGGGGGGTGCAACGTGCTCCCGGCGAGCGCGCGGGGGGTGCAACGTGCTCCCGGCGAGCGCGCGGGGGGTGCAACGTGCTCCCGGCGAGCGCGCGGGGGGTGCAACGTGCTCCCGGCGAGCGCGCGGGGGGTGCAACGTCCTCCCGCCGAGCGCGCGGGGCGTGCAACGACCTCCCGGCGAGCGCGCGGGGGGTGCAACGACCTCCCGACGAGCGCGAGGGGGTTGCAACGACCTCCCGGCGAGCGGCGGCGCGCGGGGGGTGCAACGTCCTCCCGGCGAGCGCGCGGGGGGAGCAACGTCCTCCCGGCGAGCGCGCGGGGGGTGCAACGTCCTCCCGGCGAGCGCGCGGGGGGTGCAACGTCCTCCCGGCGAGCGCGCGGGGGGTGCACCGACCTCCCGGCGAGCGCGCGGGGGGTGCAACGTCCTCCCGGCGAGCGCGCGGGGCGTGCAACGTCCTCCCGGCGAGCGCGCGGGGGGTGCAACGTCCTCCCGACGAGCGCGAGGGGGTTGCAACGACCTCCCGGCGAGCGCGCGGCGCGCGGGGGGTGCAACGTCCTCCCGGCGAGCGCACGGGGGGAGCAACGTCCTCCCGGCGAGCGCGCGGGGGGTGCAACGTCCTCCCGGCGAGCGCGCGGGGGGTGCAACGTCCTCCCGGCGAGCGCGCGGGGGGTGCAACGTCCTCCCGGCGAGCGCGCGGGGGGTGCAACGTGCTCCCGGCGAGCGCGCGGGGGGTGCAACGTGCTCCCGGCGAGCGCGCGGGGGGTGCAACGTGCTCCCGGCGAGCGCGCGGGGGGTGCAACGTGCTCCCGGCGAGCGCGCGGGGGGTGCAACGTCCTCCCGGCGAGCGCGCGGGGGGTGCAACGTGCTCCCGGCGAGCGCGCGGGGGGTGCAACGTCCTCCCGGCGAGCGCGCGGGGGGTGCAACGTCCTCCCGCCGAGCGCGCGGGGCGTGCAACGACCTCCCGGCGAGCGCGCGGGGGGTGCAACGACCTCCCGACGAGCGCGAGGGGGTTGCAACGACCTCCCGGCGAGCGGCGGCGCGCGGGGGGTGCAACGTCCTCCCGGCGAGCGCGCGGGGGGAGCAACGTCCTCCCGGCGAGCGCGCGGGGGGTGCAACGTCCTCCCGGCGAGCGCGCGGGGGGTGCAACGTCCTCCCGGCGAGCGCGCGGGGGGTGCACCGACCTCCCGGCGAGCGCGCGGGGGGTGCAACGTCCTCCCGGCGAGCGCGCGGGGCGTGCAACGTCCTCCCGGCGAGCGCGCGGGGGGTGCAACGTCCTCCCGACGAGCGCGAGGGGGTTGCAACGACCTCCCGGCGAGCGCGCGGCGCGCGGGGGGTGCAACGTCCTCCCGGCGAGCGCGCGGGGGGAGCAACGTCCTCCCGGCGAGCGCGCGGGGGGTGCAACGTCCTCCCGGCGAGCGCGCGGGGGGTGCAACGTCCTCCCGGCGAGCGCGCGGGGGGTGCAACGTCCTCCCGGCGAGCGCGCGGGGGGTGCAACGTCCTCCCGGCGAGCGCGCGGGGGGTGCAACGTCCTCCCGGCGAGCGCGCGGGGGGTGCAACGTCCTCCCGGCGAGCGCGCGGGGGGTGCAACGTCCTCCCGGCGAGCGCGCGGGGGGTGCAACGTCCTCCCGGCGAGCGCGCGGGGGGTGCAACGTCCTCCCGGCGAGCGCGCGGGGGGTGCAACGACCTCCCGGCGAGCGCGCGGGGGGTGCAACGTCCTCCCGGCGAGCGCGCGGGGGGTGCAACGTCCTCCCGGCGAGCGCGCGGGGGGTGCAACGTCCTCCCGGCGAGCGCGCGGGGGGTGCAACGTCCTCCCGGCGAGCGCGCGGGGGGTGCAACGACCTCCCGGCGAGCGCGCGGGAGGTGCAACGACCTCCCGGCGAGCGCGAGGGGGGTGCAACGACCTCCCGGCGAGCGCGCGGGGGGTGCAACGACCTCCCGGCGAGCGCGCGGGGGGTGCAACGTCCTCCCGGCGAGCGCGCGGGAGGTGCAACGACCTCCCGGCGAGCGCGCGGGGGTTGCAACGACCTCCCGGCGAGCGCGCGGGGGGTGCAACGTCCTCCCGGCGAGCGCGCGGGGGGTGCAACGTCCTCCCGGCGAGCGCGCGGGGGGTGCAACGTCCTCCCGTCGAGCGCGCGGGGGGTGCAACGTCCTCCCGGCGAGCGCGCGGGGGGTGCAACGTCCTCCCGGCGAGCGCGCGGGTGGTGCAACGTCCTCCCGGCGAGCGCGCGGGGGGTGCAACGTCCTCCCGGCGAGCGCGCGGGAGGTGCAACGACCTCCCGGCGAGCGCGCGGGGGTCGCAACATCCTCCCGGCGAGCGCGCGGGGGGTGCAACGAGCTCCCGGCGAGCGCGCGGGGGGTGCAACGAGCTCCCGGCGCGCGCGCGGGGGGTGCAACGAGCTCCCGGCGAGCGCGCGGGGGGTGCAACGTCCTCCCGGCGAGCGCGCGGGGGGTGCAACGTCCTCCCGGCGAGCGGGCGGGGGGTGCAACGTCCTCCCGGCGAGCGCGCGGGGGGTGCAACGTCCTCCCGGCGAGCGCGCGGGGGGTGCAACGTCCTCCCGGCGAGCGCGCGGGAGGTGCAACGACCTTCCGGCGAGCGCGCGGGGGGTGCAACGTCCTCCCGGCGAGCGCGCGGGGGGTGCAACGTCCTCCCGGCGAGCGCGCGGGGGGTGCAACGACCTCCCGACGAGCGCGAGGGGGTTGCAACGACCTCCCGGCGAGCGCGCGGGGGTTGCAACGACCTCCCGACGAGCGCGTGGGGGGTGCAACGACCTCCCGGCGAGCGCGCGGGGGGTGCAACGTCCTCCCGGCGAGCGCGCGGGGGGTGCAACGTCCTCCCGGCGAGCGCGCGGGGGGTGCAACGTCCTCCCGCTCTGCAAGGTGTAATTGAACATGGGCCACACAAATATACAACAATATTCAGGTCGTTTGATGCTTTTCCCTACGCTTATAGGGATCAATGCGCTTCCTTAGCATTTGTAGGTAGGCACGGCCGTCATCGCGGGCGCCGAACTTTTCTGTGCGCGCGAACCAAGCTGAAGTTGCTCTGGAAGGTGTATATGAATATGGGCCACCCGAATATGGAACAAAACTCGGGTCGTTCAATGCTTTTCTTTACGCTTATAGGGATCAATGCGCTTCCCTAGCATTTGTCGGCAGGCACGGCCGTCATCGTGGGCGCCGAACTTTTCTGTGCGCGCGAACCGAGCTGAAGTTTCTCTGGAAGGTGTATTTGAACATGGGCCACACTAATATGCAACAAACTTCAGGTCGTTCGATGCTTTCCCCTACGCTTATAGGGATCGATGCGCTTCCTTAGCATATGTGGGCAGGCACGGCCGTCATCGCGGGCGCCGAACTTTTCTGTGCGCGCGAACCGAGCTGAAGTTTCTATGGTAGGTATATTTGAACATGGGCCACACCAATATGCAACAAACTTCAGGTCGTTCGATGCTTTCCCCTACGCTTATAGGGATCGATGCGCTTCCTTAGCATATGTGGGCAGGCACGGCCGTCATCGCGGGCGCCGAACTTTTCTGTGCGCGCGAACCGAGCTGAAGTTTCTATGGTAGGTGTATTCGAACATGGGCCACACCAATATGCAACAAAACTCGGGTCGTTCGATGCTTTCCCCTACGCTTATAGGGATCGATGCGCTTCCTTAGCATATGTGGGCAGGCACGGCCGTCATCGCGGGCGCCGAACTTTTCTGTGCGCGCGAACCGAGCTGAAGTTGCTATGGTAGGTGTATTCGAACATGGGCCACACCAATATGCAACAAAACTCGGGTCGTTCGATGCTTTCCCCTACGCTTATAGGGATCGATGCGCTTCCCTAGCATTTGTGGGCAGGCACGGCCGTCATCGCGGGCGCCGAACTTTTCTGTGCGCGCGAACCGAGCTGAAGTTGCTATGGTAGGTGTATTCGAACATGGGCCACACCAATATGCAACAAAACTCGGGTCGTTCGATGCTTTCCCCTACGCTTATAGGGATCGATGCGCTTCCCTAGCATTTGTGGGCAGGCACGGCCGTCATCGCGGGCGCCGAACTTTTCTGTGCGAGCGAACCGAGCTGAAGTTGCTATGGTAGGTGTATTCGAACATGGGCCACACCAATATGCAACAAAACTCGGGTCGTTCGATGCTTTCCCCTACGCTTATAGGGATCGATGCGCTTCCCTAGCATTTGTGGGCAGGCACGGCCGTCATCGGGGGCGCCGAACTTTTCTGTGCGCGCGAACCGAGCTGAAGTTGCTATGGTAGGTGTATTCGAACATGGGCCACACCAATATGCAACAAAACTCGGGTCGTTCGATGCTTTCCCCTACGCTTATAGGGATCGATGCGCTTCCCTAGCATTTGTGGGCAGGCACGGCCGTCATCGCGGGCGCCGAACTTTTCTGTGCGCGCGAACCGAGCTGAAGTTGCTATGGTAGGTGTATTCGAACATGGGCCACACCAATATGCAACAAAACTCGGGTCGTTCGATGCTTTCCCCTACGCTTATAGGGATCGATGCGCTTCCCTAGCATTTGTGGGCAGGCACGGCCGTCATCGCGGGCGCCGAACTTTTCTGTGCGCGCGAACCGAGCTGAAGTTGCTCTGGTAGGTGTATTCGAACATGGGCCACCCGAATATGCAACAAAACTCGGGTCGTTCGATGCTTTCCCCTACGCTTATAGGGATCGATGCGCTTCCCTAGCATTTGTGGGCAGGCACGGCCGTCATCGCGGGCGCCGAACTTTTCTGTGCGCGCGAACCGAGCTGAAGTTGCTCTGGTAGGTGTATTCGAACATGGGCCACCCGAATATGCAACAAAACTCGGGTCGTTCGATGCTTTCCCCTACGCTTATAGGGATCGATGCGCTTCCCTAGCATTTGTGGGCAGGCACGGCCGTCATCGCGGGCGCCGAACTTTTCTTTGCGCGCGAACCGAGCTGAAGTTGCTCTGGTAGGTGTATTCGAACATGGGCCACCCGAATATGCAACAAAACTCGGGTCGTTCGATGCTTTTCCCTACGCTTATAGGGATCGATGCGCTTCCCTAGCATTTTTCGGCAGGCACGGCCGTCATCGCGGGCGCCGAACTTTTCTTTGCGCGCGAACCGAGCTGAAGTTGCTCTGGTAGGTGTATTCGAACATGGGCCACCCGAATATGCAACAAAATTCGGGTCGTTCGATGCTTTTCTTTACGCTTATAGGGATCAATGCGCTTCCCTAGCATTTTTCGGCAGGCACGGCCGTCATCGTGGGCGCCGACCTTTTCTGTGCGCGCGAACCAAGCTGAAGTTGCTATGGAAGGTGTATTGGAACATGGGCCACCCGAGTTGGCAACAAAATTCGGGTCGTTGAATGTTTTTCTTTACACAAAAAGGGATCAATGCGCTTCTCTAGCATTTGTCGACAAGCACGACCGTCATCGTGGGCGCCGAACTTTTCTGTGCGCGCGAACCAAGCTGAAGTTGCTCTGGTAGGTGTATTCGAACATGGGCCACCCGAATTGGCAACAAAAATCGGGTCGTCGGATGCTTTTCTTTACGCTTATAGGGATCAATGCGCTTCCCTAGCATTTGACGGCAGGCACGGCCGTCATCGTGGGCGCCGAACATTTCTGTGCGCGCGAACCAAGCTGAAGATGCTCTGGAAGGTGTATTTGAACATGGGCCACCCAAATTTGCAACACAATTCGGGTCGTCGGATGCTTTTCCCTACGCTTATATGGATCAATGCACTTCCTTAGCATTTGTCGGCAGGCACGTCTGTCATCGCGGGCGCCGAACTTTTTTGTGCACGCGAACCGAGCTGAAGTTGCTCTGCAAGGTGTAATTGAACATGAACCACACGAATATACAACAATATTCGGGTCATTCGATGCTTTTCCCTACGCTTATAGGGATCCATGCGCTTCCTTAGCATTTGTGGGCAGGCACGGCCGTCATCGCGGGCGCCGAACTTTTCTGTGCACGCGAACCAAGCTGAAGTTGCTCTGGAAGGTGTATTTGAATATGGGCCACACGAATATGCAACAAAATTTGGGTCGTTCGATGCTTTCCCCTATGCTTATAGGGATCAATGCGCTTCCTTAGCATTTGTGGGCAGGCACGGCCGTCATCGCGGGCGCCGAACTTTTCTGTGCGCGCGAACCAAGCTGAAGTTGCTCTGGTAGGTGTATTCGAACATGGGCCACCCGAATTGGCAACAAAATTCGGGTCGTCGGATGCTTTTCTTTACGCTTATAGGGATCAATGCGCTTCCCTAGCATTTGACAGCAGGCACGGCCGTCATCGTGGGCGCCGAACATTTCTGTGCGCGCGAACCAAGCTGAAGTTTCTCTGGAAGGTGTATTGGAACATGGGCCACCCAAATATGCAACAAAATTCGATATTATAATTTCTTCACAACAGCGCAACGACGCTATGGCGCAACGCAGCAACGACACACGGCGCAAACCGTAAGTTAGAAAATATATTATGAAATGCGCGAGAGCGCGTGTGCGCCAGAGCGCGAGTGCGGGAGAGCGCGACACCATGGGGTGGAGATGTGAGGTGAGTCGACACTTTTCTAGGTGACTTGAAGTCAATAGACACCATGGGGTGGAGATGTGAGATGAGTCGACACTTTTTTGGGTGACGTGATGTGAGTAGACACCATGGGGTGGACATGTGAGGTGAGTCGACATTTTTTTGGTTGACCTGATGCGAGTAGACACCATGGGGTGGAAAAGTGAGGTGAATCGACACTTTTTTTGGGTGACTTGAAGTCAATAGACACCATGGGGTGGAGATATGAGGTGAGTCGACACTTTTTGGGTGATGTGATGCGAGTAGACACCATGGGGTGGAAATGTGAGGTGAGTCGACACCTTTTTGGGTGACTTGATGTGAGTAGACACCATGGGTGGAGATGTGAGGTGAGTCGACACGTTTTTGGGTGATCGCCAAATCCTCACATGGCGATGCTCCTACCTGCATGGCAATGCTCCTAGCTGCATGGCGATGCTCCTAGCTGCATGGCGATGCTCCTAGCTGCATGGCGATGCTCCTAGCTGCATGGCGATGCTCCTAGCTTCAGGCGATGCTCCTAGCTGCATGGCGATGCTCCTAGCTTCATGGCGATGCTCCTAGCTGCATCGCGATGCTCCTAGCTGCAAGGCGATGCTCCTAGCTGCATGGCGATGCTCCTAGCTGCATGGCTATGCTCCTAGCTGCATGGCGATGCTCCAAGCTGCATTGCGATGCTCCGAGCTGCATGGCAATGCTCCTAGCTGCATGGCGATACTCCTAGCTGCATGGCAATGCTTCGAGCTGCAAGGCGATGCTCCTAACTGCATGGCGATGCTCCTAGCTGCATGGCGATGCCCCATTCTCCCGCTTTCCATCACCCCGCCCCATTCTCCCTCTTTCCATCACCCCGCCCCATTCTCCCTCTTTCCATCACCCCGCCCCATTCTCCCTCTTTCCATCACCCCGCCCCATTCTCCCTCTTTCCATCACCCCGCCCCATTCTCCCTCTTTCCATCACCCCGCCCCATTCTCCCGCTTTCCATCACCCAGACCCATGCTCACTCTTTCCATCACCCCGCCCCATTCTCCCGCTTTCCATCACCCCGCCCCATGCTCCCTCTTTCCATCACCCCGCCCCATTCTCCCTCTTTCCATCACCCCGCCCCATGCTCCCTCTTTCCATCACCCCGCCCCATTCTCCCTCTTTCCATCACCCCGCCCCATTCTCCCTCTTTCCATCACCCCGCCCCATTCTCCCTCTTTCCATCACCCCGCCCCATTCTCCCTCTTTCCATCACCCCGCCCCATTCTCCCTCTTTCCATCACCCCGCCCCATTCTCCCTCTTTCCATCACCCCGCCCCATTCTCCCGCTTTCCATCACCTCGCCCCATTCTCCCGCTTTCCATCACCCCGCCCCATTCTCTCGCTTTCCATCACCCCGCCCAATTCTCCCTCTTTCCATCACCCCGCCCCATTCTCTCTCTTTCCATCACCCCGCCCAATTCTCCCTCTTTCCATCACCCCGTCCCATTGTCCCGCTTTCCATCACCCCGCCCCATTCTCCCGCTTTCCATCACCCCGCCCCATTCTCCCTCTTTCCACCACCCCGCCCCATTCTCCCTCTTTCCATCACCCCGTCCCATTCTCCCTCTTTCCATCACCCCGCCCCATTCTCCCTCTTTCCATCACCCCGCCCCATTCTCCCTCTTTCCATCACCCCGCCCCATTCTCCCTCTTTCCATCACCCCGCCCAATTCTCCCTCTTTCTATCACCCCGCCCTATTCTCCCTCTTTCCATCACCCCGCCCCATTCTCCCGCTTTCCATCACCCCGCCCCATTCTCCCTCTTTCCATCACCCCTTCCCATCCTCCCGCTTTCTATCACCCCGCCCCATTCTCCCTCTTTCCATCACCCCGCCCCATTCTTCCTCTTTCCATCACCCCGCCCAATTCTCCCTCTTTCTGTCACCCCGCCCCATTCTCTCTCTTTCCATCACCGCGCCCAATTCTCCCTCTTTCCATCACCCCGCCCCATTCTTCCTCTTTCCATCACCCCGCCCAATTCTTCCTCTTTCCGTCACCCCGATCCGTTCTCCCTCTTTCCATCACCCCACCCCATTCTCCCTCTTTCCATCACCCCGCCCCATTCTCCCTCTTTCCATCACCCCGCCCCATTCTCCCTCTTTCCATCACCCCGCCCCATTCTCCCTCTTTCCATCACCCCGCCCAATTCTCCCTCTTTCTATCACCCCGCCCCATTCTCCCTCTTTCCATCACCCCGCCCCATTCTCCCGCTTTCCATCACCCCGCCCCATTCTCCCTCTTTCCATCACCCCTTCCCATTCTCCCGCTTTCTATCACCCCGCCCCATTCTCCCTCTTTCCATCACCCCGCCCCATTCTCCCGCTTTCCATCACCCCGCCCCATTCTCCCTCTTTCCATCACCCCGCCCCATTCTCCCGCTTTCCATCACCCTGCCCCATTCTCCCTCTTTCCATCACCCCGTCCCATTCTCCCGCTTTCTATCACCCCGCCCCATTCTCCCTCTTTCCATCACCCCGCCCCATTTTTCCTCTTTCCATCACCCCGCCCAATTCTCCCTCTTTCCATCACCCCGCCCCATTCTCTCTCTTTCCATCACCCCGCCCAATTCTCCCTCTTTCCATCACCCCGCCCCATTCTCCCGCTTTCCATCACCCCGCCCCATTCTCCCGCTTTCCATCACCCCGCCCCATTCTCCCGCTTTCTATCACCCCGCCCCATTCTCCCGCTTTCCATCACCCCGCCCCATTCTCCCTCTTTCCATCACCCCGCCCCATTCTCCCTCTTTACATCACCCCGCCCCATTCTCCCGCTTCCCATCACCCCGCCCCATTCTCCCTCTTTCCATCACCCCGTCCCATTCTCCCGCTTTCTATCACCTCGCCCCATTCTCCATCTTTCCATCACCCCGCCCAATTCTCCCTCTTTCCATCACCCCGCCCCATTCTCTCTCTTTCCATCACCCCGCCCAATTCTCCGTCTTTCCATCACCCCGCCCCATTCTCCCGCTTTCCATCACCCCGCCCCATTCTCCCGCTTTCCATCACCCCGCCCAATTCTCCCTCTTTCCATCACCCCGCCCCATTCTCCCGCTTTCCATCACCCCGCCCCATTCTCCCGCTTTCCATCACCCCGCCCCATTCTCCCTCTTTCTATCACCCCGTCCCATTCTCCCGCTTTCTATCACCCCGCCCCATTCTCCCTCTTTCCATCACCCCGCCCCATTCTTCCTCTTTCCATCACCCCGCCCAATTTTCCCTCTTTCCATCACCCCGCCCCATTCTCCCTCTTTCCATCACCCCGCCCCATTCTTCCGCTTTCTATCACCCCGCCCCATTCTCCCTCTTTCCATCACCCCGCCCCATTCTTCCTCTTTCCATCACCCCGCCCAATTCTTCCTCTTTCCGTCACCCCGATCCATTCTCCCTCTTTCCATCACCCCGCCCCATTCTCCCTCTTTCCATCACCCCGCCCCATTCTCCCGCTTTCCATCACCCCGCCCCATTCTCCCGCTTTCCATCACCCCGCCCAATTCTCCCTCTTTCCATCACCCCGCCCCATTCTCTCTTTCTATCACCCCGCCCAATTCTCCCTCTTTCCATCACCCCGCCCCATTCTCCCGCTTTCCATCACCCCGCCCCATTCTCCCGCTTTCCATCACCCCGCCCCATTCTCCCGCTTTCCATCACCCCGCCCCATTCTCCCTCTTTCCATCACCCCGCCCCATTCTCCCTCTTTCCATCACCCCGCCCCATTCTCCCTCTTTCTATCACCCCGCCCCATGCTCCCTCTTTCCATCACCCCGCCCCATTCTCCCTCTTTCCATCACCCTGGACCAATCTCCCGCTTTCCATCACTCCGCCCCATTCTCCCGCTTTCCATCACCCCGCCCCATTCTCCCTCTTTCCATCACCCCGCCCCATTCTCCCGCTTTCCATCACCCCGCCCCATTCTCCCTCTTTCCATCACCCCGCCCCATTTTCCCTCTTTCCATCACCCCGCCCCATTCTCCCTCTTTCCATCACCCCGCCCAATTCTTCCTCTTTCCGTCACCCCGATCCGTTCTCCCTCTTTCCATCACCCAGACCCATGCTCACTCTTTCCATCACCCCGCCCAATTCTCCCTCTTTCCATCACCCCGTCCCATTGTCCCGCTTTCCATCACCCCACCCCATTCTCCCGCTTTCCATCACCCCGCCCCATTCTCCCTCTTTCCACCACCCCGCCCCATTCTCCCTCTTTCCATCACCCCGTCCCATTCTCCCGCTTTCCATCACCCCGCCCCATTCTCCCTCTTTCAACCACCCCGCCCCATTCTCCCTCTTTCCATCACCCCGTCCCATTCTCCCTCTTTCCATCACCCCGCCCAATTCTCCCTCTTTCTATCACCCCGCCCCATTCTCCCTCTTTCCATCACCCCGCCCCATTCTCCCTCTTTCCATCACCCCGCCCAATTCTCCCTCTTTCTATCACCCCGCCCTATTCTCCCTCTTTTCATCAACCCGCTCCATTCTTCCTCTTTCCATCACCCCGCCCAATTCTCCCTCTTTCTGTCACCCCGCCCCATTCTCTCTCTTTCCATCACCGCGCCCAATTCTCCCTCTTTCCATCACCCCGCCCCATTCTTCCTCTTTCCATCACCCCGCCCAATTCTTCCTCTTTCCGTCACCCCGATCCGTTCTCCCTCTTTCCATCACCCCGCCCCATTCTCCCTCTTTCCATCACCCCGCCCCATTCTCCCTCTTTCCATCACCCCGCCCCATGCTCCCTCTTTCCATCACCCCGCCCCATTCTCCCTCTTTCCATCACCCTGGACCAATCTCCCGCTTTCCATCACTCCGCCCCATTCTCCCGCTTTCCATCATCCCGCCCCATTCTCCCTCTTTCCATCACCCCGCCCCATTCTCCCGCTTTCCATCACCCCGCCCCATTCTCCCTCTTTCCATCACCCCGCCCCATTCTCCCTCTTTCCATCAACCCGCCCCATTCTCCCTCTTTCCATCACCCCGCCCAATTCTTCCTCTTTCCGTCACCCCGATCCGTTCTCCCTCTTTCCATCACCCAGACCCATGCTCACTCTTTCCATCACCCCGCCCAATTCTCCCTCTTTCCATCACCCCGTCCCATTGTCCCGCTTTCCATCACCCCGCCCCATTCTCCCGCTTTCCATCACCCCGCCCCATTCTCCCTCTTTCCACCACCCCGCCCCATTCTCCCTCTTTCCATCACCCCGTCCCATTCTCCCTCTTTCCATCACCCCGCCCCATTCTCCCTCTTTCCATCACCCCGCCCCATTCTCCCTCTTTCCATCACCCCGCCCCATTCTCCCGCTTTCCATCACCCCGCCCCATTCTCCCGCTTTCCATCACCCCGCCCCATTCTCCCGCTTTCTATCACCCCGCCCCATTCTCCCGCTTTCCATCACCCAGCCCCATTCTCCCTCTTTCCATCACCCCGCCCCATTCTCCCTCTTTACATCACCCCGCCCCATTCTCCCGCTTCCCATCACCCCGCCCCATTCTCCCTCTTTCCATCACCCCGTCCCATTCTCCCGCTTTCTATCACCTCGCCCCATTCTTCATCTTTCCATCACCCCGCCCAATTCTCCCTCTTTCCATCACCCCGCCCCATTCTCTCTCTTTCCATCACCCCGCCCAATTCTCCGTCTTTCCATCACCCCGCCCCATTCTCCCGCTTTCCATCACCCCGCCCCATTCTCCCGCTTTCCATCACCCCGCCCAATTCTCCCTCTTTCCATCACCCCGCCCCATTCTCCCGCTTTCCATCACCCCGCCCCATTCTCCCGCTTTCCATCACCCCGCCCCATTCTCCCTCTTTCTATCACCCCGTCCCATTCTCCCGCTTTCTATCACCCCGCCCCATTCTCCCTCTTTCCATCACCCCGCCCCATTCTTCCTCTTTCCATCACCCCGCCCAATTTTCCCTCTTTCCATCACCCCGCCCCATTCTCCCTCTTTTCATCAACCCGCCCCATTCTCCCGCTTTCCATCACCCCGCCCCATTCTCCCTCTTTCCATCACCCCTTCCCATTCTTCCGCTTTCTATCACCCCGCCCCATTCTCCCTCTTTCCATCACCCCGCCCCATTCTTCCTCTTTCCATCACCCCGCCCAATTCTCCCTCTTTCTGTCACCCCGCCCCATTCTCTCTCTTTCCATCACCGCGCCCAATTCTCCCTCTTTCCATCACCCCGCCCCATTCTTCCTCTTTCCATCACCCCGCCCAATTCTTCCTCTTTCCGTCACCCCGATCCGTTCTCCCTCTTTCCATCACCCCGCCCCATTCTCCCTCTTTCCATCACCCCGCCCCATTCTCCCGCTTTCCATCACCCCGCCCCATTCTCCCGCTTTCCATCACCCCGCCCAATTCTCCCTCTTTCCATCACCCCGCCCCATTCTCTCTCTTTCTATCACCCCGCCCAATTCTCCCTCTTTCCATCACCCCGCCCCATTCTCCCGCTTTCCATCACCCCGCCCCATTCTCCCGCTTTCCATCACCCCGCCCCATTCTCCCGCTTTCCATCACCCCGCCCCATTCTCCCTCTTTCCATCACCCCGCCCCATTCTCCCTCTTTCCATCACCCCGCCCCATTCTCCCTCTTTCCATCACCCCGCCCCATGCTCCCTCTTTCCATCACCCCGCCCCATTCTCCCTCTTTCCATCACCCCGGACCAATCTCCCGCTTTCCATCACTCCGCCCCATTCTCCCGCTTTCCATCACCCCGCCCCATTCTCCCTCTTTCCATCACCCCGCCCCATTCTCCCGCTTTCCATCACCCCGCCCAATTCTCCCGCTTTCCATTACCCCGCCCCAATCTCCCTCTTTCCATCACCCCGCCCCATTCTCCCGCTTTCCATCACCCCGCCCCATTCTCCCGCTTTCCATCACCCCGGCACATTCTCCTGCTTTCCATCACCCCGGCCCTCTCTCCCTCTTTCCATCACCCCGCCCCATTCTCCTTCTTTCCATCACCCCGACCCATTCTCCCGCTTTCCATCACCCCGCCCCATTCTCCCGCTTTCCATCACCCCGCCCCATTCTCCTGCGTTCCATCACCCCGCCCCATTCTCCCTCTTTCCATTACCCCGCCCCATTCTCCCGCTTTCCATCACACCGCCCCATTCTTCCCCTTTCCATCACCCCGCCCCATTCTCCCTCTTTCCATCACCCCGCCCCATTCTCCCTCTTTCCATCACCCCGCCCCATTCTCCCACTTTCAATCACCCCGCTCCATTCTCCCGCTTTCCATCACCCCGCCCCATTCTCCCGCTTTCCATCACCCCGCCCCATTCTCCCGTTTTCCATCACCCCGCCCCATTCTCCCGCTTTCCATCGCCGCGCCCCATTCTCCCGCTTTCCATCACCCCGCCCCATTCTCCCTCTTTCCATCACCCCGCCCCATTCTCCAGCTTTCCATCACCCCGCCCCATTCTCCCTCTTTCCATCACCCCGCCCAATTCTCCCTCTTTCCATCACCCCACCCCATTCTCCCGCTTTTCATCACCCCGCCCCATTCTCCTGCTTTCCATCACCCCGCCCCATTCTCCCTCTTTCCATCACCCCGCCCCATTCTCCCTCTTTCCATCACCCCGCCCCATTCTTCTGCTTTCCATCACCCCGCCCCATTCTCCCTCTTTCCATCACTCCGCCCCATTCTCCCTCCTTCCATCACCCCGCCCCATTCTCCCGCTTTCCATCACCCCGCCCCATTCTCCCGCTTTCCATCACCCCGCCCCATTCTCCTGCTTTCCATCACCCCGCCCCATTCTCCCGCTTTCCACCACCCCGCCCCATTCTCCCGCTTTCCATCACCCCGCCCCATTCTCCCGCTTTCCATCACCCCGCCCCATTCTCCCGCTTTCCATCACCCCGCCCCATTCTCCCGCTTTCCATCACCCCGCCCAATTCTCCCTCTTTCCATCACCCCGCCCCATTCTCTCTTTCTATCACCCCGCCCAATTCTCCCTCTTTCCATCACCCCGCCCCATTCTCCCGCTTTCCATCACCCCGCCCCATTCTCCCGCTTTCCATCACCCCGCCCCATTCTCCCGCTTTCCATCACCCCGCCCCATTCTCCCTCTTTCCATCACCCCGCCCCATTCTCCCTCTTTCCATCACCCCGCCCCATTCTCCCTCTTTCCATCACCCCGCCCCATGCTCCCTCTTTCCATCACCCCGCCCCATTCTCCCTCTTTCCATCACCCTGGACCAATCTCCCGCTTTCCATCACTCCGCCCCATTCTCCCGCTTTCCATCACCCCGCCCCATTCTCCCTCTTTCCATCACCCCGCCCCATTCTCCCGCTTTCCATCACCCCGCCCCATTCTCCCTCTTTCCATCACCCCGCCCCATTCTCCCTCTTTCCATCACCCCGCCCCATTCTCCCTCTTTCCATCACCCCGCCCAATTCTTCCTCTTTCCGTCACCCCGATCCGTTCTCCCTCTTTCCATCACCCAGACCCATGCTCACTCTTTCCATCACCCCGCCCAATTCTCCCTCTTTCCATCACCCCGTCCCATTGTCCCGCTTTCCATCACCCCGCCCCATTCTCCCGCTTTCCATCACCCCGCCCCATTCTCCCTCTTTCCACCACCCCGCCCCATTCTCCCTCTTTCCATCACCCCGTCCCATTCTCCCTCTTTCCATCACCCCGCCCCATTCTCCCTCTTTCCATCACCCCGCCCCATTCTCCCTCTTTCCATCACCCCGCCCCATTCTCCCTCTTTCCATCACCCCGCCCAATTCTCCCTCTTTCTATCACCCCGCCCTATTCTCCCTCTTTTCATCAACCCGCCCCATTCTCCCGCTTTCCATCACCCCGCCCCATTCTCCCTCTTTCCATCACCCCTTCCCATTCTCCCGCTTTCTATCACCCCGCCCCATTCTCCCTCTTTCCATCACCCCGCTCCATTCTTCCTCTTTCCATCACCCCGCCCAATTCTCCCTCTTTCTGTCACCCCGCCCCATTCTCTCTCTTTCCATCACCGCGCCCAATTCTCCCTCTTTCCATCACCCCGCCCCATTCTTCCTCTTTCCATCACCCCGCCCAATTCTTCCTCTTTCCGTCACCCCGATCCGTTCTCCCTCTTTCCATCACCCCGCCCCATTCTCCCTCTTTCCATCACCCCGCCCCATTCTCCCTCTTTCCATCACCCCGCCCCATGCTCCCTCTTTCCATCACCCCGCCCCATTCTCCCTCTTTCCATCACCCTGGACCAATCTCCCGCTTTCCATCACTCCGCCCCATTCTCCCGCTTTCCATCACCCCGCCCCATTCTCCCTCTTTCCATCACCCCGCCCCATTCTCCCGCTTTCCATCACCCCGCCCCATTCTCCCTCTTTCCATCACCCCGCCCCATTCTCCCTCTTTCCATCACCCCGCCCCATTCTCCCTCTTTCCATCACCCCGCCCAATTCTTCCTCTTTCCGTCACCCCGATCCGTTCTCCCTCTTTCCATCACCCAGACCCATGCTCACTCTTTCCATCACCCCGCCCAATTCTCCCTCTTTCCATCACCCCGTCCCATTGTCCCGCTTTCCATCACCCCGCCCCATTCTCCCGCTTTCCATCACCCCGCCCCATTCTCCCTCTTTCCACCACCCCGCCCCATTCTCCCTCTTTCCATCACCCCGTCCCATTCTCCCTCTTTCCATCACCCCGCCCCATTCTCCCTCTTTCCATCACCCCGCCCCATTCTCCCTCTTTCCATCACCCCGCCCCATTCTCCCGCTTTCCATCACCCCGCCCCATTCTCCCGCTTTCCATCACCCCGCCCCATTCTCCCGCTTTCTATCACCCCGCCCCATTCTCCCGCTTTCCATCACCCAGCCCCATTCTCCCTCTTTCCATCACCCCGCCCCATTCTCCCTCTTTACATCACCCCGCCCCATTCTCCCGCTTCCCATCACCCCGCCCCATTCTCCCTCTTTCCATCACCCCGTCCCATTCTCCCGCTTTCTATCACCTCGCCCCATTCTTCATCTTTCCATCACCCCGCCCAATTCTCCCTCTTTCCATCACCCCGCCCCATTCTCTCTCTTTCCATCACCCCGCCCAATTCTCCGTCTTTCCATCACCCCGCCCCATTCTCCCGCTTTCCATCACCCCGCCCCATTCTCCCGCTTTCCATCACCCCGCCCAATTCTCCCTCTTTCCATCACCCCGCCCCATTCTCCCGCTTTCCATCACCCCGCCCCATTCTCCCGCTTTCCATCACCCCGCCCCATTCTCCCTCTTTCTATCACCCCGTCCCATTCTCCCGCTTTCTATCACCCCGCCCCATTCTTCCTCTTTCCATCACCCCGCCCCATTCTTCCTCTTTCCATCACCCCGCCCAATTTTCCCTCTTTCCATCACCCCGCCCCATTCTCCCTCTTTCTATCACCCCGCCCTATTCTCCCTCTTTTCATCAACCCGCCCCATTCTCCCGCTTTCCATCACCCCGCCCCATTCTCCCTCTTTCCATCACCCCTTCCCATTCTTCCGCTTTCTATCACCCCGCCCCATTCTCCCTCTTTCCATCACCCCGCCCCATTCTTCCTCTTTCCATCACCCCGCCCAATTCTCCCTCTTTCTGTCACCCCGCCCCATTCTCTCTCTTTCCATCACCGCGCCCAATTCTCCCTCTTTCCATCACCCCGCCCCATTCTTCCTCTTTCCATCACCCCGCCCAATTCTTCCTCTTTCCGTCACCCCGATCCGTTCTCCCTCTTTCCATCACCCCACCCCATTCTCCCTCTTTCCATCACCCCGCCCCATTCTCCCGCTTTCCATCACCCCGCCCCATTCTCCCGCTTTCCATCACCCCGCCCAATTCTCCCTCTTTCCATCACCCCGCCCCATTCTCTCTCTTTCCATCACCCCGCCCAATTCTCCCTCTTTCCATCACCCCGCCCCATTCTCCCGCTTTCCATCACCCCGCCCCATTCTCCCGCTTTCCATCACCCCGCCCCATTCTCCCGCTTTCCATCACCCCGCCCCATTCTCCCTCTTTCCATCACCCCGCCCCATTCTCCCTCTTTCCATCACCCCGCCCCATTCTCCCTCTTTCCATCACCCCGCCCCATTCTCCCTCTTTCCATCACCCCGGACCAATCTCCCGCTTTCTATCACTCCGCCCCATTCTCCCGCTTTCCATCACCCCGCCCCATTCTCCCTCTTTCCATCACCCCGCCCCATTCTCCCGCTTTCCATCACCCCGCCCAATTCTCCCGCTTTCCATTACCCCGCCCCAATCTCCCTCTTTCCATCACCCCGCCCCATTCTCCCGCTTTCCATCACCCCGCCCCATTCTCCCGCTTTCCATCACCCCGGCACATTCTCCTGCTTTCCATCACCCCGGCCCTCTCTCCCTCTTTCCATCACCCCGCCCCATTCTCCCTCTTTCCATCACCCCGACCCATTCTCCCGCTTTCCATCACCCCGCCCCATTCTCCCGCTTTCCATCACCCCGCCCCATTCTCCTGCGTTCCATCACCCCGCCCCATTCTCCCTCTTTCCATTACCCCGCCCCATTCTCCCGCTTTCCATCACACCGCCCCATTCTTCCCCTTTCCATCACCCCGCCCCATTCTCCCTCTTTCCATCACCCCGCCCCATTCTCCCTCTTTCCATCACCCCGCCCCATTCTCCCACTTTCCATCACCCCGCTCCATTCTCCCGCTTTCCATCACCCCGCCCCATTCTCCCGCTTTCCATCACCCCGCCCCATTCTCCCGTTTTCCATCACCCCGCCCCATTCTCCCGCTTTCCATCGCCCCGCCCCATTCTCCCGCTTTCCATCACCCCGCCCCATTCTCCCGCTTTCCATCGCCCCGCCCCATTCTCCCGCTTTCCATCACCCCGCCCCATTCTCCCTCTTTCCATCACCCCGCCCCATTCTCCAGCTTTCCATCACCCCGCCCCATTCTCCCGCTTTTCATCACCCCGCCCCATTCTCCTGCTTTCCATCACCCCGCCCCATTCTCCCTCTTTCTATCACCCCGCCCCATTCTCCCTCTTTCCATCACCCCGCCCCATTCTTCTGCTTTCCATCACCCCGCCCCATTCTCCCTCTTTCCATCACTCCGCCCCATTCTCCCTTCTTCCATCACCCCGCCCCATTCTCCCGCTTTCCATCACCCCGCCCCATTCTCCCGCTTTCCATCACCCCGCCCCATTCTCCTGCTTTCCATCACCCCGCCCCATTCTCCCGCTTTCCACCACCCCGCCCCATTCTCCCGCTTTCCATCACCCCGCCCCATTCTCCCGCTTTCTATCACCCCGCCCCATTCTCCCTCTTTCCATCAACCCGCCCCATTCTCCCGCTTTCCATCACCCCGCCCCATTCTGTCAGATATATATGACTTAGACTTTGTAGGCTATAGTGGGGTAGACACTAAGGGGTACAGGTTTCTAGGGTTTTATATTTGTATCCAACTTCTTCCTAGTTCATTCATTCCTCTCTTTCTTCACATGGTATAGAGCGGGTTCCCTAGTGGGACCGTTTCTTCATAGGGCCCACCTTCGATTTTTTTTTTTTAGCCTGCCCGAAGCGCGCTTCACGTTCTGCCCTAAAATTTTGCGGCCCCTTAGTGGCCTGCCCTGCCCCTTCGCGGCCCCTTCACGGCCCCTTAGCGGCCCCTTCGCGGCCCCCTTAGCGGCCCCTTCGCGGCCCCTTCGAGCCCCCCCCCCCTCCCCTTAGCGGCCTCTTCGCGGCCCCTTAGCGGCCCCATCGCGACGCCCCTGCGGGACCCGCGCGTCGCCCCCGCCTCGTCGCGACGCCCCTGCGGGACCCGCGCGTCGCCCCTGCCTCATCGCGACGCCCCTGCGGGACCCGCGCGACGCCCCCGCCTCGTCGCGACGCCCCTGCGGGACCCGCGAGGTGCGGCTCCTGCGCGTCGCGCCACCCCAACGGGACCCGGGCGTCGCCCCCGCTCGTCGCGACGCCCCTGCGGGGCCCGCGCGGCGTCGCCCCTGCCCGCCGCGGCGCCCTGCCCTACCCCGCGCCCGCCCTTTGGACGGCCGCCCCTGCCCCGCCCTGCAGCAGCTGCCATCGCGGCCCTGCCCCGCCCTGCAGCAGCTGCCGTCGCGGACCTCCCCGCCCTGCAGCAGCTGCCGTCGCGGACCTCCCCGCCCTGCAGCAGCTGCCGTCGCGGTCTGCCCCGCCCTGCAGCAGCTGCCGTCGCGGACTGCCCCGCCCTGCAGCAGCTGCCGTCGCGGCCCCGCCCCACCCTGCAGCAGCGGCCGTAGCGGCCCTGTCCCTGCACTGCAGCAGCTGCCGCGGAGCTCCCTGCCGCGGTCGCGGCCCCGCCCTGCCGCTGTAGCGGCCCCGCAGTCGCCGCCGTCGTGCGCCTGCCCTTCCCACCACTGGTGAGCACTGTCCTGCCTGCGCTGCTCCCGCTACTACTGCTGCTACTGCTGTTACTGCTGCTGCTACTGCCACTGCTGCTCCTGCTACTACTGATTCTACTGCTGCTCCTGGCGTGGCCAGATGCAGCTCCAGGGCCGTCCGCGTGTGTCCCTCACGCCCCAGCAGCTTCGTGAGTGGTACGCTAGTTGGGGTTGTCGGGGTGGCAGTAATGGGAGTCGTCCTGGAGTGGGTAGTTCGGGAGCTTCTTGTAGTGGCCCGGTGCAGCAGCAGCGTCATCCGCGTGAGACTCGTTCGCCCCAGCAGCTTCGTGAGTGGTACGCTCAGAGTAGAGGGCCGCTGAGTACTGCTCGCTGCCCGTACGTTATTCGCACGGGTGTCCGGACTGGTCGGCCTTGCGGGACGCCTGGTCACACAGAGTCCCGCTGCTTCGCCCGTCTGAGCGACGCTTGGAGTACAGAGTTTGGCGACGACGCTGAGCTCCCCGACTGGGTGGAGCTGCTTAGGCACAGGGTAGATATCTTGGCTGCTGCTCTAGGTGCTCGTGCGTCTCCTGCTCCAGGTGTCGGTGAGGCTGCTGCTCTAGGTGCTAGTGAGTCTCCTGCTCCAGGTGCTGGTGAGTCTGCTCTCTCTGGTGCTGCACCTGCTGCGGTTTTGCACACCTTCACCCTTGACTCGGGTGCTTCCCGCTCCTACTTTCGAGACCGCACCACCCTCACGCCGCTTAGTCGGCCGGTTGCAGTCTCCCTGGCAGACCCCTCTGGGGGTCCTGTCCTTGCTCACTACTCCACTGTCCTACCGTGTCCGGCGGCCCCGTCTGGCTCCCTGTCAGGTCTTTACCTCCCCTCGTTCTCTACGAACTTGGTGAGTGGTGCTGACCTGCAGGATGGAGGGGTTGACCAGTTCACTCCTGCGAGTCAGCGAGTGACCCACTACACGTGTGCTCGGACGGGCCGACACTTGGCCACGTTTACCCGTCAGCCGGGGTCGAGCCTGTACACACCCACGACCGAGTCTCCTTCGGTTACTGCGTCTGGTCAGGTAGCTGCGTCGGGTCGGGTGTTTGCTGCAGCGTCTCGGTCTGGTCCTGAGTCTGCCCCCTGCTCGTGTCGCCTTCTGTCCCACCAGACTCTCCTCTGGCACCACCGCCTTGGTCACCCCTCCCTGCTTCGTCTCCGAGGCATGGCCTCCCGTGTCCTTGTCTCTGGTCTCCCCAGGTCCCTCCCTCCCCTTCCTCCGGGGCCTGCCCCTACCTGCGTTCCCTGCGTCGAGGGGCGGCAGCGCGCCGCTCCTCACCTCCGAGTTTCCTCCGACAGAGGCTCCGCTGCAGACTCTCCACATGGACGTGTGGGGCCCCGCCCGCGTCCGTGGACAGGGTCACGAGCGTTACTTCCTGCTGGTGGTTGACGACTACTCGCGTTACACCACAGTCTTCCCCTTGCGCCGCAAGGGTGAGGTCACTGAGGTGTTGATCGACTGGATCCGCGCTGCTCGTCTCCAGCTCAGAGAGAGTTTCGGCTCGGACTTTCATGTTTTGCGTCTGCACTCCGACAGAGGTGGAGAGTTTTCCTCCGACCTTCTGCGAGCCTTCTGTCGTGCGGAGGGCATCCACCAGACGTTCACGCTTCCGGCCTCTCCGCAGCAAAATGGGATTGCTGAGCGCCGCATTGGCATGGTCATGGACGTCGCTCGTACGTCCATGATCCATGCGGCTGCTCCCCATTTTCTGTGGCCGTTCGCGGTTCAGTACGCGGCGCATCAGATCAACCTTCAGCCCCGGGTCTCCATGCCGGAGACCTCCCCTGCTCTGCGGTGGACGGGGAAGGTTGGCGATGCGTCTGCGTTCCGTGTCTGGGGATCTCGAGCTTTCGTCCGCGACTTGTCTGCGGACAAGCTGTCCTCCCGTGCTGTTCCCTGCGTCTTCCTTGGCTTCCCCCCTGACGCGCCTGGTTGGCAGTTTTACCACCCCACCTCGCGCCGTGTTCTGTCCTCTCAGGACGTCACGTTTGACGAGTCGGTTCCCTACTACCGTCTCTTCCCCTACCGCACTGCTCCCCTTCCCCCCCCCGCCGCTCTTCCTCGCGCCAGGTCCCCCCCCGGTAGACCCCCTCCCCCCCCAGGGTCCTGCCCCCTCAGGTGTGTCCCAGGTAGACGAAGTCGAGCCTGTCGAGGTAGCTGTTGACTCTGGTGCTGCTAGGGGTGCTGAGCCTGCGGGTGCCGGGTCTGGGGGTGCTGAGCCTGAGCGTGCGGAGCCTGGGGGTGCTGGGTCTGGGGGTGCTGAGTCTGGGGGTGCTGAGCCTGGGGTTGCTGAGTCTGGGGGTGCGGAGCCTGAGGGTGCTGGGCCTACTCGTGTGGAGTCTGGTGGTGCTGGGCCTGGAGGTTATTCAGGTGCTTCGTCCCGGCGGGAGCCACTCTCTCCGCAGGAGCTGCGCGAGTGGTTTGCTCGGCGGTGGAGCCGTGCTGCTGGAGCTGGTGGTACTGTCGGCGCTGGAGATTCTACTGCTGCTGGGGGTTCTGGAGCCACGGGTCCCGGAGGTGCTCGTACTGGAGGTACTGGAGCTGCTGGGCCTGGTGGTGCTACTGGCGCTGGAGCTGCTGGCGGTGCTGGAGCTGGCGGTGCTGCTGGAGTGGGTGCTGCTGGAGGTGCTGGAGCCGGAGCTGCTGCGTCCTCCGGTGGTCCTGCTGAAGCTGGAGCTGCTGGGGGTGCTGGAGCTGGAGGTACTGTCGGCGCTGGAGGTTCTACTGCTGCTGGGGGTTCTGGAGCCACGGGTCCCGGAGGTGCTCGTACTGGAGGTACTGGAGTTGCTGGGCCTGGTGGTGCTACTGGTGCTGGAGCTGTTGGCGGTGCTGGAGCTGGCGGTGCTGCTGGAGTGGGTGCTGCTGGAGGTGCTGGAGCCGGAGCTCCTGCGTGTTCCGGTGGTCCTGCTGGAGCTGGATCTGCTGGAGGTGCTGGAGCTGGAGGTGCTGCTGGAGCCGGTGCTCCTGTGGGCGCTGGAGGTGCTACCGGAGCAGCTGGTGGTGCTGCTGGAGCTGGTGGAGCTGCTGGAGTCGGAACTGACGCTGAGGGTGCTGGTGCTGTCCCTGCTGGTTCTGGAGGTGCTGCGCGGCCGCGGCCGTACTTCGTTCCGCTTCTTGAGCAGGTTCTTGGTCTCCCACCTTCTACTGGTCCTGCTCCTTCCTTAGAGTGTCCACCGCCTGTCCAGTCTGAGTCACAGTTACAGCCTGCCTCCCCACTGCCTGCTCCTTCTCCTTACACTGGTCCGACCGGAGGTCTTGCGGAGCGTCGTGAGCCTGAGTCTCGTCCTGTGTCGCCTGCGTCTCGTCCTACGTCGCCTGTTCGTGCTGCTCGCATCAGTCGTCGTGGTTCGCGTCAGCGTCCTCCTCCTGTCCCTGGCACGCACCAGATGGCTCTGCGTCCTTCCACTGCCCCGCAGCGTGTCCCTTTGCCGTCTCCTCCAGAGTCCTCTCTTCCTGCTCTTGCTGACCCGGAGTCTGACTCCCTTCGTGCTGCCAGTCCTACTATCACGCGTCTCCTGGCCACTGTTGTCACTGACCCTTCCTTTGAGTCCACTGCTGCGTCTGCCTTAGTTGCTGAGCTTGTCGACTTCGCTGCTCACTGTCGTCTAGACTACGCTGCTAGTCTTGTTGCTGAGTCTGAGTATGTCTGTCCTCCGTCCATCGGGGGTGAGTGTGCTCTTGGCACGGACGTCCTTGAGGACAGGCAGGAGGAGTTCCAGTGCTTTGCTGCTGCTTTACCTCATCTCGTGTCCATGCTGATTGCCCCTGAGGGAGACCCGGATGCACCAGACATCCCGACACCGCGCTCTTACGCAGAGGCGATAGAGGGTCCCTACTCCTCTCAGTGGCAGACAGCCATGGACGCAGAGATGGCTTCCTGGAAGTCCACAGGCACCTACGTTGACGAGGTTCCCCCACCTGGGGCGAACATCGTCAGTGGCATGTGGATTTACAGGGTGAAGCGGCCGCCGGGTTCTCCGCCTGTCTTCAAGGCGCGTTACGTGGCTCGAGGCTTCAGTCAGCGGCAGGGAGTTGACTACTTTCAGACCTTCTCTCCCACCCTGAAGATGACCACTCTTCAGGTGCTGCTACACATAGCCGCTCAGCGTGACTACGAGCTTCACTCTCTTGACTTCAGCACTGCTTTCCTACAGGGCAGCCTGCACGAGGAGATCTGGCTGCGCCGCCCTCCTGGCTTCACTGGGTCGTTTCCTCCTGGTACCCAATGGAGCCTCCGGCGGCCAGTCTACGGTCTCCGCCAGGCTCCCCGTGAGTGGCACGACACACTGAGGACTACGCTTGCGGCTCTTGGGTTTGCTCCTTCTACTGCTGACCCGTCGCTGTTTCTACGCACTGACACCTCGCTGCCGCCGTTCTACATCCTCGTGTACGTCGACGACTTGGTCTTTGCTACTGCTGACACTGCTGGACTCGCCCACGTGAAGTCGGAGCTGCAGAAGAGACACACGTGCACAGACCTAGGTGAGCTGCGCAGCTATCTTGGCTTGCAGATCACCCGGGACAGAGCACGGCGCACCATTACCTTGACTCAGTCACACATGGTGCAGCAGGTCCTTCAGCGCTTCAACTTCACGTACTCCTCGCCTCAGGCCACTCCTCTGTCTACTCGCCACTCGCTCTCAGCTCTGCCTTTGGATGAGTCCGTAGAGCCGAGTGGCCCGTACCCAGAGCTTGTTGGCTGCCTTATGTACCTGATGACCTGCACTCGACCTGACCTGGCATACCCTCTTAGCATCTTGGCACGCTATGTTGCTCCTGGGAGACACCGACCAGAGCACATGGATGCAGGTAAGAGGGTGTTGCGCTACTTGTGCAGTACGTCGGGCATGGGGCTCGTGCTTGGAGGGCGGAGTTCAGTGGTACTCACTGGTCACGCAGACGCGTCTTGGGTTGACGACTTGGCTACGCAGCGGTCGTCACAGGGTTATACCTTCAGCCTTGGTTCCGGCTCTGTTTCGTGGCGGTCTACCCGCTCGTCGTCTGTTCTCAGCTCCAGCTGTGAGGCTGAGATCTACGCAGGGGCCATGGCTGCACAGGAGTTACGCTGGCTCACCTACCTGCTGACTGACCTGGGAGAGCCGCCTCGTTCTCCTCCAGTTCTGTACGTACACATTCTCCCTCTTTCCATCACCCCGCCCCATTCTCCCGCTTTCCATCACCCCGCCCCATTCTCCCTCTTTCCATCACCCCGCCCAATTCTCCCGCTTTCCATCACCCCGCCCCATTCTCCCGCTTTCCATCAACCCGCCCCATTCTCCCGCTTTCCATCACCCCACCCCATTCTCCCTCTTTCCATCACTCCGCCCCATTCTCCCTCTTTCCATCACCCCGCCCCATTCTCCCTCTTTCCATCACCCCGCCCCATTCTCCCGCTTTCCATCACCCCGCCCCATTCTCCCTCTTTCCATCACCCCGCCCCATTCTCCCGCTTTCCATCACCCCGCCCCATTCTCCCGCTTCCCATCACCCCACCCCATTCTTCCTCTTCCCATCACCCCACCCCATTCTCCCTCTTTCCATCACCCCGCCCCATTCTCCCGCTTTCCATCACCCCGCCCCATTCTCCTGCTTTCCATCGCCCCGCCCCATTCTCCCTCTTTCCATCACCCCGCCCCATTCTCCAGCTTTCCATCACCCCGCCCCATTCTCCCGCTTTCCATCACCCCGCCCCATTCTCCCGCTTTCCATCACCCCGCCCCATTCTCCCGCTTTCCATCACCCCGCCCCATTCTCCCGCTTTCCATCACCCCGCCCAATTCTCCCTCTTTCCATCACCCCGCCCCATTCTCCCTCTTTCCATCAACCCGCCCCATTCTCCCGCTTTCCATCACCCCGCTCCATTCTCCCGCTTTCCATCACCCCGCCCCATTCTCCCGCTTTCCATCACCCCGCCCCATTCTCCCGCTTTCCATCACCCCGCCCCATTCTCCCGTTTTCCATCACCCCGCCCCATTCTCCCGCTTTCCATCGCCCCGCCCCATTTTCCCTCTTTCCATCACCCCGCCCCATTCTCCCTCTTTCCATCACCCCGCCCCATTCTCCCTCTTTCCATCACCCCGTCCCATTCTCCCGCTTTCTATCACCTCGCCCCATTCTTCATCTTTCCATCACCCCGCCCAATTCTCCCTCTTTCCATCACCCCGCCCCATTCTCTCTCTTTCCATCACCCCGCCCAATTCTCCGTCTTTCCATCACCCCGCCCCATTCTCCCGCTTTCCATCACCCCGCCCCATTCTCCCGCTTTCCATCACCCCGCCCAATTCTCCCTCTTTCCATCACCCCGCCCCATTCTCCCGCTTTCCATCACCCCGCCCCATTCTCCCGCTTTCCATCACCCCGCCCCATTCTCCCTCTTTCTATCACCCCGTCCCATTCTCCCGCTTTCTATCACCCCGCCCCATTCTCCCTCTTTCCATCACCCCGCCCCATTCTTTTTCTTTCCATCACCCCGCCCAATTTTCCCTCTTTCCATCACCCCGCCCCATTCTCCCTCTTTCTATCACCCCGCCCTATTCTCCCTCTTTTCATCAACCCGCCCCATTCTCCCGCTTTCCATCACCCCGCCCCATTCTCCCTCTTTCCATCACCCCTTCCCATTCTTCCGCTTTCTATCACCCCGCCCCATTCTCCCTCTTTCCATCACCCCGCCCCATTCTTCCTCTTTCCATCACCCCGCCCAATTCTCCCTCTTTCTGTCACCCCGCCCCATTCTCTCTCTTTCCATCACCGCGCCCAATTCTCCCTCTTTCCATCACCCCGCCCCATTCTTCCTCTTTCCATCACCCCGCCCAATTCTTCCTCTTTCCGTCACCCCGATCCGTTCTCCCTCTTTCCATCACCCCGCCCCATTCTCCCTCTTTCCATCACCCCGCCCCATTCTCCCGCTTTCCATCACCCCGCCCCATTCTCCCGCTTTCCATCACCCCGCCCAATTCTCCCTCTTTCCATCACCCCGCCCCATTCTCTCTCTTTCTATCACCCCGCCCAATTCTCCCTCTTTCCATCACCCCGCCCCATTCTCCCGCTTTCCATCACCCCGCCCCATTCTCCCGCTTTCCATCACCCCGCCCCATTCTCCCGCTTTCCATCACCCCGCCCCATTCTCCCTCTTTCCATCACCCCGCCCCATTCTCCCTCTTTCCATCACCCCGCCCCATTCTCCCTCTTTCCATCACCCCGCCCCATGCTCCCTCTTTCCATCACCCCGCCCCATTCTCCCTCTTTCCATCACCCCGGACCAATCTCCCGCTTTCCATCACTCCGCCCCATTCTCCCGCTTTCCATCACCCCGCCCCATTCTCCCTCTTTCCATCACCCCGCCCCATTCTCCCGCTTTCCATCACCCCGCCCAATTCTCCCGCTTTCCATTACCCCGCCCCAATCTCCCTCTTTCCATCACCCCGCCCCATTCTCCCGCTTTCCATCACCCCGCCCCATTCTCCCGCTTTCCATCACCCCGGCACATTCTCCTGCTTTCCATCACCCCGGCCCTCTCTCCCTCTTTCCATCACCCCGCCCCATTCTCCTTCTTTCCATCACCCCGACCCATTCTCCCGCTTTCCATCACCCCGCCCCATTCTCCCGCTTTCCATCACCCCGCCCCATTCTCCTGCGTTCCATCACCCCGCCCCATTCTCCCTCTTTCCATTACCCCGCCCCATTCTCCCGCTTTCCATCACCCCGCCCCATTCTCCCTCTTTCCATTACCCCGCCCCATTCTCCCTCTTTCCATCACCCCGCCCCATTCTCCCTCTTTCCATCACCCCGCCCCATTCTCCCACTTTCCATCACCCCGCTCCATTCTCCCGCTTTCCATCACCCCGCCCCATTCTCCCGCTTTCCATCACCCCGCCCCATTCTCCCGTTTTCCATCACCCCGCCCCATTCTCCCGCTTTCCATCGCCCCGCCCCATTCTCCCGCTTTCCATCGCCCCGCCCCATTCTCCCTCTTTCCATCACCCCGCCCCATTCTCCCTCTTTCCATCACCCCGCCCAATTCTCCCTCTTTCCATCACCCCACCCCATTCTCCCGCTTTTCATCACCCCGCCCCATTCTCCTGCTTTCCATCACCCCGCCCCATTCTCCCTCTTTCCATCACCCCGCCCCATTCTCCCTCTTTCCATCACCCCGCCCCATTCTTCTGCTTTCCATCACCCCGCCCCATTCTTCTGCTTTCCATCACTCCGCCCCATTCTCCCTCTTTCCATCACTCCGCCCCATTCTCCCGCTTTCCATCACCCCGCCCCATTCTCCCGCTTTCCATCACCCCGCCCCATTCTCCCGCTTTCCATCACCCCGCCCCATTCTCCTGCTTTCCACCACCCCGCCCCATTCTCCCGCTTTCCATCACCCCGCCCCATTCTCCCGCTTTCCATCACCCCGCCCCATTCTCCCGCTTTCCATCACCCCGCCCCATTCTCCCGCTTTCCATCACCCCGCCCAATTCTCCCTCTTTCCATCACCCCGCCCCATTCTCTCTTTCTATCACCCCGCCCAATTCTCCCTCTTTCCATCACCCCGCCCCATTCTCCCGCTTTCCATCACCCCGCCCCATTCTCCCGCTTTCCATCACCCCGCCCCATTCTCCCGCTTTCCATCACCCCGCCCCATTCTCCCTCTTTCCATCACCCCGCCCCATTCTCCCTCTTTCCATCACCCCGCCCCATTCTCCCTCTTTCCATCACCCCGCCCCATGCTCCCTCTTTCCATCACCCCGCCCCATTCTCCCTCTTTCCATCACCCTGGACCAATCTCCCGCTTTCCATCACTCCGCCCCATTCTCCCGCTTTCCATCACCCCGCCCCATTCTCCCTCTTTCCATCACCCCGCCCCATTCTCCCGCTTTCCATCACCCCGCCCCATTCTCCCTCTTTCCATCACCCCGCCCCATTCTCCCTCTTTCCATCACCCCGCCTCATTCTCCCTCTTTCCATCACCCCGCCCAATTCTTCCTCTTTCCGTCACCCCGATCCGTTCTCCCTCTTTCCATCACCCAGACCCATGCTCACTCTTTCCATCACCCCGCCCAATTCTCCCTCTTTCCATCACCCCGTCCCATTGTCCCGCTTTCCATCACCCCGCCCCATTCTCCCGCTTTCCATCACCCCGCCCCATTCTCCCTCTTTCCACCACCCCGCCCCATTCTCCCTCTTTCCATCACCCCGTCCCATTCTCCCTCTTTCCATCACCCCGCCCCATTCTCCCTCTTTCCATCACCCCGCCCCATTCTCCCTCTTTCCATCACCCCGCCCCATTCTCCCTCTTTCCATCACCCCGCCCAATTCTCCCTCTTTCTATCACCCCGCCCTATTCTCCCTCTTTTCATCAACCCGCCCCATTCTCCCGCTTTCCATCACCCCGCCCCATTCTCCCTCTTTCCATCACCCCTTCCCATTCTTCCGCTTTCTATCACCCCGCCCCATTCTCCCTCTTTCCATCACCCCGCCCCATTCTTCCTCTTTCCATCACCCCGCCCAATTCTCCCTCTTTCTGTCACCCCGCCCCATTCTCTCTCTTTCCATCACCGCGCCCAATTCTCCCTCTTTCCATCACCCCGCCCCATTCTTCCTCTTTCCATCACCCCGCCCAATTCTTCCTCTTTCCGTCACCCCGATCCGTTCTCCCTCTTTCCATCACCCCGCCCCATTCTCCCTCTTTCCATCACCCCGCCCCATTCTCCCGCTTTCCATCACCCCGCCCCATTCTCCTGCTTTCCATCACCCCGCCCAATTCTCCCTCTTTCCATCACCCCGCCCCATTCTCTCTCTTTCTATCACCCCGCCCAATTCTCCCTCTTTCCATCACCCCGCCCCATTCTCCCGCTTTCCATCACCCCGCCCCATTCTCCCGCTTTCCATCACCCCGCCCCATTCTCCCGCTTTCCATCACCCCGCCCCATTCTCCCTCTTTCCATCACCCCGCCCCATTCTCCCTCTTTCCATCACCCCGCCCCATTCTCCCTCTTTCCATCACCCCGCCCCATGCTCCCTCTTTCCATCACCCCGCCCCATTCTCCCTCTTTCCATCACCCCGGACCAATCTCCCGCTTTCTATCACTCCGCCCCATTCTCCCGCTTTCCATCACCCCGCCCCATTCTCCCTCTTTCCATCACCCCGCCCCATTCTCCCGCTTTCCATCACCCCGCCCAATTCTCCCGCTTTCCATTACCCCGCCCCAATCTCCCTCTTTCCATCACCCCGCCCCATTCTCCCGCTTTCCATCACCCCGCCCCATTCTCCCGCTTTCCATCACCCCGGCACATTCTCCTGCTTTCCATCACCCCGGCCCTCTCTCCCTCTTTCCATCACCCCGCCCCATTCTCCCTCTTTCCATCACCCCGACCCATTCTCCCGCTTTCCATCACCCCGCCCCATTCTCCCGCTTTCCATCACCCCGCCCCATTCTCCTGCGTTCCATCACCCCGCCCCATTCTCCCTCTTTCCATCACCCCGACCCATTCTCCCGCTTTCCATCACCCCGACCCATTCTCCCGCTTTCCATCACCCCGCCCCATTCTCCCGCTTTCCATCACCCCGCCCCATTCTTCTGCTTTCCATCACTCCGCCCCATTCTCCCTCTTTCCATCACTCCGCCCCATTCTCCCGCTTTCCATCACCCCGCCCCATTCTCCCGCTTTCCATCACCCCGCCCCATTCTCCCGCTTTCCATCACCCCGCCCCATTCTCCTGCTTTCCACCACCCCGCCCCATTCTCCCGCTTTCCATCACCCCGCCCCATTCTCCCGCTTTCCATCACCCCGCCCCATTCTCCCGCTTTCCATCACCCCGCCCCATTCTCCCGCTTTCCATCACCCCGCCCAATTCTCCCTCTTTCCATCACCCCGCCCCATTCTCTCTTTCTATCACCCCGCCCAATTCTCCCTCTTTCCATCACCCCGCCCCATTCTCCCGCTTTCCATCACCCCGCCCCATTCTCCCGCTTTCCATCACCCCGCCCCATTCTCCCGCTTTCCATCACCCCGCCCCATTCTCCCTCTTTCCATCACCCCGCCCCATTCTCCCTCTTTCCATCACCCCGCCCCATTCTCCCTCTTTCCATCACCCCGCCCCATGCTCCCTCTTTCCATCACCCCGCCCCATTCTCCCTCTTTCCATCACCCTGGACCAATCTCCCGCTTTCCATCACTCCGCCCCATTCTCCCGCTTTCCATCACCCCGCCCCATTCTCCCTCTTTCCATCACCCCGCCCCATTCTCCCGCTTTCCATCACCCCGCCCCATTCTCCCTCTTTCCATCACCCCGCCCCATTCTCCCTCTTTCCATCACCCCGCCCCATTCTCCCTCTTTCCATCACCCCGCCCAATTCTCCCTCTTTCTATCACCCCGCCCTATTCTCCCTCTTTTCATCAACCCGCCCCATTCTCCCGCTTTCCATCACCCCGCCCCATTCTCCCTCTTTCCATCACCCCTTCCCATTCTCCCGCTTTCTATCACCCCGCCCCATTCTCCCTCTTTCCATCACCCCGCTCCATTCTTCCTCTTTCCATCACCCCGCCCAATTCTCCCTCTTTCTGTCACCCCGCCCCATTCTCTCTCTTTCCATCACCGCGCCCAATTCTCCCTCTTTCCATCACCCCGCCCCATTCTTCCTCTTTCCATCACCCCGCCCAATTCTTCCTCTTTCCGTCACCCCGATCCGTTCTCCCTCTTTCCATCACCCCGCCCCATTCTCCCTCTTTCCATCACCCCGCCCCATTCTCCCTCTTTCCATCACCCCGCCCCATGCTCCCTCTTTCCATCACCCCGCCCCATTCTCCCTCTTTCCATCACCCTGGACCAATCTCCCGCTTTCCATCACTCCGCCCCATTCTCCCGCTTTCCATCACCCCGCCCCATTCTCCCTCTTTCCATCACCCCGCCCCATTCTCCCGCTTTCCATCACCCCGCCCCATTCTCCCTCTTTCCATCACCCCGCTCCATTCTCCCTCTTTCCATCACCCCGCCCCATTCTCCCTCTTTCCATCACCCCGCCCAATTCTTCCTCTTTCCGTCACCCCGATCCGTTCTCCCTCTTTCCATCACCCAGACCCATGCTCACTCTTTCCATCACCCCGCCCAATTCTCCCTCTTTCCATCACCCCGTCCCATTGTCCCGCTTTCCATCACCCCGCCCCATTCTCCCGCTTTCCATCACCCCGCCCCATTCTCCCTCTTTCCACCACCCCGCCCCATTCTCCCTCTTTCCATCACCCCGTCCCATTCTCCCTCTTTCCATCACCCCGCCCCATTCTCCCTCTTTCCATCACCCCGCCCCATTCTCCCTCTTTCCATCACCCCGCCCCATTCTCCCGCTTTCCATCACCCCGCCCCATTCTCCCGCTTTCCATCACCCCGCCCCATTCTCCCGCTTTCTATCACCCCGCCCCATTCTCCCGCTTTCCATCACCCAGCCCCATTCTCCCTCTTTCCATCACCCCGCCCCATTCTCCCTCTTTACATCACCCCGCCCCATTCTCCCGCTTCCCATCACCCCGCCCCATTCTCCCTCTTTCCATCACCCCGTCCCATTCTCCCGCTTTCTATCACCTCGCCCCATTCTTCATCTTTCCATCACCCCGCCCAATTCTCCCTCTTTCCATCACCCCGCCCCATTCTCTCTCTTTCCATCACCCCGCCCAATTCTCCGTCTTTCCATCACCCCGCCCCATTCTCCCGCTTTCCATCACCCCGCCCCATTCTCCCGCTTTCCATCACCCCGCCCAATTCTCCCTCTTTCCATCACCCCGCCCCATTCTCCCGCTTTCCATCACCCCGCCCCATTCTCCCGCTTTCCATCACCCCGCCCCATTCTCCCTCTTTCTATCACCCCGTCCCATTCTCCCGCTTTCTATCACCCCGCCCCATTCTCCCTCTTTCCATCACCCCGCCCCATTCTTCCTCTTTCCATCACCCCGCCCAATTTTCCCTCTTTCCATCACCCCGCCCCATTCTCCCTCTTTCTATCACCCCGCCCTATTCTCCCTCTTTTCATCAACCCGCCCCATTCTCCCGCTTTCCATCACCCCGCCCCATTCTCCCTCTTTCCATCACCCCTTCCCATTCTTCCGCTTTCTATCACCCCGCCCCATTCTCCCTCTTTCCATCACCCCGCCCCATTCTTCCTCTTTCCATCACCCCGCCCAATTCTCCCTCTTTCTGTCACCCCGCCCCATTCTCTCTCTTTCCATCACCGCGCCCAATTCTCCCTCTTTCCATCACCCCGCCCCATTCTTCCTCTTTCCATCACCCCGCCCAATTCTTCCTCTTTCCGTCACCCCGATCCGTTCTCCCTCTTTCCATCACCCCGCCCCATTCTCCCTCTTTCCATCACCCCGCCCCATTCTCCCGCTTTCCATCACCCCGCCCCATTCTCCCGCTTTCCATCACCCCGCCCAATTCTCCCTCTTTCCATCACCCCGCCCCATTCTCTCTCTTTCTATCACCCCGCCCAATTCTCCCTCTTTCCATCACCCCGCCCCATTCTCCCGCTTTCCATCACCCCGCCCCATTCTCCCGCTTTCCATCACCCCGCCCCATTCTCCCGCTTTCCATCACCCCGCCCCATTCTCCCTCTTTCCATCACCCCGCCCCATTCTCCCTCTTTCCATCACCCCGCCCCATTCTCCCTCTTTCCATCACCCCGCCCCATGCTCCCTCTTTCCATCACCCCGCCCCATTCTCCCTCTTTCCATCACCCCGGACCAATCTCCCGCTTTCTATCACTCCGCCCCATTCTCCCGCTTTCCATCACCCCGCCCCATTCTCCCTCTTTCCATCACCCCGCCACATTCTCCCGCTTTCCATCACCCCGCCCAATTCTCCCGCTTTCCATTACCCCGCCCCAATCTCCCTCTTTCCATCACCCCGCCCCATTCTCCCGCTTTCCATCACCCCGCCCCATTCTCCCGCTTTCCATCACCCCGGCACATTCTCCTGCTTTCCATCACCCCGGCCCTCTCTCCCTCTTTCCATCACCCCGCCCCATTCTCCCTCTTTCCATCACCCCGACCCATTCTCCCGCTTTCCATCACCCCGCCCCATTCTCCCGCTTTCCATCACCCCGCCCCATTCTCCTGCGTTCCATCACCCCGCCCCATTCTCCCTCTTTCCATTACCCCGCCCCATTCTCCCGCTTTCCATCACACCGCCCCATTCTTCCCCTTTCCATCACCCCGCCCCATTCTCCCTCTTTCCATCACCCCGCCCCATTCTCCCTCTTTCCATCACCCCGCCCCATTCTCCCACTTTCCATCACCCCGCTCCATTCTCCCGCTTTCCATCACCCCGCCCCATTCTCCCGCTTTCCATCACCCCGCCCCATTCTCCCGTTTTCCATCACCCCGCCCCATTCTCCCGCTTTCCATCGCCCCGCCCCATTCTCCCGCTTTCCATCACCCCGCCCCATTCTCCCGCTTTCCATCGCCCCGCCCCATTCTCCCGCTTTCCATCACCCCGCCCCATTCTCCCTCTTTCCATCACCCCGCCCCATTCTCCAGCTTTCCATCACCCCGCCCCATTCTCCCGCTTTTCATCACCCCGCCCCATTCTCCTGCTTTCCATCACCCCGCCCCATTCTCCCTCTTTCCATCACCCCGCCCCATTCTCCCTCTTTCCATCACCCCGCCCCATTCTTCTGCTTTCCATCACCCCGCCCCATTCTCCCTCTTTCCATCACTCCGCCCCATTCTCCCTCCTTCCATCACCCCGCCCCATTCTCCCGCTTTCCATCACCCCGCCCCATTCTCCCGCTTTCCATCACCCCGCCCCATTCTCCTGCTTTCCATCACCCCGCCCCATTCTCCCGCTTTCCACCACCCCGCCCCATTCTCCCGCTTTCCATCACCCCGCCCCATTCTCCCGCTTTCCATCACCCCGCCCCATTCTCCCTCTTTCCATCAACCCGCCCCATTCTCCCGCTTTCCATCACCCCGCCCCATTCTGTCAGATATATATGACTTAGACTTTGTAGGCTATAGTGGGGTAGACACTAAGGGGTACAGGTTTCTAGGGTTTTATATTTGTATCCAACTTCTTCCTAGTTCATTCATTCCTCTCTTTCTTCACATGGTATAGAGCGGGTTCCCTAGTGGGACCGTTTCTTCATAGGGCCCACCTTCGATTTTTTTTTTTTAGCCTGCCCGAAGCGCGCTTCACGTTCTGCCCTAAAATTTTGCGGCCCCTTAGTGGCCTGCCCTGCCCCTTCGCGGCCCCTTCACGGCCCCTTAGCGGCCCCTTCGCGGCCCCCTTAGCGGCCCCTTCGCGGCCCCTTCGAGCCCCCCCCCCTCCCCTTAGCGGCCTCTTCGCGGCCCCTTAGCGGCCCCATCGCGACGCCCCTGCGGGACCCGCGCGTCGCCCCCGCCTCGTCGCGACGCCCCTGCGGGACCCGCGCGTCGCCCCTGCCTCATCGCGACGCCCCTGCGGGACCCGCGCGACGCCCCCGCCTCGTCGCGACGCCCCTGCGGGACCCGCGAGGTGCGGCTCCTGCGCGTCGCGCCACCCCAACGGGACCCGGGCGTCGCCCCCGCTCGTCGCGACGCCCCTGCGGGGCCCGCGCGGCGTCGCCCCTGCCCGCCGCGGCGCCCTGCCCTACCCCGCGCCCGCCCTTTGGACGGCCGCCCCTGCCCCGCCCTGCAGCAGCTGCCATCGCGGCCCTGCCCCGCCCTGCAGCAGCTGCCGTCGCGGACCTCCCCGCCCTGCAGCAGCTGCCGTCGCGGACCTCCCCGCCCTGCAGCAGCTGCCGTCGCGGTCTGCCCCGCCCTGCAGCAGCTGCCGTCGCGGACTGCCCCGCCCTGCAGCAGCTGCCGTCGCGGCCCCGCCCCACCCTGCAGCAGCGGCCGTAGCGGCCCTGTCCCTGCACTGCAGCAGCTGCCGCGGAGCTCCCTGCCGCGGTCGCGGCCCCGCCCTGCCGCTGTAGCGGCCCCGCAGTCGCCGCCGTCGTGCGCCTGCCCTTCCCACCACTGGTGAGCACTGTCCTGCCTGCGCTGCTCCCGCTACTACTGCTGCTACTGCTGTTACTGCTGCTGCTACTGCCACTGCTGCTCCTGCTACTACTGATTCTACTGCTGCTCCTGGCGTGGACAGATGCAGCTCTAGGGCCGTCCGCGTGTGTCCCTCATGCCCCAGCAGCTTCGTGAGTGGTACGCTAGTTGGGGTTGTCGGGGTGGCAGTAATGGGAGTCGTCCTGGAGTGGGTAGTTCGGGAGCTTCTTGTAGTGGCCCGGTGCAGCAGCAGCGTCATCCGCGTGAGACTCGTTCGCCCCAGCAGCTTCGTGAGTGGTACGCTCAGAGTAGAGGGTCGCTGAGTACTGCTCGCTGCCCGTACGTTATTCGCACGGGTGTCCGGACTGGTCGGCCTTGCGGGACGCCTGGTCACACAGAGTCCCGCTGCTTCGCCCGTCTGAGCGACGCTTGGAGTACAGAGTTTGGCGACGACGCTGAGCTCCCCGACTGGGTGGAGCTGCTTAGGCACAGGGTAGATATCTTGGCTGCTGCTCTAGGTGCTCGTGCGTCTCCTGCTCCAGGTGTCGGTGAGGCTGCTGCTCTAGGTGCTAGTGAGTCTCCTGCTCCAGGTGCTGGTGAGTCTGCTCTCTCTGGTGCTGCACCTGCTGCGGTTTTGCACACCTTCACCCTTGACTCGGGTGCTTCCCGCTCCTACTTTCGAGACCGCACCACCCTCACGCCGCTTAGTCGGCCGGTTGCAGTCTCCCTGGCAGACCCCTCTGGGGGTCCTGTCCTTGCTCACTACTCCACTGTCCTACCGTGTCCGGCGGCCCCGTCTGGCTCCCTGTCAGGTCTTTACCTCCCCTCGTTCTCTACGAACTTGGTGAGTGGTGCTGACCTGCAGGATGGAGGGGTTGACCAGTTCACTCCTGCGAGTCAGCGAGTGACCCACTACACGTGTGCTCGGACGGGCCGACACTTGGCCACGTTTACCCGTCAGCCGGGGTCGAGCCTGTACACACCCACGACCGAGTCTCCTTCGGTTACTGCGTCTGGTCAGGTAGCTGCGTCGGGTCGGGTGTTTGCTGCAGCGTCTCGGTCTGGTCCTGAGTCTGCCCCCTGCTCGTGTCGCCTTCTGTCCCACCAGACTCTCCTCTGGCACCACCGCCTTGGTCACCCCTCCCTGCTTCGTCTCCGAGGCATGGCCTCCCGTGTCCTTGTCTCTGGTCTCCCCAGGTCCCTCCCTCCCCTTCCTCCGGGGCCTGCCCCTACCTGCGTTCCCTGCGTCGAGGGGCGGCAGCGCGCCGCTCCTCACCTCCGAGTTTCCTCCGACAGAGGCTCCGCTGCAGACTCTCCACATGGACGTGTGGGGCCCCGCCCGCGTCCGTGGACAGGGTCACGAGCGTTACTTCCTGCTGGTGGTTGACGACTACTCGCGTTACACCACAGTCTTCCCCTTGCGCCGCAAGGGTGAGGTCACTGAGGTGTTGATCGACTGGATCCGCGCTGCTCGTCTCCAGCTCAGAGAGAGTTTCGGCTCGGACTTTCATGTTTTGCGTCTGCACTCCGACAGAGGTGGAGAGTTTTCCTCCGACCTTCTGCGAGCCTTCTGTCGTGCGGAGGGCATCCACCAGACGTTCACGCTTCCGGCCTCTCCGCAGCAAAATGGGATTGCTGAGCGCCGCATTGGCATGGTCATGGACGTCGCTCGTACGTCCATGATCCATGCGGCTGCTCCCCATTTTCTGTGGCCGTTCGCGGTTCAGTACGCGGCGCATCAGATCAACCTTCAGCCCCGGGTCTCCATGCCGGAGACCTCCCCTGCTCTGCGGTGGACGGGGAAGGTTGGCGATGCGTCTGCGTTCCGTGTCTGGGGATCTCGAGCTTTCGTCCGCGACTTGTCTGCGGACAAGCTGTCCTCCCGTGCTGTTCCCTGCGTCTTCCTTGGCTTCCCCCCTGACGCGCCTGGTTGGCAGTTTTACCACCCCACCTCGCGCCGTGTTCTGTCCTCTCAGGACGTCACGTTTGACGAGTCGGTTCCCTACTACCGTCTCTTCCCCTACCGCACTGCTCCCCTTCCCCCCCCCGCCGCTCTTCCTCACGCCAGGTCCCCCCCCGGTAGACCCCCTCCCCCCCCAGGGTCCTGCCCCCTCAGGTGTGTCCCAGGTAGACGAAGTCGAGCCTGTCGAGGTAGCTGTTGACTCTGGTGCTGCTAGGGGTGCTGAGCCTGCGGGTGCCGGGTCTGGGGGTGCTGAGCCTGAGCGTGCGGAGCCTGGGGGTGCTGGGTCTGGGGGTGCTGAGTCTGGGGGTGCTGAGCCTGGGGTTGCTGAGTCTGGGGGTGCGGAGCCTGAGGGTGCTGGGCCTACTCGTGTGGAGTCTGGTGGTGCTGGGCCTGGAGGTTATTCAGGTGCTTCGTCCCGGCGGGAGCCACTCTCTCCGCAGGAGCTGCGCGAGTGGTTTGCTCGGCGGTGGAGCCGTGCTGCTGGAGCTGGTGGTACTGTCGGCGCTGGAGATTCTACTGCTGCTGGGGGTTCTGGAGCCACGGGTCCCGGAGGTGCTCGTACTGGAGGTACTGGAGCTGCTGGGCCTGGTGGTGCTACTGGTGCTGGAGCTGATGGCGGTGCTGGAGCTGGCGGTGCTGCTGGAGTGGGTGCTGCTGGAGGTGCTGGAGCCGGAGCTGCTGCGTCCTCCGGTGGTCCTGCTGAAGCTGGAGCTGCTGGGGGTGCTGGAGCTGGAGGTACTGTCGGCGCTGGAGGTTCTACTGCTGCTGGGGGTTCTGGAGCCACGGGTCCCGGAGGTGCTCGTACTGGAGGTACTGGAGTTGCTGGGCCTGGTGGTGCTACTGGTGCTGGAGCTGTTGGCGGTGCTGGAGCTGGCGGTGCTGCTGGAGTGGGTGCTGCTGGAGGTGCTGGAGCCGGAGCTGCTGCGTGTTCCGGTGGTCCTGCTGGAGCTGGATCTGCTGGAGGTGCTGGAGCTGGAGGTGCTGCTGGAGCCGGTGCTCCTGTGGGCGCTGGAGGTGCTACCGGAGCAGCTGGTGGTGCTGCTGGAGCTGGTGGAGCTGCTGGAGTCGGAACTGACGCTGAGGGTGCTGGTGCTGTCCCTGCTGGTTCTGGAGGTGCTGCGCGGCCGCGGCCGTACTTCGTTCCGCTTATTGAGCAGGTTCTTGGTCTCCCACCTTCTACTGGTCCTGCTCCTTCCTTAGAGTGTCCACCGCCTGTCCAGTCTGAGTCACAGTTACAGCCTGCCTCCCCACTGCCTGCTCCTTCTCCTTACACTGGTCCGACCGGAGGTCTTGCGGAGCGTCGTGAGCCTGAGTCTCGTCCTGTGTCGCCTGCGTCTCGTCCTACGTCGCCTGTTCGTGCTGCTCGCATCAGTCGTCGTGGTTCGCGTCAGTGTCCTCCTCCTGTCCCTGGCACGCACCAGATGGCTCTGCGTCCTTCCACTGCCCCGCAGCGTGTCCCTTTGCCGTCTCCTCCAGAGTCCTCTCTTCCTGCTCTTGCTGACCCGGAGTCTGACTCCCTTCGTGCTGCCAGTCCTACTATCACGCGTCTCCTGGCCACTGTTGTCACTGACCCTTCCTTTGAGTCCACTGCTGCGTCTGCCTTAGTTGCTGAGCTTGTCGACTTCGCTGCTCACTGTCGTCTAGACTACGCTGCTAGTCTTGTTGCTGAGTCTGAGTATGTCTGTCCTCCGTCCATCGGGGGTGAGTGTGCTCTTGGCACGGACGTCCTTGAGGACAGGCAGGAGGAGTTCCAGTGCTTTGCTGCTGCTTTACCTCATCTCGTGTCCATGCTGATTGCCCCTGAGGGAGACCCGGATGCACCAGACATCCCGACACCGCGCTCTTACGCAGAGGCGATAGAGGGTCCCTACTCCTCTCAGTGGCAGACAGCCATGGACGCAGAGATGGCTTCCTGGAAGTCCACAGGCACCTACGTTGACGAGGTTCCCCCACCTGGGGCGAACATCGTCAGTGGCATGTGGATTTACAGGGTGAAGCGGCCGCCGGGTTCTCCGCCTGTCTTCAAGGCGCGTTACGTGGCTCGAGGCTTCAGTCAGCGGCAGGGAGTTGACTACTTTCAGACCTTCTCTCCCACCCTGAAGATGACCACTCTTCAGGTGCTGCTACACATAGCCGCTCAGCGTGACTACGAGCTTCACTCTCTTGACTTCAGCACTGCTTTCCTACAGGGCAGCCTGCACGAGGAGATCTGGCTGCGCCGCCCTCCTGGCTTCACTGGGTCGTTTCCTCCTGGTACCCAATGGAGCCTCCGGCGGCCAGTCTACGGTCTCCGCCAGGCTCCCCGTGAGTGGCACGACACACTGAGGACTACGCTTGCGGCTCTTGGGTTTGCTCCTTCTACTGCTGACCCGTCGCTGTTTCTACGCACTGACACCTCGCTGCCGCCGTTCTACATCCTCGTGTACGTCGACGACTTGGTCTTTGCTACTGCTGACACTGCTGGACTCGCCCACGTGAAGTCGGAGCTGCAGAAGAGACACACGTGCACAGACCTAGGTGAGCTGCGCAGCTATCTTGGCTTGCAGATCACCCGGGACAGAGCACGGCGCACCATTACCTTGACTCAGTCACACATGGTGCAGCAGGTCCTTCAGCGCTTCAACTTCACGTACTCCTCGCCTCAGGCCACTCCTCTGTCTACTCGCCACTCGCTCTCAGCTCTGCCTTTGGATGAGTCCGTAGAGCCGAGTGGCCCGTACCCAGAGCTTGTTGGCTGCCTTATGTACCTGATGACCTGCACTCGACCTGACCTGGCATACCCTCTTAGCATCTTGGCACGCTATGTTGCTCCTGGGAGACACCGACCAGAGCACATGGATGCAGCTAAGAGGGTGTTGCGCTACTTGTGCAGTACGTCGGGCATGGGGCTCGTGCTTGGAGGGCGGAGTTCAGTGGTACTCACTGGTCACGCAGACGCGTCTTGGGTTGACGACTTGGCTACGCAGCGGTCGTCACAGGGTTATACCTTCAGCCTTGGTTCCGGCTCTGTTTCGTGGCGGTCTACCCGCTCGTCGTCTGTTCTCAGCTCCAGCTGTGAGGCTGAGATCTACGCAGGGGCCATGGCTGCACAGGAGTTACGCTGGCTCACCTACCTGCTGACTGACCTGGGAGAGCCGCCTCGTTCTCCTCCAGTTCTGTACGTACACATTCTCCCTCTTTCCATCACCCCGCCCCATTCTCCCGCTTTCCATCACCCCGCCCCATTCTCCCTCTTTCCATCACCCCGCCCAATTCTCCCGCTTTCCATCACCCCGCCCCATTCTCCCGCTTTCCATCAACCCGCCCCATTCTCCCGCTTTCCATCACCCCACCCCATTCTCCCTCTTTCCATCACTCCGCCCCATTCTCCCTCTTTCCATCACCCCGCCCCATTCTCCCTCTTTCCATCACCCCGCCCCATTCTCCCGCTTTCCATCACCCCGCCCCATTCTCCCTCTTTCCATCACCCCGCCCCATTCTCCCGCTTTCCATCACCCCGCCCCATTCTCCCGCTTTCCATCACCCCACCCCATTCTTCCTCTTCCCATCACCCCACCCCATTCTCCCTCTTTCCATCACCCCGCCCCATTCTCCCGCTTTCCATCACCCCGCCCCATTCTCCTGCTTTCCATCGCCCCGCCCCATTCTCCCTCTTTCCATCACCCCGCCCCATTCTCCCGCTTTCCATCACCCCGCCCCATTCTCCCGCTTTCCATCACCCCGCCCCATTCTCCCGCTTTCCATCACCCCGCCCCATTCTCCCGCTTTCCATCACCCCGCCCAATTCTCCCTCTTTCCATCACCCCGCCCCATTCTCCCTCTTTCCATCACCCCGCCCCATTCTCCCGCTTTCCATCACCCCGCCCCATTCTCCCGCTTTCCATCACCCCGCCCCATTCTCCCGTTTTCCATCACCCCGCCCCATTCTCCCGCTTTCCATCGCCCCGCCCCATTTTCCCTCTTTCCATCACCCCGCCCCATTCTCCCTCTTTCCATCACCCCGCCCCATTCTCCCTCTTTCCATCACCCCGCCCAATTCTCCCTCTTTCCATCACCCCGCCCCATTTTCCCTTGTTACAATCCCAAAAGGGACTTAGCGAAGGATCGCTCAGGGTTGATCGCAGAGTAGTGTTGCAGTGGAAGTTTGAATCTCAGGTCAGAGTGAATGTAAATGACTGAGTTGATAATAGCATGCATACATCGAGTTTATATAAGAATACAGGGGAATACGAAAAGACCTAGACTAGCCATGTACTCTAAGGGGTACATTCCCTTATTACAACCGATTTCAAACCGTGCGGCGCGGGAACCCGTTTCAAACCTGTTCCCGCCTTTTTCACTTCAAATGTTTCTGCCTGCACTGGTCTTGGTCAGACGGTTGCTGCGTCGCTTCGACTCTTCTGACTCCTCGACTTCGTACTCGGTAGAGTCAGCTCCTGCAGCATACAGGAATGCCTTCTCATAAAACTTCATATCGTAACACTCCCCTTCATTCCTGTACGCGGGTGGAGCTGACTCGCTTGACTACTCCGGTGAGGTCAGAGCAGTGCTTGTACTGCAGACGTGGCAGGCGCTTGGTGAGGAAGTCTGCTGCCATCTCAGTGGTCGGGCAGTAGGCGAGGTCCACCTTGCCTTGGTCAATTTCGTCCTTGACGAAAAAATACCGAAGCGCGATGTGCTTCGTGCGGTTCACGAAACCTGGCTTGTTCGCGATCCTGATGGCACTCTGGTTGTCGCAGTGAAGGCAAAAGGTAGGCGAAGTTGGAATTTTCGCCTCCTGTAGCAGCTCCTGCAGGTACAGGCCTTCGCGAACTGCTGCTGTTGCGGCGATGTATTCTGCTTCAGCCGACGACAGGGCAACCAGCTCCTGCTTCTGCGAGTTCCAGGAGATTGGGCCGGTTGGTTCCAGGCGAAAAACGAAGCCGGTTCGGGACCGTCGATTTGCAGGGTCAGCTGCGTGATCTGCGTCCACGTAGCCGTTGAGGTTGAAGGAGGTCGTCGTCAGCGTGGAGTAAGAGAGCCCGATGTCAGGAGTGGAGATAAAGTACTGCAGGGCGCTCTCCAGGTCCAGCTGGTTCTCAGCTACTGGCTTGCAAGAGTACTGTGCCAGTTGGCTGGCGATGTACGAAAGGTCGGGTCGGCAGGTGATAGAGGCGAATAGCAGGCACCCCAACTTCTGCTGGTACATTTGGAGTCCTGCGGGCGACAGAGGTTTGTTGTCCGGTTTGTAGTTGGTGCTGGGGTTGCGGTAGGGAGTTGAGAGTGGTGCGGGTGAGATGTTGAAGCGTTCCCCTAGCTGCTCTGCGTACTTCGAGGCTGACAGGTGAATTGCTTCTGGCGCGTAAGTGATGTTTAACCCCAAAAACTGCTTCACTTCGAGGTTTATGGTGATCTCCACGCGCTGCGCCAGGTTCTCCTGAAACTGATCGAGGAGTTTGTTGCAGGTGCCCGTGTACAGCAGGTCGTCGACGTAGACTGTCAGGAGGATGTAATCGCCGTTGAAGTGGAGGCGATACGTTCCTGGGTCGTGCGGGAGCTGTTTGAAGCCGATTTCGAGGAGGATTTTGTGCAGATGCTGCTGCCAGAGGTGAGGCGCCTGCTTGATCCCGTAGAGAGACTTCTTCAGTTGACAGACCCTGGGATCACCCTCTCCGTAGGTGTGCGGCTGCTCCACAAAGATGGTGGCATCCACCAACGCGTACAAAAATGCGTTCTTCACGTCGATCTGTCGCAGTGGCAGGTGCTTCGCGGCGGCAATGGCGAGTAGAATCCGGACTGAGGTGTGGCGACTAACGGGAGCGAAGGTTTGATCGAAGTCGATGCCGTGGCGCTGGTCGTACCCGCGTACGACCCAGCGTGCCTTGAAACGCTCGATAGTGCCGTCAGCGTTAGTTTTCAGGCGAAAGACCCACTTTCCACTGAGCACCCTCCTCCCCTTCACTGCTGCACGATCGACTAGGACCCAGGTGTCACGTGATTCCAGCGCCTTGAGCTCCGCATCCATCGCAGCACGCCACTCCTTGGCGTGAGGACCGGTTAGGGCCTGGCGAGGATTCTTTGGTTCCACGGCCCGTGCAAGAGTAGAGATGGATGTGTGCAGGCCGAGAAGTTGAAGGCCTGACACATTGGTGGTGTCTGTGGTGGTGGGGACTTCTACCACGTCGTCGTCTCCGCTCTCATAGCCGGGTGCCGCAGTGCTTGGCTCTGCTCGGCGCCGTGATGGTCCTGGCGCGGGGTCGTCATCGCTGTCATCGTCGTCGTCGTCGCGCGGGCGTGGTGGGATGCTGGGATGTTCGTCGGTGTCGTCGCGGTCCAGTGCTGCTGCTGCTGCTGCATCTTCCGGAGTCGCGAAGCTGCGACCGTGGTTGACGTAGCCGCGTGCTTTGTTGCGGCGCTCGTCCTCGATCCACTGCTTCAGGGTGAGTCGCTCGTAGAAGAGGATATCGCGTGCGGGGACAACCTCCTTGCTGTCCATGTCGAGGATGAGCCAAACCTTGTGCTCATTGCTGAGGCCCAAGTGAATACCCCAGCGCGCGCGATGAACGAACTTGCCGATTGTGGCCGAGGTCGGCCGGTATTGCACCATGCACCCCCAAACCCTTAGCATGGAGGGGTCTCCCCTTGAGCCGGTCCACTTCATGTGAGGGGACAGGTTATCCCTGTTGGCAGTGGTGGAGAGGAGGTTGTGCAGGCGCACCGCGTGGTTCATGGCGTAAGGCCAGAACTTCTTCGGCAGGCCGGACTGATTCATGATGGCGCGGACTTTGGTCATGAGTGTGCGATTGACCCTCTCGGCGACGCCTTGCTGCTGGTGAGCATAGGGGAGAGAAATCTCGTGTTTAATCCCCTTCTCGGTGAGAACACTCTCCAGCTCATTGCTGCGAAATTCTTTTGCCCCATCACTCTGCCAGATCTTCAGTTTCCTCCCCGACTGTCGTTGCGCGTGTGCAAGGAAGATGCGGAACACCTCCGGAGCTTTAGAGCGGGTGTCAACGTTGGCGATCCACACGTGGCACGAGTAAGCGTCGATGAAGGTGAGAGTATACTTCTCGCCGTTGATGCCGTCGTGGGTGAGTACGATGAAGTCGCTGTATACTTTCTCCAGCTTTTTGTAGCGGTTGGTACTCGGCTCCAGGGAGGGATAGGCGCTGTGGGTGAGCGCAGCAGTGGGGCAGACAGTGCAGGTGACCGGGTGAGGGGTGTTGTGCTGTAATTCCGTTCCGTCGGGGCGTAGCAGTGCTCCTGGCGGGAAAACCTTGGCGCGGAGGCAGTTGGCGAGATTCTGGCGCGAGGGGTGTCCCATTCGCTGGTGCCAGAGGTCGTCTTCGGCGCGGATGCCGGAAGTGCGCTTGTAACGGGTGTGATGCTCTGCTTCTTCTTCCGCCGTGAGTTGCGAGATCTGGAGTGGGGGTTCTTCCTCTTCTCCTGGTTCTGCTTTGCTGGCCGGCTCCTCTGCTTCTGCTTCTGCCGTTGCCTCCCCTTCTGCAGGTGCCGTTGTGAGATAGAGCGCGAGGAATTCACGGTCAGGGATGATAGTTAGCGGGGTCGTGGTGCCTTCGATGAAGCGAGCAAACGGATCTGGGCGTGAGATTGGACCAAGTGAGTCCCGCAGAGGAGTTGGTGGTACGTTCCCCTCCTCAATCTCCGACCAACGATCGCGCCACCGATGGGGTGAAGAGGGAGGTGAGTGGGTGCGAGGGGGTCGTCCGAGTGGAATGGTGACGCGAGGGGATGGTTCTCCACGCTCAGCTTTCATTTCTCGTTCAATCTCTTCTTCTTCTTCTTTGGTGAGCGGAGCATCCGCGTATTCGTCTTCTCCCCATCCGCCGGTGTTGCCCCATCCTCCTGTTGTGACTGCGCCGCTGGCGCTGGCTCCCCATGCTCCAGTGGCGGATCCCCAGGTTGCTCCATCGCCTTCTTCTGGTTCGTAATCTTCATCTCCCCATGCGCCACGTCGTGCGGTCTCCTTGTCCCATCCAGCCGCGACACGTTCCTCAAACAATTTCTGTTTCTTTTCCGCCCGTGCCTTGTCTTCTTCTTCCTTGACGCTCAGTTCTTCTTCTGCGTCAGGATCTTTCCAAGCCGGGTCAATTTCGTGTCGGTAAACTTCGCGGGTGTAGGGACGTGGTCGACCATCATCGTCGAAGGTAGTGGTGTTGGCTTCTAGAACGAAGCGTAGGGTGTCCGAATAGGGCCTTGGTCTCTCCTCCCGTTCCTGTCCGAATTTCTTGCTCGGCTCACCGAAGATGCGGTGTGATGACACGGCGAGTTCTTCTTCAGTCATGCCTGTTGGTTCTACCTCAGCGCTTTCGGCCTCCTGAATTGCCGCTTGCTCCCTTTCAACTTGTTCCGTGCGACTCGCGGTGGGTGTGTGGCAGGTGGTGCAGAGACCGTTGATGTCGGGGTCGTGCAGATTGATCTCGCGGGGATGAGGACTGCGGCGAACCCATGGTCGTCCATCTGGGTGCTCCCATTTGCTTGTGAAGGCAAACTCGAGGGGAACCAGGTCCACGAGCTCGTCGGATGAAGCTTGGCAAGGTGGCACGTCGAAGTCCAGGACATAGATCCCGCTGATCGAGCGGGCTCGTCCGAGATACTTGAATGATTCGGGAGGGGTATCTGGCGGAGCGTATGTGAGGATGAGATCGCGTGTGGCGAGGTCCGTGGTGAGAATGACGCCGCAGTCGCGAAGTTGTCCAGCTGAGAGAAGATTGAAGCGCAGATTCGGAACGTGGAGCACGTCATTGAATGAGATGTGAGTGTTGCTGTCTCGTGCTTGCAGAACGACGATGCCTTGTGAGTTGGCGCGCAGCTGCTCGTTGTTGGCGACGGTAACGTAAGTTGGGGGGGCGCGGCTCAGATTTGAGACGTAGCGCGTAGATCCCACCATGTGTTGTCCGCAGCAGCTGTCCAGGTACCAGGTGTTGTAGTTGTCGGTATTGCTCCGGCGCAGAAGTAGCGCCAATCTCGGAGTTACCAGGGTTGCCTTGTAGCGACTGTAGAAAAGAGGGTCTTCGTCCTCCTTCCATCCCACTGGTACGTAGTGTTGATTGTCGTGCGGCGGGCTTTCCCGCAAAGTGATTGGCAGGTTCCAATCCTGCTCGTCTTCGTCATACATGTAATAGTAATCTTCAGTGAGGGGATTGTTCCATCCCTCTTCCGGTTCCAGAAGTCTTCCTTGGACTTCGTTCTCCTCGTCAGGTTCGGCGGTGCGGCGGCGGCGAGACGCCATGTTCGCGATGACGTTCCTGGGAGCTCCTGACTGAGGTCCTTGAGGTTGCTGGTGTTGATGCTGTGCAGGGAACCGAGTTTGTTGATGCTGAGGTTGAGAATGACGAGCGTCTTGTCGGCCGACCCAGTTGTTTTGGTGAGTGGAATTTGGGTGGCGATTGTTGGATCGGGACTTGCCTCGATCCATTGAATGTCCTAAGACTTTGCATATTTTGCAATAGTGGCGCCTTGGTTGTCGTCGCTCTTCACGGTTGTCAGCGTAGAAGGCGAGGCGCTCTCGGCGCGGCGCAGAGCTTGTTCTGCTCGAGTCCATGTCCTGCTGTTCGGACAGGAGTGCGGCGCATAGCGCGGCTTCTGAAATTATCCCTCGCTGTCGGAGTAACGCCTTGCAGGGCTTCCACTCAGGCCCGAGTCCTTGGAGGACTATGTTGACGAAGATCTCTTCTGAGATCGTACTCCCATGCTTCGTGATCTGGTCACGGATGTTGCGACAGCGGTTAATATATGGATTCGCTTTCTCCCCGTGCCCCATTTTTATCTCCAGGAGTTGCTGCAGAAGCCTGCTGGCGGTGACCGAATCCTTCGGCTGATAAACTTCAACGAGATGCTTCCAGGCTTCCAAGGCTGGAGCGTCGCTCTCTTTGTAGGAGCGGGTGTTGAGTTGTTCCGCAGGCGTCATGTTGCGTAGCAGCACACTGTAGGCCATGAGGGACTCACTGTAGTATTGAGCCCTGGCGACTTCGGTGTTTTCCACCGGTTTAGGATAGGAGCCGTCGAAGTAATGGTAGATTTGTGCCGTTTGTAGGAGGAGCTCAAGCTCGAAACTCCATGTGTAGAAGTCCTTGCCGTCAAACGCGGCAGTAGTTTTGATTTTTGAAACGCTGAGGAAGCGTGTTTGCGCAGAGTTGATGGCTTCATCACTTGGACGGGGGGCAGTTGTTGTTGATTTGTCTGTGTCGAGGGAGAAGGTATGCGCGGCGGTATCACGGCTTTTCTCAGCCGGTTGTCCAGGTTGAACTGGTTGGGAAGAGGTTCCCGCATCGCCTTTGCGCAGGTCTTGGAGTTCTTTCTCCATGGTTGAAAGTCGAGCGAAAAGTTGCTCGAGGGCGGCAGTGCCGATCGTGGTTGTCGCCTCATTTGTCGCAGCCGGGTTGGATTGTCCTTCAGCCGTCAGATTTGCTTGGCCTCCGGATCCTCCGGCCATCTTGGTCTTGGAGCGTGTGCCGCTCGCCAGATCTTGGTTTGGCGAATTTCACGGAAGTGAAGTTGCGAAGAATCCCTGAGTACCTCTGATACCATGTTACAATCCCAAAAGGGACTTAGCGAAGGATCGCTCAGGGTTGATCGCAGAGTAGTGTTGCAGCGGAAGTTTGAATCCCAGGTCAGAGTGAATGTAAATGACTGAGTTGATAATAGCATGCATACATCGAGTTTATATAAGAATACAGGGGAATACGAAAAGACCTAGACTAGCCATGTACTCTAAGGGGTACATTCCCTTATTACAACCGATTTCAAACCGTGCGGCACGGGAACCCGTTTCAAACCTGTTCCCGCCTTTTTCACTTCAAATGTTTCTGCCTGCACTGGTCTTGGTCAGACGGTTGCTGCGTCGCTTCGACTCTTCTGACTCCTCGACTTCGTACTCGGTAGAGTCGGCTCCTGCAGCATACAGGAATGCCTTCTCATAAAACTTCATATCGTAAAAATCCCTCTTTCCATCACCCCGCCCCATTCTCCCGCTTTCCATCACCCCGCCCCATTCTCCCGCTTTCCATCACCCCGCCCCATTCTCCCGCTTTCCATCACCCCGCCCCATTCTCCCGCTTTCCATCACCCCGCCCCATTCTCCCGCTTTCCATCACCCCGCCCCATTCTCCCTCTTTCCATCACCCCGCCCCATTCTCCCTCTTTCCATCACCCCGCCCCATTCTCCCGCTTTCCATCACCCCGTCCCATTCTCCCTCTTTCCATCACCCCGCCCCATTCTCCCTCTTTCCATCACCCTGCCCCATTCTCCCGCTTTCCATCACCCCGCCCCATTCTCCCTCTTTCCATCACCCCGCCCCATTCTCCCTCTTTCCATCACCCCGCCCCATTCTCCCGCTTTCCATCACCCCGCCCCATTCTCCTTCTTTCCATCACCCCGCCCCATTCTTCCTCTTTCCATCACCCCGCCCCATTCTCCCTCTTTCCATCACCCCGCCCCATTCTCCCTCTTTCCATCACCCCGCCCCATTCTCCCTCTTTCCATCACCCCGCCCCATTCTCCCTCTTTCCATCACCCCGCCCCATTCTCCCTCTTTCCATCACCCCGCCCCATTCTCCCGCTTTCCATCACCCCGCCCCATTCTCCCTCTTTCCATCACCCCGCCCCATTCTCCCGCTTTCCATCACCCCGCCCCATTCTCCCTCTTTCCATCACCCCGCCCAATTACGTAGGCTATAGTGGGGTAGCCCATATGGGGTACAACCCAATTAGGGTATCCTACTTGTACCCATCTTGTTGCTAGTTCATTCATTCCTGCTCGTTAGATTCTGACAAGACGGACCATCATCCTTTGCGTACTAGACATGCCATCGCCATGGCGGACGAGGCAGAGCGCACCAAGCCGAAGCCGTTCAAGGCGGAGTATGCCAGCCAGGGGGTCTTATAATGTTAGCCCCCCAAAAGGGGAGTCTAACTACGAACGACCTATTTAGCGTACCCCCCTCCGTATTTATAGACCCGGGGGTCTACAACTGAAGGGGGTCTTTTATCTGGGAAATTACGGGTATGATTGTTATCCTGCTCTAAAGTTTAACCTTTTTAGACAACTCCACAACTTGCACGCATCACTGCTAACGGTTGCTATTTCCCTAAGTGCTTTCTGAATTCTGGCAACACCGCAATCAGCTGCACCAGGGCAGCATGGGTGAGCCTTGCGAGCCCAAGGGAAGAGGGCGAGAGGGGCTGGGTGCTGTGAGACACTGTGTGTAACGCACGTTCCAATGCACAGGTGAGGAGGAGGAGGTGATGGGAAGTTGAGGTAGCATGTGAGAGCAGTGCTGCATGCATGCATGGGCATGAGAGCAGCCCATGCAGCACCTGGTGGGAGGAGCACACAGAAGGGGTGTGGGAGGGGAGCCGAAACGAAAAAAGGCATGAACAAGAACATCAAACCCATTGAATAAACAAAATGACAGCATTGCGAACCACAGACAACACCACTTGACAGCAACGCTGCGGGCTGCTGTGCTTGGCGGCATATTGCAAAGCCACTAACCTCCACCGCGAGCGCTAGAACATCAACTTCTGACTGCCTCCCCTCTGCCCGCCCTGCAGCAGGTGCTCCTGCTGTGGCTGCAGGGGATCCAGCGAGCTGCAGTGCGCGTGGAGTGGTAGGCAGCAGGAGAGCGAGGTGGGCGGTGTGGGCGTGGGCACGGTGGAGGCTGTGCGAGGCAGAGAGCACAACGGCTGTGAGCCACAGCAGCAGCCCGCCTTGCCGCACCAGGTGGCCCGCGTACGACGGCAGGCAGCACACGCGCCGCAGCACCTGCAGAATCAGCTTGCAGGTGAACACATCGCTCACCCCACACGCGAAGAAACTTCCCAGAAGCTCCACAACAAAGCGGCGCCGCAGAACAGCATCCCCCTCAAAACTGCCAGCCTCGTGTCCTTCGTCTGCGTTGCCACTGCCCCCATCCCCATTGCCGACCTTGTCACCGTCCCCCCTGCCACCACCCATCTCTTGCCCTTCCCCTCCAGCAGCCGGTTGTGGGGCAAGGGGAAGTATCAAAGGGGCGGAGGCTGCAGAGGAGGCATGGAAGGGTGGGAGGGCGAGGGCGGCCAGGAGGTGCAGCAGCCACGTGCGCTGGGCGCGGTGGTGGGGCGAGCCGCTCATGAGGCACGGCAGCAGCAATGGCACGGTCTGCAGTGGTGGGAAGGGGGAGTGGAACAATGATGAGGACCAACAATGATGAGGACCAACAATGATGAGGACCAACAATGATGAGGACCAACAATGATGAGGACCAACAATGAGGCAAAGGGGACCGCAGGTGGGAAGAGAGAGGAGATGGAAAGAAGCATCGGAGCCCTACCGTGGGGTTGAAGGATGGTTGGGAGAGAAGCGATTGGGAGAGGAGAGGAAAGAGAGGAGAGGCTCCCCCCAGGTGCATGACTTGGAGCATTTCCGCCATGAAGAGCACAGAGAGGCGCGGCAGGCGCTGCCACGTGGTGGTGACGGTGGCCCGCACACAGCGCACCACGTGCTGCACGGCGTGCTGCTCCCTCCACCCCTCCTCCTGCTCCTGCTCCACTCCACTCCACAACCAACGGGGCGGAACAGATGTACACCGCGTGGATGAAAGGTGCAGGGGAGATGCAGAGGAAGACATCAGTGCTGGGAACAATGTAAGATCTTACCAGTTATATCACTCTTCCCGCTGTTCTCTTATGCATGCCAGCATCATCAGCTGAGCAGCGCTACTTGAGCCCAAAATGGCTTGCAGCAGCGCACATACCTCGAGCAGAGCGGCGAAGAGTGCGAGGGTGGCGTAGCCCAGGCGCCGCATGCTGTGCTGCGCCGACGCCAGGCTGGCAATGGCAGCCGCCACGAGGCCGGAGCGGGCAGCCATGCGGGGGGAGAGGAGGCGGCGGGAGAGGGCGTGCAGGGTGAAGGGGAGCAGGAAGGCGGGGTCGTAGGCGGCCTGCTGCACCGCCACGTCCTGAGCTGCTGCTGACCCGCGCAGGGGGTGGCCCTTCCCAGCCTGCTGCCACACACAAGGGTCACCCTGGCCTCCCCTGCAGCTCGCACTGCACATGCACATGCGCGTGCCCCCGTGCCCCATCCACTCACTCACCCCCTCGCTCTCCTGCTCCACGTCCTCCACTCCCCCTCCCTCTCCATCTCGCCCCTGCTCGCCTGCATCCCCCCCCAGGTGTGCGTGGCGGAGGGCAGGGAAGGCGAGCACGAGCAGCCCACAGCGCGTGGCGTCCACCGCCGCCTCCTCCCACCAGAACCGCCACTGCCGCTGCTCGCGCCCCTCAAACACACCATCACCATTCCCACCCACCTCCTTCCCCCTCGCTACCCCCATCTCCCTGCCATCTTGTGCAGCACGTTCTGCCTGGCCCTCACCCCCTGCCTGTGCTGGTGCTCGTCCCCTCCCCTGCTGCCACTCCCAGCGTGATGCGGCCCCCTGGCCCCAAAGATAGTCAAACCACTCAAAACCCAGGAACTCCTCTGCACCCACCGCGCTCACCCCATCAGCATCCCTTGCTGCCTGCGCAGCTTGCTGTTCCCCCCCCTCGATGTGGGCTGCCGCACGTGGCATGTCGCGGCGTGCAAGGCGTGTGAGGAGGTGCATGAGGGCGAGCAGCGCGCGGTCGGTGGGGCTGAGGGTGGCGCCGTAGAGGGCGAGCAGCAGCGCAAAGAGCGACTGCATGGCACGGCGACACGCCGAGGAGCACACACGGCCAGACACGTGGCATAGCCTCATTCGCAAGAAGACAGTCATCAGCCGCAGCAATTCCAACCGCGCTGCGCCCTCACCTGCACACTCGCCCTCCTCATCCCCCTCTGATCCTCCCTTTCCCCTCGTCCTCTTCCTTCGCTTTCCTGCCTCCCCGTCAGCCCTCTCCCCCTCTCCACCCTCTCTTCCCTCCCTCGTTGCATGGTTTGGTGCCTCGCATGGCAGTGCGAGCGGCCAGAGCATGGGGGAGTGAAGGCACGAGTGCAGGAGCTCACTGGCCCGCACCTTCACCTCAACGCCTGCCCCCATCTCTGCTTCCTCCCCCAACTCCTCCCTGTCTGCATCTCGCTGCCCCTCTTGCACCTGCCACGCTGCCCCGGGAGGACTGCGAGCAGAAGAGGGCGGGCAGGATGCGGCAATGAGGGGGAGATCGGGGAGGAGGGGAGAGGGGATGAGGGAGAGGGGCGACGGGAGCGATACAGCTCTGCTGCTGTCCTTGTGCAGTTGGTGGGCCAGCGCTGCAGGCAGGGGGGCGGCGGAGGGGCCAGCGGAGGGGGAGAGGAGGAGAGGCAGAGTGCGAGAGTGCGCGAGGAGGAGGTCCAAGAGGGCGCACCCCACGCTGGACACCGCTGCTGCCGCGGCTTGTGACGGCGATTGTGACGGTGGCGGTGCTGCTGGCACGGGATGCTTCGGTGGGTGCACGGAGGGGGCAGTGGCGGCGGCGAGCAGGGCACGGCAGGCGAGGGTGAGGGAGTGGAAGGCGAGAGGGTGGGCGAAGCGGTGCTTGAGGCACGCCACGGCTGCAAGGCGCAGCGAGGCCAGGCCGTGCTGCAGCAGAGGCAGGGGGACGAGCGGGGCGGTGGGAGATGGTGGCGGGTGTGGCGACACGGGAGCAGGTGGAGCAGCAGTGAGTGCACGTGCCAGGTGCGTGGCCACACGAGCCACGTGCACGGCAGCCACCTGCTGAAGCTCTCTCGCTGCCATTGTCACCCGCCCACCACCCACTGCCCTCTCACCTTCTCCCCCCACACGCTTTCTTTGCCCGCACCCACTGCCACCACCACTGCCCGTCACCACAGCCACTTGTGCCTCTGGTGCGAGAGGGAAGATGCTTCCAAGAAGATTCAAAAGGGCAGCCAAAACCCTCATCTGTGCAGCAGGTGTTCCCCAAACCCTTCTCGTGCTCTCCCTCTCCCCACTGCAGCTGCCAGCGCCGGCACTGCCAGCACCAGCAGCGCTACCAGTGCTGCAGGGCGCCGTGGGCACGGGGCCGGTGCAGGCCAGCCGGGACGCCAGTGCCACCTGCAGCAGCGAGTCAGCCGTCACACAGCCCCCCTGCACACGCCACCCCCCACCTCCAATCACCCCTCCTCTACTGTCCTCCACCTCCCCCCTGCCGTTCCCACTGCCCCTCCCTTTTCCACGTGCGCCCTTGCCTCCCCCCTGCATACCGCCCTCTTGCTGCTCGTGTGGCACCACCACGTGGACGAGCGAGGCGAGGCGCAAGCGGGGGAGGGGATGAGCGAGCAGCAGCGAGTGGAGAAGAGCGGGGACGTACGATAGCAAGGAGGGAAGGATGTGAGGAGGAAGATGGGAGAGGGGAAGGTGGCAGGGAGGGGTGATTGCGGCGGTATAGGGCGGGGTGCAGGGAGAAAGCAGGGCGAGGAGCATGTCTCTGTACGTGCACGCCACCATACTCGTACCTGCTGCCCCTCCACCCTCGCCCTCCTCGCCCACAGCAACAGCCACTGCAGGCAGCAGCATGAGCATGCGTATCCACCCGTCCCCATCCTGCCACCACGCATGCCCCACACCACCTCCTGCATCCGCCCTGCCCCTCACACCCTTCGCTGAGCGTGCGCCCGACCACTGCCTCTCCTCGCCACCCATCCACTCAGCCACAGCCTGCACCACCTCGCCCGCCACCCTGCTGCTCCCTGTGCGCTCCTCAGGGCGTGCGTGAGCAGCGAGGAGCAGCGAGAGCAGGTTGCCACGGCGCCACGAGGGGTGGTGCACGCACGAGTGAATGACGCGCCGCTCAAGGGCTGCAGGGCACACACGCGCCACGTGCGAGCACGGTGCGTGGCACGCCACAGGGCTTGGCCAGATGTGCAGGCAGGGCAGGTGCACGGCAGCTTCCAGTGCCGCGATAGCTGTGTGCTCTGCTTGGCGTGTGGCCCGTGTGAGCAGCGCGTGCAGGGCCGCCTCCACCAGCGCTGTGAGCGCCCCATGCGCACACACGTTCGCCCCCCCACGTGAAGTGCTGTGCTGCAGTGCCTGCGGCAGTGGCTGTGGGGCCACCCACGGCAACCCACCACGCCCCTCGCCCACAGCTGCCTTGGCGTGTTGGAATGTGACACATGCAACTGTCAACGCCATGTGCTCACATGCCCCCCTCACACTCTCCCTCTCACCATCCCCTGCTGCCCCACCCCCAATCACCATGCTCCCATCCGCCATCCTCCCGTGCGCCATTCCCTGCAGCACTGCTGCCATCCATCCCGCCCATGCTGCCAGGCTGGCAAGGCAGGGCGAGGAGGGGACACGGGTGACGTGCGGACAGGAAGGGGCAAGAGCGGGCTGAATAGCAGAGGCACAGGGAGGGGCGGGCTGCACAAGGGGAGACGGGGAGGAGTGGCACGGCAGGGCAATGAAACGAGAGAGCCACAGCGCCACCACCACGCTCACTGGCACTGCCACCCCTTGCGCTGCCTCCTCTTGCACTGCCTCCTCCCCAGCCCCTTCCGCTCCTCCCCCGCCATCTCCCTCCCCCCTCCACGTGACACAGCTGGTGTTGAAGTCGAAGTGCCAGTCGCCCAGCGCCCCTCCTCCCACCTGTCGCCACACCCTGCTCTGCTCCTGCGCTCTGCCCCCCACCCCGCCCTCGCCGCTCCTCCCTGGCGCCACCAGCACCACCGCATGCGAGGCAGAGCGCACAGGCGAGGGGCAGGCAGGGGGGGACGGGGAGTGGGGAGGGAGGAAGGGCGCGAGGGAGGCAGCAAGGGAGTGGTGGGCGGCGCACAGGAATGGCTGACAGGCCTGCCATAGGAGAAGGGTGCCCTCGGCTGGTGGGGGGGCAGGCGAGGGCGAGTCGGGAAGAGAGTGGTGGAGGGGATGGGAGAAGGAGAGGAGGCGGAGGAGGAGGCGGGAGATGGACAAGCGGAGGAAGGTGAGGAGGGAGGAGAGGTGTGCAGAGGGCGAGGCAGTGGCGTCATCCAGGTGGCCTGTGAATGTTGCGAGGAGCAGAGGGTGTGACATGACGTCAGCTGCCTGTGCCATGAACTCACAAGCACTCTCATCCTCCATTCCACCCTGCTGCCCCTGCTCGTCCCGTCCGTCGCTCCACGCGCTGTCAGCGTGCACGGGGTGGGAGGGCGAGGGCAGCGGTGGCGGCATGAGGGTGGCCTCCAGTGCCGCCATGCACACACGCACACAGCGCTGCCGCCGCCTCCACTCCGCCCCCCCCACCTGCTCGCCCCCCGCCGTACCCACGCCAAGCACTCGCCCCAGTTCAAACACAACAGCCCTCCCCACCTCCCCCCTCCTCTCCCCCCACAAACTTCCTTCGCCCAGGCGTGCGTGGCTTGCCCCTGCGGCCCTCTCTTGCAGCACGGGGGGCGACGGCAGGCGCAGGCGGGCCAGCAGCAGCGCAGCAAGGCAGGAGGCGAGGCGGCGGTGGAGCTTGAGGGGGGCGAGCAGGGCGCGCACGCACAGGGAGAGCAGAGGCGCAAAGGGCAGGGAGAGGAGGAGGTGGGAGAGAGCAATCGTGGAGGGGTGGGGAGAAGAGGGCATGGGGGGGAGGAGGAGAGGCAGTGGTGAGGTCACTGCGGGGGACATGTGGTGGTGGTGGCAGGTGGCGGCAGGCAGCAGTGCTTGCTGCGCCAGCACACTCGCTTCCAGCAGCACAGGCGCGTGCACTGGCAGCAGCGAGGGGAGGAGGGCGTGCGCACAGAGAGTGGAGGAGAGAAGAGGCATGGCGGGTGGAGGAAGGGAGGCAGCGAGCGAGGCGAGGCGAGGGAGGAGGGAGATGAGCGAGGGTGGATGGGCAGAGGAGAGGGCGAGAGTGAAGTGTGAGAGGGCAGCGTCCCTGCCACTCGCTTGCTCCGCCTCTGCCGCCCCCACTGCTGCCTCCACTGCTGCGCGCTTGCCAGCATCACAGGCGTCGCAGCTGTGAGTACCCGCCCCAGCCGCACTGTGCGGCCTCTTTCCCCTCCCCGCGGGCTGCCCCTCAGCTTGAGCAGGAAGCAGCGAGGCGGCCGACTCCAGCAGCGCTTGCAGGCAGAGCAGCGACGCAGAGAGAGGGGGGCGACCGTGTGGCGTGGGGGAGGACGAGGCGGAGGGGGAGGTGGTGGTGGAAGAGGAGGAGGACAGGGCAGGGCGGAGGATGTGAGTGATGAGAGCAGCGAGCGGGAGAGGGCATTCCTGTTGATAGCCACGGCAACGAGAAGAGAAGAGGCGGGCAGGACAAGGCGGACAGAACGGGTGCAGGCACGGACACAGGAGGGTGCAGGCACGGACACAGGAGGGTGCAGGCACAGACACAGGAGGGTGCAGGAACGGACAAAGGAGGGAATGAGTGTGTGGATGCAGCAGCAGCATGCACGTGGCAAGACATGGTTTGAGCGGGCGCTACAGGGATGGAGGGGGTGGAAGGAAGTTGGGAACTGAGGAATAAACAAAGACTGAGTTGGGGCCTTGAGCAGAGAAGGGAGAAATTTGAGCAAAGGAGGAGAAACAAGGGGTAAGCAGTGAGGCACCTGAAGGGAGATGAGGTGCGTGAGGGCGTTGCAGGTGAAGGTGGCGATGGCAAGCTGCACTGGCAGAGAGGAGGAGGAGGAAGAGGAGGAAGAGGAGGAGGCGGGGGAGGGGGAGGTTGCATGCAGCACTTTGATGCAGTTGGTGAGAATGCAGGCAGGGAAGGGACCCAGGGAGCCCATGGGGGTGTGGCCCCGGGCACGGCAGGAGGGGCAGTGGGATGCATGGGCGGGGGGTGGAGAGGCGGCAGGGAGGGCGAGCAGGTACTTGAGGGGCGCGCGGGCCACACACGCCACGGCATCCGCCAGAAACGCCGCCACCCCTCGTGCTGCCGCCGCACTGCTGCCAGCACTGCCAGGCGCCATGGTGGGCAGGAAGCGAAGCCAGATGACAGCCTCTGATTGGCGGGCATGGAATGCATGTGAGGAGAGCATGGCAGCGGTGCAGAGCCAGTCAACATCGGGCGCGAGGTCAGCGGGCGGGGGGGAGAGGCGCAGCAGCAGCAGCGGCAGCAGGTGGCTGTGCAGCGGAAAGGTGCAGAGGGACTCGTCCCCAGCCGGTGGCGCTTCAGCCGGTGCAGGCAGGGGCAGCGTGCTGTGCGATCCTCCAGTCCCAGGCCCGGGGAATGTGAGGGTGCGTTGAGAAGGAGGTGGGAAGAAGGCGAGGAGGAGGCGCAGAGTGGCTCGCAGCAAGGGGGGGGGCAGCGAGGGCAGGTCGGCGCGCAGGAAGCGCAGCGGATCCACGTGGCAGGCGGCCACAGCAGCCGGCACCACCCTCTGCATGCAGCAGGCAGGCAGGGGGGAGGAGAAAGGGGGAAGCGGGCATGAGGAAAGCGAAGCAGCAGGTGCACGCGAGGCAAGACACAATTTGCTTGGAAGAGAGCGAGGAGTACCTGGTGAAGAGCGAGGAGTACCTGGTAGAGAGCGAGGAGTACCTGGAAGAGAGCGAGGAGTACCTGGTAGAGAGCGAGGAGTACCTGGTAGAGAGCGAGGAGTACCTGGAAGAGAGCGAGGAGTACCTGGTAGAGAGCGAGGAGTACCTGGAAGAGAGCGAGGAGTACCTGGAAGAGAGCGAGGAGTACCTGGTAGAGAGCGAGGAGTACCTGGAAGAGAGCGAGGAGTACCTGGTAGAGAGCGAGGAGTACCTGGTAGAGAGCGAGGAGTACCTGGTAGAGAGCGAGGAGTACCTGGTAGAGAGCGAGGAGTACCTGGTAGAGAGCGAGGAGTACCTGGTAGAGAGCGAGGAGTACCTGGAAGAGAGCGAGGAGTACCTGGTAGAGAGCGAGGAGTACCTGGTAGAGAGCGAGGAGTACCTGGTAGAGAGCGAGGAGTACCTGGTAGAGAGCGAGGAGTACCTGGTAGAGAGCGAGGAGTACCTGGTAGAGAGCGAGGAGTACCTGGTAGAGAGCGAGGAGTACCTGGAAGAGAGCGAGGAGTACCTGGTAGAGAGCGAGGAGTACCTGGTAGAGAGCGAGGAGTACCTGGTAGAGAGCGAGGAGTACCTGGTAGAGAGCGAGGAGTACCTGGTAGAGAGCGAGGAGTACCTGGTAGAGAGCGAGGAGGCGCAGAGCCTTGCAGTGCAACAGCAGGCGAACCGACCAGCGCCCTCCCTCCTCCTCGTCATCCATCTCATCATCCATCCCCACCTCCTCCCCCTCCTCCCCCTCCTCCCCCTCCTCTTCCTCCGCTTCTTCCTCTACTTCTCCCATCTCTCCCTCCCCCTCCTCCTCCTTCCCCTCCTCCCCCTCACCCCCCCCGTCCTCCATCACCTGCCACTCACCTGCTGCACCCCGCCCTCTCTTCCGCCTGCCGCCCTCCCCTGCGCCCCCTGCCCGCCTCACCCCACACACTGCCCCCTCTCGTGGGGCCACGTGTCCGCCCTCGTCCGCGCCCCCCTCGCCCCTGCTGGGCTGAGAGGCAGCCAGCACGCCCAGCACGATCTGCACGTCGGGCACGGCGCCCACCACATGCACGCGCACTCCCGCCACCACCACGCTCCAATACCTGCCCGCCACCTGCCGTGCCTCCACCGCCTCCACATTCACCTCGCTCGTCCTCTCTCCCCCATCCCCACCCTCATTCGCTCTCGCCCACCACAACCCTCCCTCGCCTCCCTCATCTGCCTCTCCCGCTGCACCCGCGCCGGCGTGCGTGGCGGCGAGGGGGAGGGCGAGGGCGAGGAGGGGCAGGGCGGCGGAGAGGCAGTCGAGCAGCGTGCAGAGCGCCAGCAGGCGCACACGGGGCGAGCGGTGCAGCAGGGCGCGCGTGAGAGCGGGGCGCGGAAGGCACGGGGGGAGCACGCGGGCGAGGAGAGGAGAGACGTTGGGCGAGGGGAGGTGCAGGGAGAAGGGCGCGGAGGCGGAGAGGAGGGGCATTGTGGAGCAGATGCGCACGAGGCGGCTCACCAGGGCCATGCCCGCGAACCTGGGGGAGGGGGGGTGCGGCATGGGCGGGTGGGGGGCGAGCGTTAGGGGCCATTTGATGGGGCGATTGGGATAACGGGATGATGGAGACTGAGAGACAAGAGGGGCGAGGAGAAGAAAGAAGATGAGAGGAAGTGGATGAGAAGTGGAAAAACTGTTCAGTGCAAGAAGGTGTTTGGGGTGAAGCAAGGCACATGGCAGCGTCATACCAGTGGGCATGCGGCGTGGGGTGCAGCGAGAAGGGAGGGCGCTGCAGGTAGGCGGCAGCCAGGGGAGGGCACGCCTGGGCCATGGCCAGCAGCAGCGAGCGGTGCGCCGCACACTGCAGCACATGCAGTCCACGCGCGAGGCGAATGAGACGATCCATGCCGGCCGACCAATGAGAGGAGGCTTGGGAATCGGCAGCGGAGGAGGCCAATCCGCCCTTGCCCGACTCCCCCTCCCACACCCCTCCCGCACCCTCCGTGCCCGCCGCTCCCCCCTGCCCTTCCTTGCCCCCTGCTCCAATCCCTTCCTCCGCCATATCCTCCCCCTCCCCCCCTTCTTCCATCCCCTCCTGCGGTCTCCCCTGAAGCGCGCCCCCCCCACTTCCCCCCACGAGCACGCCATGGCGGGCGTGCGTGCACACGGCCAGGAGCACCTGCAGCGCCATCCCTGCTGCCACCGCCCCCGCACCCCCCTCCCCGCCGCCCCCCTCCTCCCTCCCCGCCACACGCGCCATCTGTTCAAGCGCACTATCCCCGAACAGAGCTCCCTGCAGGCCACGTGGCACATTGCTACTGGCAGCCATGACCCGCGCCTGCAGCACCCACAACACCTTGCCAGCTGTCACGGGGTGGTCGCCCACTAGACGCCAGAGAATGCCGGCCAGGTTGTGCCTGTGCGCCACGAGGGCGTGCGTGAGAGTGGCGGCGTCCGCCACAGAAAGGCACGCCACCACCCACTCCGCCATCAGCACGCGCGCTGGCACCTCCCCAACGTCCGCGCACGCCCCCTCCCCTTGCTTGCCCAGCAACACCCCTAGCGCCCCCTCGACCCCCTCGTCCCCCTCCTCCCCCTCTTCCAACTCCTCCCCCTCCTCCCCCAGCTCCCCCTGCTCCGCCTGCTCCCCCTGCTCGCCGCCCACGACCACCGCTGGTGTGCCAGACCAGAACACGGCGCCTGCTGCCCCCCCTCGTGCGCCCACGTGCTTCCCCCTCTCGCCTCTCCCTCTCCCCCCGCTGCCCGGCGCCTGGGAGGGCGCGGGGGGCTGGGTGAGGGCGGGGAGGGCAGGGAGGGAGAAGTCGAAGGAGAGGAGGAGGTAGCGCGTGAGGGCGGGGGTGATGAGGGAGAGCGCGAGCAGCAGGCGCAGGGCGGAGGTGGCGTGCGCGTGGGAAGGGGAGGAGAGATGCGCGTAGAGGCCGCCCTTCCTGCAGCACCGCGGCAGCAGGGCGCGCGCCAACGCCTCTATGCGGCGGGGGAGAGACAGAGGCGCGCCCAGCACAGGTGGAGGGACGGAGGGAGGGGCGCGCGCGGGTGTGTGGGGGAGAGGGCGCGGCGTGTGCGCGGCGAGGGCGAGGATGTCCGCCAGCACCGCCATGAGGGGGAGAGCCACCTGCAGACGGACGCGATGGGGGACGCGAAGAAGGAGAGAGGGACACTGTGAGAACACGGAGGCCGGGAAAGTGAGAGGTTCTGGGCCCAGGGTTTACGAGCGGGATTACGGGTTGGGGGTTGAGCAGCGCGTGATCAGGGCGTTGCAACTTGAGTGCGCAGCGACGCGGGGAGCGCAAGGGGCGGCGGACCCACCTGGTGCGAGGCGCCGCGGCGGTGGCAGGCGTCCCACAGGCGGAGCAGCTGCAGCCAGTCCGGCGGCGACACGCGCACGTACGCGTCGACGGCCCGCGCGCCGTGCTTCACGATGCGCGCGTGCAGGCGCTGCAACCCGTCGATAACGGCGGCGGGCTCCGCCTTGTCCAGCTGCGCCACCGCCTTGCGCATCTCCGCCCCCATGCGCTCCCTCCGCTTCCCCGCCTCCTCCGCTGTCGGCCCCTCCGCCCTCCCCGGACTGCCCACGTCGTCGTCCCCATCCGCGCCTCCCCATTCTGTCCTGCCCATGATGCCGCGCGCTCGGGTCACCTAACACCTACCAGCCACGTGCATCACAGGTGGAATGGTGCAATCAGCGTGCGCGACGGCATAGGGTGGGAGCGCCCAGTCTAAAGCGACGGCGATTGCGCGCACTGCCTGAGGACGAATGCGACGCACGAATCTGATGTGTGACGGAAAACGGCACTCCAAGGATTCTTCTCCCGCAGAGCGGCTATGCGAGTTTCGTGAGTCGAGTCCCAAATTCAAGCGAGGATCAGCTTTCCGTCATTCGAGTTCAAACCCAAATTCACACATGATCCAGTGATTGGTGCTCATACTCGATATTGAAATACAAACCACCATTTCTACACGCCTCATGTGACAAAAGAATGGTGCAGGCACGGATAGCCCACAACTATCCCACAACCTCCTGCCCCAAGCTGTGTCCCTTCACCCCACCTTCCCTCTCGCACTTTCACTCCATCTCCGTCTCGCGCTGCTCTCACCTCACCGTCGTTGCACGTGCCTCGTGAGTTCTACTCACTGTCGTCGTCCTACCTTACCTACCCGTCGCGCCCGTCAGTCGCTCCATCCATTCGTTGTCGCAAGCCAGCCATTGCTGTGCTCACTGAGGTTCGCGAGTCCTCGTGTCGTGAGGCCACGTGTCCTTGTCGCCTCGCCTTCACCGCCATCCTTCGCGTCGACCCGCTCTCCGCGTTAACCTCGCCGCCGCTCCCCGCGACTTTCGCCTCTCCTAGCGCGCGCTCTGTCCACGATGCCCACCCACCTGCCGCACGCCGACGGTGCCTCCCCCGCCGCCCACGCGCTGCACTCCTCGCCGTCGGCCCTCATGCCTCCTCCAGGGGCCCCCGCCGCATCCCCCTTGCCCTCCACGCCCTCCCCCTCGCAGCCCGGCTCCTACCCCATGTCGCGCGTCGCTCCCCCTTACGCACTTGCCGCTAACGCGCCGGGCGGACTGGCAGGTGGCGCGATGGGGGGAATGATGAGTCCCACGGCGAGCGCGCAGCTGCGCTCGTCTGCGCTTGCCAACAACCCTAACGCCTCCGCGCAAGGTGGGCCTTCCCCCTCCGCCATGCCGCCAAGTATGGGGAAGGCCGGCGCTTCCCCAAGCTCCTCTGCTTCACTGCCCGCCCTGCCCTCCTCCCTGCACCTCCCCGCCAACATGCGCGGCCCCCAGTCCACCCCCACCATGTCCTCGCACTTCTCCCCCTCCTCAGCGGCCCCCCAATACCCCTCACAGGCGCAATCCGCGTCGCCTGGCGGAGCCTCCTATTCCCCCTCTGCGCCACACCTGCAGCAGCAAGGCTACAGCGCCAGCCCAGGGGGAGGCGCGAGGGGCGGAATGCAGCAGGTGGGGGGAAGCGGAGGGCAGGGGGGAACGGAGCAGGCAGAGCAGCATGGAAGGGGGGTGGTGGGGTCAAGCGGCATGGGATATGGAGCCAGGGGACAGGCAGGCGCACAGGTGCGGTGTGGTGTGATGTGGTGCAATGCGGTGCGATGCGTTGCGCATGGTTGTGCGAGGCATGGCGTGGGTGGGTGGCATGGCAGCGAGGCAAACAAGGGCGTCCCCACAGGCGGATGCTCACAGACCGCTGCGTGCCCGCCTCCCCATCTCGTGCATCCCTACTCTCATCTCCCTTTCCTTTTATGCTCCCCCCTTCACTGTCTCGTCTCGCCTTCTCCCTGTGTCCCCACGCCCCCCGCATCATTTTTCCCCTTTTTCTGACTTCCGTCCACTCCCTCCCTGACGCTCTTACTCCCCGCTTCTTGCCCTCCCTGTCCTGTCCGCGTTGCACATCGTCCTTCCCACTCCTTCATCTCCTCTTGCACCCCGCGCCCATCCCACAGCAGCACGGGCAGCATGGGCCGGTGGGAGGCATGTCTCCCTTGTCGCCCACCCAGGGCAAGCAGCAACACTTTGCCCCCTCTCCGCATCACCACCAGCTACAGCAGCAGCAGAAACAACAACAACTAAAGCAACAGCAGCAGCAGCAACAACAGCAACAACAACAGCAGAAACAGCAGCAGCAGCAACAGCAACATCAGCAACAGCAACAGCAACAGCAGCAGCAACAGGCGAAGGCGGCACAGGCAGCACAGCAGGCGGCTGGCAGGGTGCCAGGGCGACCAGGTGCTGCTGCTGCAGGCAGCGGCTCAGGGGAGGCCGCAACTGGTGCAGGCAATGCTGCTCACGCCAATGTGGAGGGCAAGAAGCTTCTGGGAAAGAGGACTTTGCAGGAACTGGCAAAGCAGGTAGGCAGCGGGTGGGTCAGTCAAAGGATGCACAGGCCAGATGTTGAGTGCTCTTGGCTGCATGCACGCACCATGCCCATAGCTTACATGTTGACTCAGTCCCCTGAAAGTACTTTGGCATGATATGGGTAACGACATGGGATGAAATCTGTGGCATGTGGCATGTGGCGGGCTGGGCAGGTGGATGCGCGCATGCAGCTGGACCCCGAGGTGGAGGAGGTGCTGCTAGACCTCGCCGACGACTTCATCCAATCCGTTCGTCCCCCAGTCCCTTCCCCACTTCTCACTGCACTCGCTAGCCCGCCACCTACTTGGCACTCCCTCATATTGTTGGTTTTTCCGATGCATATGTTTCATGTGATTGGATCCAATCCCTACATCTAATCATGCTTGCATGGATGGCATGTGTGCATGGATGGCATGTGTGCATGGATGGCATGTGTGCATGGATGGCATGTGTGCATGGATGGCATGTGTGCATGGATGGCATGTGTGATTGGATGGCATGTGTGCATGGATGGCATGTGTGATTGGATGGTATGTGTGCATGGATGGTATGTGTGCGTGCATGTCTGTGTGAGGGCAGGTGACGGCGTTTGGTTGCCAGCTGGCGAGGCATCGCAAATCGCAGGTGTTGGAGGCAAAGGACGTTCTGCTGCACCTCGGTGCGCCTCCCTGCCGCCCTCCCTCCACCACCCTGCCTTTCCACTCTGCTCGTTTCTTTTGCGCCACCCGCACCCTCCGCTGTGTCCTTCGTCGCCTCCATGCCGTACCGTGCCGCCACCCACTGCTGCCTGTGTGTTGCGTGTGTGTGTGGCAGAGCGCAGCTGGCACATGCGCATCCCTGGCTTCACGGGTGACGACTACCGCGTCTACAAGCGCCCTGTCAGTGCTCTTCCTGCACCCTCTCAGTGCTCTTGCTTCGCCCTCTCAGTGCTCTTGCTGTGTGTTGCACGTAAGGTGCCGTTCATATCACTTTCCGGGCGCGATGTAGATGGCTTGGGCAGTGATGTGGCATGGTACGGTGTGCTTGTGATGCGGCACCTGGACCTCACATGCTCTCCGTCTTCATCTGCACCCTTCCTTGCTGCTGTGCCCGCCGTGCCCTGCCCTCCATCTCGCTCTGTGCAGCCTGTCACGGAGGCACATCGCCAACGCCTCGCAGCAGTGAGTACCTTCTCGCTGTGTTGCTCCTCTGCTGCATCTCTTGCTGCACACCCATCTGTCACCATACCCATCTGTCACCATACCCATCTGTCACCACATGTCTTTCCGGTGCATAATCCTATTGGTATCAAGAACCGAACTGCTCTGCCCCTATCACAGTGTCACTAACTGTACCGACGTGCCTCATCCTGCCATCATGGCATGGCGTGCTGCTCACCCTCACCTCCCAGGTTCGCCGCTCTGCAGCCATCGCAGCCAACGAGGCTCACGCCTCGCCCGCTGCTGCTGCTGGCCCCGGCTCCACCGGTCCCCATGGCCACACTGCTGCTGCAGCAGCACATGCAGCACAGGCTGGCGGGTTTGAGCAGGGAGCACATGCGAGCATGGCGAAGCTAGCATCTCCCAACTTCAAGGGACCCGGAGGAGCATCAGGGCCGTTGAGTCCTGTGGGAGGCACGGTGCAAGTATTCAAGCATCATTGAGAACCCAAGCTGTTTAAAAGCAAGTGGGTGCTTGATGTATGTTTTTGTAGTGTTGTACCACTTGATATTACGGTGTACCAGTAGGCAAATTCGGGTTTTAGTCAGGGGAAAATATGCCATACGTAACCAACTTGGGACTCGATAACGTGAATGGTAAAAAAAAAAAAAAGGGTACGGTCACTGCAAGGGGTGTTTTCACGCAACTGATAAAACGTTTCACGTAATCAGTCACAATCAACTGGTAAAAAAAACGCGAATGGTCATAGATGAAACTCCCGCCAAAACAGAATGAAACCCAAAAGGAACCTGGATGCATTTTCGGAATCAACCCTAAACACGTAACTCGCCAGGTGTTTAGGGTTGATCCGTTCCCAAACCGCATCCGATTCCGATTGGGTTTTAGTTTTTCTTAAAGTTAGCTGATTGGTTGGACGCGAGCGGGAATTTTGTTGAGTTTCAAGTTTTTTTGGCGGGAGTTACATGTGTGACCATTCGCGTGATTTTTTACCTGTTGTTAGTGACTGAATCCGTGACCCCATTTACCAAGCCTGTCACGAAACCCGATACAGTGACCGTACGCGTTTTTTTTTACCACTTACGTTATCGAGTCCCATGTTGGTTACTTATGGCATATTTTCCCTTTAGTCAGGAAGTTGTCGCTCGCACCTCAACATCTCCGCGAAAGAATTTCGTGGGTGTCGACTTGGCGCTATGCAGTTGGTCCACCCGCAGTGCCCTCGTCGCCATCACCCCGCGCATTATCGTGTTTCGTGAACCGCCCTGCTGTCGCCCCCAACTCTTCGCCACGCACTCAGTTGCTCCCACCCTGATTCCAAACACACTCCTTCAGTGCCTTCACCCCCTTCCACTTCCCTCGCCGCATTCTGCGCCTGCCTTAGCGCACCGCATCTTCGTCGCTGTCGCTCAGTTCGACGATGCCGGAACTGGCGATGGATGTCCAACTAGCGACGCGATCTCACCTGTCGCTTGCAACAGTCGCACAATCGCCTGTGCGAGTAAGCGAAAGAGGTGTAAGAGCATGGCGAGTGTCGGCGACTCCAGGTCTGCAACCAAGCAACGCGCAGTCGCTGGCATGGCGCGAATCGCGGCACGCACCTCTGCCGCTGGCTCCCTCGCCCATGCGGCAAACGCGGAGAGGGCGGTGGGCTGTTGGCGCGGCGAAGGATGGGGAGGCGGAGGGGGCAGGGGCGGAAGGGGCAGGGGCGAAGGGGGCAGGGGCGGAGGGGGCAGAGTCGTCGACTGCGTTGACAGCCGTAGAGGCGCAGCCGGTCGAGAGGCGACCAGATAACTGTGAGTGGGCAGGTGTACACGTGGATCTCCTGGCAGCGTCGTAGAGCGTGAGGTGGGGGTGGCACGTGTGGTCCGCGAAATAGACGCGCAGTAGAGGCGTTGACCCTAACGCACGTGGAGGGCGCATTCGCACTCCCGTTGTTTGCCCTTTCCCCTCTTTTCACGTTCCATGCGCCCCTCGTGCTGTTCCCCCCTGTGTCTGCTCCGTGCGCCTCACGACGGGGGCCGCAGGGGTGAGTCCGGCGCTGCTGCAGGAGATGGGGGAGGAGGAGCGCACGCCGATTCAGAAGTGGCTGAACCCGGGGCAGGACGAGTTGCCGGACGACGTGCCCATGAGCATCTGGGACCACCTGGAGGAGCTGCGCGAGCGCGTGCTGGTGTCCGTGGGCGCCGTGGGCGGCGCCATCCTGCTCTGCTTCTTCTACAGCCGCGACCTCGTGGTGTTCCTCGAGGCCCCCGTGTACGCCCAGGGCGTGCGCTTCCTGCAGCTCTCGCCGGGGGAATACTTCTTCACCACGCTCAAGGTGAGTGGGGCTTCACGATGCAAATTAGACGCGTTTGGCACTTTAAGTACAGCACCACGCCACATACATCCCATGCCATGCCCTGCAGTGTGCCCCATACAATGCCTCGTATTATCCCCCGTGGCCATGCCATGCCCCATGTGGCCCGCTTCGTGCTCTCTTGTCCCCATCATGTCTTCCCATCCCTGGCTGGCAGGTGGCGGGGTACTGCGGGCTGCTGCTGGGCGGGCCGGTGATTCTGTACGAGGTGATAGCGTTTGTGGTGCCGGGGCTGACAGCCAGCGAGCGGCGCTTCCTGGCGCCCATAGTGTTTGGGTCGTCGGTGCTCTTCTACTCGGGCATTGCCTTCAGCTACTCCGTGCTCACGCCCGCCGCACTCAACTTCTTCATCTCGTACGCCGAGGGCGTAGTGGAGTCGCTGTGGTCCATCGACCAGTACTTCGAGTTCGTGCTGCTCCTCATGTTCTCCACCGGCCTCTCCTTCCAGGCAAGCTCCTCTCCTTCTATGCAACTTCCTTTTTTCCCAGGCAAGTTCCGTCCCTTCCAGTCACACTCCTCTCCGTCCAGGCAAGCTCCTCTCATCCCCCATGCATGGATGCCCACCACCATCCATCTGCACATCTCCACCCTTGCCACCCGCTATCCCACACCCCACATCCCCGCGATCATAAGCCCACACATCCTCCACCACGCATACTCCAGAATTTCACCATGAGATATTCCAAAGTCCCACCATTGATTCTTCTCGTTGTCTTACCTCCCATGTCCCTCCCCGCCGTGCACCCTCCCTCCCCCCCCTGTGTCGGTGGCAGGTGCCGGTGATCCAGCTGCTGCTGGGGCAGCTGGGGCTGGTGACGGCGGATCAGATGCTGGGCATCTGGCGCTACGTGGTGGTGGGGGGAGTCACAGCCGCCGCCGTGCTCACGCCCTCCACCGACCCGCTCACGCAGTGCCTGCTGGCGGGGCCCCTCATCGGCCTCTACATGGGCGGCGCCTACCTCGTCAAGCTGCTCGAAGGCTCCAAGTCCACCGCCTAGCCGCTGCCTGTATACTCGCTAGTGTAGGTAGAGCTCTTTATTACTTATAGCTCAGTTGTGTCACAGAGTTTAGGCTCCACGAGTCAGGGAACAGCCGCGCCAAACTGCATGCAATGTTGTGAAGTTAGCACTGATTCTGCCACGCGGCCACGATTCAGTAGAAGAGAAGAACTGGACTTGAATTGATCAATGGAATCTTGCAATGAAGTGGTCTCTTGCATTACCACATCACTCTACACTTGCGCTTGCTTTTCCCCTTTGGAGATTGCTTCCATCTCGACGGCATCATATGTTGTCAGCCCCGTTCCCCTGCCATCAGCACTGCCATCAGCACTGCCTGCACGAGTCACTGCACTCAAGTCAGAGGTGCTGCCCGCCACTTCAAACGCTGCACTGCCTGCTGGGCTACCCTGGGCACGGGGGGAGGTGAGTCGCGTGTGGGCGTGGGCACGAGGGCTCATGCTGGTGGCCAGCAGCACGTGCGTGGAGTCCCGGGTGCCGCGGGGAGAGAGAGGATATGCTTGGGGGGCGGAGGAGGAGGGCGAGGGGGGGTGGTGTAGCAGCTGCAGTTGCTCGGAGGACATGCCCGGGTGGTCAGGAAGGGGTGCATCGCTGAGCGTGTGCACCAGATGGCCGTCAGACTCCCGTGCCTTGTTGCGCGACACCCTGCCACATTGAACCCACCCACACACAAACACACACACACACACACACACACACACACACACACACACGCACGCACGCACGCACACATGCACGTCCACACACAATCAGCAGTTTGTACCATCGCCACAGTACCTGGCAGAGGCACATGTGCTGGTGGATAGCACGATATACAGGCAACGAATCTGCATTAGGAAGAGGTGGAATTGACCAGACAATGTTGATCGCCTGTGCCTTGCTGCACTGTGCCTTGCTGCCTGACTGCGCTGTGCGTTGGCATGGGTGGTGAGTGGAGGAGCATGGCGCTCACTTGTAGAGGTTGAAGAGGGAGACGCCGAGCATGATGATGAGGATGCCCAGCAGGTTGATGCGCGTGAATCGGTCGCCAAACACCGCATGCGACACCTGAGGACCGCAGCGACAGAGGACGCAGAGGCATGCACAGAGAAACAGGCATGGCGGCACACACGAGTGATTCGGCATCAGGATGGCAGGAGCATGAGGACGAGAGAGCAAGGCGCTGCAAGGACATGGGCGGAGATGAGGGGATGCAGAGCTCTTACTCGCACTTTTGGCTGCCACCACAACATGCATGCGTGGATGCATTATTCCGTCCACCCACTTATGCACCCACCCATGCACCCATGTATGCACCACATGTGCACCACCTGTGCATTGGTGTACTGCATGAAACACTCATTTTGCACACCTCTGCTTCCTTTCTCCTCATTCTCACTGGCATCATTGCTCCCCCCCTCCCCCGTGTGGCTCACGAGGATGGTGGCGGCCTCCTTGACGGTGCCGGCCACAGAGAAGGTGACGGCGCTCGTCTCCAGCACCAGCAGGAACTCTGCCATGATCTGCCGCCCCCGTGCACAGTGCCCCGTGCCGCGTGCCATCCACACACGCCAGCCACCCATGTGGGGCCCAGGGACGATGGAGGGGTTGTGGGAGTGGGGGCGAGGAGGGGAAGGGCAGGTAGGCGTGGGGCAGTGGTTTACAAAGGTGCTGCTGCTACATGCACACACACATGAACACACATATAGAAACGCACACACACACACACGCACGCACGCACGCACGCACACACACATACACACACACACACACACGGATACACACACACACACACACACAAACAAACACACACACACACACACACACACGGATACACACACACACACACACACACACACACAAACAAACACACACACACACACACACACACACACACAGAGAAACACACGCGCGCACACACACACAAAAAAACACACACGAATGCATGTACGCATGCACACAGAAGCATGCACACAGAAGCATGCACACAGAAGCATGCACACAGAAGCATGCACGCAGAAGCATGCACCCAGAAGCATGCACACAGAAGCATGCACGCACAAGCATGCACGCACAAGCATGCACGCACAAGCATGCACGCACAAGCATGCACGCACAAGCATGCACGCACAAGCATGCACGCACAAGCATGCACGCACAAGCATGCACGCACAAGCATGCACGCACCATGCAGAAGCATGCACGCAGAAGCATGCATGCACAAGCATGCACGCACAAGCATGCACGCACCATGCAGAAGGCGAGGATGCCGCCCACGAGCATGATGGCGAAGCTCCAGAGGGTGTGCTGCCACGTGTCAAAGTAGGGCGACGAGGTGAGCGCGGACCAGGGCTCGTGGAGCAGTGAGAAGACGCCGCACACGAGCGCCATCACGGGCGCCAGATAGGCCAGCGTGAGCAGCGGGTTGGTGAGACCTGGCAGGGGAGGGCGCAGGATGGGGGTGGTGAGAGCTGAGGGGGACGAGGTGGACTGGGAAGGAGATAGTGGCATGGCGGGAAAGAGGAGGATTGTGGCGTGTGGCAGGAGCAAGCACAGCACACAGGTACTGTGAGGCTGCACAACTTGAGGTGGGACAGGAGGAAGGGGCATGGCAACGGATGCTTACCAAGTTTGTCCCCCTGCCGCCAGTGCAATCGGCAATAGGGGGTGGGGAGATGGTGAGTTGACATTCCATGGGTTGAAAATGCACATGTTGGGAACACGCAAGGGGAGATAGGACACAAATTAAGGGGATGGTCAGTTGATGCTTACATACACAGCGGTACACAGCAGCAGCACAAAGCAGTACGCAGCAGTACACAGCAGCAAAGCAGCAGCACACAGCAGTACACAGCAGCAGCAAAGCAGCAGCACACAGCAGTACACAGCAGCGGCTTACCTGCAGCAGCACTTGCAGCAGCACCCATCTGAGACCCGACACAAATGCTGCCACCATGACTAGAATGAATCCCAGCAGCTCAAACTCCGTCTCCCCCGCCACTGCAAGCCACCCATGGGCACACGGAATGTTGGAAGCACGGATCGGGCCTTGTGATGCCACTTGGGGTAGAGGGCCTTTTTTGTGATACAAGAGGAAAGTCGAAGCGTGGTAAGACAAATGCTGGATGATAATCGTAACAGCCTCCTAGCCCCCTCCTCCTCCCCCTCCCGTCCCCCCTGCCCCCCCCCTCGCCCACCTGTGAAGAGCACCCCGACGGAGATGACGAGCATGATGCCCAGCAGCTTGAAGCTTGGCGTCTCCAGGCTTCACAAGGCATGCGGGGTTGGAGGAAGTGCGGGAGGGAGGGGGGGAGAGGGAGCAGAGGTGGGGTAGTGTTGCGAATGAGGGGAATTGAATTGGTACTGGCAGTGGTGATGACGATGGGGAGAATTGAATTGTTGCTGGTAACGAGGGTGAAGAAGTGAAATGTGTCAGGTGCGTGGGTATGGCCCTAGATGGCGGTTATGTGTGGTGGAAAGGCGGTCATGTGTGGTGGAAAGGCGGTTATGTGTGGTGGAAAGGCGGTCATGTGTGGTGGAAAGGCGGTTATGTGTGGTGGAAAGGTGGTCATGTGTGGTGGAAAGGCGGTCATGTGTGGTGGAAAGGCGGTTATGTGTGGTGGAAAGGCGGTCATGTGTGGTGGAAAGGCGGTCATGTGTGGTGGAAAGGCGGTTATGTGTGGTGGAAAGGCGGTCATGGGTGGTGGCTCACCGGAAGAGGAAGGCGAAGAGGAGGAGGAAAACAGGCGCGCTGGACTTGCACTGCAATATGTGCAGGCAGGAGAGAGGGGGTGAAGGTTTATGCCACTTGTGATGCACGAGTCGATGATTTTTCTATATGCATCACAAGGTGCTTCGTAGAAAGCGGCTAAGTTAGAATGCCAGACTCTAATTTTCTGTAAAACGTGTCTAAAAAGACTGCAGTGAATGAAGCGGATGAGATCTGGCACAGTGGAGAGGGGGAAAACGGCCAGGAAGGCGTACCATGGTGTAAAAGGTGAGGGTGATGAGCGCGAGAGAGAGGTTGGAGAGGGCGATGTCAAGCGATGTGGCCACTGCCGTGGGCACCACTGCATGCACGTGGATAGCACACCAGCACACAGCACACGGGGCACAGGCCGACACACGGTGAATTGTGGACAAGTAAGGATTGGCCAGACAGTCACCTGAAGCACCCTCGATGGACAAGTTTCAGAACGTGCATGAGCCCACAGGCGTGGTCAACCCCCCCCCCCTTCCAACATACCCCCCTCCTCTCGCGAAAGAGCTTACCTCGCAGGAAGTAGTCGCGCCAGGAGATGGGCGTGGCGGGCAGCCAGGACTGGCAGAAGCAGCGCAGCAGCAGCGAGGCGATGGCGCCCTGCAGCAGGAAGTGGAAGGTGGTCATCATCAGCGGTGCAGGGAAGCGCCCGTGCTTCTCGCCGATCAGCACCTTGTTGTACCTGCCCACCCCACCCGCCACCGCCCCGCCGTGCAGAGTACAGAGTGCATGGCATGGCGGGAGTGCATGGCATGGCGGGAGTGCATGGGTACAGTTAAGGGCAATGAAAGGCTCCTGACAAGGGGCAATAAGGCCGAAAGGGACCGAATAGGTACAAGGGCCAGCCTAGGGAGAAAATGGTCGCCCAGAGAGAGCGGCAGCTACAAGGAGAGCGGCATGCTTACAGGGAGAGCGCCATGCTTACAGGGAGAGCGGCATGCTTACAGGGAGAGCGCCATGCTTACAGGGAGAGCGCCATGCTTACAGGGAGAGCGCCATGCTTACAGGGAGAGCGCCATGCTTACAGGGAGAGCGCCATGCTTACAGGGAGAGCGCCATGCTTACAGGGAGAGCGCCATGCTTACAGGGAGAGCGGCATGCTTACAGGGAGAGCGGCATGCTTACAGGGAGAGCGCCATGCTTACAGGGAGAGCGCCATGCTTACAGGGAGAGCGCCATGCTGAAGGTGTACCAGAGCAGCACGAGCAGCAGCACCTTAACCACCGACCACAGCCACGGCTCGCACCATGGCAACGCGCGCCCACCAAACGCTGATGCTGACTCGGCAAGATCATCCTCCAGCTCGTCTGCCGGCACGATAACGTCTTCTCCATTCGCTATAAGCCGACTCGATTCCGCCTTTGGCGAGGCGGCCGTGATCGAGTCGGCCTGGAAGGCATCGCTTTTGGCAATTCGCGGCGAGAGCAGCTCTTGGCTACCATTGGTGGACATGACGGCGAACAGAAACAGCTACGATGTGGAATTCGTCATTACACGAATGGATTCTCGACGCGAGGTAGAATGAAGCTCCAGATCGTACGCTTCAGCGCAATTCGAAGAAGAGGGACGAACGCGGCTCAGTGACGCGACACAGGGTCGTGAGGAATGAATTAACGCCAGATCGCAGAACTGTACGGCTTGGATCTTTCTCCCATAGCGCGATCGACCTGTGAAGCGAGCGACTGCACGCGCTAGTCGCTCAAGGTGTGGCGCCGCTCCATAGGACGCCGTGCGATGAAGGATGGCTGGTGTTGGAAGTGTGTGCCCTTCACAGCTCTGCTTCAACAGATTCCATTCCGAGGTTGGTCTGTTGCTGTTTGTGTCTGACAAACCAAACAGCGGGCCAAACCAATCGGAACGAAGGGCAGGCGGAACCTGCTCCTAGCCTTGGTATTGTAACGCCGCCAATTCAGCAAAGAGTGACTCGACACGGGATGGGTGGCTAGTTCCAAATTCACTCTGCTTGTGTCTACAAGCGATGATCGTCAGGTGTTATTTCGAGGACGAAATGACGACCCTTCAGATTTCGCGGTCCCGTCGCAACCCTTGCTGCGACTCCTAAGCCAGACCTATCCCCAAACCCGCTGGCCCCAAAACCTTCAAAACTCAACAAGGGCTCAGCTTCCTCAGCGTCTGTGAGTTCTAGGTCGAGTCTGTCCATTACATACGACAGCCGCATCGTGCCTAGGGTCCGAAAACTGCTATTCAACATGGCGGGAACAGCGTTGTCGCGACAGCTGCGGCAAATCGCCCTCTCGACGGGCCCAACTGCAGCTGATGTCGTCACCAAGTCGAGCGGCAAACGGGGGGCGCACATTAGGCCGTCCCTTATTTTCGAGGCCAAGGAAGCCGCTGACGTGGACGCGGAAACCATCTTACACATGGCGCAAGCAGGTTGGCGCAAAATCGTCATACCTTTTTCCTAATCTGTTAGTGTCAATTGCGTAGTCTCGCGGGCCCCTAGATCTCGATGCCCGTGCTCTACACTAAAACGACACGCCTGCCCTCGCGGCTCCGAACCCCGTACTCCTCTGTCGCGCCAATATCCTTCACCCGTTGCGCCCAACCCGTCTCACCGTGCGCGCGTGCAGGTCTGGCGGAGCTGGTGGCGATGGACGCGCGCTTCAAGCCGTTTCTCAGCACGCTCTTCTCGCCCGCCAGCCTGCAGACGGATCGCGACGACGAGCCGCCCGACGTGGTGGCGGCGCTGGACCGGTCGATCGACGCGTTCCTCATGCTGCTCTCCGACGCGCTGCTGCTGCCCGCCAGCCACAAGCCGCTCGAGTACCTCATCCGCAAGTACCGGTGCGCGCATCCAAGCCCTATCCGTCGTAGCTTTCGCCGGATTGTGGCCCAGCTTTCCATCTTTACTCACACCTCTGACTACTCCTCTCCTCTAAACCCTCCGCTCCCATCTCCCCGCGCACGCGTTGTGGTGTGGGTGCGCGCAGGGTGCAGCAGTGCAACGTGGACTCGCTGGTGCTGGCGGCGCTGCCGTACCACGAGACGAGCCTCTTCGTGCGCATCGTGCAGCTGCTCTCCCTCAAGTAAGCCGCATCACGCCCGCTGCTCTCGTGCTCCACGAATTCACATCACAGACGTGGTCCATACAGCCAATGCCGTCAGGAATGGCGCCGCAGATGATTAGCTCGCATGCTCGTTCGTTGCGTTCCAGCATGGACGTGGCAGAACCCAGTAATAACAGCTGCTTCCCCCCACACCTTCACAACGCCCGCCCGCCCTTTCCGTTGCGCCAGGCACTCCAAGTGGGCACCAGTGCTGCACGGCTGCAAGGCCAATGGCGCGGCAATCCCGAGGGCGCAGCTCGTGCAGAGATGCGTCAAGGATGACTCCTTCTTCCATACCATGTGCCATGCGGTATGACTCCTCCTTCCATGCCATGTGCCATGCGGTATGACTCCTCCTTCCATGCCATGTGCCATGCGGTATGACTCCTCCTTCCATGCCATGTGCCATGCGGTATGCCTCCTCCCATGCCATGTGCCGTGCGGTATGACTCCTCCCATGCCATGTGCCATGCGGTATGACTCCTCCCATGCCATGTGCCATGCGGTATGACTCCTCCCATGCCATGTGCCATGCGGTATGACTCCTCCCATGCCATGTGCCATGCGGTATGCCTCCTCCCATGCCATGTGCCATGCGGTATGACTCCTCCCATGCCATGTGCCATGCGGTATGCCTCCTCCCATGCCATGTGCCGTGCGGTATGCCTCCTCCCATGCCATGTGCCGTGCGGTATGCCTCCTCCTCCCATGCCATGTGTCATGCCCCATGTGCTTCCTGTTGCTTTCACTCCGTTACGCTCGACCCCTCTCGTTTTCCCCTCACACTCTGCTTCTCATTATCACCCTAGCACACTCACCTTCTTCATCGCAAAGCCAATCCTCGTTCCTTGTACTCAAGCCAGCTCCCTCCCTTGTGCGCCATCTGTTCGTCCCCGTCAGGCGGAGAAGGCGGCCACCTGTGTGGTCCGGGGCGGCCCTGCATCAGCGGCTCCCCCCACGGCGCCTGCAGCGCCCGCCATGCGGCTGCTCACCTTCACGAGCGTGCTGCTGCTGGAGGCGCTGGCTGCCATGCGCGTGTCCGTGGACGCACTCTCCCACCTGCTGCCCTTCATCCTCAACGGCCTGCAGCCCTCCGCCGTGCATGAGCACAGGGTATTCCTGCTGCCTCTGTCCCCCCTCACTGTGCACCTCCTCCCCTCACCATGCCATGCTGCTCTCAACCCAGCGTGCCAAGTCTCGTGCGCCAGCTCAGCTCAGCATAAAATGCATGATGTGGCAGCTATTGAATCCACTCCTCTCCTCCGTGTGACTTCCTACCCGCTGCCCACCCACCTGTCCCCCTCCCCATCAGCTGGCGGCCATGATGCTGGTGTCGCAGCTGGCCAACCGCTCGCAGCTCTCCACGCAGGTCGTCAACTCCCTCCTCGTCGCCCTCCTCTCCCCCACCGCTGCCACTGCCTCCGCTGCCCGCACTGCGCGCGACATGAGAGCACCACCGAGCGCCATCTCCATGGACGCCTTCCTCGTCGTCGTCCACCTCTCCGCGGTCAGTGCCCTCGCATCTCATCTCATCTCCCATCCCCTCTCCTGTGCCTCTCATCCCATCGGGGCTCTTGTCTCAGTCTGCTCGACTTATTCAACAACCACATTCGTGTAGCCTAACGTGCAAATCGCTCCGTCTGCTGTCTCGTCCTCTGTTCTTCCGTGTGTCTCTGACAGACGCAACGAATCCTGTCTCTCCCATCCAGGGCGGTCACCAACATTCTCACAGACAAGTACGTCCGATCCAATGGCACGAGTGTCATGCCGTGCGTGGAATGGCATGGGATGAAATGAAATTAGTGCCAGGCATGGGAAGGAGGGATTAGGATGGGGTCATCATTGCAGTGCGTGAATCTGATAGGACGGGTTGGTTCAAATGGGATGGGTTTGCATGGGTTCGGACGGATTGGTTCCCCCGCTTTTCTTGTAGTGGCCGCTTCCTGTGCTCCCCCCATATCATGTGCTGTGCCAACTCCACCCCTGCCTGCCCCCCTTGGCCCATGCTGTGGCCCACTATGCTCGCCCAAGTGCCCTTCATCCTTCCTTTCCTTAGAAGCCGCTCTCCCTCCCTGTGCCTCCTCAACGCCCATGGGTACGCTGCAGGCACTTTGTGGATGTGCTGAGCGCTGCGGCACACAAGTTCAACACGGCCAAGATTCTCAACCTGCTGGCTGACACACTGCTGCCCAAGATGTACGCGTGCCAGTGATGTATGCATGCCAGTGATGTATGCATGCCAGTGATGTATGCATGCCAGTGATGTATGCATGCCAGTGATGTATGCATGCCAGTGATGTATGCATGCCAGTGATGTATGCATGCCAGTGATGTATGCATGCCAGTGATGTATGCATGCCAGTGATGTATGCATGCCAGTGATGTATGCATGCCAGTGATGTATGCATGCCAGTGATGTATGCATGTAATGATGTATCCATGCCAGTGATGCATCTATGCTGCCATCTCGTCCCTCACGTGCGTATCTCCCTTCTCTTCCCTCCCTGGTGCCCCCCGAACGGCCCAGTGCAACATCGCAGGCAGCGGCGGATGTGCTGCTGGCCATGCTGCGCCAGCTGCCGCGTGCAGCACTCTCCCCTCTCGTGCCTCGCCTCGCCCTCTCCCTGCTGCGCTTCGCCGTCGGCAAGGGCCTGCCACAGGGGGCACCCGTGGTGCTCTCCTCCCTGCGTCAGTCACACACCTCCAACCCAGCTGCTCCTGTTCATCTTCTGCCATTCTGCATTCCTCTGCTCTGACTTCCGTGCATTCCCTTGTACCAACCAAACATCCGTCTCCCCACATCACTCGAATCCCCCTTCCCCCCACCCCCGCCACACACACTCATTCTTTCCAAATTTTCCAATTGCCATTCCTTCCCGTTCTGCCCTCTGCACTCCTCGAACTTAAACCCCTGGCAGAACCTCGCATCCAGCCGCTACTGCTGGCCCTCTCTCTCAAGTTCACCTCACCGACTGATGCTGCCATCGCTGCAGTCTTAGAGGTAGGCGGCTGCAGTCTTTGAGGTAGGCAGGCCTCAGGCTGCTGTGCAGATTTTGAGTCACTTGAATCGTTGTAGTTATCGAATTCAACTCTCAGGTCATTCCTTCATTCCCCTCCATCTTTCATCCTCTCCTTCCCCGCTCATTTGCCTCATTTTTTTCTCTTCAATGCATCTCTGTCCCTTGCCCCCTACTCTACCTAATTCTCGCCTTCATTGCCGCGCCTTCCATATCCTCTCCACCCCCTCCCCAACCAGTCGCTCGCATCCGCTCCTGCCGAGCGCGCCACGCTCGTGTCCTTCCTGGGCACCGCCCTCTCTGCCAGCCCCTGTGCACTGCAGCAAGTCGATGCCCCTCCTGCTGCCACGGGGACAAGCGTGCAGCAGCAGCAACAGCAGCAGAAGCAGCAGCAGCAGCAGCAGCAGCAGCAGCTGTTGTCAGTTCATTTGGCAATCGATCATGCACAAGTGAGTGCAGTTGACCATGTGCAAGTGACACATGAGGCACTCAGCACTCAATCCTTCTCTCTTTCTCTCATCTCCTCGTCTTTCATCACGATTCACCTTTCTCTCCGTGCTTCTCTCCTCCCATGTGGCACCTGTCCCTCCTGGTTGCACGTGGCAGTGGCAAGTGCGGAAGGCAGCAGTGGAGCAGCTGCCAGGGCTCATGGCGGCAGCAGGGAAGCACGTGGACACGGACGAGGCGGCTCAAGGCGAGGTGGGTGCCGCTGGGTCCAGGGAAGGCTGTGAACGTGTGAGGAAAGGTGTGAGCAGATGGGGTTGATTATGTGGTGGTTGGGGAGTTGTTTTGGCATTCGTATCCATCTGATGTCTTTCCACGCGCATCTCTCTCCCCTGTTCAGAGCTTTCACTGTCCATCATTCGCTTACACCGCTTCCGTGCTCTGGCCTCCTCCCTTCCTCTGTCTGTCCCCTCGCAGGTGCAGTCATTTGTGTCATCTGCGCTGCAGCGGCGACTGGCAGATGACAGCTGGGAAGTGCTGCACGCTGCTGTCACCTCTCCGCTCCTCCCACATGCCCTTTCTGCCTCTCTCCTCGTCGCCCCTCTCAAAGCCATTCTCCTCCGCCCGCTGCCGCCTGCCTCCGAGCCTCTACCTGCTCACATCAAGGGTAAAGGGCTGCTGCTCTATCAGCTTGTTTGCCCATGTATGACTGCCAGCCGCACTACTATTACTCACTCTACGTTCCAAAGTCCAACCCACTGCCGCATAACACACATGGCCTCACTTGTCCCCATCTGCCCGCATGTGCCCCACATGGCCCCACCCATCCCATGTGCCCCTGTGTGCGCCATGCGCCCATCCACAGAGTGTCAGAGCACCGCCCTTCACCTCCTGCGCACGGCTGTCATGGGGCCAGCGCTCAAAACATATCCGGGGGAAGACGAGGGGCAGGGAAGCGAGGAGGGGGAGGAGGGGAGAGCGGGAGGTTTGGTGCAGGGGGTGGCGGAGGAGGTGATGCCACATGTGCTGCTGTCTGCTCTCATGCCCTCTCAGGTGACAATCCCCTTCCCCAACCACAACCCCGCTCTCTCTCCCCCTGCCATGCAACTCATGTTCTCTGCTTCTTACTATTCGCCTTCCAAGCTGACACCCTCTCGCCCATCATTCCCTCTTCCTCCCTCTTGTCCCCACCCCTTTGTGCAGCCCTACTGTCCTTCCAGTCCCCTCGCCAACCCCCAAATGCTGCACGAGGCTCTTCTCATGGCACAGCAGCTCGCGCCCCACTTCCCCCTCTTCCTCCACCTCCCCTCCCCTTCACTCGCTTCCCTCTCCTTGCCCTCTTTCTCCACCTCCGATGCCCTCTCTCTCGTAACCTTCGCCCTTGCTGTTGCCATCACACCACCTTCCCTCTGTTCCGCACAACGATCTGCCTCAAAAGACATGTGGCGCACTGCCATTCGCTTCAGCCGCTCTGCTTTTGCTTCAACCTCTCCTGCTGGGCGACAGCTGTTGCTGCTTGCACTTCTTGGAGCAGCACACAGCCTCCCTGCCACGTCAACCTCGCTGGAATCAGCACTGCAGTCACGTGAAAATGTTGCCGTGGCAGGGAGCACGGAACTCCAAGAGGCGAAGGAAGGAGGAGTTATGGATTTTGCGGAGGAGGCAGTGGGTCTGGTGCAGGATGCGTGGAAGGCAGTGGTGGCGCAGGCAGTGCATGGGAGTGGAGGGGTGGGGGAGAAGCGACGGAAGGGTGCTGCCTCTGTCCACCTGGATGCGCTGCTCTCCTCTCTCGCTCAGGTGCTGCCTTGGGCCTTCAAAGTGTCTGACCATTCACTTCCCCTCATTGCCTTTTCCTGCTTTCTTGCCTGGATTGAAGAACACTCGTCTAATTTCTCCTTCCCTCATGCCTGCAGGCCGCATTCTCAGCAGCTCCAGACGTGCACGCCAAGATCTTCACACTGCTCTCCACACTCCCCGCCTCCTCCATCGACTCCCACAGCCTGTCAGCCGACCTTACCATCTCATGCCTCTCATCCCTTTTGAGGAAGCTTCCAGGAGCCACCCGGATAAGTGATAGTGTGTCAGGACCACGTAAGCAGCGAGGTGTTGTGGCAGGACGCGTGTTTGAGCTGCTGATGGGCACAGCAAGTCCCAAGGCAGCTGCTCTGGCGGCAACACGCATTGCTGGTGCAGTGCAAGCAAGGGCGGGGAGGCAGGAGGGAAAGAGCGATGGTGAGGGAGGCGGGCGAGTGGAATTTCAAGAGGCCATGTTGCAGGCTGTGAGGGACATGGGTCTACATGCAGGGGAGACGGCAGGAGGGGAAGAGGGCAGCACGGGGCAGCAAGGCATATCTTCTCTGCTGCAGCTGCTGCTTGCACGATTCGCCACTCGAGCCTCCCTCCTCACGTTTCTGGACCCCTTCCTCCTGCCCTCGGTCTCGTCTCACTCACCCTCCCTCCAACTAGCAGCGCTCTCCCTCCTCCCTGCTGTAGCTGCTGCTGCAGTGCCAGGGGACGCCAAGGCCAATGAGGAGCTGCCACATGTGCTTGTGGGAGTGCTGTTGCGCCTTATGGTGGCGGTGCAGAGCCCTCTCAAGGTGCGACTGAAGCCGTGGGGCGCGGGAGCTCAAGCTCCCCAATTGTTGCTTTTTACTCAATGTCTAGCTGTTGTGCTCCTCGCTTTTCCTCATGATTGTGAGCGGCTATTCACAAGCCATGGCATCACAGACCCATCTTCGCCACATTAACGCTTCCTTCTTTGCTGTTGTGAATTTCAGCCTGTTCGCAAGGCCGCTGTGCACGCGTTCGCGACCCTCACGCAGGCGACTGCCACTCTCCCCAGTTCCTCGTCCGCAGTGCCCTCTCCCTCCTCTCTTTCGCTCCTTGCATCCACTTTCTCAACCGCCAAGGATGCTCTCCTCTCGGACCCCTCCCTACCACTTGCCCTCTCCTCCTCCACTATTGCCCTCTCGCTGCCCGCCTTCACACCTGCTGCATCCTCCACCTCCATCCCTCCCAAACCCTGCCAAGCTGCTGCTCTGCTCATTCGTCTGCTGGACCCCTCGTGTGCTGCGTCCACTGGCTCCAGGTATACGACTTTGTCTCTGTTCATGGCATATTGTCCCGTGCCATTCATGTCCGGTTATGCTGTGTGTCGTCTGCTTTCCTTAACTGGTGTGGCAGCGCTTTTCCGGGCTCGACTAGCTTCAATAACTTATTTCTTCCTCACGCCTGTCTGTTTGCTATGGCAGCTTGACTCCCTCTGATCGTACTGCCCTGCTCTCAGCTCTCTTCAATGCTGCCATCAGCCTTCCCCCATGGCCTCAGGTACCACACCTTCCCCTTGAACACACCACCGCAACCATCACAAACACGTTAACATGTCTGGCGTTGTAGTATTTGTCCGTTTCACTCGCACCCGTCCTTACTTGGTGACTCTTTTCCCTGCACGTGGCATAAAACCGATCTTGCTGTTGCTCAGCCCCCCACTCGACGTCTTGCAGGCCCTGGCTGTCCACATGCTCGCATCAATTCCAGCAGCCACTGCTCTCCTCCCGCTGGGCCTACTGCCGCCTCGCCTGCACAAGCTGCTCTCCCGCCGCCTGCACTGCCACCTGCAGCAGGCACAAGGTGCTTCTGGGCCGCCACTGCCACACAAGACAGCATCAGTGGACGCAGCAGCACGGCTGGGGGGGAGGCTGGAACTGGATGAGGTGCACCTGCTGGCTGTGGGCTTGCAGGTACGCCTGTGAATGGAATGCTCTTGACCTGGGTTCTTATGTCTAGCATTCGCAATGGGGTTCGCAATGTATCATGCACGCAACTGCAGCCGTGCACATGATTCTCGCCTCGCAGAAGCATGTCCCTGCCACGGCGTTGAACCTTGTGGGTTTTGGGCTTGGGCCTGCATGAGGCTGCTGGCATGCGCTTGTTGATTCTCAGCTTCCCTAGCACGAAACGTTTCCTCTCTCCCACTGCACCTTGCAGCTTGTAGCTGCTGCCGCATCAGGAGGTGGGCAGGGAGGGGCTCAGGACGAGGAGATGAGGGAGGAGGGAGGCGAAGGAGAGGAGAGTCCGAAAGATGGGAAGGAGAAAGCGCAGCACACAGCAGGGCATGGGGTTACTGCGCTTGACATTGCACCGCTGTTGCTCATGGCAATGCAGGTACAGTATAGCAGGTGTGTGGCTGTGCAGGGGACAATGGAGATGGGGAAGGTGTGAATGTGCAGGTGAGGTTTTAGATCTGGTGATGAAGGGCATGCCAGGTGGAAACATGTGCTGCTGACATGCTCACTTTGCTGCTCCCACTTTCTTTTCTTCCAGGTACAGGGTGCCATGTCAGCTGATGACGTGGCAGTGGAGGCCCCATCCATCACGGCAGCAGGTGTGGTCACAAATGACTTCTTGGAGGCTCTGCCAGACACCTACCAGGTGAGCCGGGCTTGCCATTGTTCCGTCATCCGTTTTTTCTTTTTCCATTCTCTCAGCAGCAACATCATCAACCACTCGTCTCCTTGCTTTGCTGCATCCCACTCCCTCCCTCCAACCTCTGCCGCTTCACCTCGTCCTCCTCAGGATGGGCTCGTGGCGAGTCTGCTCTTCCTCATGGCAGCATCTGAGGCCTCGCCTGCAGCGCGCCAGGCAGCCAAGGAGGCACTCCGGCGCCTCAAGGTGTGCTGCTGCTGAGGGCTCATGTCAACCATATATGCCCATGCAGGACATCCACCTGCCACTGGGTCTTTAGTATGAGGTGGATGTGGCCGTTTTTCTCCATGCGGTTCATTCCCTCTCTCCAACTGCTTTTATTGTTGCTCCCTTATTCAAAACTCACACTATCATACGGATATTCCACCCTCCTTCCCTCTCCTCTCCGTCCCCCTTTTCAGCTGAGCCCAACCACGCTTGCGCGCCTCATCACGGCCCTCTTCTCTCCATCATCGGCGTCTCATGGCGCCCCTCAGGCGACCAGCTCCAACAAGCCACACATGGGTGCCTATGTGCCGCTTTCTGACTCGCTGCCAGTGGAACTACGTGTGGCTGCCGCAACTGGTCTGCTGGAGATGCTGCTGTGGAAGGAGGACGTCACAGCACAGCAGACGTGAGTTTGTGACGTGGCAGCACAGAAGATCTGAGTTGATGACGTCACACCACAGTTGCAAGTAGCCCTGCAATGTCTCACATTATGCCTTCCATCCCACCATGATCCAACTATCATAAAACTTTATGTTTATCGTTCCCTCCTCCCCTGCCCCATGCCCTTTGCGCTGTGCCCATTCCCCAGCATCCAGCTATTCCCGTCGCTGGCCACGGCCATTAGCTCTGTTCTCTCCCACCGCTGGCCGATGCTACCAGCACCCAACTCCAATGATGCAGAGGAAGAGGGGGGAGAGCAGGGAGGGCATCAGGCAGAGGATGGAGAGGGCGATGTGGCAGGGAGTGAGGTTGCAATGAGCGCCCAGATGTTGGGAGCCGTTGAATTCGTGCTGCAGCTGGTGCTGACGGTGGCACGCAACGCCCTCTCCTCACACACGCACGTGGAGGAGGGACAGGACGAGGCAATGGAAAGTGAGGGGGGGGAGGATGAAGAGGGCATGGAGCATGGGGAGGAGGAGTGTGTGGTGCACATGGTGGGGGCGGCAGTGGAGGTGGTGAAGGGGCGGAGGGACCCTGCCACTGCGAGTGCAGCCATAGCGGTGCTGGCAGCTGCTGCAGAGAGGCAGCCAGAGGAGGTGGTGGAGCACGTGGTGGCAGTGCTCTCTGTTGCCACCTCAACCACCCTCGCCCTCGTGCGTTCCTCCCCTGCACCTTCACTCGCTCGCTCCTCCTTGTTCCCATCAGCATTCCTTCCTCTTTGCTTCTGGCCTTGCTGCCTTTTGTTCCCCTTTTTGTGGCACTCCTCTTCGTTTTCGCTCTTTCTCTGTGTGGGTGCTCCGGTGGCTGAGCGGATGTGTCTGTGTCTCCACTTTGGGCCCATCTCGCGTTTCCCATCCCCATCAGGACATTCGGGAGTCACACGACGCCATCCACCGGCTCGTGGAGGCAGTGCTTCCTGCATGGCTGCACCACAACCAGGATGTCACTCCCCTGCTTCAGGTGAATGCCGATCCCGCTTTCCCGCTTAAGAAGAGTTCAGATGACACTCCCCTGCTTCAGGTGATTGCAGATGTCACTTCCTGCTTTACGTGAGCACAGATGTCACTCCCCAGCCTATGGTACCTTTCAGTCGAGGTCTGCCCCTGCTTCAAGTTCCACTGAAATCAGTTGCCTCGTCCATTCGAAGCCCCTTCACTCTGTGTCATCCCTCCACCAGCTTGGGCCTCTTGTGAAAACCCTCGTTTCGCCCCCAACCCACACCACCCCTCTCTGTGCGCATCCAGATGGTCGTGTCATCCCTGCCCTCCATGCTTCATCACCACCGCATCGCCCTCCTCTCTGCTCTCCTCAGGTGCCTTCATCTCTTTCCAACCCCCACTCATCTCCTCGCTTCCTTTGCCTTGTTCAATCCTTTTTCTCCCCTATTCGACTTCTTGCTGGGTCACGTTTCTTGAACATCTCTCCTGCTCCTCTTTTCCTTGTAAGTCATGCGTCCTCTTGTACTTCCCAACACCCCACCCTCTCCCTCCCTCTTGCTACCACAGAGGTGTCTCTCCATCGTTGGGCCTAGCTCCGCTTCTGCTGCTGCTGCTAACCACCACAGGCGTCACACCCTCACTTCTCACAGCACGTGCCAACAATCCCAAAGATACCCCTCGCTCTGCGCGGGCGCGCAGGCAGGCAGCTCTGCAGCAGCACGCATACTGGAGGCGGCGGGGGGACAGCACAGGCGATGAGAAGCAAGGCGAGTGGGGGCTCAGCCTGGCATTTGAGCTCTGTTCGCAGGTTCCAGGAAGCATCCGACTGGAGGCGTATGTGAAGCTTTTGGAAGCCACATGCCCTCCAATCATAGCGCGACGGAAGGCGAGTGCAGCAGTAGATGAGGCATGTGATTGGTGGAGTGGGACGGGTCCGGATGACGATGTGGTTGTGGTGAGCTTTGTGGGTGCTGAGTTGCCAGCTGCAGTGGCAGCTATGGAGGAGGAGCTGGGGATGGAGGGAGGGGCAGATCCAGCAGAGGGTGGGGAGGGAGGGCTCAACAATGAGGGTGATGCTGCAATGGTTGACACCCAGCACCGACAGCTCTTTGTGTCTCTTCTAGAGCATGTGGTTCTTCGCCTCCGTGCCACTGCTGCCGCTACTGCTGCCAGTGCTGCTGTGTCCGCCCCCCTCACCACCGCATCCTATCCTCCTGCCCTCAAGGACAGGGCGGATTCGGTTGCTTCAGCAGCGTATGAGCTGCTGCAGACTCTGGATGACGTCACTCCTAGTGGTGTGTTCCTGCAAGCAGTGCAGACGCTACTGACCAACCCCAGCACTCATATTCGACGCAAGGTACTGCTCATATTGTGTCGCACACACACTTCGACCACCACCATGTTCCACGGCACACGTTGGGCCAAACCAAACTCCATATACTGTTATACACCACATGGGCCATGGATTTCTTTGGCATTTCCACACCCGCCTTACTGCTCCCCTCTTCTTTTCGCAGGTTCTTCGGCTGCTTGCCGCCCGAGTGCGGGCCTCCGCGCCCCACACCCTCATGCCGCATGGCCGGGGCAAGGGTAGGAGCAAGCAGCGGTTGGCGCAGGCAGCTCAAGAAGAAGCGAGGGAGTATGCATCGGTGGCAGGACAGCTGGCGCACATGGGCGCACTCGAGGGGGCTGACAGGTCCCTGGCAACACAAATGGCTGCTCTGCAGGTCAGTACAATAGAGCAGCAGCAGGAGGGCCACTGGTTCTTGCTTCTGTGCAGCTCCTTACTTCACTCCTGCTTCATCCTGTGCATGTTACTTCACTGTGCCATCATTCTTTCCCTCCTTCGTATTCCTTCTCCTAAATCTCCTCCCTCCCCTCCCACTTGGTTCCCCATCTTTCTCTCCTCAGACACTCGATGCCATCATCAAGCGCTTCGCGTCGTTGGCTTCTGAAGATTTCTCCCCGGCACTGGCCCCTCTCATTCGTATCATCTCCTCTCACTCGTCCCCACCGCTCCTCTCTGCTGCTGCATTGCGCTGCCTCTCGTCCCTCGCCTCCTCACTGCACCATCTGCTGCTGCCCCACCTGCCTGTCCTCATGCCGCCTCTATTCGCCTCAGCTGACCGGGCCCTTGCTGCGGCAGGAAATGGGGCGGTGGAGGAATTTGGGGCAGATGAGGGGGGTGCGGAGGATGGGGATGAGCAGATGGAGGAGGGTGAGGGGCATGGGAGAGCAGAGGTGGTGAGTGAGGGGGTGGCACATGACCTGCTGGCTGCTGTGCTGCAGGCTCTGGAAGCCATGCTGGCAGCCATGGGTCCTCTCCTCTCTCCCTTCACTCCTCGCATCCTCGCCTGCACCTGCCTCAGTCCCGTGCTTCTCTGCTGCCCCTCGACCTCGGTGATGCAGCATGCCCATGCTGTGCGACAGCTGCTCATTCAGAAGCTTCCTGTAAGGCCCTTCACTTTTTCAACCAACCAGTTAATTGTCAACTGCCTCGTTTTCACACAATCTGCAGACTTGGTCCAACTTCCAGCATCCCTTTTTCACACTAGATCAGAACATGGTGATCGCGGGCTGATTTTGCCTTATCGTGTCCCGTCCTTCCCCTGCCGCCCTTCCCCTGCTCCAGATGCGGCTGCTTCTGGACCCTCTGGTCTCCTCCTGGTCCACGGCGACAGCTGCAGGCCCTGCACCCTCTGCTGCTCTGCTGCACATGCTGGCTCGCACCGCCTCCCACATGGACCGGGCTGCTGCCTCCACCTTCCACGCCCGCATCTTCGACTTCCTCCTCCTCCGCACCTTCGATGTCCGCCGTGCCCCTCCCTTTCCCCCCTCCACTGACAGCTCCTCCAATCAGCGTCTGCCAGGTGCCACACAGATGGTCACGGCTCCTGATGTGGAAGGAGCATCAGTGACGGCAATGGTGGGGCTGGTGATGAAGACGAGTGAGAGTGTGTTCAAGCCCATGTTTGTGCGCGTGCTTGAATGGGCCGCCAGTGAATATGCTGCTGATGGTGATGCCATATCACCAGCAGGCAGAGTGGAGCGACACCTCACTCTCTTCGGTCTCGTCAACGTGCTCTCTGACAAGCTCAGGTACTCATGCTGCTGCTCTTGCTGCTGCTGCTTCTGATGATGAAGATCGCTTGTGCATAAGCATGAGTACACAGATTCTCACTGGTTCTGTCTTGTTCTGCCTCACAAGAATGGCTTTGTGCTCCTTGCAACCCCTCCACTCAGGTCGGTGTTCGTGCCATACTTCCAGTACCTCTTCGACATTGCCATTCGCCACCTTGTTGGCACTAGTGATGCTGCCAAGGGGGGGATTAAGAAGAAGAGGCGCAAGTCAGCAAGCGTGGCAGCAGCAGCAGAGGACAGCATTGCACAGTGGCAGCTGAGGCACCTGGTGGTGTGTGCGCTGCACAAGTGCTTCCTCTATGACTCCAACGCCGCCTTCTTGGATGCAACACGCTTCCAGGTATGCAGCCGTCCTGCAGTGATTGCAACACACACGGTTAGGAAGTCAAGAATGTGTGTGTCCTCCTCTTATCTAACAGCTGTCATGCCTTTGATGTGTTCAGGCTCTCTTGGAGCCTCTCATATCTCAGATCGACAGAGAGCCTCCAGCTGGGGTGGCTTCCATTGTTTCTACTCCGTCTGCTCCAGAAGCTCTCTCGGCGGCGTCTCAGCTTTCAGAGGCACACCTGATGCTGGAGCCCTACATTGCAGCGTCTGTCCCAAGCATCAGCGCCGTGGATGATGAGCTCGTGACATGCCTCGGTGAAATGACCATTGCAGGGGGGTCTGATATCCTCTGGAAGCAGCTCAACCACCAGGTACTGCGCTGTGACTACGAAGTGCTGAGTCTAGTCTTGCCTTTGACTTAAGATTATGTCGACTTTTTACCGGTACTTGAACACCTGCATTTTTTGTTTTGTGGCAGGTTCTGATGTGCACTAGGAGTGAGCGGGTGCGGTCGCGTCAGCTGTCTCTGCGTGTTGTCAACGAGATCGTGGATCGGGTTCGCGAAGAGTACGTGGTGCTGCTGCCCGAATCCATCCCCTTCTTGGCGGAGCTGCTGGAAGATTCAGACGCCAATGTGGCTGAGAGTGCGAAGAGCCTGGTGAAGAAACTGGAGGAGCTCAGTGGTGAGGAACTCACCCAGTACTTTTAAAGGAGAGGCTGTGTACCGCACTTACTTTTCCAATTACTGGAGGTTTTCTATTGAATCCTGAACCATCATTAACCGGTTGTGGAATTTCCTTCAAAAGTGTAATGCCCAGTAACTTGGTGCGTGTACAACACCTACAAGAGTAGACACGTTACATAATCATTGCTGTGAGTAAAATGCACTAGGATACATGTTGTCAAGGGCTCACATTGCATTGCTGCATAAACGGATGGTCTATCTTGACATATTTGGTCCAATACCGCTTGAATTTAGTCATTGAAATCTCAAGCCATGGCTTCATGTTGCCGTTGTAATGCACCACTGCAGCACTGCATGACAGGAAATGAAAGATGTTAGTAGGCGCCACATGCACAAGGTACACATGGAGGTGGACGGTATGGCTTACTTGTTGAGCTCATCCATGTCAAGGTTTGGATTGTAGCCGAGTCCAAGGGCATGCCAGCCCTTGTCGATTGGTTGAGTCTTGTTGTAGAACGTGATTAGGCCAGGTGGTAGCGTCCCAAGCTTCCATAGAGTACGATCTTCATTCTGTAACACAGATTCAGCGATTCAGTTAGTAAGCAGTAAACAATATTCAAGTATCAAAGCTGCTGGACTTCGTTGTTCCACCTTGACAGCCCTCATTGGGATTTCAGGGCCTGAACAGCATTGAAGTGAAACGGAGGCCTTTCAACCCTTGAAGCCCACCTGTGTTTGCCATCTGTGGTAGATACCGGTAATATCTTGAACTTTCCACTGCTTCAGGTCGAAGACATTCATCCCGTATGCCCAGCCACAAGCCTGCAGGAGGACAGGTCAAGGGGAGTTGCTGGTGCCCATATAGATTCACCGCAGGACAACCGCTATTGCAACCTTCAACGGACAAACGGTACCTGTGGATCGAAGTTAGAGGCTATCAATGGATTGGAGAAGTTGAGGTACTTGTCAAATCTGTGGAAACTGGCCCCACATGTCTCCACCGCACCATTCACATTTCCATGCAGGTCGACCTGCCAAACGCAAGGAGAGATGTCAGTCATTGACAAAAAAATGCATTAAAGCGAGAAGTTGTATGGAGCAGCAGAGCAGGCACTTACATCCCACAGTGGTGTGAGATCTTTTTGAACCACGATGTCATCATCCAGAAACAGAACCTTGTCCAGCTTGGGGAAAACTTCCGGCAGGTAGAAACGGAGGTGATTCAGCATTGACAGGTACTTGGGATTGCGATACTTTAGGTTTGCTGTTGCACCTCCTGCCGTTTCCGTTTGTTGCCCTGTCTTGAAATAGTAGTCCTGCAAAACAAGAATGCATGAGTTTCGGCAAATGGTATCCACGTGGTCCAAGCAGAACTACATATCTTGCAGCAGCTCCTGTACTGTACCTTCATTGATGCAGATTCCAACTGCCTCAGGACAGGGCAGTAGGACGAGTTGAGCCACGTGAAGTCATCAACGCTTTGAACCTCAATCGTTGCCTCCTTGGGAGGGTTGAAGAGAAACCAAGACTGCAAAGACATTTCAAATGTCAATTCATCTCCCACCAGACTTTCGATCGTCAACAGAACCAACCATTGAACTCACCTTCATGGCTGCTATGTTGAGTTTGTCAGTCACTATGTGGAACACGTGCCTAGAGGAATCCTGAACAGGGAGAAAACACGGAAGCAGTTTCTTGAGGGCCTTGATCACTGTCTGGGTGTGCAGAAGCAACCGTTCGAGTTTAGACATGCATTCGCATTAGCAACAGTTGAGGTGGACGTACATTTGCATTGACAACAGTTGAATTGACGACCACGGCTGTTGCGAGCACGTTGTCAGAGAAGAGTGCATAGTGATGGTAGTCATTGTCTTCCAGCTTCTCCTTCCCTGGAAACTCCCGCTCCTCTGGAGAAAGGTTGCTGTATTCAATTGTAAGTCGCATGGAGAGACAGAAGATCCCCTTCGGTATGGTCTTTGCAGCGAGCTGACTCAGGAAAAGGCTTTGCTGCCTCAGAGCTTGATTCTGAAATGTTACCAAAAGAAGATTCCGATCAGCGGTTTGTTCAAGGATGGGGATGCAGCCACTAACAGATTGGGACTCACCTGCTCTTCAGCAGAATGCACCATGGCACGTAGCTTCTTCACCATTCCGGTGCAGTCGTAGTGCTGATCTCTCGCTCTGGCCAGCAACTGCCCCATGGCGCGCATCTTCTCCACCGCACTGCAAGGCATGCAAGAGAACGCTTCAATGATTTTTGGAGTATCAAGAATACAAAAAGCGTTTCACACTAGGCAGGTTAGTGGACGCGGACGACCTACTTGGAAGCCAGCTCAGCGTCCGTGGTTGCTTCGCCTAGCGACTTGGTGCTATCCTTCATCCTGTTCTTCAGCTCCTTGGACAGCTTCGAATCCCCATGCTGCTGGGCGATGGCCATATACGCTCGAGCCATAATCAGCTGATCCTGAATAAGTCTAATCATCTGGTCCCCGCCTATCTTCTCATCCTCCCTACGCCAGATGCTGTATTTGTTCAGAGCGATGGCGGGCTCCGTGCCAGACCCCTTCTTCTTCTTCTCTTCCGCCTCAGCAGCGTCGTCTTCTATGGACTCCTGCGCGACCAACTCGTGAAGCCGTTTGTCTCGCCGACGAATTCGATTTTCCTGAAATAGATTTTCACATGTAAGCACGACGTCGCTGTACAGTAACAACACAAATTTGAGGAGCGGCGACGTACTCGTCTTATCCGTCGAGCAGGATCATTGGGATCCGGCTTCAGAAGGGCTTCCATCGCCCTCAACGACTCTGGGTCCTCCCCTGCATCCACGCGCGGACCATCAGCGGGACGCGACAAGAAAACCCAACACAATGCGTAGGTAACTGACGGTGCGACTTACCTTCTGCAGCAGCTTTGGCCAGCAGGCTGGCGTGATCAGCAGTGGAAGCTCCCAACGTGGCGAGCGGGTCTTCCGAGGGAACCTGAAAAGCGATGAGTCAGTGACTCTGTGCTGTTATGCAGCAAATTCCTGACACCGGAGCGAGCAGTATACTCACAGACTGCGCTTTCCGTCGCCTCTCCTGAATTCGCTCCAGAGCAATCGATGTCGGTTCTTCCACCGACAGCGAACGCAAGTCCGGGAGGGACGAATCAGCCGCATTAGTATTAACGACGTCCAGTACCTAGGGGATAACCGAGAATATATAGTTAGCAAAAAGATCGCGGAGAAAGTTGATGCTTACTTCTCCACTAGCAGGCATACCTCCTTCGGGAAAAGCGACTCTATCTGCTCCAAAGCTGCCAGACTCTTTGTCTCGGACGATAAAACCTGGATATTTTGAAACTTAAATGTAAGTCCTGATTATATATAACTGATGGATAATTGAGGGAGGTATACGTGCATACCTGGTCTACTGTGGTTGCTACTGAGTTGTCACGACCTGCACAGGTGTAGAGTCGTTTGGGTGAGGAATGCGTTCGTCATCAAGTGCAAAACTGTGAAGAAGCGATCCTTACGCGTCGTGGAAGAAGCGGGTGATGTCAACGGGCTAGACAGGCGATAACCGAAGAATACGAACGCACTAGCGAGAGCGACTACGGATATTACAACTGCGTTCCTGCATAAGGACAGTCCCCCTGTTCGTAACCTCATCAAGGAGGTCCGCCTGGCCTGGGCCAGGTGCTTTCCGCCTGACGACACCATGGCCAAATATGGCTTAGCGAATCTTGACGCTAGTAAGCTTGTTCCAGGGTCGCAACATAGCTAAGGAAAACAATGGATGCTGTGGAAGTTGAGGGGAGACGTTAGAATCTGAGTAACCTTGATTTTTCTGTGTTTGACTTGCTTCGCCTTTCCCATCCCATCCATCTGTTTCGCTTCCATTCCGCACTGACAGGCCGCCTCCCCGACGAAGGGTCGAGCACAGGGACGCATCGGTGTTCCCGCCTAGACAATACCGAGGTCAGCTGACAACACTCTGGGAACTCCCTTTGTAAGAATTCCGCTTTCGATGAAGCGTTGTCGTTGCAAGCACGTCTACACTGTTCCCATCATCCTTTCCAAAATGACAAATCCAAGAAAGCCAAAAAGCTCCGTTGCCGGGATTTGAACCCAGGTCACCTGGGTGAAAGCCAGGTATCCCAACCAGGCTGGACGAAAACGGATGTAAATATATCTAAACTAAAATTATAGATCAAATAAAAGTTAGAGAGCGAATCACCTACTTCACTTCGCTCGCACCAATCTCTAGTCATGAAGGCCTTCAACCAAGCATTCAATCAGCCAGGGGGCGCGTTTCGAGTCCTCCTCGTCACCTTTGCGATCGTCCATTTCGTCCGAATATTTCTAATTCCCACCGTCGCGTGGCTAATCGGCAGTGAGGAATTCGCAGACACCGAGCGCGTAGTCCGTATCATCGGGTTTCGGCCGTCGGGCCCGTGCTCCCTCCCGCGGCCGGTGAGCAACTGCACGGTGAACGAGCGCATCCACATCGTGCTGGTGAGCGCGCAATGGGACCGCGAGCCGTTCACGCGCGACGAGACGGAGGTGATTCTCAAGTCGATCCTGATGTCGACGCAGTGCCGGCTGTTCTTCCACTTCATGGTGTCGGGCGAGGCGGAGGAGTGGGGCATCTCCGACATGATGGAGCAGCTCGGCGCCGTGCCCTTCGACGCCGTGGGGCCCGTGTCGCCGAACCTCGTGCGCCACGACATCGACGCGCTCGTCGACCAGATCAGCTACGACCCCAACCACGACGACAAGGTCCGCGCGCCCGTCCCGCCCTGCGTCACTCTGGCGCCGTGCCTGGCGGGCCGTGAGCCACGCATTCAGTGCAAGGCGTCCAGGAAGTTGGAGGTTTTGTACTGACGTGAAAGTGCGTGCTCTGTGCGCTGTGTGGTTGCGTGCGTGCGTGCAGGTGGCGGACGATCCTCCAGTGGGCTACACCATCCACCCCATCCCCGTCTGCTGGGTTCGCCATAAGGCAAGTGCGCCGCCTTCAACCACACGTCACTGCTACCCCTCATGTTGCGTTCCATGCGCGCACCGTACCTTGCACCACCACCAACCCAGCTGACACATGCATGCGCGCATCCATCCTCCCCCTCCCCTCCCCTTCTTCCTTCCGCGCGGCGGGTTGGCAGGCGGAGCTGCTGGGGATAAACATAACGCACCATTCGGGCGAGGCGGGGTTTGCGAAGCTGTTTCTGCCGGAGATCCTGTGGAACGTGCGGCGCGCCATCTACCTGGACGTGGACATGGTGGCGGCGGAGGACCTGGGCGCGCTGTGGGGGTACTTCCGCGAGATGGACGCCGACCCCGACCTGCTGCTCTTCATGGGCGACAACCACCCCACCGCCTACGGCCCGCGCTCGCGCTACCCCTTCTGCTCCTGCCAGCTCATCATGGACCTCGACCGCCTCCGCCGCCACAACCTCACCCGCGTACGCCCGCCCGCCCCTGCACTCCCCGTCCGCCCCTGCACTCCTCTGCCCGCCCCCTGCACTCCCCACCCGCCCCTGCACTCCCCACCCGCCCCCTGCACTCCCCACCCGCCCCTGCACTCCCCACCCGCCCCTGCACTCCTCTGCCCGCCCCTGCACTCCTCTGCCCGCCCCTGCACTCCCCTGCCCACCCCTGCACTCCTCTGCTCACCCCTGCACTCCTCTGCATACCCCTTCACTCCTCTGCCCACCCCTGCACCCCTCCGCCCCTGCACACCTCCACCTACAATGGCTATTCTTGCAGCCTCTAGGCTCTATGCTGTTGGCGTTGATGCGTGGGTGCAAGCCGTGGTTCCCGCCTGTGCACTCCCCCATGCATGTGTGCGTGCACGTGTGCATGTGTATGTATGCATGTGCATGGCAGCTGGTGATGGAGGCGTTTGGCGAGCAGAAGGCGATGGAGGTGTGGGGGTTCAGGCCGGGCGACCAGTGGGTGTTCACGATGATGTGCATGAACAACCCCGACAAGTGCCGCACCCTGCCCAAGATCTGGAACGTCTCCGGCTGCTCCAAGCCCCGCTTCCTCGGCCTCAACGCCCGCGACAAGGACCAGGTGCTGCTCAGCTGCTAGACTGCTGGGCTGTTGGGCTGCTGGGCTGCTGGGCTGCTCATTGGGATAATGGTGTACTTTGGGCATACGTGTTCTTCTGGGTCTCTGACCCCATGCCAGCCCGCATGCCACATGTCTCATGTGTCTCTCTCCCCCCCTGTGTGGTGTGTGGTGTGCATGGGTGGTGAGGCAGAACGGGACGTGTTGGCGAATGGCGCATTTCAACTGCATAGGAGTGAGGGACAACCGGTACTATGCGTTGGCCAACACGGACTGGGAGGACATGCGCCAGGTCGTGCACGACACCTCCTGGGCCTCCCTCACCCGCTCGCCCCACAGCTCCGCCGTGCAATGACGCACCTTTGCTCTCTGGCACACTTTCCATCTTAGGGAAACTCATGGCGTAGCATTCAGCGATCACTAATAAATGTATCTGTTGCTTCAGGCCCTTTTAGTCAGGTATTCTGCTGTGCTCTTCTCATCCTTTCTGATTCAGCCACGTTCTGTATCTGATAATCTGGTGCAGCTGAACAGTGTAGAAATCCAATAACCAAACCGCATCAACCTTTATTTGGGAGGATGGCGGAATCAGAGCAGAGCCCGACGCCAATTGCGCAGCCTACTTCACCCCGCCTCCGACATATATTACGTGGCAACTAGTTACTGACGCGAGCTCGGTGATCCCTCTTTGTGCCGACGCTCTGCGACCGCGCGCAGCGATCGGTGCGCTCACCCCAGGAAGCGTAGGGCGGCTGCAGGGATGGCGGCAGTGCCCGCCTCGGCGCCTTCGCTGACCGGCCGTCGCGCTGCTCATTCAACGCCATCGGCACTCGGCCCGCTCAGCGGCGGTGCGACATGGCGGAATGGAAGCGGCCGTCTCGCCACGAGGAGGCCGGAGGTGCCTTGTATGTGGCGCAGAGGCAGCAAGGGTGCGTGCACAAGGCCTCGCTAGGAGCCGCCGCAACTGCCCGCCCTCCGCGTGCGCTCTCCGACCATTCCTTCGCTGCACACTAGCCCGCCTGCCAGCCACCCTCTCTCCACGCCCTTCCGCATGCCCTTTGCTGCCCTGCCATTTCTGCGCGTGCTCCCCCCATTCCCTTCCCCGCCCCCCTCCTCCCTCCCTCAGCCCGTGTGAGCGCGCGCGCGTCCACCCGCCACCTGCCGCCCATCCCCACGACCTTCCCGCCGCTGCCTGACCCCGCCTTGCCGCCCTACGAACAGGTGCACGCTGCTGCCTCCTCGCCCCATGCTGGCTGCCCCACTGCTCTCCCCATCGCCCGTCTGCCCCCTGCCCGCCACCGCTCATGTTGTGCACGCCGCTGCACCGCTCACCACCACGTCACCCCCATTCTTCTCACTCCGCTTCACCGCGGTGCCTCGGCCCTCCCTTGCCCATGCGTGCATGTCAGTTTGTGCTGCCCAACGGTCTGCGCGTCTTTCTCCTCGAAGACCACGAGCTGGGGCTGGTGAGTGCTGCATGGGGCTGGTGAGTGCTGCATGGGGCTGGTGAGTGCTGCATGGGGCTGGTGAGGTGTGGGCAGGAGGTTCAGAGCGGCCAGATTGATGCACCCATGTCCATAAATCCGCCCGTGACTCGTTGTAACACCACTCACTCGCACATTACCCTCTCTCTCTCTCTCTCTCTCTCTCTCTCTCTCTCTCTCTCTCTCTCTCTCTCTCTCTCTCAAACGGTCCTTTGTATTAATTCAGCAGGGGTACAAACATGCGGTGCTATCCATGATAACCTCTATCCCTTAAGCCCCAAAACTTACCACTCTTCACCCCCCCCCCTGAGTGACCCTCTAGCCCTCCAGCGTGTGGAGGATGTCCCCCAGGTGCAGCGGCCAGGGGTCCGCTGCCATCTGGGGGTGCGCTGCCTCGATCCCAGCCCTGGCCTTCGTGTGCAGGGCATTAGCCTGGGAGCGCTGGAGGGCCACTGACCAGCGCTGGCTGAAGTGGCAGGCCATCTTCTTGGCCGATTTCGCCAGGGGGTTGGCCCTGAACCGGTTCCTAGCTGCTGCTGTGGCCAGCAGCTTCAGGAACGCAGTCGTGGTGGGCGCGTTTGCCCCGTAGGTCTCGACGGCTAGGGCGCAGAACACCACGTGTTCCGTGTGTCGGTAGTACTCCCTCTCCTTCCGCCTCTGTGCCTCTCTAGCAGCCCAGCCTGGGGGTTTGCGGGCTGTGGGGTCCCGGTTCTGCAGCACGGGGTCTGTGATAGTGGTGTCTGTGATCCAAGTCTCTCCACTGTCCGGGTCGCGTACAATCACATCGGCTTTCTTCGGGTCATCCGGCGGTGAGTACATGGCGTTCTCCAGGTATACCACCAGCTGTGCTTCCCTTGCCATTTTAGCCACGGCAAAAGCTAGCTGCCCTTCTCTTCTCTCTCTCTCTCTCTCTTTCTCTCTCTTTCTCTCTCTCTCTCTCTCTCTCTCTCTCTCTCTCTCTCTCTCTCTCTCGCCCCTCTACTGCCTGTCTGTCCACCCGTGTGTGTGCATGTGGCAGGTGGGAGGGCAGCTGCTAGTGAAGGGCGGGGCCCAGTATGAAGCGCCCGACAAGGTGGGCCCATGTCTCACCACCCATGCACAAGTGCGCCGCTCCCCATGACTGCGCCTCCCACCATGCATGTGCCTGGCCGGTCATCAGTTCCTAAGGCTCGTGTGAATCCGTGCAATGTGTGCATGGCTCATGAGTCCATGGCCATGCATGCAAGCAGCAGGCACCCATGCATGAATGCGTGCTCTCCCCCCCTTGTGTGCAGGTGGGAGTGGCGGGCATGATGGCAGCGGTGCAGCGCAGTGGAGGCACGCAGCAGTACCCCGAGGAGCAACTTGATGACACGCTTGAGGTCCGCCCTGCATGCACTGTCCAGCCCTTTGGGCCCACCATGCCATGCGCTCTTCTCTCTTTCTTTCGCACCTTCACTGAGCCGGTCCCGTTACATCCCCTATCCCGGCATCCGCCATTCCTCATCGCTCCTGCGTTCTGCATGCCCCCCCATGCAGGCAATGGCGGCGTCCATAGAGACATCAGCGGGCACCTCATCGCTCTCAGCGTCCTTCCGCTGCCTGCAAGAGGACGCGCCCACCCTCCTCCCCCTGCTTCGCGATGGTTCGCCCCTGCCCCTGCCGCCCCTGCCTGCCTCTGCTCCATGGGATTGCATACAGCCCAGGCCTATAGGCAGTTTCTCCCTGCTCTCTATCTCACCTCCCTCGGATTCCTCCCCACTCATGCCCTCCAATTCCCTACTATCTCCCCCACCCCGCGCCTCTCCCTCTTCCCACCAGTGGTGCTGGCACCGCTGCTACCAGCGTCCAAGCTGGCCTTCTCGCGCACGCAGCTGCTCGGCTCCATCGCCCGCCGCAACGACGATGTCCGTCCTTGCATGCCCACCCACTCCTACCCAACCCCCCTGTTCCCACCTGCTCATTGCAAGCCACTCCTATGCCCGTGTCCATGTCCAAGCCACGCTCGTTCATCCATGGATGTGTAGAGATTAGCCTTCCACCAGCCAAAGAATTTGCAGCACGCCGTACCTCCTTCCCAAACATTCCATCCATTTCTCCAACCCCTCCCACCTACCCTCCTGCCCTCCTCCCCCACCTCAGCCAGGGCGGGTGGCATCAAGGGAGCTGCAGCGCCTGCTCTACAGCCCCGCCTCCCCACGCGGCCGCTACCCCCTCGCCGCTGACGTCGCCCGCATCTCCCTCGCCGACCTGCGCGCCTTCCACGCAGCTTCCTACAGCGACCCGTCACAGGCGGTGCTGGGAGTGTGGGGCGACTTTGACGCGCGGAGCATGAGGGACCTGCTGGAAGACACCTTCCTCGCCTGGCCCGCTGCCCCCGCCTCCCCTGCGCGGCGCACTAGCAAGGGCCGCCCGGTGCCGTACTGGGGGCCGGAGGAGGGCGTGGCGGCCAGTGCTGCGGGCGTGTACGTGGTGGACCGACCGGGGCTCACCCAGAGGTGCGTGTGCAGCAGGGGTGTGCGCGGTGTATGGCAACTGCACCACACCCCATGGCAAGCGCTAGCCACCATGCTCATGCCTTGCTTGCACTTTTTTCTCATGCCTCTCTCATGCCTTTCCCCTGCCTCTCCTCTCCCCTGCCTCTCGTCTGCCCTGCGCCTTCCCGCCCCTGCCCGCTGGCAGCATAGTGCGCGTGGGAGAGTTGGGCATCACCATCAGCGACCAGGACGTGTTTGCACTCGATGTGCTCAACGCCATCCTCAATGGCTTCGGGGGCCGCCTCTTCGACCAGGTCCCAACCCCACTTCCTTCTCCCTGCCTCTCCCCTTGCTCCCCCTCCCTCCCTCCCTATCCCACGCTGCCTCTCCCTTCACTCCCTCTCCCCTATCCCTTGCACCCTCTCCCGTCACTCCCTTTTCCTCGTTTCCCTTTTGTTAACCCTTCTCGTCTCCCCATGCTCCCCTCCCCTCCCCTCGCAGGTGCGCTCGAGGGAGGGTCTGGCATACTCGGTGTCGGGTTCATGGTCGCCAGGCGTTGACCACCGGGTGCGTGCCGCTGCTGCTGCCACTGCCCGCCTGTGCTTGCCTGCTCTCTCTGCCCTACCTCACGCCTGCTCGCCCTTAACTATCTTGCCTGCTCTGCGCTGCTCTCTCAGCTCCCATTGCCCATGAGTGCAAGACCTGCTCTCTCTCACCAGCAGTTGTGCCGGTGTGTGTCCCATGCGTGCAGGGGGCGTTTGTGGGGGGTGGGGAGACGAGGGCGGAGGCAGTGGGGCAGTTCGTCACAGCAGTGCAGCGCGTGCTGGGGGAGGCCACGCTGTTACCACCTTCACCGGGTGAGCCCCCCCCTGCCACTGCCTGCCTGGCACCTCATGCCTCAGCACGTGTTGCGTGCAGCAAAGGCACTCATCCATTGTCACCTCATGTGTGTGTGGCGGTGCTGCTGTGCTGTGGAGTGGAGTGCAGGCGAGCTGCAGGAGGCCAAGGACCGAGTGCTCAACTCTTTCGTCTTCAACTTCGCTGACAGGTACCTCTCCATGCACACCCACCTCTCCCATATGTCTCGTCACTCCAAGCTATTCCACTGCTTATGTGCTCTGCAACCTCATTCCTGCAAGCCTCTCCTCCCCATGCCCGTGTGCACTGGCAGTGGCGCGCAGCTGAGTCGCATAATGACGTACTCGCTGTTTGGCATCGACCAGGACTTCATATTTGAGTTCAAGCGCCGTGTCGAGGCGCTCTCCCCCGACGCCGTGCTGGCAGCGGCGCAGCGCCGCCTGCACCCGTTGGAGCAGCCCATTGTGGTGGTGGCGGACGCTGCTGCCGTCATGCCACAGCTCTCAGCCCTCGGCCTGCCCGTCACCCTCATTGACCCTGTCTAGCCTCCTTGCTCTGGCTGTTGTCTTATGGGTTAAAAATGCATGCACTTAACAGCCCTCACAACACAATGCAGTGAAAAGAGAAAGCCAACGAGGCAATCGCCTGGCCACGTCCACTACCCTAGGGCCCTGCACCACTACGGTAACTACAGCATCTAGAAAACGAGTCTGGTCTGGAGTGTTGAGCATGGCGCATCTAGGAGGAGGCAGAGCCGCCTCTCAAGGCGAGCACGAGATGCAGCACGGAGCCGCCCTCTATGTTGTAGTCCTTGGCCGTCTTCTCATCGTTCATCTGCTTCCCCGCAAAGATTAACCTGCCATGCCATGCCATGGGATGGGATGAGATGGTATAGGACCCATGTGAAAGCGCAGGTACTCACTTAGAAAATGGTCAGCCCATGCAATGCAATCAGGCGTGCACCACATACGCAGCACACATGCACCCAGGCGCAACCATCCCTGCGTCTCACCGCTGCTGCACGGGCGGGATGCCCTCCTTCTCCTCGACGCGCTCCTTGATGCGTTCGATGGTGTCGGTGGGCTCGATGTCGATCTCGATCTCCTTGCCCGTCAGCGTCTTCACCTTGATCATCATGCCGCCGCGCAGCCGCAGCACCAGGTGCAGCGTCGACTCCTTCTGGATGTTGTAGTCCGCCAGCGTGCGCCCGTCCTCCAGCTGCTTCCCCGCAAAGATCAGCCGCTGCTGGTCCGGCGGAATGCCCTCCTTGTCCTGCGCGCCGAGCATCGCACGCACCGCCTCAGAAAACGCGTCGCAACCAGGATAGCACTCTAGCTACTAGCACGGTGGCGGCAGCGTGAGTCCTTGCCCGGTGCGGTGGCGAGGGGGCAAGAGCGCGAGGAAGCGATGACGCGGGGGAGCGACGGCGCGGGGGAAGGGGGGCGGGGGACCAAGGGCGCGGGGGCGCGAGGGAGGGAGGGAGCGAGCGAGCGAGCGAGCGCGGGCGCGAGGGCGCGGGGGCGCCGGGGCGCGGGGGCGCGGGCGAGCGGGGGAGCTTGCCTGGATCTTGGCCTTGACATTGTCGATGGTGTCGCTGATCTCCACCTCGAGCGTGATCGTCTTGCCCGTCAGCGTCTTCACGAAGATCTGCATGCTGCCCGCCCACGCCCCGCTGCGCGCCGATTCACGTGACTCACGAAATGAGAGCGACGAGGATGTTCCGTAAGACGAGGCGACGGCAGGACGGAGCTTTCAGAAAGAAAATAGAATGCGAACTCCAAATACGGTACGCGATAACTAATATCCGCCAAGGTGGAAGGGGTGTCTCTGTAAAAGGAATTTTTGGTCTCTATAATAACGTGAGCCAACCTGGTTTACAAACAATTTCTTGGCACTTCTAAATTAGTACCATCTGGTGCTAGCTACTGTAGGCAGCATATATTTGTTAAGCTGGTGCAAGGGGGCTCCTGGATAAACTTCCTTCTTTTAGACAATAATGACAACTGTAGCTAAGAATGCCATCTTATTCGCTAGAATGGGCGTCACTCTGACGTGCGCACGATCATGGCATCTCGGCCGGGCCCCACACCAATGAAGCGCACGGGCACGTCCAGCAGCTGCTCTATGCGCCTCACGTACGCCTGTGCGTTGGCTGGCAGCTCCTCGAATGTGCGCACGCCTGTGATGTCCTCTTGCCACCCCGGCACCGTCTCATACTCCACCTGCCCACGCACGCACACAGCAATGTCATCACACAGCCCGGCATTGAGGCCACCCGAGCAGTAATGGAACGACAGAAACAATCAAAGCATACGAGTATTGAATGTGCATGGTGGTTGCAGCGCAGGGCACATGGCACACACCTCTACTTGCCCCAGCAGCTCCAGGTCGGCGGGGAAGGCGGGCAGCAGGGAGCCGTCAGGGGCACGGTAGCCCACGCCCAGCTGCAGCTCTGGCAGGCCCGACAGCACGTCCAGCTTGGTGAGGTTGAGAGCCGTGAAGCCGTTCACCTGGCACGCGTAGCGCAGCGCCACAATGTCCAGCCACCCGCAGCGCCGTGGGCGCCCCGTGGTGGTGCCGAACTCGTGGCCCGCCTTGCGCAGCTGCTCGCCCAGCTCCCCAAACAGCTCTGTCGGGTACGGCCCCTCGCCCACCCGAGTCGTGTACGCCTTCGCCTGCTCCACCATGCGTGGCAGGGGGGGGCATGGGAGGGGGGATGTGGTGGGAGGGTGAGATGGTGGGGGGGTGAGATGGTGGGGGGATGAGATGGAGGTGGCGTGAGATAAAAAGGGGGTGCGAGATGAAGGGGGCGGGTGAGAAGGAGGTGAGCGGGGTTAAGAGGCGGGGGCGTGGGAGGGGTGAGAGGGTTGAGGCAATGTGGTGCTCGAATCAATCACGAGGAACGCGGCAGCAGCAGCGATGTGAAGTGGCTTGAGAGTGGAAATGCGGGAATGTGGGCAGGCAGGCGGGCAGGGAAGGAGGGACGCACGACGCCGATGATGTCTCCGAGGACACGCGGGGGGATGCCAAGGCCGGTGCAGATGCCACCGACAGAGGGGTTGGAGGAGGTGACGAAGGGGTAGGTGCCGAAGTCCACGTCCAGCATCGTCGCCTGCCCGCCCTCCACCAGCACTCGCCGCCCGCCGCGCACCGCCTCGCCCACGAAGTGAACAGTGTCCGTGATGAACGGCTCCAGCCGGGCGGCAAACTCCCTGTAGCGCGCCACCTCAGCGTCGAGGTCGGCTTCAGTGTACTGGAAGGCGGGGAAGCGCTGGTGTGCGTCGCGGTAGAGTACCTCCAGCTTGGCGCGGAACGTGTCCATTCGGCGCAGGTCGCACACCCTCACCCCGTTGCGGATCGCCTGGTGGGGGGGGAGAGGAGGGAGATGGAGGTGTGCAGAAGGGGAGGAGCACCGGGAACAGTGGCGTTAATGATGTGGCGAGGACGAGAGCAGCACGGCACATGGGATCCCTGCCCAACCACCCACAATTAACCACACCCCAGCCCGCATGGTCAGCACCACCAACAGCCCCTTGTGCTCTCTCCCACCTTGCCATAACTCATCCCAACACCCCCTCCGCTCCCTCACCTTCACACCCTCCCCTCTCCCTCACCTTCACACACTCTCCGCTCCCCCTCACACACACTCCCTGCCCCTCACACACCACCCCTCTCGCTCTCACACCCTCCCCGCTCACACATCCTTTCCCCACATACACCACTAGCCCCAGGCACAAACTCCCCCACGCCTCCCCCCGCACCCACGGCGCGCGCACCTTACTGGCGTAGCACGGCCCGATGCCGCGCTTCGTGGTGCCGATCTTGTCGCCCGCCAGCTCCGCCTCGCGCAGCGCGTCGACGGTCTGGTGGAGGTCGAAGAGCAGGTGCGCGCGGTCGCTGACGAGGATGCGGCCGTCGACGCGCACGCCGCTGGCCTCGAGCCCGTCGAGCTCGTTGAAGAAGCCCGGCAGGTGGATCACGGGCCCGTTGCCCACCACGCACATCGCGTTCGCGTGCAGGATGCCCGACGGCACCAGGTGCAGCGCGAACCGCCGCCCCGTGCTGTCGTATATCGTATGCCCCGCGTTCGCGCCGCCCTGCACCACGGCGCGCGGGGGGGTGGGGAGCGGGGCAGTGCCTTCACGTCCGAAATCTGTCTTGTTTCCGCGAGAATGAGAGCGAGGTAAATTCCCTGTTTGTTCAGCCATTCAAGCAGCGACTGGGTTGATAATCAACCAAATTACTCGCGTGGGCATTGGCGGAGGGGACAAACGCAGGTGCTTCGGACACGGGCTAATCATGAATTCGCTCGTAGATTTTACATATTTTTAACCTTGGGACTCAAATTGAGGGCCCGATTGCCATGTGGAAGTTAAATTAGCATTGGAACACTCACAATAAGCTTGGTTCTCACATTTGAAGGCTGGCGTGGCATCGCAAGAGTCTCCAAGCCTCGCTGTCTCTCCGCTGCCCTGGTACTGACCGCCTCATTGTGCGCCACGCGTGCTCCAGCAAGGCGCGGGGCTCTCGTCCGCTGAGTCCACTACCATCGCCGCCACGCGGCAACAGCGATCCCCGCCATATCCCCCTCTCACGCCATTCCCCTGCCATCGACTTCGCGGATCTCTAGCTCTCGCTCTCGCCTCTCTGGGCCGCCGCACGGCGTCTCACCTGGCAGCGCGCGACGACGTCGTATCGCTGCGCGAGGATGTCGACGAGCTTGCCCTTGCCCTCGTCGCCCCACTGCGTGCCCAGCACCGCGCACACCTTCGACAGCTTCGCCCACTCCGCCTCCGCCGCCGCCGCCGTCGCCGCCTGCGCATTCGGCGCCGACGCTGCCACAGACGCTGTGACAGCGGATCGCCGTCTCGACGCCGCAATTTGACGGCAGCTAGTCGACCGGCTTCTGCCAGTGACGGCGGTGGGCGATTGCGTGAAGGACGATCTGAGCGTTAGTTGCGCAGCAGGCGCCGCTGGCGACGCGGAGCCGCTGGCCTTTGGCACGGCGGCATGACGCGCCGAAGAGACGGTGCCGCGCAATGCGGGGGAAGGGACAGATACCGCGGCAGCCATAGTTGACGCGGGCAATGGGACGGAGGGGAAGGGGTAAGGTCTTAGTTGGCTAGGTCTGTTAGGTATGGGCGGGGGACAAGATTTATGCTTTCAAGTCAATTCTGGTGCGCACAAGGGGGTTGTGCGGGGCGGGGAGCTTGGGTGTGGTGGGATTGCTGCGTGGAAGGGACGGCGGCGAGGGGAGGGAGGCGAAGGGGATGCGGGCAACGAAACGACGACAGGTGGTCAGGGAGGGGGGGAATGAAGGTGGGGTAGGTGGCAGGTTGTGGCAAATGACCGTCAAGAGGCGATCGCTGACGGGGCAGCTGTGCCACGAATGCTGGAGTGGCGCGATGCTGCTCCAATCACACACTCTAGCAGCACTCTAGGTCAGCAGCAGTCCAGCCCATTATGTGGAAATAGTTGTTTACTCAACCATAATTTCATCCAATAGTACAGCCAAAACACTTAAATCTATGGTACATGTCAGGTGCATTTGCCATGGTAGATTACTACAAATATTCACAATCACCTGGATTCTTATATACATGCCACAACTTTTGCAGTTTATTTTTCCTCCTAAGCAAATAGATCATGGAAGCGAAGCGCACTGGCACGCCACATCCTCTCTTTCCATTCAAAGCACTACATAATATCATAACGTTTTAACTCGCAAATTTGGTGAAGTTCGTCACTAAAATGCTTTTTACGATAGGCCTTGATGTTGACTAGTGGTTTTCCATGTAAATGCGGGCATCATTTGAACTGCATATGTCAATAAGAAGGTATACTCACAAATACTTGTGAGACTTCAAATGTAACTTCGGCACTGGTACGTTCATTATTGTTAAAGTAGGAGCTAAGGCTAGGAGCCATAGCTAGAGTAGTGTGAGTAACGAGAGAGGTATCGAAAATAGAAGGGGTTTCACTATTGGAAGTAATACAGGATATAGAGCAAGGGGAAGGTGGCAAGAGGGGTACGCCACCAACAAGGACAAGCCTAAATGATACTACACTAACTGTCTAACATGCAGTTATACATAGATAGAACTCTAACATCCCCCCTTAACTACATGCAAGACTAGCTAGAGAGGGTCAGTCACCCATAGAGGTGCAATAACTGAGTAGTAGTTGGAACCACTGTGGTTGAACCCCCATGGCAGATGCCCGGCTGCTAGAATTTAGGGTGCTCGGTGTGCTAACGGGGAGCGAACATGCCGAGAAACGATGGAGCTAAACGAAGGCGGCGAATTGTTGTGCGATGGTCACGAGAGAAAGCAAAGGAGGAGGAGAAGGAGAGGGAGAATAGGTGCAGCTGAAGGTGTCAAAATGCATGTTGTTATGTAGGCTGTAGTGGGGTACTCAACAGAGAGTACAACCCTTTTAGGGTTTCCCTTTATGTACTCCCCATGCCTGCTAGTGCAACCACTTCCTTCTGCTGCCATGACTGTTTCCTTATTCTGACATGGTATCAGAGCATGCTCGTTCCTAGAGCCTCCTCCCATTTGGGCCCGCCGTTAGCTTCCGCTAAATGCGCGACTCTGCTGCCTACGCGCGCCCCAGACGCGCGTCGGTTTTCTGCCCGCCGCGCGCCCCGGGCACGCGTCGATTTTCTGTCCGTCGCGCGCCCCGGGCGTGCGTCGATTTTGTGCTCGTCGCGCGCCCAGGCGCACGACGGTTTCCTGCCCGTCGCGCGCCCCGGGCGCGCGTCGGATTCTGCCCGCCCGCACGCCCTGCTGTCGCTCGCGCAGCTCCTACCCCGTCCCCCCCCCCCCCCCCCTTCTCCTCCATCTCCCTGCTGTGCGTGCAGCAGTGGGGGGGAGGGTATGGGGGTGGCGGGTGTGAGTAATCAGCTGCCGCCTCTCCTCCTCTCTCTCCCACTGCCGCACATGCCGCTGTGGGGGGGGAGGGTGTGGGGGAGATGAGGGAGTGGCGGTAGGGATGCCGAGGGGTGTGAAAGGGAGTTTTGGGAAAATGGGGGAGGTTGAAGGGGGGTGGCCGCCGTGAAGCCAGCATCTCCAGTCGCCCATGAGACCGTTGCGCCTGTCGCCCGTGAGACCGTTGCTCCAGTCGCCCGTGAGTCAGTTGCTCTTGCCGCTCGTCCAGCCGCAGAGACCGTTACTCCAGTTGCCCGTGTGCCAGTTGCTCCAGTTGCCCGTGTGCCAGTTGCTCCAGTTGCGCCGTGTGCCAGCAGCTTCTGCTAGGGTCTCTTCTATCATTACTGTTTCCTTATTCTGATAGAAGGTAGATGGAGGAGGGGCGGCTGCCTTGTCAAAGTAGGTTCTTAACTTAGTAGGCTTGGCTTAGGGGTAGCCTAGGAAGGAAGGAAAGTGGCTAGAGCATTGGAAGCGAGATTGGGAGAAAGAGGGTTTCACTATAGGAAAACAGAAACATATAGGAGAAAGGGGGAAGGTGCACCACCAAAACAACAAATATATAACTACACTAGGATCTACTGTAGGCAGGTATATAAATGTATACAAATACATTTCAACAACATCCTCTCCCCCTCTGCCCCGCAACACGTCACGCACAGCAGATGCAGGGATGAGGAGGAAAAGGGAGGGGCGGGGGGTTCAAGGAGGCTTCAGCACCCCCATCACCGCGGCCTCGAGCCGAGCCACCTCCCTCTCATAGTGTCCGCCGTGGCAGGGCGCGGCGGAGGAGAGAGTGGGCGCGGGCAGAGGCATGGGCAGAGCGCAAGCTCCACTCCCCTGCCGCCTCCCTCCCACCCGCCACCTCCCCGCACTGCAGAAGAAGGCGTGGGCAGTCGAGGCGGGGGGGGGGGGGGGGGGGGAGAAAACGGATCGGAGGGGGGGGGGGGGGGGGGGGGGGGGGGGTTGCGACACGCGCACCCAAAACGCGCGAGAAACGCGCGTGAATCGGGGGGGGGGCTTCGGGGCACGAAACAGGGGGGCGTCGGGGCGCGAATCGGGGGGCCTTCGGGGCGCGAAACAGGGGGCCGTCGGGGCATGGGACGGCACGGGCAGTACGGGAGTCACGAGAACGGACACGGGAGACACGGGGCGGCACGGGAGACATGGGAGATACATGGCTGTTGGGTGCAAAATACTATTTTTTTCACGTCAACCAGCCGCCTGATATTTAACTCAAAACTACAGCAAAATATTTCATTATATGTCCTGTCCTTGCACTCTTCTCCCCAACTTCTCCCGCCAATCTCTCATTTCTTCTCCCTCCATCTCGTCGTTCCTTTGTTCAGCTTCACCTGTTTCACACTCAGTCATACATCCTATATATCCGTCCTCTTTATAGTTCCCCCATTTATAAATGCCATTGGTATAGTGCCCTTTCTTCTTTTCTTACATATCACTACTCCCGCCTTCCTTCCCCTATGCCCCTCCATTTCTTTCCATCCTCACTTCTTTCTGGATAGGCGGAGGGTGACTCTCAAGCTGGACAGCGGTGCAGGCACCACGATAGCTAGCGTCGAGTGAGCGCAAGTGCGTGCCTAGGTCAGCAGTAGTAGAAAATGCAAGAAGGTATGGGAAGAGAAAGGGCATGAGCAGGCAGGGTAGCAGAGGAAAGTTTGGAATATCGAGAAACGATAGCGTCAAAGTACTTCTTCGCCGACGTAACCTGGCTGAAGTGAATGCACTCGGCTGTCGGGAGGAGGCGACCAAGAGCGATGCGAGCAGCAGCATCGCGTGACTGCCACACCGAGTTCGCAGTGCGCTGCGCAGCGAAGGTCTCCCGGTCCGTCGCTATGGCCTCAGTAGGAAGTTTGGAGGGACGCGATGGGGCATGCAGCTCACCCGAAGTGTGAGCGTACAGGGTGTCACCATCCTGGCGCTGGTTCTAGAGGTGAAGTATGGCGTGCAGCAGCCACGTGTCAAAGTCAATCGCGCGCCCTTCGGCATCGAAGCAGTGAAATCCATCAGACACCATGGCTAAGGCGAGCTGGAGACTAGCAGCTGGCGAAGAATAGCGGCAGGCTAGTAGCGGGCGGCTAGTGAAGACCGGTAAAAATCTGGTGGCAAGTCTCTAGTGTGGGCTAGAGGCTAGCGGCAGCGGCGCCTGTCTAGCGCGGTGGCGGCTGGTGACACCCAAGGTAGTAGGCACTAGCGCGGCGGCCCGGGGCTAGATGGAGCAGCAGGCAAGGAGCGGGCCGTGCTCTGCTGCTGGCGGGCAGGCGCGCTGATGGGCCGCGGCGCGCTGATGAGCCGTGGCACGCTGGCGGGCAGGAGTGTGCGTTGGCGGCTGGCCGCGTGTTGGCGTCTGCTGGTTTTGCGCGCTAGCGTGCGCGCTGGCGGGCTGGCGGGCGCACTGGCGGGCTGGCGTGCGCGATGGCAACTGGTTGCACGCTGGCGGCTGGGTGCAATACGGCGGGCGGCGCGTTTGCTGGCGGGCGGTGCTAGTATGTGGGCTAAGCGTCGGGTCGGTGGGCGCTCGAGGGAACGTCCTAGGGGCAGACTAGGAGGTGGGCTTGGGTAGGCTAGGGTGGGCGGTGCAAAAGCGGGGATCCTAAGCCTACTCGTGATACCATGTCAAACTGAATAATGATGTAGTGGATTGCAAGCATGGGTACAAATAACAAACCCTAACCTAGCCTACCAAAGAAATAATTATTGTTAGGTATTTATGTAATCTCAACCTTATTTCCATCGTTTCTAGAGATATAGGCATGTTACTGACAGTGGAGCATATACCGAGAGAGGATGGTAATTCCTACAATGAGATCAATGCCCACTAGCGTATTTTCAACGGTTTACACCATGCTCAAGATATTGTTACTGTCACCGCTTATGCATGTGATGCATAAGCAATAACAGGAATACAAGGGGTGAAGGAATAGTAATAGATGATAACCTTACAATTGCATTTCAAGTAGATTAATGAGTAGTGTAGAGTGTAGCAACGTTACTGTTGGAATAGGCCTAGAAGGGGGGGGAACGGAATGTGAACGGTGGGGAAGTCTCGGGGGGGGGAAAGCCTCGAAGTGCGAAATGTGGGACGAAGGGCGAAATGTCCCAACCCCGAGCCGCGCATTGAGGAATGTGCAGCACAGGGTTGGGCAGGGTAAGGCCGAGCACTCACAGAGCACTCGTTGCTTGTTTCCTGGTATTCTCTCAGAATATTGGAAGATATTGCTCTAAGCTTTGCACACAGCGGTACGACACCAAGAGGGAACCAGTGGGGTGAGGGAGAGATCTCGTTCATACCAGGAAACAAGTGTAGGCACTTAGCATGGACAAGTATGAGTTACGATGGGGCCGGGTCTTCACTCGACGCGAAGAGGAAGGGCCGCGGCCCGAACGCTCGCGGAAACGAGGGCGTTCCTTAGAGCGGTCGCCCCGAAGGCCGGCCTTTCGAGCTGATAGAGTTCCCGTCGTGCCAGCCAGCCGAGAAAGAGAGGCGGTGCAAGGCGTGCGTGACGATGGCCGACTCGGCGTGATGACGAGCGACGTACCATGGCGGAGGAACACGTTCCACCTTCGCGGTGACGAGCATCGCCACCCGCGCGACGAAGGGGTGTTCCACTCCCCAGAAAGGGGGGGTCGGCGGCGGGATGAGCGAGGTCGCTGGCGTAGGAGGGAGGGATTCCCGCGGGAGCAAGGAGTGGGCTCTGGTGTGCACTGGGCCGGACAGGATCCGCGGGCCGAACTGACGCGGGAGGAGCGTGAGCACGAGGAGGCTGAGCGGGAGCTTGGCGACGGGCCGGCGTACGACGACGGGCAGTGGCACCGCGACGAGCAGGCGCACGGCGAGGAGACGGAGCGCAGTGACGAGCCTGAATACGCGACGAGCAGGATAGCGACGGCGAGCGGGAGCATGGCGGGGAGCAAGAGCGCGATGAAGGGCAGGAGGCCGACGGCGAGCGGGCGCACGGCGGGGAACAGGAGCACCACGACCCGCGGCGAGACGGCGGCGAGCCGACGCGCGCGGGACCCCACGTCCCAGGCGGAGTCGAGGAAGGAGAGCGCGCGCCCGGTGCGACACACGCCGGCACCACAGAGACAACGATAGAGGAGGAAGGAGAGGCGCAGGAGAGGGGGTCGCGTGCGACGGGCCCCAACCGTCGGGAAGGACAGCCTGCCCGCGGTGCACCGCAGCCGGAAGGCCAGGCTCGGGAGGGAGGGACACGCACGATGCCGACACGGGGAATGCGCGGACGAAGCGAGGCAGGGGACAAACACGCAACGGGAGTCCAGCGTCGGCGGGCGGAGGCGAGCGACTGCGGCTCGCGCTCGTCAAGGGAACCGCCGCCAAGGGCCGAACGGTATGGGGGCGCGGAAGGAAGACGGGGAGGAGCGGAGGAGAGCACGGTTCGCTCTGGGGCGCCAACGCGGGCGCTGGGAGGAGGCCATGGGGGGGAGCATCACTCGCCAGAAACGCGGCGGCGTAGGGAGGGGCGGCGGATGGAGGGGTCACGTTCACCGCACAGGCGGCAACAGTGGGGGGGGGGAACCAGAGGAGAATCGCGGTCGCCTGACCGGCGCCGTTGGCGGGAGGAAGGGCAGGAGGAAGCAGGACGCGCGCCGCCAGGCACACGGCTGCAGGAGAGAAGGGAGTGGTCGCCACCCCCAGCGAGACATTAGCCGCGTGAAGCCGACCCGAGGGTGTGGGAGCAGAGTCATGACTCGCCGGAACGACGATGGGAGCAGACGGGAAGGGGAGGTAGTCAGTGGGGACAGTCGGGAGAGGTGCGCGAAGGGAAGCAGGAGAGCAGGGCCAGGAGTGGCAGCTTGGCCCAGGGGGCTGAGCGAGCCCGTATGGCCAGAGAGGGACTGGAACGAGCAGGGAAAGGAGGGGGGTATGGGAGACCGCGGGGAGGGGCAAGTGAGTCTTGGGGAGAGGGAAGAGGAGGTGGGGCCACGGCGACAAGGGTAGAGGTGCCGGCCAGATTCTCGGGAGATCAGAGGGCGGGGCCATCACTCAAGAACTACCTGATGCAGGTGGGGAATGTGAAGTATCGGTGCGACCGGAACGGCATGGACCCCATTGATTTCTTCCTAAGCCTGCCCAACACCTTAGATGGAGAAGCGGAGACTTTATACCGTATGAGGATGGAGGAGCTGCTGTGGAGGGCGGGGAGGTATGGAGAGGACCCCACTGAAGCATTTTTTGAGCGGTTGCAACGGCAGTTCCCAGGGCACACGGCGGAGCGCATAAGGGAGTTTCAGGAATTCAAGCGAGGGAGGACCGAGTCACTGCTGGCGTATTACAATCGGCTGACCAATGTGGCCGAAGATGTGAGATGCACGGACAGCAGTCTCTTGATAAGCAAGTTCCTAGGTGGCCTGGATGAGGCACTGGGAGGCGGGCTGCGTATAAAGGTGTATGAGCTGGGCGTGGAGGCGAGTCTGGATGAGGTGTTCGAGCTGGCCGAAAGGGTGGAGCTCGCACAAAGGAAATATGAGGCGTATCTACCGCGGCAGATGGAGAGAGCCCGCAGGCCGACCTGGGCGGCAGCCATGATACCAGAGGACAGAGGGAAGGCAGAGGAGCGAGGAGAGACACGGGCAGAGACCAGGAACTGCCACCACTGCGGGCAGCCAGGGCATCTCCGCAGGGATTGCAAGAACTGTGATGGGTGCGGGAAGCCTGGCCACCGCAAGCGAGAATGTCCGGATGCCGCTAAGTGTGAGGTGTGCAAGAGGAGGGGGCACGAGGCCAAGGACTGCTATCAGAGGGAAGGAGGAGCCAGGAGGAGTCCTGAGGATTTGCAGCGGCAGATCAGCAGGTTGCAGGCACAATTACAGGCAACAGGACCAAGGTGGGGGGCGGAGGCAGGGATGTACGCCAGAGACGAGGAGGGAGAGGAGGTAGAGCAGGACGTGCAATGTGCACTTATGGCATGGAGGGGAAGAGAGGAGATGGGGCTAAGGAGCGGGGGGAAGGATGGCAGGCGGGAGCTGAACAGGAAGGTCCGGGGAAGGGGGCAGAACCCAGAGGAGCCAGAGGTGGTTCCGCCGCCAGCACGCCATCCACAGGAGAGGCTGGCATGTCAGACCTCAGTGTTGTTGCTGGAGGAAGGGGCGATGGAAGTGGAAGGAGAAAAAGTAAAGACTGCCATCATAGACACGTGGGCACAGAGTGTGATGCTGGGAAAGGGGATGGCTGAGAGGTTAGGGCTCTTGGCGCCGGGCAGGCATGTGAAAAAGGGGATGTTGGTGATGACAGCAGAAGGGGGGGAGCCGAAATGGATGCCCTGCTCAAGGGCACCCAAAGAGATGACACTACTGCCAGGAGGAGAGCATGAGACCAAGATCCGGATGAGATGTGGCATCTCCGAGTCTGAGGACTTTGACGTGTTGGTGGGCACAGAACTGGTGTTCGCGGTGGGCATGACCATATGCACGTGGACCGAGAGGGTGGCATTCCGCACGCGGTACTGGAAGAAGGAGGGGCCACTAGGAGAGCTGCCAGTACGATTCGTGAAGGTGGAGCCCAGGAGAGCATACCAGGCTGTGGCGGGACAGGAAGCAGAGACAGGAGAGGCTTGGGAGAACGAGAGAGTGTGGGGTACCAAGGGAGTGCCCAGAATGAGGATGATGAACGAGCCAAGGCTGCAGAGCGACTGGCAGCAGCCCATTCGCTTGGTGGAGCTGTTTGGAGGGATTGGGGCGGGGCTAGCAGCAGTGGTGAGAAGTGGGGTAGCAGTGCAAAAATGGGAGTACGTGGAACGCGCACCCGCGGTAAGGAAGATGGCCGAGCATCACGCGTGGAAGCTGCAAGCGGAATTCCCAGAGCTTCTAAGTGCAGGAGTCATCCGCGAAGCCATGGGGGGGGACAACCACGACGTGGCACAGTTGACAGAGGCGGAAGTGGCCAGCTGGGGGCAGGTAGATCTGCTGGTGGCGGGGTGGGAGTGCCAAGGGGTATCATGGGCAGGCAAAGGGAGAGGAAAGGGGGACCCAAGGACACAGTTGATGGAGGACCTCTTCCGTATCCTGGAGTGGCTGCAAGAGAGGCAGGGGAGAGTGGCCTACCTGGTGGAGAATCTGGACTTAGAGGGAGACAGTAGGGAGCCAGTACGGCTGGTGCGGGAGAGGATCAGGGAGCAATTGGGAGAGGGGGTGAGCAGCGATGCGGCCAGAATGGGATCACGGGCTCACCGACTGAGGATGTACTGGCAGAACATAGTCCCAGCTCCGAAGCTGCAGGAGGAGATAGAGGGGGTGAGGAGGGTGCCAGAGAGGAAAGTACAGGATATCCTTGAGCCAGGACGGACCCCAGCGCCGGTGGACAAGAAGGGATACAGCAGGCACTACCCCTGCAACCAAGTGGGACAGGAACGGCGAGCGCTGCCCACTCTGGTTGCATATGCAGGGGCGGCAGGGTATACATGGGCAGCGGGGGAGCCGGGCCCAGGACTCATCTACGATCACAGGAAGAAGCGGTGGGAAGAGCCGACCGCACTGGAGCGGGAACTGGCCTTGGGGTACGGGGAGAATGCAACGGCGGCTCCTGGGGTGAGCGAGGCTGACAGGAGAAGAGCCCTAGGGAATGCCATGGACGGCAACATGATGAGATGGCTGGTCCAGCGGATGTGGAGAGAGACGGTGATGTGCTGGGGGCAGGAGGAAGGAGTAGGGGGCACAGAGCCGCGCCCTCAGGGGGCGTGGGCATGCCAGGAGAAGGAGGAGGAGACGTGGAAGGTAGGGGAGGCGATGAGTGAGGAAGGGAGGGAGGCCATGGTGCGGCTGCTGACCAAGCACAGGAGGTGCTTTGCCTTCAACATGCAGGAGTTGGGGAGGTGCAAGGTGAAGGAGATGGAGCTGAAGCTGAACAGTACGGAGCCCGTGTTCCACCGGAGGAGGAAGATGCCACACGGGGATGAGGAAGTCTGCAAGGAGAAAATCAAAGAGCTGCTAGAGGCCGGGTTAATCAGGCGGTCAGAGTCGGAGTACGCCACGCCCACAGTCGTAGCTGCCAGGAAGGACCTGACAGGGAAGGTCCTGAGCAGGAGAATGTGCGGAGACTACCGGGCGCTCAACAAGATCACCGTAGCAGACAGGTACCCCATGCCCATGGCGGAGGAGATATTTGACAAGCTGGCGGATGGGGTCTTTTTCACCACGTTAGACCTGAGGCAGGGGTTCAACCAAATCAAGATTAGAGAGGAGGATGTCAAGAAGACGGCCTTCCATGGGCCAGATGGGCTGTATGAGTGGCTATACATGCCATTTGGGCTGAGGAACGCATCGGCAGTGTTTCAGCGGGTTATGGATGCAGTACTGAGGGAGGTGGAGTGTGCGGCGTGCTACATAGACGACGTAGTGATCTTCAGTACCACCGAGGAGCAGCATCTGCGGGATGTGGAGAAGACACTGGCGGCAATAGAAGCAGCGGGACTCACATGTCACCCCAAGAAGTGCAGGTGGGGTGAGGAGACAGTGCAGTACCTGGGATACGAGGTGAAGGGAGGACAGATTGGGATCCAGCAGGCTAAGGTAGAGGTCTTGGACAGGCTGCGGGAGCCAAAGGACAAGTCGGGGCTGAGGGCGGTGTTGGGCTTCCTTAGCTACTACAGGAGGTTCGTGCCCAACTTCAGCAAACGTGCAACAGCCTTGAACGGGCTGCTGAGGGAGGACAGGGCATGGGAATGGGGAGAGGCTCAGAAGGGAGCCCTGCAGGACCTTATGACAGCAGTGAAGACGGCGACCGTGTTACGGCTGCCAATAGCAGACCAGCCATTCACCCTCTACACCGACTGGAGCAGCCAGGGAATGGGAGGGATACTCTGCCAAGAAGTGCAAGGGGAGGAGAAGGTAGTGGCCTACGCGAGCAGGAGCTGCAACTCGGCGGAGGCGCAGTACAGCTCGTACATAGGGGAGGGACTAGCCGCGGTATGGGCGGTGGGGCATTTCAGGGTGTACCTGCAAGGACGGGAATTCACGTTGGTGACGGATCACCAGCCACTGACCTGGCTGATGACTACGCCGGGACTGACAGGCAGGAACGCACGATGGGCGATGAAGTTGCAGGAATAAGACTTCAAGATTAAGCACAGGCCAAAGAAGACACTACAGCATGTGGATGGCCTCTCCCGCAACCCCCCACAGCTGGAACCGAGCGTAACCTTAACACTGCTGGCCAGACAGGTAGAAGTGGGGGGGGCCAAAGGGGGCAAGGGGCCGGCAGATATTTGGGAAGACGAGCAGGCCATGCGGTGGGTGAAGGGAGAGACGGAGGAAGATGAGGAAATGACGGAGAGAGTGAGGGCCAGGGGGCACCACTATAGATGGTATCAGCAGCAGTTGCAGATCCAAACCGAGGATGGATGGAAGCTGGTGCCAGCACCAAGGGACAGGGAAGCGGTGATCAAAGAGGTGCACACGAAACTGGGGCACTTCGGACATGAGAGGACAGTGCAGCTGCTGAAGACAGGATGGTGGTGGGAGGGGATGCGGAGGCAAGTGAAGGGCTGGGTGGAGGGCTGTGAGGCATGTCAGAGGAGCAGGGCAAACCTCAGCCAGGCTAAAGCCGAGCTGCAGTCCCTGCCCATCCGAGGCCTAGGCTTCAGGTGGTCCTTGGATCTGGCCGGGGAACTACCCCTGAGCAAGGGGGGTAAGCGCTACATCGTGCTCATGGTGGAACACGTGAGCAAGTGGCTGGAGGTGAGGGCCATCTCCAGCAAGAGCTCCAGGCAGGTGGCAGCGGCGTTCAAGGAGCAGGTGATCTGCCGATTCGGAGCATGTGCAGAAGTCCTCACAGACCAGGGGACTGAATTCCAGGGGGAGTTCAAGACGCAGCTAGAAGAGACGGGTATCATTCACAGGCGCACCTCCCGCTACCACCCACAGAGCGATGGGCTGATAGAGCGGCTGGTCCAGACCTTGAAGCGGGGACTGAGGGCATACGGGGAGAAGAGGAAGCGGGATTGGGATGAGGAGCTGCACTGGATTGCAGCAGGATACAGGTTTGGGAAAAAGGCGGCCCTGAAGGATCACTCCCCATACAGCCTCCTCTATGGATGTGAGCCGGTGCTGCCAGTGGGAGCAACCCGGGTCCTTACAGATACAGTGACAGCAGGCACCATAGATAACTGGGTGGCGCTGTCAGAAGCCAGAGCAAGATACATGCGGGTGATGATGCCGGCTGCGTTGGAGAACCTACATACCGCACAGCTGAGGGATGTCAGGCGCTATGAACAGCGGCAGCAGCAAGGGGCAGGCAGGAGAGCACAGAAGGGTGTGGGTCTGGGGCAGGAGGTGTACCTAAGGAATGCCTATTAGGATACCTTGGACGTCGGGGTGGGCACAGAAAGGTGGCGGGTGAGGGAAGTACGCCCCTCGGGAGTACTAGTGTTGGAAAACGAGGAGGGGGCTCAAGTGAAGGAGCATCAGACCAACACGGCTGTGGTAAGGGGCAGCAAGCCTCAGCAGGGTGGTCCTGTGACACGAGCTCAAGCTGCTCGAGCACGGGCACAGGAGGGGGCAGGGAGTGACTGAGGCAGAGCCACACAAGGAAGGAAGCGGGAGGGAGACATAAGGAGAGAAGAGGAGGCGCGGCAAGGAGCAAGGCCCCACGGGCAGAGGCGGTTGGCTGGAGGGCAAGGGAGGAAGGAGCATTGATCTCCGACAGCTGTCACCGCTTATGCATGTGATGCATAAGCAATAACAGGAATACAAGGGGTGAAGGAATAGTAATAGATGATAACCTTACAATTGCATTTCAAGTAGATTAATGAGTAGTGTAGAGTGTAGCAAGGTTACTGTTGGAATAGGCCTAGAAGGGGGGGGAACGGAATGTGAACGGTGGGGAAGTCTCGGGGGGGGGGGGAAAGCCTCGAAGTGCGAAATGTGGGACGAAGGGCGAAATGTCCCAACCCCGAGCCGCGCATTGAGGAATGTGCAGCACAGGGTTGGGCAGGGTAAGGCCGAGCACTCACAGAGCACTCGTTGCTTGTTTCCTGGTATTCTCTCAGAATAGTGGAAGATATTGCTCTAAGCTTTGCATACAGCGGTACGCCACCAAGAGGGAACCAGTGGGGTGAGGGAGAGATCTCGTTCAAGGGAGTGACTGAGGCAGAGCCACACAAGGAAGGAAGCGGGAGGGAGACATAGGGAGAGAAGAGGAGGCGCGGCAAGGAGCAAGGCCCCACGGGCAGAGGCGGTTGGCTGGAGGGCAAGGGAGGAAGGAGCATTGATCTCCGACATTAGGCAGGGACGACCAGATTAGTAAGTACATAAACTGAGTACAATCAGATACTGTTATACAACGCTGAGAGGGCCCTATAAGCAGGAAAACGCTGCCGCAGTGTTCATTGGGGAACAGTCGCAGGGTTTGGAGCGAGCCTGTGCGCTATCGCTGATTGGACGGCGGGCATGATATCACCGAGACTGGCGACGGACAGCCATGTGACTTGCATGACAACTCCAAGGCTCATCCTTTCCACCCTTCAGCAGTAGCCGTCCATTGCATCTTAGATGCTTAGTAGGTCCAGTCTCTCAGCCTTGGCGCCCAAGATTCTGAATCTAGCTCACTTCAGGTCACGCGTGCAGCTTGTGAAACTTTTCTTATGTCGACGATATTGTTAAATTCACTGGATAGGTCGCTCGAATCTACCCCTCCTGTACATTGGTTCCCGGGCCCTTTCCGTCCTCTCCGTACCTGTACACGGGAGTCTTGAGGTGAGGCGTTAGCCATCGAATTGCCGCCGTCGATTTCCTGGCTCGGGTGGACCGAAGCTTCTTGGTGGACGTGAAGAAGGACGTTGATGGACAGCAATGGCTGTTGCCGTTGCTTCCAGATGGGCATGATCGAGGCGTGACGGTATTCGGGGATTCCGCCGTCAGCGCTTGACGGGACTGCCTCGACTGCCGTCATGGCGTCGTCGCGGCTGCCTCCGCACGCGCCGTTGCTGTCGCGAGGCGCGGTGCTGGAGTCGCGGTTCGAAGTGGAGAAGAAGATCGGCGAAGGCACCTTCAGTATTTCTCCACTCCCTGGAAACCCTTTCTCTCCCACCCCGCTCCTCGCTTTCCTCCTCTGTTGCATTTATTTGTCCACTCTTGTCCCCTACTCTCCCCCACACCCTCGAAGCTGATTGTCTAATGATTTCGCAAGTCGTGTCTTTTACGCGTCGTCGATCGTAACGGCCTTCACCATGTCCCGCGCTATCCGCGCACTCCTCGTCACTCGTCTGCACCGTTGCTCATCCGCGCGCCACTTCCTTTCTCCTCCACTCCCCTCCGCGCCAAGCTTCTCTGTATCTCCCGCCGAGCCCCCTGCTCTGACCCTTCCATTTCATCACGTAATCTCCCTTCACCATCTGCGCGCAATCTGTTGTGTGCAGGCGAGATCTACAGGGCGCGCGACACGGGGACGGGGCGGCAGGTGGCGCTGAAGGTGGAGAAGGAGGAGTCGGTGCTCAAGTGGGAGGTCTGGGTGCTCAAGCGCCTGCAAGGTACCGCCTCCCCCGAATGCACCCGCGCCTGCTCGCCTTCCTCGCATCTGTTTCCCAATCAAATCCTTCCATCCCTCCCTCCCCCTCTCCTCCCCCCACCTTTTCTGGTACCCCTCCTCCCTCTCCAACCTTCGCGCACATGTCCCTCCGCACTCGTCCCTTCCCCCCACACACATACGACCTCCCCCCCCGCCCTGCGTCCCCCCCAGGGTGCGGGGCGGTGTGCGAGTATGTGCACGCGGGGCAGGCGGGGGGGCGCGCGTACGTGGCGATGGAGCTGCTGGGGCCCAGCCTCTCCGACCTGCGCCGCTCCCACCCGCACGCCCGCTTCCCCGTCGCCACCCTCGTGCCCCTCGCCATGCAGGTCAGTCCGCTGGGGGCTAGGGGGGCGTGTGGGGCCGTGGGGGCGTGTGGGGTGCTTGGCAGCAGCAGTGTGGGCTCGCGTGGGAGTGGCAAGGGAGGATGAGGGCCGAATGGGGGTTGCATGGTTCATTCAGCTGTTTATGACCCTGGGGTCCGTCCCACTGCTGCTTCTCCCCCACCTGCCCATCACCGAACCCCGGCCCCTCCGTCCCCCTCCCTCTCCCCTTCCCTGGTGTGCGCACGGGGCGAGCAGATGCTGAAGGCGCTGAGGACCATGCACGACCACGGCTTCCTGCACCGCGACGTCAAACCCGTCAGTGCCCCCCTCGCCCTCCCTCACCTGCATCGCCTTGCCATGTCTACCTGTGTCATCAATGCCCCTCCCGCATTACCCCCTCCATGCATTCCTGCCCCCCCCAGCTTCCCCCATGCGCCAATCCCCGTCCTCAACGCCATCCTCCATGCATTCCCTTACACAACCCTCTCTCCCTCCCCCCCTTGGCGGCTGTGAGCAGTCCAACTTCGCGATGGGCGTGGGGGCGCGGCAGCAGCAGTGTTTCGTGATTGACTTTGGCATCTGCAAGCGCTTCCGCTCCTCCCACGGCGTGCACCCCGCGCGCCAGCTCGCTGAGTTCCGCGGCTCCACTGCCTACGCGTCCGTGCACTCGCACCTGCTCATGGTATGCCTCCGTCCGTGCACTCGCACCTGCTCATGGTATGCACCATGCCACCACTGCATGCCTGTGCCCTCCCCCTCGCATGTGCTGCACCGCTCGTCACCGCCTCTAATCCACCTCCCAAATCAATCAACCTGTCCGCGCTGGGTCCTGCTCTTCCCCCTGTGTGCTGCGCCCCGTGCCGTGCCGTGTGTGTGCGGTGAGCTCTGAGCAGGACCTGGGGAGGAGGGACGACCTGTGGTCGCTGTTCTACGTGCTCGTGGAGTTCCTCGATGGGGAGCTGCCCTGGCGCCACGTGCAGGAGAAGGTGAGCTGCCCTGGCGCCACGTGCAGGAGAAGGTGAGCTGCCCTGGCGCCACGTGCAGGAGAAGGTGAGCTGCCCTGGCGCCACGTGCAGGAGAAGGTGAGCTGCCCTGGCGCCACGTGCAGGAGAAGGTGAGCTGCCCTGGCGCCACGTGCAGGAGAAGGTGAGCTGCCCTGGCGCCACGTGCAGGAGAAGGTGAGCTGCCCTGGCGCCACGTGCAGGAGAAGGTGAGCTGCCCTGGCGCCACGTGCAGGAGAAGGTGAGCTGCCCTGGCGCCACGTGCAGGAGAAGGTGAGCTGCCCTGGCGCCACGTGCAGGAGAAGGTGAGCTGCCCTGGCGCCACGTGCAGGAGAAGGTGAGCTGCCCTGGCGCCACGTGCAGGAGAAGGTGAGCTGCCCTGGCGCCACGTGCAGGAGAAGGTGAGCTGCCCTGGCGCCACGTGCAGGAGAAGGTGAGCTGCCCTGGCGCCACGTGCAGGAGAAGTTGAGCTGCCCTGGCGCCACGTGCAGGAGAAGGTGAGCTGCCCTGGCGCCACGTGCAGGAGAAGGTGAGCTGCCCTGGCGCCACGTGCAGGAGAAGGTGAGCTGCCCTGGCGCCACGTGCAGGAGAAGTTGAGCTGCCCTGGCGCCACGTGCAGGAGAAGGTGAGCTGCCCTGGCGCCACGTGCAGGAGAAGGTGAGCTGCCCTGGCGCCACGTGCAGGAGAAGGTGAGCTGCCCTGGCGCCACGTGCAGGAGAAGGTGAGCTGCCCTGGCGCCACGTGCAGGAGAAGGTGAGCTGCCCTGGCGCCACGTGCAGGAGAAGGTGAGCTGCCCTGGCGCCACGTGCAGGAGAAGGTGAGCTGCCCTGGCGCCACGTGCAGGAGAAGGTGAGCTGCCCTGGCGCCACGTGCAGGAGAAGTTGAGCTGCCCTGGCGCCACGTGCAGGAGAAGGTGAGCTGCCCTGGCGCCACGTGCAGGAGAAGGTGAGCTGCCCTGGCGCCACGTGCAGGAGAAGGTGAGCTGCCCTGGCGCCACGTGCAGGAGAAGGTGAGCTGCCCTGGCGCCACGTGCAGGAGAAGGTGAGCTGCCCTGGCGCCACGTGCAGGAGAAGGTGAGCTGCCCTGGCGCCACGTGCAGGAGAAGGTGAGCTGCCCTGGCGCCACGTGCAGGAGAAGGTGAGCTGCCCTGGCGCCACGTGCAGGAGAAGGTGAGCTGCCCTGGCGCCACGTGCAGGAGAAGGTGAGCTGCCCTGGCGCCACGTGCAGGAGAAGGTGAGCTGCCCTGGCGCCACGTGCAGGAGAAGGTGAGCTGCCCTGGCGCCACGTGCAGGAGAAGGTGAGCTGCCCTGGCGCCACGTGCAGGAGAAGGTGAGCTGCCCTGGCGCCACGTGCAGGAGAAGGTGAGCTGCCCTGGCGCCACGTGCAGGAGAAGGTGAGCTGCCCTGGCGCCACGTGCAGTAGAAGGTGAGCTGCCCTGGCGCCACGTGCAGGAGAAGGTGAGCTGCCCTGGCGCCACGTGCAGGAGAAGGTGAGCTGCCCTGGCGCCACGTGCAGGAGAAGGTGAGCTGCCCTGGCGCCACGTGCAGGAGAAGGTGAGCTGCCCTGGCGCCACGTGCAGGAGAAGGTGAGCTGTGTGCTCCTAGCAAGAAAGTGCATGTCTTGCACCACCGTCCCCTCATCACCTCATGCACGTCACTGCCATGCCTGGACCTCTGACGACTGTGTTCTCCCCACCCACTGTGTTCCTCGCCCTGCTGTGTGTGCCATGTTATGCGTGCACATGGTGGGAGGGAGGGAGTGTGTGTGCGTGTGTGTGTGCATGTGTGCATGTGTGTATCCGTGCGCGCGTGTGGATGTGTGTGTGTGTGTGTGTTTACGTCAACAGGAGAGGGTGAAGGAGATGAAGCTGTATTTCTTTGACCATCCGGAGCAGATGACCAAGTCTGTTGCCTTCCCCGAGGAGCTCTCTGTGAGACCCCCGCCCCTTCATCCACTGCCACCCCACCACACTCCTTTCCACTGCGCCTCCCACCATGCCTTCCTACATTGCCCACCCACCACCCCCCTTGCATTCCATCCAGCCAACTGCTCTTTCGTGCCGCCCTGCCCCTTCCTTGCCCCCACCAGGCGTTCGCGGATCATCTACAGGTGCTGCAGTATGCCGACAAGCCTGACTATGCCTACCTGCTCAACCTCCTCACCGCCTGGAACGCCCGCTGTGGGGGCGCCGCCCCCCCTCAGGTCAGCAGTCTGCACCCGCACGCGTCCAGTGCATGATCAGATTAGAGCCTTTTTTTTTTTTTTTGGTTGATGATTTAGATTGTGCCCACGCTCACACTGCCTCGCTTGCGTGGTGTGACAGGGTGCCCAAGGTGCTGCCAATGGCCCCCACGCTGCGCTGCCACTGCCGCCCCCTCCCCCTGCCACGGCCAACGGCCACTCTCAGTCTGCCCCAGTGCGCCATGCCACTCACGAATCGCCCCCCATGCCCCACCCTGCCGCAAGCACACCTGGTGCTGCTGCCCTTGGCAATGGTATACATGGCACGCCCCTCACCTCACCCCTCGCCTCGCCCGCCCTACCGCCCGCCCTACTGCCCTCTCTGCCCTGTGCACCACCACCCGCCATCGCTGCACCACTCCTTGCGGTCGGTGGGTCAGCTGTGCTGCCAGCACCCCCACTCACACTGGAAGGGGCAGCGAAGGAGGCAGCAGCAGGTGGAGGGGCAGGTGCTGCTGCACTTGTCGCTGGCAGCCCATCCATGCCTGCACCCCCCTCTGCCCCTCCGCCCCCTGCCTCTGCCCTCACTGCATCGGCTCCTCCCACCCCTACTGCTCCCAGCGCTACCCCATCCAGTCCTACCCCTCGCAGCCCCACCACTTCAAGCCCCACCGCGCACAGCACTGGCGTCCTACGGGAGGACAGCACTACCTCCCACCCTGCTGCTCCTGCCGCTGCTTCCCTTGCCGCCGCCGCTGCGTCTCATGCTCCTGACGTGGTGCGTGCTGCGTCTGCTGTTCCTCCGCTGCTGCCAGACCCAGGCACTGCGCCTGTGGGCAGCAGCGCAGGTGGGGGCGGCGTGGCAAGCCCCAGTGTTGGGCCAGCAAGGAAGGAGTGGGAGAGCGAGCTGGGCGAGCGCGAAATGCAGGGCACAGAGGCGGGCAGGCAGGGCAGTGCAAGGGGGAGGATGGGTGAAGGGGTGCGTGCAACCAGGGGGCAGGGCGCTTGTAATGGGGGCAGTGAGGGGGGCAGTGGGGGCAGCACGACGTCAAGTGTGAGCCACAGCGACAGCAGCGGCAGCAGCTCCATCAGCAGTAGCGGTGGTAGCAGTAGCAGCGACGGCGAGGCCAGGAGGGAGCAGCGCGGGGCGAGGGCAGGGGGGCGGATGGGGACAGTGAGGAGGCGAGACGGGCACGGGTGTGTGGCAGGAGGGGGGCGAGGGCGTGGGAAGAGCATGGGCGCACAGCATACATCAGAGGAGCGGGGCAGCAGGGGGAATGATAGCTGTGATGCGCCGCAGAGGGGACGAATGAGAGAGGGCGGTGGAGGTGCAGAGAGGCGGAAGGGAGATGAGGGAGGTGGCAAGGCAGGGCAACAGTTGTTGGCGAGCGGTGGGGAGGGCAGCGAGCGCGTGAGCGAGAGAGGCAGTGCTGCTGCTGCTGCTGCTGCTGCTGCTGTGGGTGCTGTGGCTCGTGAGGGTCCATGTGGCAGGCGTGTGGCAGGGGGGGGCAGGGGTGCACAGGGGAATGGAAATGCGCCTTTAACTCGCCGTGCACCTTGCAGTAGCACCAGCAGTGGTAGCAGCAGCAGTAGCAGTGACAGCCAGAGCAGTGACAGCAGCAGCACGTGCAGCAGCAGCAGTGGCAGTGATGGGAGCGATGGTGAGGCGAGTGGGGAGGTGAGGAGTGATGCGAGTGGCGCTAGCAGTGGCGAGGACGACCCCCCCTGGGGCAGCCGAGGCAGGCACAGGCGGAGGAAAGGGCAGAGGAGGGATGCAGGTCGGGGCACCGTATTGCGAGGGCAGAATACAGAGGGTGGGGGCGGGGGGCGGAGGAGCAGAGGTATGAGGAGGAGAGTCGGAGAGAGGGAGGCGGGTGGCAGGGCAGTAGGGCGTGAGGGGGTCAGTGAGGGGCCGCACGGGGCGATGCTGCCCGTGGTGCTGGCGCTGGCGGCCGCGCCTGTGCGCGTTGCTGTGCCGCGGGCGGACTCTGATGTGCTGCCAGAGAGGGCGGGCGAGAGGAGCGGTGGGCAGGGCAGGCACGGGCGTGGCGCAGCGTGGGAAGCTGGGGAAGGGAGAGGGAGCATGGGGCAGGCGCAAGTGGAGCGTGAGGGGCGGGAGGGGAGAGGGGAGGAGGGCAGACGGGCAGACGATGAGGGGGCTTGTGCAGAGGGGAAGGAGACAGGGGCTGTGAGGCAGGAGGTGAGGGAGCTGAGAGTGAGTGTGGGCGGTGAGGAGGAGGGTAGCAGGGCGAGGAGGGGGAGGAGCGGGGCTGTGGATGTGACAACGAGAGGGCGAGAGGAGCGGCACGCTCAAGGACTTGGGGCGAGCAGTGGTGGCAGGGCGACAGGGGACAGGGGCGGAGAGGAGGGCGGGGCGCAACAGGAGATGGTGGACGAGGACAGGCAGAGGTGGAAAGAAGGAAAAGAGGAGTGGAGAAGAGGCGGTGGGAAGTGCGTGGTGGGATCAAGACAAGGAAGGGAGAGAGGTTTGGGAGGAGAGCGGGATAGAGATAGTGAGTGGTCTCACAGGGAGGGGAGGTGGCAGAGGGAAAGGGAGAGGAAGGGGAGGTGGAAAAATGAAGAGAGAGAGAAGGAGGCAAGTGGCAAAGTTGGAGAATGGGGACGAGAGAAGGTAGGAAATCGCTCTGAGGAGAAGGAGCGGGCAGCTGAGGAGGCGAGGGCGAGAGGAGGTCAAGTTGAAGCAGAGAATGAGAAGGCGTGTGTGAGAGTTGGTTACACGACGCACACAGCAGATGCAGGGGCAATCAAGCCAGATGCCAGCAGGGTGGAGGTGGTGGAGGTGGTGGAGGAGACGAAGGAGGAGAAGGAGGAGAGGGGTCAAGAACCAGCCAGGAAAATGGACTGGGAATGGAGGCAGAAGGATAAGCGGGAGGAGAGGGACGGAGAGGCGGAGGAGAAAGAAAGGGAGCGGATGTGTGAGTTGGGGAGGGATAGGGAAAGGAGGACAGAGAAGGGAAGAGAGGGCGAGAGCGAACAAGAGAAGGAGCGAGAAAGAGAGAGGGAGAGGGGGGGAGATAAGGCAAAGGGAAACGAGAGGGCGAGGGACAACGAGAGAGCGCGGGGGCATGAGAGGGAGGGGGATAGGCGAAGAGAAGAGAGACACCAAGGCAGTGAGAGGCAGGGTGGGAGGGGTAGTGGCAGCAGTGGTGCGGGGGGCTATGAGGAAAGAAACGAGAAGCAGGGAATGGTGGAGAGACGGAGGGATGCGTGGAATAGGAGCTCTGGTGGCAGGGGTTCTTCCAAGGAGAGACACAAGGGGACGTGGGAGGGGGGCGGACAGGCAGGGAGAGGCGAGAGGGGAAGGAACAGAGATAGGGATGGAGGCTGGGAGCGGGGTAACGACAGAATGCGGGAGAGGAAGACAGAGAGGGAGACGAGGGGGAGGGACAGGGATGAGGAGAGGGAGAAGGATGGGAGGAGAAGATATGAATTCAAGGAGAGCGAGAGGGGTGAGCGGTGGGATGGCAGCAGGTCCAGGGAGAGGGGCTGGTCGAAGGAGAGGGGCTGGTCGAAGGAGAGGCTCCAGGGCAGGAACGAGCACGCAGAAGCAGCTTCTGCGGCGGGAAAGGGGGAGGGGGCAGTGAGAGCAGACATGAGCAGACAGGGCAGCGGGCGGGAGCATGGGATTGCGAGGGAGGGCACCATCGAGCGCGTGTTGTCTGTAGAGGAGCGAGATGAGGCGCCGGGGAGGGGTGGCGATGGTGGCAACGGCGTTGGGGCTAGTCAGGAAGCAACAGATGGGGCGGTGGAGGGAAGGGACGGGCCAGGGGACAGGGGCGCAGGGATGGAACGGTGTGGGGAGAGGGGCAGAGAGGGGAGGGACAACGAGAAAGGGGGGGTGAGAGAGGGGGAGGAGGGGGAGAGGGAAAAGGAGAGGGAAAGGGAGAAGGAGAGGGAGAGGGAGAGGGAGCGGGAAAGGGAGGGGGAGCGGGAGAGAGAGAGGGAGAGGGAGAGGGAGAAGGGGAAGGAAAGGGAGAGGGATAATGAGAAGGAAAGGGAGAGGGAGAATGAGAGGGAGAGGGAGAAGGAGAGGGAAAGGGAGGAGAGGGAGTCAGGAAGGGGGAGGGAGAGGGGGAGGGAGAAGGAGAGGGAATGGGAGAGGGAGAGGGAGAGGGAGAAGGAGAGGGAGCGGGAGAAGAAGAGGGAATGGGAGAGGGAGAAGGAGAGGGAGCGGGAGAGGGGGAAGGAGAGGGACCGCGAGAGGGAGAAGGAGAGCGAGAAGGAGAGGGAGAAGGGCGGCAATGAGGGTGCTGGCAGCGGCGGTCACAGTGTGCAGAAGCCCCAGCAGCACCCACACACTCTCTCCCACTCCCATTCTCACTCGCGCACTCTCCCTCGCCCCCTGAGCTCGCCCCGCCACCAGCAAGGCAGGCCCACCTCCACCCGTCTGCCCTCGCCTGCTGCCTCACCTCGCTCCACCACTCACCCACTCTCGCCCTCCACTGCTGCTGCACCTGTTACTGCTAGCGGGGGCAGGGGGGGGACGGAGGAGAGGGCGAGGAGGCTGCGGCTGTGTGTGGACGCATTGAGATACGGCGCCTGCAAGAGCCCCGCCTCCTGCTCTCGACACCACCCCAAGCGGTGTGACCTCATAGCCTGCACGCCCTCCTTGCTGCCTGCACGCCCTCCTCTCGCTCACGTTACCTCTCCTCACCCCGTTCCCCACTCTTCCCCCCCCCCGTCCTCCTACCTCCACTCCACCCCCAGGCGTACTCGGGACAGGGCCACATCCCTGTGTTTGGACCACGTGGCTGGCCGCTGCCCCCTGCCCTCCGCCCGCTGCTTCCGCCACCACCTCTCCCCCGCTCAGGTCAGCGCCCCACCACTCCCCCCATGCTCACAGTGTCCGCACCTGCTGCATGGCACACGCACCTCCTCTCATCCCATGGCCCGCAACAGTATCTTGTGCCCTCTCCCTCTCTCCATCTCGCCACTTCCCTTCCGCTTACAACCACCCCCCCCCCCGCCCGCCTTCTCTACGCGGCCCCATGTGCGCCCCACCAGGAGGAGCACTTCTACCAGCGGGGCGAGCTGCCAGCGGACGCCATGCAGCCCGCCTCCTGGGTGATTCAGCGCCGCCTGCTCCTCCACCCCGCCCGCCCCCGCCCGCTGCAGCCCCCCCCTGCGCGCGCCCCTTCTCCCCGCGAGCCCACCCGTGCAGATGAGGCGCAGCTCACGCCCAGCTCCTCCCACCCCCGCTCTGATAGCCCTCACCCACAGCAGCAGCAGCAGGGGGGGTCGCCAGGGAAGGGAGGGGCAGGGCTGCTGGCAACGCCAGGGGGGCTGTTGCCGTCCCCATCCATCTCGCCCTCCTTGCTCGGTGCCCCTCCTGCCGCCACCCCCCCTTCCACGCTCCACTCCCTGCTCCCCCTGCCGCCCCCTGCTGCCCCCTCTGCGCCGCCCACCGCCCCTGGCACAGCGGCGACCTGGGCGAGCCTGGGTGTGAGCAGGCCTGCTTTGAGCAGCAGCCAGCAGCTCGCTGCCACTGCTGCAGAGCATGCTGCATCACCTGCCGCTGCTGCTGTGGCAGCACGGCCAGGGGTTGTGGGTGGCGCTGCTGCTTTGCCGCCAGCACGCATGGGGGCGGAAGGCAGCGGGGAGAGGGGGCGAGGAGTAGGGCTGAGGGGGGAGGGCAGGGAGGGCGAGGCAGTGAAGCCGAAGGCGCGGGTGAAGGTGGTGATCAACGAGTGGGGGGTGGTCATCCCTCCGCACGCCCTGCTGCCAGCCATCAAGCGCCGCAAGCTGGACCCCCCTCCCGCTGCTGCCGTCCCCACTACACAGGGTGGTGGCGCCGTGGCGAGTGGCAGAGAAGGGGCGGGGATGGGTGAGACGGCAGAGGGACCGCCGCCTGCCAGTGTCGCAGCAGCCTCAGCAGCGGCGGCAGCAGCAGCAGGCAGGGTGGGTTTGCCGGTGGGCCTGTTGGCGGCACTTGAGAGAGTGCTGGTGCCCCTCGTGGCTGTGGGGTTGCTGCCCGTGCTCATGTGCCCCACTGCTGCTGCTAATCCCAGCCTCACATCCAAAGAGACACACACAGGAACCAACACAGATACAGCCACAGGGACTGACACTGTGACAGCCACAGACAGTAGCACAGTTACAGTCGCCGGGACTAATACGAACAGTGACCCCAGTGCCTGCACTCTCCCACTGCACTGGGCTGACGTGCCGTGTGCACCTCTCCCCGCCCACCACCGCACAGCCTGGTTTCTCCCCCCTGCCCGCCTCGCCAGCCCCATTCCCCCCCTGGCATGCAATGCTGCTGTTGCCAGCATGGGAGCGGGCTGTGCTGTGAGCGTGCGCTGTGACATCCCGCCCTCGCTGCTGCCCGCGTCACACACATGGCAGCCTCTTGCTGACGCACAGGGGGGCACCGTGCTGCCTGCTGCATCCGCCCTCACCCTCTCGTTCTCTTCGCAACAGGAGCAGCGAGGGGAGCAGGGGGAGCAAGCGGGACAGGGGGAGCAGGGGGGCGGCAAGGGGGATGACAGCGCTGAGCGCGGTGGGTGGCAGTGGCGCGTGCAGCAGGAGGGCGGCGGGCAGCTGGCAGGGCTCATGCGGCAGTGGCGCTGCTCTCACACCGGCACCCCCTTGCCGCTCTCCTGCCCCCATGCCTGCAGCAGTGGCGCTGGCGATGGCAGTGGTAGCGGCAGTGCGGATGGGGAGGCAGGGATGGGCTGTGAGGCGGACAGCAGCAGCAGCGACGATAGCGAGAGTGATAGCTTGGGTGGGGGAAGTGAGGGCGCGAGTGGCAGTTGGGACCTGGGTGCTCACCATCACTCGCAACAGGCGGGTGGGGAGGACGCAGGTGAGGACGAGGAGGAGGAGGTTGGTGACGGGAGAAAGAGTGGGAGGGAGGGCAGCGAGGGGGGTGTGGCGAGTGTGTGTGAGGCGGTGGGGAAACGGAGTGGGCAGGCGAGCACCCCGTGTGTGCTGCCAGCGGGAGAGGCTGCTCCCTCGATTCACATGGCCAGGGGCGCGGATGGGACAGGCAGGGGTGCGCAGGTGCAAAGCGATGGAGAGGTGAACAAAGCGGTTGATATGGTGGGGCTTGTTACTGGCGATTGTGGTGGCGGTGGTGGTAGTGGTGATGGCAGTGGTGACGGTGGAGTGCGGGGGGCGAAGCCGGAGGAGGAGGAGGAGGAGCGGGTGGGGGATGGAGAAGAGAAGCAGGCAGGTGCAGTGATAACGCTTCCCAATGTCGCGACCACCAGCACTGTGCGGGTGTCAGCTGCCCTCCTGCCCCTGCACGCCCTCGCCCAGCCACCCTTCCCCTCGCCCAAGAAGGAGCGCACTCAGCGCACCGTGCCCCGCCGCCTCCTCTCCTTCCCCCCCCTCGCCCTCCCCTCCCTCCCTGCCCTTCCCCCCTCACTGATCCCCTCCACTCCGCGCATTCCTCGCCCCAGTGTCCCCCCCAGCGCATCCCGCAAGGCCACGCCACCAGGCAGGCGGGCAGGCGGCAGTGTGGGGACTGCGGAGGTTGGGGGGGGGACGGGCAGTGAGGAGGCAGAGGCTGGAAGTGACAAGGGCGGTGGTACAGCAGGGAAGGTGGAGGGGCACAAGGACCAAGCAAGCCTGAAGGAGGAGTTAGAGGTAGACGCTGGTGCTGCTGGTGCTGGTGATGGTGCTGGTGCTGCTGGTGCTGCTGCTGGTGCTGGTGCCGCTGGTGGTGCTGAAAATGGGGCTGAGGTTGGCAGCAGTGGTGAGCGGAGGGCGAAGGAGAGACAGTGTGCACGGGCCGAGGGAGAGAGGGCGGGAGCAGATGGTGAGGAGGAGGAGGCGGGAGGGGGAGTGGGTGCAAAGGCTGTGGCGCACAGGGGGAAGCGGGAGAGGGAGGAGCAACAAGGGGTCGACACAAAGAGACAGAGGAGGGAAGGAGCAGCTGGAGAAGGGGGAGGAAAGGGAGAGCGGGGAGAAAGGGGAGAGGACAGAGTGGGGGGAGAGGAGAGGGGAGAGGAGGGATATGGGACGGAGGAGAAGGGTGTAAAGGGGAAAGGGACATTGGATGAAGATCGGAGGAGGGGAGGTGTCGTGGGAAGAGGGGGAGGGAAGGGCAGAGGAAGAAAGAGAGGGGCGACGAATGGGAATGCAGGCGAGCGAGATAGGGCAGCGCAGCAGGGGGATAAGCAGAGGAGCATGCAGCAGCAGCGCGACAGGCGGGGGCGATGGAGGCATGGGGGCAAGCGGGGTGGCATGAAAGGAGGAGGTGGGAGGAGAGCGGGGCGGACGGAGGGCAGGGAGGAGGGTGCAGCGAGGGTGAGTGGTGCGGATGGCAGAGAGAGGGAGGGAGGGAGGGCGCAAGAGAATGAGGAGCAGAAGCAGGTGAAGGAGGGTGCAAGGGAGGATGGTGCAAGGCGGAGTGAGGCACGGGCCAGTGAGAGGAAACGAGGCGGTGGCAGGGGAGGGGGGGGGTCGGCACTGTCTCGATGCCGCGATGGGCAGGTGGGGGCGGTGGGTGCAGTGGGTGGGGCGAAGGGCAGTGGTGGTAAGCAGGAGACGGACGGGCTGTGGTCAGGTGGGAGCAGTGAGGGCATGCACGGGCGCGGGGGGAGAAGTGTGGGAGGTGGTGGGAGTGAGGGGGACGAGGAGAGTGCGAGTGAGAGTGAGAGTGACAGCTTCTCAAGCCTGTTTCGAGAGGAGGAGAGTGAGGAGGAGAGTGGGGGCCAGGGAGGGGGCGAGGACATAGAGGTGGACGGGCCAAACCTGGAGGGGCACGCGGCAGGAGGGGGTGGAACAGAGAGGAGCGCGTCGCAGGATGGCAGTGCTGCTTCTGGCAGCAGTGGTGGCAAGGAGACTGGCATGGAAGGCTGGCAGCAGGGCGGCAGGGGGAGGGGAGGGGAACATGGAGGTGAGCAGGAGGGAGGGGGAGGGGCGAGCAGGGCGGGGCAGGCAGGCAGCGCGTGTCTGGCCACCAGCAGCCCTGCCTCTGCCGCCACACCCCTGCCACACCTCGCTGCCAGCCCCCACCTGCACTGCACCACATACGTCACTGCCAGCCCTCACCTGCTTGCCAGCCCGTACCTCAACGCAAGCCCGCACTTCACGAGCCCGTACCTACCGTACAGCCCCGGCATTGGCGCCAGCCCCGTGGGCAGCACCACCTTCTCCCCCCACCCGCTGCTTGACACTCCGCTGTCCGCGTGTGCCTCGCCCGCTGCGGTGCTGGCGGGCGAGGAGGGTGCGGAGGAGAGAGGGGGTGAGCAGCGGCGTGGTGAGGAGAGGGGCAAGCGGAGGGAGAGGACACGGCTGGTGAAGGACGTTGCTGGTGCTGCTGTGGGGGGGCAGGCAGGCGCACTGGAAGGCATTGCTGTGCCCACTGCACCTGCTGCCTCAGCTGCTGCTTCCGCTGCTGCCCGTGCGCCTTGCCAGGATGCTTCTGACGATCCAAGCAGAGGGTGCTCCGCTCTTGGCCCCCCTGCTGTTGCTGCTGCTGGCAGCAGTGGTGGAACGGTTGGGAGTGGTGACTTGGGAAGTGGAATGCTGGGGAGCGGTGACAAGGGTGGGGGAACAGTTGTGAGTGGTGACTTGGGTGGTGGTGGCGGCGGGGAGTTGAAAGCGGTCAAGAGAGGTGCAGAGAAGAGAGGGCGCGAGATGGAGGAGGAAGCAGAAGCGGGGTTGGAGGGCGATGAGGAGTGTGCGGAGGGCAGGAAGGGAGGATCAGCGGGCGAGCTGTGGGGGTTGAAGCGCCAGCGGTCGAGGAGAGGCGGCAGGCCTGTGGTGGCTGGCAGCGGGGGAGCGGAGGAAGCGAGGGGCGTAGCAGAGGGAGGGGAGGTGAGGGCAGGAGGTGCGATGGAGGGAGTTGTGAGAGGCGTGGAGCAGCCTGTAGGCTCGTGATGGCATGGCTGCCCACAGCAGAGGCGGCACATGGTGCTGCCAGGTTGGTCCTGTATTGGAGCAGCAGCGCTGCCAGGACTGGACTGCACACGCGCCACACTGCCACCCACACACACGCCACAAATGCCACACATGCCACACGCCCACCGCACTTGCTGCGCAGGTAGAGTGCATTCCTTATTTGCCGATGCTGCCTTCTGGGTGCTGCTGCACCCGCCCACAGGTGTTGCTTATACGTTCACACGAGCCACTGTTACCCTGGACTAGGTCCTGTGATTCCAGGGTAAAAAGTCATGAAATCCTTTTGAGGTTCCATCCAGTAACGACCCTTCCATGGGCATGTCAGGTTAAGACCTGTCAAATTCATGATGTCATTCCAAAACACAAACATTCAGTTCTTTTTGTTTTACGGTAAGTTGTTTCATGAGCAAACCTAGGGCTGGCTGCTTGACTCAGGGCCTTTTATTCAGCGCCTTTGTCTGATTTGCACTGTCTCGTCAACAACACTTTGGGGCCATCAATTCTGCAATTAAAGGTGAACTCACACTTCCTTCCCTGCATGGCTGCATGAGATGATGGATTTCGTTCACCTAGCCACGTAAAATCCATAACACCTACTTTCAGATGTCTTTATTTTATTAGATAGTCTGCAATTCAAAAAAATGCGCCAAGTTGGCATTGTTGATCCATATTTTGAGTTGAAGCTTCCATATCGGGTAGCATTTTAGCGGTTGGTCTGGTCTGATTAGGATGTGCGTGGAGGGTCGAGGTGTCTCCAATTTGATGATGTGGCGAGGCGAACCTATTCAGTACGGAACAGCACCTTCGCCAGCGTGTCAGCATTTTTGGCGCGGAACTGTTAGAATCTAGCAGCAGGAATGATTGAACTATGAAAGTATTGGGTACAAATATGAAACCCTAAAAGGGGTTGTACCCCATATTGGCTACCCCACTACAGCCTACACATATATAACATGCATATACTTTGACACACCCCCATAGGCAAAGTGGGGGAGAGCAAGGGGTCACAAGACCAGTCAAGAGAAGCAAAGCAAGCTCAGGGTGGATCACAACGTCACCACACACACTGAGCACAAGCAAAGGGCCACAAGGCCAGTTTACATGCAGAGGTATATATGCAACAACAACAGCACAGTGATCTCTACCTAGCAGAGCAAGCATGCAGGTATATATATAGATCACAGTACAAGCAAAGTCTACAGCAAGTGAGGAAACGTGGGCACAAGGCCTAACAGAGTGCAGAAACGCTGATGATCACCAGACGGAAGCGCCTTGGTGAATATATCAGCAGTGTTGGCCCGAGTGGCCACGTGAGCAAGACGAAGCTGACCACGCTGCTGCAACTCTCGAGCCAGGAAGTAACGCAGAGCGATGTGCTTCGTTCTGTGCTCCAGTCTGTGCTCCTGACACAAGGCAATGGCGGCCTTGTTGTCGACGTACAGCACTGGAGGAGAACGAGGCCGCTCTCCCAAGTCGGTCAGCAGGTAGGTGAGCCAGCGTAACTACTGTGCAGCCATGGCTGTGGCGTAGATCTCAGCCTCACAACTGGAGCTGAGAACTGAAGACGAGCGTGTAGAACGCCAAGAAACCGAACCAGAGCCAAGGCTGAAGGTGTAACCCTGTGACGACCGCTGCGTAGCCTGGTCGTCAACCCAAGAAGCGTCTGAGTGCCCGGTGAGGATAACGTCGCTCCGTCCTCCAAGCACGAGCCCCATGCCCGATGTACTGCACAAGTAGCGTAGTACCCTCTTAGCAGCATACATGTGCACCTTTCGGTGCCGACCAGGAGCCACGTAGCGAGCCAGAAGGCCAAGAGGGTACGCAAGGTCAGGACGAGTGCAGGTCATCACGTACATGAGGCAGCCCACTAGCTCTGGGTAAGGACCACTCGGCTCTACGGACTCGTCCGAAGGTGGAGCTGAGAGCGAGTGACCTGTAGCCAGAGGAGTGGCCTGTGCCGAGGACCAGGTGAAGCCGAAGCGCTGAAGGACCTGCTGCACCACGTGTGACTGAGTCAGTGTGATGGTGCGGCGTGCTCTGTCCCGGGTGATCTGCAAGCCAAGGTAACTGCGCAGCTCACCCAGGTCTGTACACGTGTGTCTCTTCTGTAGCTCCGACTTCACCAGGGCGAGAGCCTCAGTGTCAGCAGTGGCAAAGACCAAGTCGTCGACGTACACGAGGATGTAGAACGGCGGCAGCGAAGTGTCGGTGCGCAGAAACAGCGACGGATCAGCAGTCGACGGAGAAAACCCAAGAGCCGCAAGTGTCGTCCTCAGTGTGTCGTGCCACTCACGCGGCGCCTGGCGGAGACCGTAGACCGGCCGCCGGAGGCTCCAATGGGTACCAGGAGGGAACGACCCAGTGAAGCCAGGTGGGCGGCGCAGCCAGATCTCCTCGTGCAGGCTGCCCTGTAAGAAAGCTATGCTGAAGTCAAGAGAGTGAAGCTCGTAGTCACGCTGAGCGGCAACGTGCAGCAGCACCCGAAGAGTGGTCATCTTCGGGGTGGGGGAGAAGGTCTGGAAGAATTCAACTCCCTCTCGCTGACTGAAACCTCGAGCAACGTAACGAGCCTTGAAGACAGGCGGAGAACCTGGCGGCCGCTTCACCCTGAAAATCCACATGCCACTGACGATGTTCGCCCCAGGAGGGGGAACCTGCGTCCTGTGGACTTCCAGGATGCCATCACTGCGTCCATGGCTGTCTGGCACTGAGAGGAGTACTCACCCGCGATCGCCTCAGCGTAAGAGCGCGGGGCCGGGATGTCTGGAGCATCCGGGTCTCCCTCAGGGGCAAGCAGCATGGACATGAGATGAGGCGCAGCGGCTGCAAGACACTCAAGGTCCTCCTGCCTGTCCTCAAGGACGTCCGTGCCAAGAGCACACTCACCCCCAACGGACGGAGGACAGACAGACTCAGACTCAGCAACAAGACTAGCGGCGTAGTCTAGACGACAGGTAGCAGCAAAGTCAACAAGCTCAGCGACTAAGGCAGACGCAGCAGCAGACTCAAACGACGGGTCAGTGACAACAGTGGCTAGCAGACGCGTGACAGTAGAGTGCTCAGCACGAAACCGGTCAGACTCAGGGTCCGCAACGACAGGCAGAGAAGACGCAGGAGGAGACGGCAGAGGAACACGCTGCGGAGGAGAGGAAGGACGACGGACTACGAGGTGGGTGTCGGGGACAGCCGGCTGACGCGGACGAGGAACACGACGACCGGAACAGACAGGCGAGACAGGACGCGATGCAGGCTCACGACGCTCAGTAAGACCCCCTGGCTGCTCAGTGTAAGGAGAAGGAGCAGGCAGCGGTGAGCCAGGCTGTAACGGAAGTCCAGTAGACGAAGGGAGACTAAGAACCTGGCGAAGCACAGAGTCAGGTGGTGGCTGAGACGACGGAGACGGTGGAGCGAAGAACAGGCGCGGCTGTGCATGCAGGCAGGCAGGCAGGCAGGCAGGCAGAGGGCGCGGCACCGCGGGAACAAGGCAGGTGCTCACCAGTGGCGGGCAGGGCCGGCGCTCGGCGGGCGGCGGCAGGGTAGGCACACGACGGCGGCGACGGCGGGGCCGCAGCAGCGGCTGCAGAGTAGGGCCGCAACAGCTGCAGGGCGTGGCCGCGTCAGCGGCAGGTCGGGGCCGCGTCAGCTGCAGGGCTGGCGAGGCCGCGTCGGCGTCCGGGCGGGGCCGCGTCGGCGGCAGGGCGCGGCCGCGTCAGAGGCAGGGCGGGGCCGCGTCGGCGGCAGGGCGCGGCCACGTCAGAGGCAGGGCGCGGCCGCGTCAGAGGCAGGGCGGGGCCGCATCAGGGGAGAGGCGGGGCCGCGTCGGCGACAAGGCGCGGCCGCGTTAGAGGCAGGGCGCGGCCGCGTCAGAGGCAGGGCGGGGCCGCGTCAAGGGCAGGGCGGGGCCGCGTCGGCGACAGGGCGCGGCCGCGTCAGAGGCAGGGCGCGGCCGCGTCAGAGGCAGGGCGGGGTCGCGTCGGCGGCAGGGCGCGGCCGCGTCAGAGGCAGGGCGGGGCCGCGTCGGCTGCAGGGCGCGGCCGCGTCAGAGGCAGGGCGCGGCCGCGTCAGAGGCAGGGCGGGGCCGCGTCAGCGGCCTGGCGGGGCGGCGCTCTGGCCCGACGGGCCTGCACTGGGGCGGCGCGCTGGCCTAGGGCAGCAGGAGGCAGCGCGAGGGCTGCAGGACGGTCGCGCGCATCGCAGCACGTCACAAGGCAGGGCAGGCAGGCAGGCAGGCAGGCAGGCGCAGGACAACACGTGGGGTAGCGTGGTAACCGCAACGGTAGGTGGGCCCGAAAAAAAAGACGGTCCTACGGACCTAGTGCTCTGAAACCATGTTAGAATCTAGCAGCAGGAATGATTGAACTATGAAAGTATTGGGTACAAACATGAGACCCTAAAAGGGGTTGTACCCCATATTGGCTACCCCACTACAGCCTACACATATATAACATGCATATACTTTGACAGGACCTACGGCCGATAATTTCCGTGGTCGCTTGTGTCGTTGTCAGGAAGTCCATCAAGGCAGCTTCTCAGGACTTTGACGGTGATTCCTCCTTCGGTGGCGTTTGTGCTGTGACGTCAACACGCAGCCTTTGAGATCGCCTTCCTGAGATGGGGCCCCATCCGAATTTCCCCCAACAACAGTGCCCAGAGCACGTGTCCGTGGCATGGCAGCAAAGGGGGGGCGAATGTGGACGTCGCATGAGTTGGGAGCTGAGGGTCGTGCTATACTCCCTCACGTCAACTTTTTCTGCCCCCGGACGTCAGAACGACTGTCGAGCTAGACTGTCACGGAACCAAAAACTGAACATCATCCTGCGCGCATACCAATACCACAATGCAATTCCAGTGAGAACCCTAAAAGGTTTATGAATTCCCTCCCAGTGTGTTTTCGACCGTCTCATGGGAGCATGTGGCCGTTGGAAACTGTCGCATGAACGTTCGATGCAGACGCATGTGAGTGGTTGCACCAATTCTCTCTTGTTTTTCGCCCTAATCGTCTCTCGTCGCATGGCACGTGTGGTAGGTGTGACCAATATCTAATTCAGCCACGCTGGACCAATGGCGCTGCAAATCGATGGGGCCCCATCTCAGGAAGGCGCCCTGAGCCCCTTTCCCGCATTTCTCGGGAAAAGATCAGAAAGGGGCCCCGGAGTAGCAGTAAAGTGGCCAACTTGGGGCCTCGTGATTCGCGCCCCTACTACGTAGCTCCGAAGCAACCAACACACCTGGGCAGTTAGGCCGAGCCTGGCCTTCTCGCCAGGTCACCACCTACTGGCCTGGGGTTGACGGAATTTGCTAGTGACTCGTCATAAAAAAATACCCAGAAAAACAATCGTTTAACCCCAAAAAAACAACATCGCAATGGTACAAAAAATAAACCCCATTCGGATGGCATATAATTGGGGAAGCATCAACCCTAAACACCGTGCGGCAAGATGTTTAGTTCTGAGGCCCCTTCGAAGGCATGAAGGACGAGAGGAAAATTCGTCAATTTTTTAATGTCGAGTCAAATTTGTCGATGTCGTCAAGGAAGAATTCGTTACCTTGTGTGGTCAGGTCTGACGGAGCGCGTGGATGAGGCTCGAAATTGGTCGGGCACAGGTCCGGCCCAGGTTCGACTCCTTGCGACACACGAGGCCCCAAGTTGGCGACTTTTCTAGAGCTCTAGGGCCCCAACCCCAATCTGATCATTTCCCGCATTTCTGTCCCCCAAATTTGAACAGTCGTCAGAAAACACGCCTCCGTTGTGTGGTTTTTGTGGACCAAAACGAGTTGTTTGGGATCTTATCCTCTTCGCAATGTGTCGTCTGTGATCTCCTGAGGAGTCGTTGGCCAACCAGAGTCGTCGTAAGTTGACAGGCTGTAAGTACTGCTCGCAAGGAGTGGTGGACGAGTTTTGACGAAGGTCGCGCGTACATCTTCCTGGCACCCTGCAGCCCACTTCCCTTTGGATTTCACGAACAGTTCCGCCGGCAAACTCGTCCTCTTCCCGCCTGTCTCCCGTGGCGCATCCCGTGCTCTGAATTTTGGTTGTGTGCTCTTTTGAAACGCAAATGTATTATGCTACCAACAGCTTCGAATAAGTCTCTAAGCAACGCAATGACACAGGTCCTGCTTTCAGGTTTTTTGAAATTTCGGAAATATATCGCATGCTGTATGTCTACCCAAAATGTTTTTTTGACCCGCTGCAGGTGGTGGTGACCACCACATCCCACAGGGCTTGCTGCAATCTGACACTATAGTTTTCGGCTTGTAGTGAACCAACCACTCCTCTGCTCCATCCTCACCTTGCGGCAAGGATGCTCAGGGAGACTCCTCACAGAGCAGTAACACAAACGTACCCGCAAGGAGAAAGTCGAGCCTCTAGACACACTACCTGTGTGTTTGGTAGCATGTATATAACACAGGGACTTAGAATCGGAAAGCTTTAAGCTCATAGTTCCCGAGGTCGACCACCACAATTCCCGTCATCAACGAGCTTCATTCGCCCGACCACCATGCGCCCAGGAGGTCGCCCACCATATTTCCCGTCATCAACGAGCTTCATTCGTCTAAGCTCATAAACCCTGGAGATCGCCCACCAACCATTCGCCCCCATCGCCAACCTGCAACCCCGCTCCATCCGCACACCGCCCCCCGCCCAGTCTACCCTTCGATCTCCAAAGGTAAGCATAAAGTTGTTATGCCCACTTGTTCCGACTTCGACGTTTTTTTAATGTCATTGTTTCAGAATATATTCGTGTAAACTTCCGATTACTGACTCTTCTGTGTTCGTTTTTCGCAGGTACAAAGACAAGTCCAGTGACGATTCTGCATCAAGCCGCCGAACTGGTGCTCAAGCCGAACTTCTGCTCAAGCCGAACTTCTGCTCAAGCCGAACTTCTGCTCAAGCCGAACTTCTGCTCTGCATTTGCAAGCCGTGCGTGGCGCTCTGACACGTTGGGAGCGCTGCTGTTGCCTGTCTTCACGCTGACGTGCTGGTCTGACGCTTCATTTGGACAACACCTGGAGATCGCCCACCACCGCCTCCATCCATCCGCACACTTCCCCCCGCCCAGCCTGCCCTTCCGATTTCCAGAGGTAAGCACGAGATTTTTATGTCCACCTAATTTGACTTTAACACACTAGATCTATTTGGATGTACTTGTTCTTTGAAATTCTCCACGTATACCTCTGATTTCTGACTCTTGTGTTTGTATATTCGCAGGTACAAAAGACTTGCTGCTCTCCATCATGTCCAATGAAGAATCTGCATCCGAACTTGCTGCTCTCCATTTCAAGTGTTGGACGTTCTGCTCTGAAGCGGTCTGGCGCGGTGGCCGGAGGTGTGACGCGGTGGGACGCGGTCTGACGGGATGGACGTGGTGCTGCCGCGTTTCATCACGCTGCCGCGTTTGATCGGGAAGTGTTGCTTCCCTTTTCTTTAGTTTTTTCCTCGCTTTCGTTTCAATTTCCTCGCTATCATCATCATCATCCACAACCCGACCATTCGTGAATCTTGTTTCCACCGTCCCTCTGGTCACACGGCTGCAGCCGGACGAAGATCCTCCTCGGTTGGGTAGTCGGGTGGCTATATTAGATCCTCCCTCTGAAGGCTGCAGCCCGTGACCATGGACGTCCGCCCTCGTTTTCGTTTGTCGTTTTCATATTCATCGCTTTTCACTTTTCGCATTTGTTTTATGCTTGTTCGTTTTTTTCCTTTGTTTTTCGTCTTGTCTTGCTGTTTACTAACTTCGAGCCCTCTTCTGTGTTTCCTACCCCCCGTTTCAGCAATAAGGATCACGTTGTGTGTGGAGGCGGATCTGCAACTGGAGCTGATTATTCAAGGCCGGAGCAACCAAGGAGCCAAGCTACCAACCCAAGCAAGCAGCTCAACGTAGTGGTAAGTTTACTGTTTAACCCTGTTTTCTTCTTATTTGGCTGTAAATGGTGTCCTTTTTCTTCGAGATTTTGATTCTGAAGATTAGATACTGACTTAATTTGTATTTTTTTCTTAAACAGGTCAAGCCAATGAAGATGCAAGTGGCGAAGAAGGAGCAGCCTACGAAGCCATTGGAGCTAAGCAACTAAGAAGCGATGCTACCAAGGAAGCAGCAAAACTTGTGGTAACTTTAACCGTTTAGCCATTTTAACCGTTTTATGCTTAATCAGGCTGCAAAATGGTGTCTTTCCTTTGAGTTTTTGATTCAGAAGATTGTTTGTGTTTTTCTTAAAACAGGACCAAGGAGTCTACGAGCAGCCAACCAAGGAGCCTACGAAGCGGCGGAAGCGGTTGCTTGGCGGCGGAAGCGGTTGTTGGGCTGTGTAAGCGGTTGCTGGCCTGCGGAAGCGAGGCCATGGAAGCTGTCAAGTAAGTTTCACAGCCATTGCATTGTTCATCCTTGGGTTTTGCCGTTTTCTGCAAAATGGTGTCTTTCCTTTGAGATTTTGATTCAAAATATTATGTACTAATTTTTGTTTGTGTTCTTTCTTAAAAGACGCCTACGAGCAGCCAACCAAGGAGCCTACGAAGTGGCGGAAGCGGTGGCTTGGCGGCGGAAGCGGCTGTGTACGCGGTTGCTGGCCTGCGGAAGCGAAGGTGGGCTGCGGATGCGGTTGCTGCGCTGCGGAAGCGGAAGCTGGGCGGCGGAGGCGGTTGTTGGGCTGCGGAAGCGCGGACCAAGGAAGCAGCCGAGGAAGCAACAGAACGCACCGTTGAAGCAACTGGTAAGCTGTTCACCGTATTACTCCTTCCACTGTTTACCATTGCAATTGGTGTCTGTCAGTTTTTGTTAAGATTCGAATTGTGAGAAACTGAGAATCTGGTCCGTCGTTTTCTCTTAACAGGACCAACCAACGAAGACGGAAATGGCGAAGGACGAGTCTACGAATCGGCCGAGCACCTTACAGAGCGGCGGCGCAGCCTTCAAAGGAGCAAACTTGAAGCAGAGGACGAAGACTACGGTTGCTGGGCTGCGGATGCGGTTGCTGGGCGGCGGAAGCAGAGGTTGGGCGGCAGAAGCGGAGGCTGGGCGGCGAAAGCGGCTCCTCGGCTGCGGAAGCGGCGAAGCAACCAAGGAAGCAACAGAACGCACCGTTGAAGCATCTGGTAAGCTGTTCACCGTCTCACTCCTTCCACCGTTTACCGTTGCAATTGGTGTCTGTCAGTTTTCCTTAACATTCGCATTCTGAGATTCTGGTAACATAAATACTAATATGTGTTCGTCGTTTTCTCTTAACAGGACCAGCCAACGACGACAGAAATGGCGAAGGAGAAGTCTACGAATCGGCCGAGCACCTTACAGAGCGGCGGAGCAATCTACAAAGCGGCCGAGCAACTTACAGAGCGGCGGCCTGGTGGAGAAGAGAGGAGATTAACCCCTGAACCCTGAAGGGTTGATTCAGCCTGGTGCAGACAAGGGGAGAGGCGGCCTGGTGGAGAGGAGAGGAGATTAACCCCTGAACCCTGAAGGGTTGATTCAGCCTGGTGCAGACAAGGGGAGAGGCGGCCTGGTTGAGAGGAGAGGAGATTAACCCCTGAACCCTGAAGGGCTGATTCAGCCTGGTGCAGACAAGGGGAGAGGCGGCCTGGTTGAGAGGAGAGGAGATTAACCCCTGAACCCTGAAGGGCTGATTCAGCCTGGTGCAGACAAGGGGAGAGGCGGCCTGGTTGAGAGGAGAGGAGATTAACCCCTGAACCCTGAAGGGCTGATTCAGCCTGGTGCAGACAAGGGGAGAGGCGGCCTGGTTGAGAGGAGAGGAGGTTAACCCCTGAACCCTGAAGGGCTGATTCAGCCTGGTGTAGAGGCGGCCTGGTTGAGAGGAGAGGAGATTAACCCCTGAACCCTGAAGGGCTGATTCAGCCTGGTGCAGACAAGGGGAGAGGCGGCCTGGTTGAGAGGAGAGGAGATTAACCCCTGAACCCTGAAGGGCTGATTCAGCCTGGTGCAGACAAGGGGAGAGGCGGCCTGGTTGAGAGGAGAGGAGATTAACCCCTGAACCCTGAAGGGCTGATTCAGCCTGGTGCAGACAAGGGGAGAGGCGGCCTGGTTGAGAGGAGAGGAGATTAACCCCTGAACCCTGAAGGGCTGATTCAGCCTGGTGCAGACAAGGGGAGAGGCGGCCTGGTTGAGAGGAGAGGAGATTAACCCCTGAACCCTGAAGGGCTGATTCAGCCTGGTGCAGACAAGGGGAGAGGCGGCCTGGTTGAGAGGAGAGGAGGTTAACCCCTGAACCCTGAAGGGCTGATTCAGCCTGGTGCAGACAAGGGGAGAGGCGGCCTGGTTGAGAGGAGAGGAGATTAACCCCTGAACCCTGAAGGGCTGATTCAGCCTGGTGCAGACAAGGGGAGAGGCGGCCTGGTTGAGAGGAGAGGAGATTAACCCCTGAACCCTGAAGGGCTGATTCAGCCTGGTGCAGACAAGGGGAGAGGCGGCCTGGTTGAGAGGAGAGGAGGTTAACCCCTGAACCCTGAAGGGCTGATTCAGCCTGGTGCAGACAAGGGGAGAGGCGGCCTGGTTGAGAGGAGAGGAGATTAACCCCTGAACCCTGAAGGGCTGATTCAGCCTGGTGCAGACAAGGGGAGAGGCGGCCTGGTTGAGAGGAGAGGAGGTTAACCCCTGAACCCTGAAGGGCTGATTCAGCCTGGTGCAGACAAGGGGAGAGGCGGCCTGGTTGAGAGGAGAGGAGATTAACCCCTGAACCCTGAAGGGCTGATTCAGCCTGGTGCAGACAAGGGGAGAGGCGGCCTGGTTGAGAGGAGAGGAGGTTAACCCCTGAACCCTGAAGGGCTGATTCAGCCTGGTGCAGACAAGGGGAGAGGCGGCCTGGTTGAGAGGAGAGGAGATTAACCCCTGAACCCTGAAGGGCTGATTCAGCCTGGTGCAGACAAGGGGAGAGGCGGCCTGGTTGAGAGGAGAGGAGGTTAACCCCTGAACCCTGAAGGGCTGATTCAGCCTGGTGTAGAGGCGGCCTGGTTGAGAGGAGAGGAGATTAACCCCTGAACCCTGAAGGGCTGATTCAGCCTGGTGCAGACAAGGGGAGAGGCGGCCTGGTTGAGAGGAGAGGAGATTAACCCCTGAACCCTGAAGGGCTGATTCAGCCTGGTGCAGACAAGGGGAGAGGCGGCCTGGTTGAGAGGAGAGGAGATTAACCCCTGAACCCTGAAGGGCTGATTCAGCCTGGTGCAGACAAGGGGAGAGGCGGCCTGGTTGAGAGGAGAGCATGGGCTGCGGAGGCTGCAAGGAGTAGACGGAGGTGGCGGCTGCGGAAGCGGTTGCTGCGGAAACGGATGCTTGGTGGGTTGTGGCGAAGCAATGGTGGATGTGGCGAAGGGTTGCGCGGATTGTGGCTAGACGGGAGCTCAAGGGTGGCCTAAGAGGTGGCTGAGTCTAGTTGGTGGCTCAGCCGGTCCTAAGGCGAGTGGCACGGTGTGGGTGTTGCCTCAGCTGTGATGTGATGGAGTAAGGGCCGGTGCTTGGTTCTGGCAGTGCAAAGTCGCCCGGGAGGCTTTGCACTGCCTGGGCCCAGAATCAAGCAAATCCGGGTACCTGACACTCCAGGTAGCATCACTGTTGGGGTTGCACTTGCACCACAAGTCAGCACCGCACCGGGGTGGGTGCGGGGGACTTGAGTCACTCTAAAGAGAAGGGAGACCGCACTGGCGAGGGTGCGGAGATCTTCTCTTACCTCTGAATGATGAGTCCACACTGGCGTGGGTGTGGAAATACTCATTCTAGGTCACCTGAGGGTTTCCGTTTAGGAGGCTCGCGGTTTTACTTAGAGCCTCGGGGCTTTCTCACACTGGCGTGGGTGTGGGGGGTTCGTCACTTGATGCGTCAGCCTGGAGCCACAGGGAGAGAGGGATGGAGCAGTGGAGGGGAGCAGCCGCCTATGCAGCAGCCACCTATTGCAGTTAAGGGGAGAAGCCGCCAGAAGCAGTTAAGGGGAGAAGCCGCCTGAAGCAGTTAAGGGGAGAAGCCGCCTGAAGCAGTTAAGGGGAGAAGCCGCCTGAAGCAGTTAAGGGGAGAAGCCGCCTGAAGCAGTTAAGGGGAGAAGCCGCCTGAAGCAGTTAAGGGGAGAAGCCGCCTGAAGCAGTTAAGGGGAGAAGCCGCCTGCAGACAAGGAGAAGAACCTCTAAACCCTGAAGGGAGAAGCCGCCTCCTGGTGCAGACAAGGAGAGAGGAATCCCTAAACCCTGAAGGGGAGGGGGAGAGAAGCAGCCGCCTCCTGGTGCAGGCAAGTGGAGAAGGAGAGAAGCAGCCGCCTCCTGGTGCAGGCAAGGAGAGAGGAATCCCCAAACCCTGATGGGAGAATGGGAGAAACAGCCGCCTGCTCTAAGGGGAGAGGAACCCCTGAACCTTGAAGCGGAGAAGCAGCCGCCTGGTGCAGTTAAGGGGAGCAGCAGAAGCAGCCGCCTGGTGCAGAGAAGGGGGGAAGCAGTGGGGTGCAGGGAGCACCCTTAAGGAGGTTTTTTAGCCGAGTGATACGGCAGTACTCTGATTCTCAGGGTCTCGGCCCGTAGGCATCCCACCCAACCGGATGCTGATGGGACGGATTTTTTATCCTCCATGGCTTGTGCACAAGCCTTCCAAGTAAAAAAAAAAAAAAAAAAAAAAAAACGGGGGGAAGCAGTGAAGAGGAAGCAGCAGTGAAGGGGAAGCAGCAGTGAAGGGGAAGCAGCAGTGAAGGGGAAGCAGCAGTGAAGGGGAAGCAGCAGTGAAGGGGATGCAGCAGTGAAGGGGAAGCAGCAGTGAAGGGGAAGCAGCAGTGAAGGGGAAGCAGCAGTGAAGGGGATGCAGCAGTGAAGGGGAAACAGCAGTGAAGGGGAAGCAGCAGTGAAGGGGAAGCAGCAGTGAAGGGGATGCAGCAGTGAAGGGGAAGCAGCAGTGAAGGGGATGCAGCAGTGAAGGGGAAGCAGCAGTGAAGGGGAAGCAGCAGTGAAGGGGAAGCAGCAGTGAAGGGGAAGCAGCAGTGAAGGGGAAGCAGCAGTGAAGGGGAAGCAGCAGTGAAGGGGAAGCAGCAGTGAAGGGGAATCAGCAGTGAAGGGGAAGCAGCAGTGAAGGGGAAGCAGTGTAGGAGAAGTGAAGGGGAAGTGGATGGATGGAAGCTGTGAGGCCAATAGTGTGTGGAATTGGAGTAATGTCGGGGAGAACTGACGGGAATGGACGGATGGTGAATGGTGAAGCAGTGATGCAGTGAAGCCGTGATGCAGTGAAGCCGTGATGCAGTGAAGCCGTGATGCAGTGAAGCCGTGATGCAGTGAAGCCGTGATGCAGTGAAGCCGTGATGCAGTGAAGCCAGGATTGTGGTATCTGGAGAAGCAGAGGAGCAGCGGAGTAGAGAAGATGCGGAGGAGCGGAGCAGAGAGAAGTGGAAGGGCAAGGCCTTTCTGTGTTGTACATAGGAGGGAAGATGTTGCAGCGGCGAGCTGATGCATACCCAACCCAGTGCTCCCATGTTACGTATTTTGCTTGTTAGTGGTCAAATTGCAGCTATTTTGCACCACTCTTGATTATATTAAAACCAGAATATAAAATAATGAACCCTGTCCCAACTTGAAATGGTGCTGCAGAGAGCGGGCCGATAGAGCACTGTTCCAAAGAAAACGAGCAGCACTTAGAACAAAAGTGATTGGCTTTCGCCAACTTTCTGCTGTCTTGTTCCCGCCAAAATGTTTTTCCATCCGGATCTCCCTCGTCGCACGTCTACGTGCTACACCTGCACGACTGTTGCCTGGCGATGGTTTCCGTCGCTAGGCCAACGTTGGTTTCAAGTTGGAACTGGGTTTCATGACCAGCTGCTCTCCATCCCGAAGTCACTAGTTTTATTCCTAGCATATTTAGCTGACAACAATAGGTGTTTGTGGCCAAGGTAAGTAACTATCGACCCTGCAGGAATGCGTAAGACTGTCGCGTAGCTTAGTATCGTAAATTAAGTCCCTTCCGCAGGCGATCGTTGCACTTCCGCAGGGGCTAGTTTCCTGTCTCGCGCCTTCGCCATCTCCCCTACCCTCCAGTCGTTCGTCCGCTGTCCCTCCCATCACCTTCGCGGGTCACCCTCGATGCAGTCGTCGCCCCATCGCTCACCTTCGCGCTCTCCATCCCGTCGCCTACGCGCTCTCCTTCCCGTCGCCTACGCGCTCTCCTTCCCGTCGCCTTCGCGCTCTCCCTCCCGTCGCCTTCGCGCTCTCCCTCCCGTCGCCTTCGCGCTCTCCCTCCCGTCGCCTTCGCGCTCTCCCTCCCGTCTCCCACTTCATCTCCTCTCGCTCACGTCCTCCCCTCCCATCTGCATGCGCTCACGTTCCTCCTCTCCTCTCCCATCCTATCATCCGCCTCCTCTCCCCTCCCATCGCGTCGTTCGCCATAGCCCTCTCTATCTCCCTTCCGTGGCCTTCGCCTCGTTTATCTCCCCTCGCTGCCCGTCCCGTCACCTTTCCGTCGCCCTCGCAAACACACGCGCAACCGCCCTCCCGTCGTCCTCATGGTATCCCCTTCCATCTCGTCGCATTCCCTTCCCTTCCCTCGCCATCGCCTTCCCTTCCCTTTTCTTCCCTTCCCGTCGCCTTCCCTTCCCGTCGCCTTCACTTCCCTTACCTTCCCTTCCCTTCCCTTCCCTTCCGTCGCCTTCCCTTTCCTTCCCTCGCCTTCCATCCCGTCGCCTTCCCTTCCCTTCCCTTCCCTTCCCGTCGCCCTCACTATCTCCCTTCCCGTCGCCTTCCATTCCCTCGCCTTCGATTCCTTCCCTTCCATCCCGTCGCCCTCACGCGCTGGTCTCCCCATCCCGTCGCCTTCCCTCGCCTTCCATCCCGTCGCCTTCCCTCGCCTTCCGTCCCGTCGCCTTCCCTTCCCTTCCCTTACCTTCCCTTCCCTTCCCGTCCCTCCCCTTCCCTTCCCTCGCCTTCCCTTCCCTTCCCGTCGCCTTCCCTTCCCTTCCCGTCGCCTTCCCTTCCCTTCCCGTCGCCTTCCCTTCCCTTCCTTTACCTTCCCTTCCCTTCCCGTCCCTCCCCTTCCCTTCCCTCGCCTTCCCTTCCCTTCCCTCGCCTTCGATGTCCCCCCTTCCATCCCGTCGCCCTCACAATTCCCTCCCCTCGCCTTCAATATCCCCCCCTTCCATCCCGTCGCATCACCTTGTTTTTCTCCGTTTACCCCATTCATGCTCAGTTTTTATTTTTCAGGAATCCTTGTTAATGAACCTCTCTCAGGCCCCAAGTCGAAGAGGGCACGATTCGTCGTGGCTCCGTTGGCTCTCATCTTGTTCACGCTATTCCACTCTCATATCTTACACATGTTTGTGCTTGACAATTTGCCTGTGCTGCTGCTAGACGCGAATTTGGTGAAGTCACATTTCTAGTGAATGTGACATTGCACGTCGCTCAACCTTGCACAAAAATCGCAGATGTACGTGCAAGTATTTGGCTGCCAATCAGAATTGAGAAGGTACTTTTGATGCCTTCATTCGGAACTCGTCTGGAGGTGTGAAAAAAACCCACACACGACACTTCAACTTTTCAAAACATTACAAAAAAACTTTGATAATCAAGTGGATCCAACTAGAAGGGGGGGGTCACTATTTTAGCTGCTGGCTTTAAGCTCCCTCGTCTAGATCAGAATGAAGTCCCTGGTTGCAGGTTTCAAAGGTACCATACCAACAGACTATTTGAAAAAAAAAACAAGGTTATTAGGGTATGAGTACGGCAGCGTCACAAGTACAAATGCAGTTGGGTTGTTGCTGTGGATGGGATAGAATGGGGTGGGTGGGGTGGACACCTTTCTCTCCCGGATTCAAGGCCCCATACAGTAGTGATGAAGAGTCACAACACAACAGTCACAGAAAAAACAAATATGTTGTATCGCATCCGTGGCTCTGGCCTCCTCATAGGGCACTCTGCTTGTCCCCCTACCGCTCCTAGTAATTTCCCTCACTGGCACCCACCACCCAAGGCATGGGAACGTAAGGCAAGGCGATGAACACGTGCAGTGGATCTACAGTAACTGCAGGGAGTCGACTTTGAGTTCACACGGTATGCCACAGCCATGTGCTGCTCACAAGGTGAGAGACACAGGCGCCAAGACGGACGTTCTCTCTCGCGGGTGCCCATTGCAGCAGTCCCAGGCCCGTCACACCTTGGATGCTGCACCCACTCTCACCCACTTGGCCAGCTGCTCCTTGCCCTGCACGTCCCACCACACCCACGCACGCACGCACGCACCCGCCCACGCACCCACGCACACCCATACCCACACCCACACCCTCACTCACCCACACCCGCACCCACACACACGCACACACTCACACACACTCGCATGCATGAGCAGAGGCACACCAACACAGGAAGAGGCACAACAACATGCAATGAGCCAGAGAGGCAGAGGCAGGTGAGTGGCCGCACATGCAATGAGCCAGAGAGGGAGTGGGCAACAAGCACAGCACTGCTGACAAGCACAGCACTGCTGACAAGCACAGCACTGCTGACAAGCACAGCCTTGGTGACCCGTGCCCTTGTGACCCGTGCCCTCACGCACACGCAGCCCACCGGGCGCACCTGTCTGGGCGGCACACTGGCGGTGGGCAGATCCTCTGCCGTGAAGCCCAGCGGCTGCAGCACCTCCGCATAGCTGCAGGGGCCGCACGTGAGGGAGGGGGGGGGAGAGCAAGGTAGTGGCAGGGATGGGAGGGGCAGGAAGAGATGAGGAGAACCAAATGACAACGGCAACAAGGGCTGCATAGGTCGAGCAGGAGTAGGAGGTGGGAGGCGGGCGAACAGCGGATGTGCGGAAAGGACCAGGCGGAGCAGGGGGGCAGGGGGGGCAGGGGGGGCAGGGGGGAGCAGGGGGGACAGGGGGGAGCAGGGGGGACAGGGGGGAAGGGGGAGAGAGCAGGGAAAAGGAGGACAGGAAAGACATGGGGGAGAAGGGGGACAGGGGGAAGTGGGGCCAGGGGCCAGGGGGCAGGCGAGAGACAGGAGGGGTGCACCTGTCCTTGGAGACGGCATAGGGAGGGCCGCCCTCGTGGGCGCCGATCTGCAGGCGGGGAGCACACAGCGAGGCACGCGGGCAGACAGCCAGGCGTGGGCCGTGAGCAGAGAGCAGCGGGGAGAGCAGTGATTAGGAGCACGCGAGGGTGCATTCATACGTGCGGGGGTAACATGAGGACACAGATGAACATAGAATGATAGGCGTGCATGTATGGATACGCATGGTGATACGCACGGGGAACATGAGGGGTTGGATGAATACGCACGGGGAACATGAGGGGGTGCAAGGATACGCACGGGGAACATGAGAGGGTGCAGAGATACGCACGGGGAACATGAGAGGGTGCAGAGATACGCACGGGGAACATGAGAGGGTGCAGAGATACGCACGGGGAACATGAGAGGGTGCAGAGATACGCACGGGGAACATGAGAGGGATACGCACGGGGAACATGAGAGGGTGGAGGGATACGCACAGGGAACATGAGTGTGAAGAGCACCCCGTGTGGTGCCAGCAGCTCGGCTGTCTTGGCCGCCCACTTGCCCCTCAGCGATGGTGGCAGCGCACAGAAGAACCTACAGGCGGTGCGGTGAGACCGGTGGGGAGGGACACGGGGGCATGCGGGGAAGGTGCGTGGGGGCATAGAGGCATGGTGCATGGGGGCATAGAGGCATGGTGCATGGGGGCATAGAGGCATGGTGCATGGGGGCATAGAGGCATGGTGCATGGGGGCGTGGAGGCATGGTGCATGGGGGCATGGACGCATGGTGCATGGGGGCGCAAGGGTGTGAGGGGCATGGCAGGGGCAATGGGGCATGTGAGCACTGATAGGGAGTGGTTGAGGGGGAGGGGGGATGGCGGGTACGTGCTCTTCTTAGTGACAATAGGAGAGACTGAGACACGAGAGAGGCCGGAGCGATTGAGATGCTGGGCACACGACCAGGGAAAGGAGAGAAGCAGAGGGATAACTGGTGTGGCCGCAGATGCTTGGCATGCGAGGGGGTGAGAGGGAGAGGGGTGGGGGGTGAGAGGCAGAGGGGCGTGGGGTGAGAGGCAGAGGGGCGTGGGGTGAGAGGCAGAGGGGCGGGGCTCACGGGCAGTCAACGATGGCATGGAAGGGCTGTGCAGGGCGATACTGAAAGAAGTCGGCGCACTCAAACGCCATGGCCGCCCTGTTGGTCGCCCCCTCCAACCGCTGGGGTGAGCAGCGGCGGGAGGAGGTTGGGCGGGAGGGGGAGAGGGATGAGAGGTTGAAAGTGTAGAGGGGGTTAAGAGGGTAAATAAAATGGGCAGCAGGGGAGGAGTGGAAAGGAGTGGGAGGGCAGGGGTGTGAGCAAAGGGATGGGCGAAGAGGGGAAGGGCGAATGGCTGCAGTGCTGGCGGCACGGGCGCTGCCCACCCGCTTGTGCTGCGCTGCCCGCCCGCCTGGGCGAGTTGTACCCATCAAGCAACACGAGGGACGTGCGCTGAGGCAGCACCCATGCCATGTCCGCCCACCTTCTCTGCATGCCATGCGCACCCACCTTCTCTGCATGCCACGCGCACCCACCTTCTCTGCATGCCACGCGCACCCACCTTCTCTGCATGTGCCACAGCAGCCGGCGAGATATCAAGCCCCGTCGCCTCCCTGCCACTCGATGCCAACGCCTCCACGTCGAACCCCTGCCATGCCATGCCATGCCATGCCATGCCATCGAGTATAGGAGAGAATTGATGCACTCTGAATCTACCAATGGCGTGGAGGGGAGGTGAGTGCAGTGCAGTAGAGAGGGGAAGGGCGGAAACAAAAGGAGGGCAGTGGAGAGGAAAGGAGAGGAGAGGAGAGGAGAGGTGAGGAGAGGAGAGGAGAGGAGAGGAGAGGAGAGGAGAGGAGCGGAGAGGAGAGGAGAGGTGAGGAGAGGAGAGGAGAGGAGATGAGTGGAGAGGAGATGAGAGGAGAGGAGCAGAGAGGAGTGGAGAGGAGAGGAGAGGAGCGGAGAGGAGTGGAGAGGAGAGGAGAGGAGCGGAGAGGAGTGGAGAGGAGAGGAGAGGAGCGGAGAGGAGTGGAGGGGAGAGGAGAGGAGAGGAGAGGAGCGGAGAGGAGAGGAGTGGAGAGGAGAGGAGAGGAGCGGAGAGGAGTGGAGAGGAGAGGAGAGGAGCGGAGAGGAGTGGAGAGGAGAGGAGAGGAGAGGAGCGGAGAGGAGAGGAGTGGAGAGGAGAGGAGAGGAGCGGAGAGGAGTGGAGAGGAGAGGAGAGGAGCGGAGAGGAGTGGAGAGGAGAGGAGAGGAGCGGAGAGGAGTGGAGATGAGAGGAGAGGAGCGGAGAGGAGTGGAGAGGAGCGGAGAGGAGTGGAGAGGAGAGGAGAGGAGCGGAGAGGAGTGGAGAGGAGAGGAGAGGAGCGGAGAGGAGTGGAGATGAGAGGAGAGGAGCGGAGAGGAGTGGAGAGGAGCGGAGAGGAGTGGAGAGGAGAGGAGAGGAGCGGAGAGGAGTGGAGAGGAGAGGAGAGGAGCGGAGAGGAGTGGAGATGAGAGGAGAGGAGCGGAGAGGAGTGGAGAGGAGAGTGGAGGAGAGGTTTGGTGAGTTGGTACAAGTTTGGTGAAGGGAACGTGAGGGCGATGGGAACGGGAAGCGAGGGCGACGGGAAGGGGAAGCGAGGGTCCAAGATCCCCCCATGCAATGCCATGGACCCACGGCATGGCATTAACCAAGTAGCAATCATTGCGCATGCCTTGGACTACGCCCCCTCCTGCTACAGCCCCGTTCGCATGTTCCGTGAAACAACAACTGCGAAATCCCGTGCTACAGCCGGGCGCCAGGCACTCACGGTGCCACAGCCGGGGACGAGCACGCGGCGGATGGAGGGCGGCAGGTGCAGCGGCGACCCCTCTTGAGCCGCCACGAGCGCCGCTACAGCCGGCGTCACGCCGCCCAGGTCCCACGGAGTCGTGCTCGCCTGCCACGCCTTGTCCCACCCGCCTGGCGCCCGGGCGCGGGGGAGGGGGAGGAATGAAATTTTGGGTTGGGTTTTCCCTGAGGAATGCGGAGGGGTGCACAGCGGCGAGTTGAGGCAATTGGGGGTGGGGGGCGGAGAGGAGCGAGAGTCGAGGACGTGTAATCAGCCACGTTAGCGCAAATGCACCCAAAATGATTGATGCGCCTTGGCGTGTGGATGATGGAGGGCAAACAGCGCAGACGCGCAGACACGGGCGGACATGATTGGGCCTTTCGCGACGGCGTGCGTCGTAGCAGTCTTCGCACAGTCCCAGTCGTCAGCGGCGGCCGGGAATCCCAGTCCCCATGCGTTCGTCCCAAGGGTTGGAGAGAGGCTCACCGACGGGGTCGTCGGCCAGCAGCTGCCGAAACTCGTTCATCCCCGGAATGCTCTTCTGCGCGTCGAACGCCAGCACCTCCGACTGCGCGCCACGCGCGGCGGCCGCTGCCCCTTCCGCCGGAGTAGACGCGTGCTGAGTCATGCCGCGTGCGAGGATGCTCGCGGCTATTGCGCGAAAGGGATGTGCGGGAGACGCGAAACGATTAATCACCGAGCCCTTGCGGAAAAGGGATTGTTAGACGAGGGATGCCCGCTACGGTATCATCCTCCGCTGGACAGCTGTAAGGATCTTGCGAAAACAAAAATCCTGGCCCCCAAAACATGCCCGCACGTGGAATCCACGTCGTGGAGTGTCGAGCAATGCCCGTCATGCAGGAAACAAACGAGCTCCTTGCGTGTCAACCGGCATCACCTCCGAATATGTCGCGAGCGACCTAGGTCGCAACCTATCACGGAACCCCGCAGCCCCTACTTACCGGCCTACATCACCTAACGACCGTCAAACCTTCGCCACCTCGACAGGTTCCCCTCCCTTGACATCGTTTCTGCGCCAGGTAAGTTGCTGCCCCCCCTGGCCCAGCCCACTCGCGACGTCTAACTTCGGGCACTGTTCCAGTATCCTGTCCTGTTCCAGTATCGCCACGCCACGACACGTCTCGCCCCTGACGGCTGCAACCACTAGTCACCACCATCCCACAAATCTATGAAAGGATTCCGCGATGGGGGTGTAGTCTAGACTGGGCTATGCCAAAAAAAACTGCCGGCGAGGCAATTGCTAGACACGTCCAGACTACATTTTTTAGGGGGTTATATATTTTCCACTGTATGAATCCGCGATATTGGCAAAATGGTCATGTATTTCCAATTTCCACGTCGAGCTTGTTGTGGACATGCCAGGGAGGTACACTCAATCGAACAATGAGCTTGCTCTACAACTAATCTAGATCTGGAAAGTCCGAAATTGTGAACTTTTAAGCTATTAATTGTGGGCTTTTTACATAAAAGGGTTGGTTTTTTGTTGATCATTGCTTGTATCCACACTAAAATTCCTTTTAAAGACTGCCTCAACGAAGACATGAGATAAAAATGTCACGTTTCAGGTTCATTCAACATGGATATTTGGAAATATGAATCCTTAGGTTATTTTAGGGCGTGTTCCTATGGCCTCATATCAGGAAACCTCGTATCAAGAATGTACCTTTTGCCTGGGAAAACTAGCGAGAGGTTTTGGGTTTAGGGGAATTTTCAGTGTGAGCCTGATACGAGGTTGTCTTGATACGAGGATAGGAACACGCTCTCAGGTGGCTGATTATTTTTATCCTGTATTCTGTTGGCTTCCTTGTCATCCCTGCCCTCGTCACACTTTGGATGCTGCAGCTGCTCGCACCCACTTGGCCAACTGCTCCTTGCCCTGCACACCCCAACCATACACACGCACCCACCATGCACCCACCCACACCCACACCCACAACACACCCACCTCCCCTCCGTCACACACACACATGCTTGCACGCACGAACACGGACACAACCACACACACAGAGGCAGGTCAGTGGGGCGCACATGCAATGAGCCCAAGACGGAGTGGGCAACACGCAGAGCAATGGCGATCCATGCACTCGTGCACATGCAAGGATCCGGCAATCGAGTGGGCAACAAACAGAGCACTAGGGACCCGTGTCCCCGTGCACACGCAGCCCGCCAGGCGTACCTGTCTGGGCGGCACACTGACCTGTCTGGGCGGCACACTGACGGTGGGCAGATCCTCTGCCGTGAAGCCCAGCGGCTCCAGCACCTCCGCATAGCTGCAGGGGCCGCAAGTGGGGGGTGGGGGGGGCAGGCAATGGCGGCATGAGGGGTCGGTGGTGGTGGCGAGTGCATCAGGACAGGGAGCGGAGAGAGGAGGGAGGAGCGAAGGGGAGGTGGGGAACAGAAGTGCGGAGGCCAAGGATCGGGAGGCGAGGGATGGGACAGGCAGGAAGGGAAGAGGAGAAAGAAATGGCAGTACAGCGAGCGCTGCATAGGGGCGAGCAGGAGGAGCAGGGGGGAGGGGGGAAGGGGGACAACAGGGGATGTGACAAGCGGGGGGGACACGGGGGAACAAGGGGGACAGGTAGAACAGGGGGGAAAGGGGAGAGATTATGGAAAGGGTGGACAGGGAAGAGAGGCGGGAGAGGGGCGAGGGAGGACACGGGGAGAGGAGGGGTGCACCTGTCCTTGGAGACGGCATAGGGTGGGCCGCCCTCGTGTCCATCGATCTGCAGGCCAGGCGCACGCAGCGAGGGACAGACACACACACAGCCGCGCGCCGTGAGCACACAGCAGCCACTTGGTTTTGGCCATTGGGAGCACACGAGGGTGCATTCATGCGTGGAGGGAACACGAGGGCACACATGAACATTGAATGATAGGCGTGCAGGGATACGCATGGTGGAGGGTGCATGAATACGCACGGGGAACATGAGAGGGTGCAGAGATACGCACGGGGAACATGAGAGTGAAGAGCACCCCGTGTGGTGCGAGCAGCTCCGCTGTCTTGGCGGCCCACTTGCCCCTCAGTGATGGCGGCAGCGCACAGAAGAACCTGCAGGCAGGGAGGGCCGTGGAGAGGGACACGGGGGCATGGCCGGATGGGGACGCGAGGGCGTGAGCAGCAGGGCAGGAGCGATAGGGCATGCGGGCATGGAGAGGGCGTGGATGCGGGAGAGGGGGCCAGGATAGGGATGTGCTCTCAGCACAGGTGGAGAATGGCACGCAAGACAGACGGGAGCGATTGAGATGCGCGGCACACCACAGGGGAACGGAACGCAGCAGCGGAGGAAAGGCAGGTGCAGCAGCAGGTGTGGCAGCAGGTGTTTGGCATGCAAGGGGTGAGAGGCAGAGGGGCGAGAAGCTCACGTGTAGTCAAAGATGGCATGGTAGGGTTGTAGTGGGCGGTACTCAAAGAAATCAGCACACTCAAACGCCATCGCCGCCCTGTTGCCCGCCCCCTCCACCCGCTGAGAGCAGCAGCAGGTTGAGTGTTGACAGGGATGAGAAGCAGGGGGGAAAGAGTGTTGAAAGGGGTGAGAAGCAGGGGGGGAAGAGTGTTGCAATGGATGAGAAGCAGGGGGGGAAGAGTGTTGAAAGGGGTGAGAAGCAGGGGGGGAAGAGTGTTGAAAGGGGTGAGAAGCAGGGGGGGAAGAGTGTTGAAAGGGGTGAGAAGGTAGAGAAGGTTACGCGGGTAGAATTTGAGCAGCAGGGCAGCGGAGCCAGCAAGGGGATGGGCGAAGAAGGGGAAGGGCGAATGGGCGGCAGGGATCAAGCAGCATGAGGGGAGTGCGTTATTGCGCGGCCATGTCACGCGCGCCCACCTTCTCTGCACGCGCCACAGCAGATGGAGCAATGTCAAGGCCCGTCGCCTCCCTGCCATTCGATGCAAACGCCTCCACGTCGTACCCCTGCCATGCCATGCCATGCAAATACATCCAACATCACCCCGTGCCATGCCATCATGCCATGCCATGGCATCCAAACCGTACCATGGCATCCAGAACCTCCCCATGCCATGCCGTGCCATGGACCCACGTGATAGCATGCGGTGATGTGCCAAGGGCATTTTAGAAAATCAGCCAAAGAGCAATCACGGCACATGCCTTGGACTCTCCCCCCTCTTGCTACAGCCCGGTTCACATCTCCCATAAAACACCACTGTGCACTCCAGTGCTACAGCCGCCCACAAGGCACTCACGGTGCCACTGCCGGGGACGAGCACGCGGCGGATGGAGGGTGGCAGGTGCAGCGGCGACCCCTCTTCCGCCGCCACGAGCGCCGCTACAGCCGGCGTCACGCCGCCCAGATCCCACGGTGTCGTGCTCGCCTGCCACGCCTTGTCCCACCCGCCTGGCACCAGGGCGCGGGGGAGGAACGAAAATTAGGGTTGGGTTTTCCCAGAGGAATGCGGAGGGGTGCACAACGGCGAGTTGAGGCGATTGGGAGTGGTGGGCGGAGTGGAGCGAGAGGCGACGATGGAGGGGGCAATCAACACACACCAGCGCCGGGGTACCATAAGCAATCTCCACAAAACGATTCGGCGCGCCTTGGGGTGCGAATTATGGAGGCAAACAGCGCAGACGCGCTGAAACGGACGCAGACAGGGCGGAAGGATTATTGAGCCTGTGCGACGGCGTGCGTCGCAGCAGTCATCGCACAGTCCCAGTCCCCGGCGGCGGCCGGAAATCCCAGTCCTCGCACAATCCCAGTCCCCTACGTTCGCCCCAGGAATTGGAGAGAGGCTCACCGACGGGGTCGTCGGCCAGCAGCTGGCGCACCTCCATCATCCCCGGAATGCTCTTCGGCGCGTCGAACGCCAGCACCTCCGACTGCGCGCCTGGCGCGGCGTCCGCTCCCCCCTCCGCTGGAGTGGACGCGTGCTCAGTCATGCCGCGTGCGAGGATGCGGCCCGCAGACGAATAGAATTCCGGCAATTGCGCGGACGGTTGTGCCGAAGGCGCGAAACGATCAATTACCGAACCCTTGCGGAAACGGGATTTTTTAGATGAGGGATGCCCGCGACGGTAGAATTCTCCGGATACGCAAGGACCGGACGAAAAGATGGACAGATGGAAATTGCTCGCGGAGCGACAGCTACCAGAGGCAGAGGGGAACCTAGCGAAGGCGACGCGGCAATAATAGAAGGATGAGGCGGGATGGATTAGGGCTAGCATTGTGAGGTCGTGATGTGGACTTGGGGCTTTGGATGGGCAACCCCTAGAAGCACGCGAAATCCAGCCTTGCGCGAGGGCTGTGAAACAGCGTAACGGTTTGTACAATTTCGCTAAACTCAGACATGTCGCGAAAGGTGGGCCCGCTAGGATTCTCCATTGCTCGGACTTGGGGGAGTGGGGAAATGTGAGGGTTTTAATGCGTACATTATTATAGATCAAATTCAAGAAATGCCCAGGTCATGCAAGACAGGATCCTGAGCTTGTTACCGTCGGAAAACATACCCTGTAAATTCAGTATTTAGCTGAGACTGACACTTTTGTTTCATGCCGATAGGGTGATATCCTAACTACCTTGACCGTGGTCAGCATGCGCGTTGGAACCAACAAACTTTACAGTGAAGCGGGTTGCTGATATTATGAGGAAGGGACCAGGAAATGCGAGATGACCCAGTCGAAGGGGCCATCCAACACAAAGGCCAAAATAGCTGTGACGCTGATCTGAACCACGACAGAAGTTGCCTGATTTCTTTTCTTTCTGTGGAGTCGGGTCGCATTTTGTGTTTCCATTCCACTCCCCAGTGATGGCTGACGTACACTTGCACAGCACAGTAGCCTTCCAGTGTTCTTGGAAAATTGCACTCAGTGAAATTGCGGAATCTCTTCGTCCAGCCAATGAAGGAAGGCTCATTTCAACCGGGCCAGTCATTGAAGGGCAGTCTGATTGTCGTTTACGGTGACAGCTCACCACGCCTGACCTCGTCAACGCTCATCCGCTGGTTTATGTGGAAGCCACATCAAAGAAATTATCATCTTTACCTTGCTGTGTTTAGAGCCAATACATGAGAGCCATGTCAAGAATTGCCGAAGATATCACCTGCGTTAGTCATGAATGCTATGGAGTAGCCCTAACCACTAACATCTATTTTCCATGTCCCGCTGGCGGATCGTAGGGAGTCCCGCGACACACGGGATGCCCCTAATCATTCGTTTCTTACAGCCTGATTCTGGTGCCTGTCACAACAAGAGAAACATTGCATCCACGTCATCCGAACCGCACCACACACACACCTCACTGCTCGCAGCCTTCACAGAAATTGCGATTCGGTTGCCATCCTCAGTGAGTTCATTTCTTGCAGCCCAGTCTATGAAACATGGTTGCTTGCGCCACAGCAACCTCATGTGCTTCGCCTGCTCGAGTGGTGCAGGCACAACCAGTCTGTCTCATCAGCCTCAGCTTGCAGTGCCAGCGGCGTGCTGCGGAGCACTCGTGCGATGCATCCGTGGCTCAAGCAACTGGACTTCGCTGTTCATATATCTGTCATCATTTTCCGGAAACTTGGGCGAATGCTTGGCTGCTCGGGTCCAGAACATTTAGCGTGAGCGTTCAGAACATCATTTTTGAATCTGCTCGCACATTTTTTAGCTTGGCAAGCGTTGTTTACTATTAGCATCTATAGGGGGCTTACTTCGACATAGGGATGCAGCAGCCATCAGCTTCTCTCTTCGTATACGCCTGGAGGCGGAGAGCGCGTGAGGCGCATGGATGAAGCCGTGGCATTGCGACAACGACGGGCCCGCGCGAGTGGAAGTCATAAAGCGAATTATTGAGTACGACCCACGACATCCGCTCAACCGCTCCAGTGTGTTCTACATATGCGTCTATCAAGTCGCTTCGTTTCCGAAGCTTTCTCGCGAGAAATTTATCGCTTTTAAAAGCGGCATCCGTGCACCTTTCTGATGCCCCCTATTATTCGTGGTAAACACGGGTCGACTATTCGTGTTCTAACCGCGGCAGTGGCTCCGTGTGCTGGCAGTCACGCGGCAACGATCCACGAGGAGGCGACAGTGAGCAGCGCGGTGTGGCGGGCGGCGCTGCCAAGCGTGGTGGTCCGACTCGAAGACACGCTCTACTGCCGCGCCTCCTCGCTCGTACGCTCTCTTTCACAGCCCGCATTCAGTGCATTCATTTTGAGCTGGCTTTTCTCACCGCAAGCATTGAAGCGGCCATTTGACATATGTCAAATGGCTTGCGGTGCACGGTTCGTGGTGTGCGGCTCATGATGATGTGTGCTTCATACCTCCGTGTGGTCGCGCAGAAGGAGTATTCGGAGCAGCGCACGCTAGCGCCGCGGCTGACGGCGGCGTTGGAGGCGGTGATCGGGCGCACGGAGCGCAACGACCGCCACTACCTCGCGCACGGCCGCTGGGACCCCGCGCCCGCCTCACCCGCCTCCCCCGCAGCCTCCGCGCTTCCGGCGCCGTCTCCGAAACAGCCTGTGGCACAGCAAGGCGAGCGGCGTCTCCTCCTTCCGTGCGTGGAAGGTACTTTCCGTTCCTGCGAATGCGCCGTTCGTGTTCTCAAGTTGCGTCCATTTGATAAGCGCGTCTGTTCCCCTTCGTGTGCCGACGAGTGCAGGGGTGATTCACCACCGGTCTCCTGCTGCTTGGGAGCGCGGCGTTGTCGGACAACGACGAAACTCGCCTCCCTCCCATGCCGCGTGTTGTTTGTCGTTTCAGCGTCCCTCGCGCTCTTCCCTCAAGCGAAGCCCCTATCACCTCATTCAACCAGCGTCGCTCACTGCGCCTTCTCCCGCCGCGCCCTTCGCCAGATCGCACCCGGCCGAGGCACCCCTCGCATCCCGCCGGCTGCCGCGAGGATCCCCCACGGCAGCAGCAGCAACAGCAGCAAGCGACAGAGCGCGGCGAGGGCGCGGACGGGCGGAGCACGGGGGGGAATGGCGAAGAGGGAGACGCGAGAACCGGACCTTCATGGCATCGCCAGCGGCAGCAGCAGCCCTGCCTTGCCTCTGCGCCCCCGCCTCCCTCACACACTGCCTGTGGCCATGGCGCCTGTGCGCCCCACCCTGCATCCTGCCAGCACAGCAGTCCCTGCCCTGCCCGCCTTGCCACCACCGCACAGCGCACACGCCTTCCACTCGCTCCCTTCCATGCCACCCCCAATCCCCCAGGCGCAGCACAGTATGGTTCCGCCGATTCCCCAGGCGCAGCACAGTATGGTTCCGCCGATTCTTCAGGCGCAGCACATCATGGCACGGCCACCTGTGCTGATGCCGCCACTGCCACATCACAGCCAGACGCACAGCACCTCCAACCACGGCGCCTCCCTCCAAACGGTAGGGTGCAGCACGCTGGCACCGCGCCCTCAGCACAGGGAGAACGAGTGCGTCGGGGCGGGTGTAGCGCCGGTGCCAGGAGGCCTGCAGCCGTTCCCTCATGCTCAGTCCCCGGCCCAGCCACTGATCGCTGCTACCTCACCGCCACTGCCCTCGTCACTGCCGCACGGCGAGCCTGCAGCAGCAGGGCGGGCGCAGAGTGGAGTGAAGAGGCGGCTGCCACATGATGCTGCGGCCGGGCGGCTCCTATCGCCATCCCTCCGCCCCCTAGCTCTCACTGCACATAGTGCCTTGCCACCTGCCGCCCACGCACCTGCCGCCCACGCACCTGCCGCCCACGCACCTGCCGCCCACGCACCTGCCGCCCATGCACCTGCCGCCCATGAACCTGCCGCCCACGCACCTGCCGTCTATACACGTGCCGCCCACGCACCTGCCAATGCAGCTGCCCTGGCGCCATCAGCCTCAGGGTCGTTTGCCTGTTCCCCTTGCGAGCCCTCTCCCCGGTCAGGCGTGGATGCCTCCACTCCGGCTCTGCCCATGTCTCGCTCCCTGCTCTCCCCGTCCGCCCACCTCATGCAAGCTCACCTTGACAGGTTGCACCTGGAGCAGGCTGTATCTGCCGCACGCTTACCTGTCACAGGGACTCAGTATGGGGGTCAAGCAGTGTGTGCAGCCCAGGCTGCAGGGCATGCAGGGCCGCCAGGCAGCCTCATGGACCATGTCATGCGCCTGCTGCCCCGCTCCCATCCGCTTCAGACGCCTGCACCAGTGGCCTCACACCACGTGGCAGGGATGCACTCGGCATCTGCACCTGCAGTGGGTGCAGGTTTGGCTTCGTCTCGGGGGTCAGTGGCAGGACATACTCTAGAGGCGATTCAACAGGCCCTGCGACAACACCTGTCCGCCACCGCCCCTGCTGCCGGCGCCGCATCTCTCTCCACGGCCACAAGGGTGCATGTTAGAGTCCCCCCCATAGCCAGCGGACCACTAGGAAGGACAGTTCCTGACACTGCAGCAACTGCACTCAACCACGAGTCCCCATCCAATGTCTCCTCCTCCATGCCTTTTCTGCGCCCTGCTTCTGGTCCGGCTAACGACCACCACATCAGTCAATATGCGCCGGTCGGTCATGGGAATCCCCGTGATGGAATGGGTTTCCATGATAGAGGGATTGAATGTAAAGTTGAGGATAACAAGCAGATACATGGGGACAGGAGAGATGAGGAGGATGACATAAGCTCGCATGAAGTCCCTCGCCTTTTTGGAGTTCCGCTGCGCCAGAAGACATCTAGAAATAATTCAGCTAGCTAGTTCTCTGTGCTATTTAGGAGATGATAGAAATAGGAAGATAATTTCAGATGGTATTTGCCGATGTAGCGCCAATTTTGACACTGCAGTGCACAATGCCTTTAGGGCGTGTTACATTTTCTAAAAGAGGTAAACGTCTGGACAACAGTCCGAAAACGGTTCGGATGGCGAATATCGGACGGTCCGAGTCCAATGTCCAGACTGAGCCTCGTCCGGACGTCGTTTATGTTTTTTTTTCACACTTACGAAATGTAAAATACTAACGAGACTGTAACCGGGGCAACAACGTCATAACGAGATAGGTAATGTAAGGAATTTTCCCAATTCCTTACTGAGTCACACTGTACGCGTACAGCCCCAACTTTCGGAGTTCCAGGCTCGGTCCGCTGACCTCGCCCGCCGAACCATCAACGCGTCGCCTTCGGGTCTTCCCAACCCCGAACCTGCTCCTGACCTTTCGCGGTCCCGCAACCTCGGCCTAGCTAGTTCTCGCTATATAAGTTCTAGGCTTCATTATTCAGTCAGTAGTTGTTATCACTTCCGCGTTATTGAATCATGCGCACTCTTCTTCATTACAACTCATAACACTTGGTATCAGAGCTACTTTCCTAGGTTACCCTCACGTTTCCGGGGTAGTTTGTGTAAGGGGAGCGATAGACTTAGTGGGCTGCAAAGCGGTCGGCCTGTGAAATAGATACGATTATTTCACTCCGACTACGATAGCGTTTGCGCCTTCACTAAACATCATAAAAATCGCTAACCATCCCCTGCCCGTCCGACGAAGCCTGCGAAATATGGACCAGGCGGAGTTGAACGAGTTTATGCAACAGTTCCGGGCGATGCAGGCCAACATGCAGACGATGTCTGAGGAGGTCGAACGCCTGAAGAAGGAAAACGCCGAACTACACCAGGCGCGTGGTGAAGCGCGCCAGGAGTCGCCCATCGTGGATGAAGCAAGTAGTAGCTCCACGCCGAACGAGGCCGTCTTCAGTGAGCTCGAAGGCTCCATGGATGCTGCAGAAGAAGGGCGGGCACAACAGCAACAGTCGCAAGCATTGCCAACACGTGCACCAGCGACATCAGCGGCAGCAACTGTGAAGATTAGAAGGTAGATAAGTTTAGAATGAAGAAGAAGAGGGGGTTCACTAGAAAGCAGCAGGATACATATAGGAAACCCTAAGGGGTTGTACTCGCTATAGAGTACCCCACTGCAGGCTAGAGAACAATGACATTCTGACACACCCCCATAGCCAAAGTGGGGTGTAATCAGCAGAGCAAGCAAAGCAGAACAAGCTCAGGGTGGATCACAATGTCACCACACATTCTGAGCACAAGTACAAGAAGCAATAGTTTAAAGTTCACAATTATGAGCAAAGCTAGAGGCTATCGCAGAGGGCAAGTGAGGAGGAGGAGGCGAGAGTGAGAGGAGAGGAGATAGGAGGCGACGGCTGAAGTTGCAGACACACGGGCAACAGGAGTCACACTGGCACAGCGGCTACCGGAACAACGCTCCGGACTACTGGAGTAACTGGCTCCGCGGCTAAAAGTAGCGGCAGACGAGCAACGGACCCACGGGCGACTGGCACAGCTGGCTGCGACTGGGCTACCGGAGCAACTCCCCGGACTATAGGTGCTGCTGGCGACACGACGACAACCTCAGTTCAACCTCCCCAAACAGTCCCACTCCCCCTGACACACACCCCCTGCTTCACCCCTAGCTCCACTCCCCCTTCACCCCCCTTAGTACCACTCCGACGGCTCCAACAGGTCCACCCCCCTCAGCGGCAGCTGCAGCACTGGGAGACGGAGGAGGAGGAGGAGCAGGGGACGGCACACAGAAGCTGCACCCCCATACCCCCCACCCCCAAACCCTAATTCAGGAGAACGGGCAGCAGCAGGGGTGGGGCGCCATCAGAAGCACGGGGGACAGCGGGCAGCGCAGGGGCAGCGAAGAACGGGCCGCCCACGGGCCTGGCACAGCCGCCCGAACCGCGCGCAGGCGGCCCGAGCCGCGCGCGGGCCTGGCGCAGCCCGTACGGGCCGCGCGCGGGCCTGGCGCAGCCCGTACGGGCCGCGCGCGGGCCTGGCGCAGCCCGTACGGGCCGCGCGCAGGCTGTACGAGCCGCGCGCAGGCCACGACGGGCGACAGGGGGCGACGCGCGGGTCCCCGTCGCCCGTCGCAGCGCCTCCCGGGAGCGACGCGCGGAGTGACGGGGCAGAAACCCGCCGCGCGCCTCGGGGCGCACGGCGGGCAGACAACCGCCGCGCGCCTCGGGGCGCACGGCGGGCAGAAAACCGCCGCGCGCCTCGGGGCGCACGGCGGGCAGAAAACCGCCGCACGCTCCGAGCGCGCGGCGGGATGAAAAATCCGTCGCACGCCACGGGGCGTGCGACACAGAGAGTGGCAGTAGCAGCGGAAGCAGTGAGGTGGTGAGCCCACCCACAGGATCGACCCAAGGGGATCGACCTGCTCTGATAGCATGTGAAGATTAGAAGGTAGATAAGTTTAGAATGAAGAAGAAGAGGGGGTTCACTAGAAAGCAGCAGGATACATATAGGAAACCCTAAGGGGTTGTACTCGCTATAGAGTACCCCACTGCAGGCTAGAGAACAATGACATTCTGACAGCAACAACTCCAGCGACTATGACAGCCTCAACAACTGTCAAGATCAAACCGACGAACCCACCACCATTCAACCCGAGTGACAAGTTTGTCACTGTTTCTGCATGGTTGTTTGGCGCGGAGTTGTTCTTTAATGCTGCGATGATTAACGACGATGCCACCCGCATTAATTTTGCAGTTTCACTGTTACGAGGACCTGCGTTGGAATGGTGGCGACGCACGCTTCAAACCGAGGGGACTTCGGCAGGGACAACACGTGCGAACGACGGGACCTCGACACCTGTCACACAACGAGCAGCTTCAATTTTCGGAACGGCCACGATACGCACATGGAAGGAGTGGGGCGCCGCCTTGCGAGCCAGGTTCGAGCACATCTCCGCCTCGGATTCTGCCCGCATGAAGCTGCGTGCCTGGAAGCAGCTGACTTCGGTCCAAGACTACACCAGCGCGTTCTGCAACTTGGCTGACCAAGTGGACGATATGAGCGACGCGGAGCGGATGGATCGCTATGTGGCGGGCCTGAAATACGAAATTCAATCTGAGGTCCGACGAACGCGGCCATGCAGCTTTAACGACGCTGTCCGGGAAGCCGAGTCAACGGATGCACTGATGCAGTGGGCGAGATCGAGCTCCCGGGAGGGCCCTCGATTTCGTGGATCGACGCAGCAGCCCACGATCAACGGCATGGATGCGCCAAACCGACCCATCGGGCCGTGCTTTGCATGCAACCAGCTGGGCCACCTGAAAAGAGACTGCCCGAAGCTGAAGCAGGGGAAAAGGAACAACGGAGAAGGGTCGGGAAAAGATGCGAGTCAGTAGCAGACGGGCGCCCTGCTGACGAGACCCTGTCGCCCGACAATCACCATCCACACCGAGTTGTGGTACCGATCCGAGCAATCGACCGCAATCGGACGAATAACGTGGGTGAACACGTGGACCACCCTGTGCTGGCAGTAGGGAGGGTTAACGGCCATAAAATAAAAATATTTGTTGACGGTGGGGCTAGTCACAGCCTCATCAACCTGTCAACAGCCAAAAAAATTGGGGTAAAGCTGGACAGATGTCTGCCGGAGATTGACGCAAGGCTCGTGGACGGAACACCGCTGGCGATCCGAGATGAAGCGCGACAAGTTCGGATGAAATGTGGTGACAATTTCGGGTTCGGCATGAAGATGCTGGCGACAACATTGAACGGCTGCGATGTGCTGCTGGGGCGAGACTGGCTGCAACGATTCAATCCAACGATCGACTGGACAACGGGGGCATGCACTGTGCGAGGAAATACAGGGCAGACAACACTTCCGACATGGACGGACCCGGAGCCTGTGACGACACGTGTCAACGCCGTCACCATGCGGCGAGCGATCAACAAGGGGGCCAGAGGCTACGCCGTACACCTGTACGAGGTAGCAGCCACCGAAAAAGTCGCCGACATTGACAAGCTCTGCGAGGCAGTCCCTGCGGAACTGGCAGGCATCATCCGGAAGTATCCCGAAATTTTCGCGGATGACCTACCCAATGGCTTGCCACCTCAGCGACCAGAAGATCACAAGATACAGCTGGAGCCCGGCGCACAACCTACTGTTCGAACGCAGTGGCGACTCAGCCAACCGGAGCTCGACGAATTGAGAAGCCAGCTGGATTACCTCCTCGCCAAAGGATTTATCCGGCCGAGCACGTCACCATTCGCAGCGCCAATACTGTTCACGCCGAAGAAGGACGGAGGCCTACGCATGTGCATTGATTACCGGGCGCTGAATCGGGTCACGATAAAGTCGCGTTACCCGATCCCGCGAGCGGACGACCTGCTGGACCAACTTCGCGGGTCTCGCTATTTCTCGAAAATCGACCCGCGAGGAGGCTACCACCAAATTCGCGTGTTCGCCGACGACTGCCCGAAGACCGCTTTTCGCACACGCTACGGTAGTTACGAGTACACTGTGATGCCATTCGGATTGACAAACGCGCCCTCGACGTTCCAGCTGACCATGAACAGGGTGTTCCGGGACATGCTGGATAAAAAAGTCATCGTCTACCTCGACGACATCCTGGTGTACAGCAAGACGCAAGAACAACACTTTGAGGATCTGGAGGAGGTGTTCCGGCGCTTACACCAAAATCGGCTCATTACGAAGGGCTCTAAGTGCGAGTTCCTAAAGCCGGAGCTGGAGTTCCTGGGGCACGTGGTTTCGGGAGAAGGCATTAAAATTGACCCTCGCAAGGTGGACGCAATCGCTAAGTGGGAACCACCGACCAACATCACCGAGCTGCAGAGTTTCCTGGGATTCGTGAATTACGTCCGCCGCTTCGTACCCAATATGGCGGGGGTAACCACACCCCTAACCGACCTCCTGCACAAGACAACCATTTTTCAGTGGGGGGAGAGAGAACAGTTGGCTTTCGACGACCTCAAAAACATTTTGAGTTCACCCCCTCTCCTCCGCCTCGCCGACCCATCTCGACCGTTCGAAGTCATCACGGACGCCAGCGATTTCGCCATCGGCGCCGTCCTTCTACAGGATTTCGGCAAAGGGCTGCAACCCATTGCGTACGAGTCACGCAAAATGCAGCCACCCGAGCGCAACTACCCGGTCCACGACAAGGAGATGCTGCCCTTCGTCCACGCGTTTCGAACCTGGCGCTGCTACTTAACGGGAGCCGACGTGACGATACGAACCGACCGCAAATCACTACAGTACATGCGAAGCCAACCGACGCTCAACCCGCGACAAATCAGGTGGCTGGACTACCTTGAATCCAACTTCACCTACACCATCACGTACAAGAAAGGCGCCAACAACATCGCCGACGCCCTGACCCGCCCATCAATGCAAACAGCAGTAGTACTTATCGCCCATTCCAACCCGCTATTATCGGGACTATTCACCCACGGCTACACGACCGACCGCTTCTTTAAGCGAAACCTACACCACCAGGCCACAACACAGCATGGGATTTATTACCTAAAAGCCGGTACGAACAGGGTTTGGGTCCCGTCATACCGACCCTTAAGAGAGTTGCTGACGCAGGAGGTTCATGACTCTAACCTCTCCGGGCATTTCGGCATCGACAAAACACTGAAGCTGCTGCAGCGGAATTATTACTGGCCCGACATGCTGTCGGACGTGCAGCGCTACGTGACAACCTGCCCGACCTGCCAAGCCATGAAGTCGTCCCGACAACGACCAGCTGGACTGTTGCAACCCCTCGAGCCACCTGGACGACCGTGGCAACAAGTGACGATGGATTTCGTCACGGGACTGCCAGCTGGCGCAAGCGACAACGACTCGGTTTTGGTCGTCGTCGACCGACTAACGAAAATGGCACATTTCGCACCATGTCGCACGACGATCACAGCCGAAGAAACTGCAAAGCTGTTCATCTCCACCGTCGTACGCCTACACGGGTTACCTTCGGCGATCATCAGCGATCGAGACCCGAAATTCACGTCGAAGTTCTGGCAGGAGACGTGGGCACAGTACGGCACACGCCTGCAGTTTTCGTCGTCTTACCACCCGCAAACTGACGGTCAGACAGAGAGAACCAATCAGACCATGGAGCAGCTGATACGGACCAACTGCCCCGACATGGCCAAATGGGAAGACTCACTTCCCATGCTGGAGTTCGCGTTTAACAACGCACCCTCCGCCACGACCAACCAATCGCCATTTTTTCCTAAATTACGGGACGGACCCCGTGGTACCCTCATCAACGACCCCTGACAACCCGGTCCCTCGGTCCCAGCAATTCGTCACGGAACTACAGGCAGCCCGTGACAAAGCAGCAGAATTTATCCGAAAAGCAAATACGGTCGCTAGCCGTAACGCTGATAAGCATCGAAGGGATTTACCCTTCCTCGACGGGCAGATAGTCCTTCTGGACACGAAGAACCTTCGACTGCCCCAACCAGCAAAACTTCGTCCCCGTTACGTGGGCCCGTTTCGCATTCTCAAAATGTTAACACCTGTCACGGTGAAACTACTACTGCCGGATGATTGGAAAATTCATGACGCATTCCACGTCAGCCTGCTGCGACATTTCGCACCACGGTCATCCGATATCGCACGACCCAGTATCGCTCCAAGTGTCCGCCCAGTGGCAGATCCGACACTCGAGCCATGGAAGATCCTCAACCACCGAGTCAATCTGACGGCCACGGGACGCCACGTCGTCTTCCTGCTTCGCTGGAAGGATCGCACGAGCGACGATGACACGTATGTTGCCGCGGACTCGCTACAAGGACACCCGATTCTGCAGGATTATTTGACTCGCCGGCGTGTCCCGGATATTCACCACCTTTCTTAAAAGGGGGGGTAGTGTAAGGAATTTTCCCAATTCCTTATTGAGTCACACTATACGCGTACAGCCCCAACTTTCGGAGTTCCAGGCTCGGTCCGCTGACCTCGCCCGCCGAACCATCAACGCATCGCCTTCGGGTCTTCCCAACCCCGAACCTGCTCCTGACCTTTCGCGGTCCCGCAACCTCGGCCTAGCTAGTTCTCGCTATATAAGTGCTAGGCTTCATTATTCAGTCAGTAGTTGTTATCACTTCCGCGTTATTGAATCATGCGCACTCTTCTTCATTACAACTCATAACAGGTAACCTCTGAGCGACTCGCAGAGTCGTATTCGTCGGCCAGTGTAAACGCGTTACTGTTACGTCCGTCCGTTTATCGAACGGTACAAGTCCGGACGATTTGGCAGGGCAATTAATGCAAAAAGTTCCATCGGCGGTCCGAACGTTAACGACGTCACATGAAATCTAACGAAGATCTACGAAATGTGTAACCACTAAAATGTCCGGACGATGGACCGTCCGGACTGGCAAAACTAGAAAATGTAACACGCCCTTATGTCGATGATATCGAGCCTCACTTGTCGGTGACGCAGTGAAGAAATGAGGGCTCGCCACATGTCTGTCAAGATTCACAGTGCCCCTCTTTTGGTTTTTTTTGTCGTGCGTGCCAGCTGGTTTCCTCCTTTCCCCCAACCCCAACCCAACACAGGACTGCCCTGCGCATCCGTCCACCCGCGCAAGGCACCAGCCCCCCTCAAGTCCCAAATTCCAATCCCAAGGCTATGAATTTATTTCTTGAGAATTTTTGCTCAGCAGCTCTCCTCACACCTCCTCGGGGCATTGTCACACATTCTGAACATTTCTCCTTTCCCAGAGTTTGTTCGGTGAAAGCTTGAATCGCAATGAACGGGAGCGATGCCTCGGGATCTGCCACCGCAGCAGCCGCAGGTGATACACCTGTACCGCCTGCCACGTCACCGGGGACCGACAGGCGCACTGTAGCGCTGGGTGCGCTGGCGGTGCTGCCCGACGAGGTGATCGACAACATTATCGGACGGCTGGGAACCAAGGATCTCATGGCCGCCGCTTGCGTCAGCAGGCAAGTCCCTTTCTCCGGCCGTCGTCAACCCCCGTTACAATCACTAGCCGCGCAACGAGGCGCTTAATCACGACCTGTCATTCCCGCAATACCGTCGCTCCCCTTCCCCCCCGTTCCGCTCCCCCCTCCCCCCGTGTATCGGCGCGCAGCGTGCTGTACGTGTTCTGCATGGAGGAGCCGACGTGGCTGGCGGCGTGCTTCCGCGAGTACAAGGGCGAGGTGCTGCGCTTCGACCGCTCGTGGCGCCAGACCGTCCTCAATAAGTGCGCCGCGGGAAACGGGGGAGGGAAAAAGGGGCGAAGGGAAGGAGGGAAGGTGGGGATTAAGCGCAGGGCTGCGGTAAGGGGTCGAATTGGGGACGGGAGGAGGGTGGGGCGTGCGGGGTGGAAGCGAGTGCAGGTATGATGGTTGCAGGAAGCGGGGCGCTCTTAGACCGACGGACGTATGGCTCCATCTCATCTCTCCACCAATCATGCGACTCCGTGCCTCGCCTCATTGCCGCCTCACTGCCGCCCATTGCTGCCTCGTGGCTTGTTGGATGGGAGTGGCATGGCATTGGTATGGCATGGTGTGGTGTGATGTGATGCATGGGGCGCATGTGATGCATGGCGTGCATGGGGCGCATGGGGCAGGCTATCGGAGGAGAAGGGAGTGGAGCGCCGAGATCTCAAGGAACCGCTTCACTTCAAAGGTACCGCGCTTGCCATGCACACATGCACACACACATGCAGGGTCGAATTAGAACACACACACACTTGTGCGCATGCAGGCATGCAGGCACGCACGCGCGCACGCATATTCGTGCTCTAGAAGGCGGGCACTGCAGAAGTAGCAGCCACACTATCCCCTCTCATGCGAGCCACTCCCACCCCCATTCGTATGCGCCCCTTATCAAGTTTCACCCCGCATATGCTTGTGCGCACGTGTGTGTGTGCGGGCGGGTTCGCAGATTTCCAGTCCATGTTTCTGTACCGGCGGTGGTACCGCTGCCACGTGAAGCTGGAGGCGTTCGAGGGCGACACGGGCCACGTGGAGCGCCGCGCTGGCCTCTCCCCGGAGGAGTTCCGCCTCTCATACGACGGCCGCCGACCCGTGCGTGGGGGGAGGGAGGGGGAGAGTGGGGGCGAGGGGGGAAGAACAGCGTGTTGCGTTGAAGCCGCTTACAGGAGATTCTATGCCCCGCGCTGTGCTCTGTGCCTTACACCATACACTTGCTGTGCTGCTGCCCATGCCCCACATTCGCGCACACACTCTCACGCATCCACACACACACACGCGCCCGCACATGCACGCACGTGCCCACACGTGCCCACACGTGCCCACAGGTGATCATGACGGACCTGACGGAGAACTGGAGGAGGGCCACGTCACAGTGGAGCATTGACAGCCTGGCGGAGGATCACGGTGACGTGGCGCTGAAGGTGTCGGTGGCCAATGGGCACACGGTGCGCATGAAGCTGAGCGACTACCGTGAATACGTGGCGGCCCAGCATGATGAGGAACCGCTCTACATCTTCGACCCCAAGGTGAGGCTTCTTCCAACCCAAGGCGAGAATCTCGAATCACTCCAAATTTTCCTTTACCCCGAATTATTCCTACTCTCCTCTCCCTGCTGCCATTCGTCACCACGATAACTCCACACTCCACCCCCCTTGACCCACCCTTTACCTTCTCCACCCCTCTGCTCCCACCCATCCCCCCACAACCCCCGCACTCCCCCTCAACCGCCAACTCACCCTGCCATCTCCCAGTTCGGAGAGCAAGCACCAGCACTGGTAGCAGACTACTCAGTGCCGCCGCACTTCAAGGAGGACGTGTTCGCCGCCATGCCCGCCCTGCAGCGCCCCATGTACCGCTGGCTCGTCGCTGGCCCGCAGCGCTCGGGCGCGGGGTGGCACGTGGACCCTGCGCTTACTAGCGCCTGGAACACGCTGCTCGCCGGGCGCAAACGATGGGCGCTCTACCCGCCCGGGAAGGTGCCGCCAGGTGTCACGCTGCGAGTGGATGATGACTCGGGCGATGTGGATTATGATGGGCCCACGTCGCTCAAGGTGAGCTGGGGGGTGGGGGGGGAGGGACTGCTCAGCCATTTCCGTACACTAGGGTAGTCAGTCTGTTCGTCCTCTCTCACCTCTCATCCACTCGCATCCCCTTTCAACCCCCATCGCCCGCCCTCATCCCCTCTTCGCACACCCCGACTCATGTCCCTTCCTCTTCTTGCCCCCGCCCTCCTTGCCCCTTGCCCGCTCACCCCCCTTCCCCCCCAGTGGTGGCAGGAGGAATACCCGCTGTTGCGCCCAGAGGCCAGGCCCATGGGGGTGGCGCAGCACTGACGCCGTGTTCCAGGCGCCTCAACAACCCTGCTCCTCCCCCACTCGCACCACCCCTCCCCTTTTCCCCCTGCCATTTCCAGTGGTGGCTAGAGGTGTACCCCCTCCTGCGCCCAGAGGACAAGCCTATGGCGCTGATGCAGCGCTGACGCCATGTCTGAGGCGCCTCAACAACCGTGCCCCTTCCCCACTTTCAATCCCCTCCCCCCCCCCTCCCCACCCCCCTCAATCCAGTGGTGGCTGGAGGTATACCCTCTCCTGCGCCCGGTGGACAAGCCCACGGAGGTGATGCAGCGCTGAGGCCTTGCCTGTGGCGCCTCAACAACCGTGTCCTCCCCCCTCTTTCACCCCCCCTCCTCCCCTCCTCTCCCTCCCCCCTGCAGTGGTGGCTGGAGGTGTACCCTCTCCTGCGCCCGGAGGACAAGCCCACGGAGGTGATGCAGCGGCCAGGAGAGACGATCTACGTGCCGTCGGGGTGGTGGCACAGCGTGCTCAACCTGGACCTCACCGTCGCCGTCACGCAGAACTTCGCCTCCTCCGCCAACTTTGATTGTGTGTGCCTTGACATGGTGCCCGGTAGGCATAGGGGTGTGGCGCGCGCTGGGAGGCTTGCGATCGAGGCGGGGGAGAAGTGGGACGAGCGACTCAAGGCGATGTATGGGGAAGGGGAGGAGGAGGAGGAGGAGGAGGAGGATGAGTGGGAGGAGATGGAGGATGGTGAGGAGGTGGATGGGAGTGAGGAAGGGGAAGGGGAAGGGGAGGGGGAGGGGGAGGGGGAAGAAGGGGAGAGCGAGGGGGAGGAGGGGGAGGGGGGCACGTGGAATGGCATGCAGGGGCGGCTGTCAGCGCTGGCAGCGCAGCAGTTTCTGAGCGAGGGGGGCAACGAGGGGTGGTCCATACCTGAGATCCGCATCCTGCTGCGCTCGCTCTGGCCCGCCCAGCCCAACCTTCAGGACCGTATTTGGAAGGTGCGCCTCGTTGCACTGCCGTGCTGCCATGCTGCCATTGTGCCATGCTGCCTGTGTGTCCATCTGTGCTCTCACCTCTACGCACACATCCTATCACTCGTCCCATGGCCCTGGTTTGCCACTCACCCTCCCTCCTCTGAGCGTGCAGAACGCGTGTCTGTGCATGGATGCTGCCACGTGGCACAGGCGTGTGGTCACAGTGTGCCAGGCACACGGTCTGCCCGCACCCAAGGGCCTGGACGCCCTCCCCCTCGGCTCCGGATCCAACGCTGTGAGCCCCCTCTCCCTTCCGCTTGCACGCCCACTCTCACTCCCGTTCACAGCCTTGTGTGCATGTGCCATCCCAGCTCAAATCACCTTCCCTGTTCCCCCATGGCCGTGCAGGTGTACATGGTGGGGCAGCACGTGGTGAAGCTCTATCTCCCCATGGGCTCTGATGACGAGTCTGCCACCACCTTCCTCGCCAAAGAGGTACCCACCGCACGCCCTGCCCTGCCCTGCCCTGCCCTGCCCTGCCCTGCCCTGCCCTGCCCTGCCTGCCTCCACCGGCTCACCTTGTTTCTATTGCGAGCTGCTTCTGCAATCCCGTTCCCCAATGCCCACCACGCTTCCTCCTCGCAGCTACCCTTCTCTTCCACCGCCGCCTGGACTCGTCACAATTATCTCTGCTGCTCTCCGCACCTCCCCACCTCCCTCTTCCCCCCCACAACACCCACCACCCCCCTTCCCTGATTCCAGCTGGCGTTCTACCGCCAGCTCCACGCGTCCCAGTCGCCCCTGCTGCCCTGCATTCCGCCCCTCGTGGCCTCGGGCCTGCTCTTCTCGTCAGGGGTTGTGGACCAGAGCGAGGAGGAGGGGGAGGCGAAGGGGCGGGGACGGAAGGACGGGGCGGGGGCAAAGAAAGACGCGCAGGCGAATGGGGTGGGGAGCAATGGGCGGAGTGCAGAGGGCGAGGGTGGAGAGGCGGGGGCGGAAGGGGCGGAAGGAGAGAAGAGGCAGGAGGGGTACCCGTTTGAAGTAAGTGTGGCGCCACAGGAGGAACAGCTAGTAGCGGCAGAGTGGGACGGACTGACAGAGCACCGGCCTGTCAACCCGTTTGAGGAGACGCAGGAGGCTGTGGGGCGAGGGCGAGTGGGGAAGAAGGGGAAGAGCGGCAAGGGGAAGGAGGAGGGGAGGGATAGGCGGACCCCGGCGTATAGACGGCGCGCCAAGAAGAAGGCGGAGGAGAGGAGAAGGCGCAGGGAGCTGGCTAAAGGGAAGAAAGGGAAGGGCGGTGGGGTGGGGGTGGGGGTGGGAGAGAAGGGGGAAGCAGAGCAAGAGGAAGGAGAGGAGTATGATGAGGAGGAGGAGGAGGAGGAGGAGGAAGAGGATGAGGAGGAGGGAGTGTGGCCGTACATCATTGTGGGGCTCTGTCCTGGGTGGCAGCTGGATGCTGTGTGCGTGGCGCACTGCTCATGCTCTCACATGCTCGCACTCACACACACACATGCTCACACTCGCACACACACAGACACACTTGCACCTCACACACTTATATGATCACATACACACATGCTCACATACTCACATGCTCACATACTCTCATGCTCACATGCTCACACACTCAAGCCCCAGACCTCTCCTAGTGAAATCAGATCATCACATGCACGTTGCTGTCCCCATCACAGCGCCCCTCTCCATACCTTCGCCCTTACCATGCCCGCATGGCCCCGCTCCTGTTCCTCCCTTAATCTCGTTCCTCGCTTTGCCCTCCCTCTCCCCACCCACCTCTTTCCCACCGTCTCTCTCCCCACCCACCTCTTTCCCACTGTCTCTCTCCCCACCCACCTCTTTCCCCCCCTGCTCTCCCTTCTTTGGCTCACCCCAGGGCGGATCTAGCAACGCCAGCGGACAGGCAGGCTCTGGCGGACTTCTTTGCCACGTGCCTCTCCCACCTGCACTCGCTGCCGCTGCCCGCCTCACCTCTCTCCCCCGCGCCCCGCAAGGCCAAGAGCAAGAGCAAGGAGGAGAAGGCAGGGGCGGAGGGCGCAGCAGGGGAGGCGGTTAAAGCGAATGGGACTGCAAAGGAGGGGGTGGGGAATGGGGCGGTGGAGAGCGGTGGGACGGGGGAGGAGGAGGTGGAGGAGGTGGTGGTGAGTGAGGAGTGGAGGCCGTTTGCAGAGCTGGTGCGCGAGCACAGAAAGTACATCAAGGAGCGACTGGAAGGCATGTGAGTGCCAGCAGGCCGTGTATCTGGCAGTATGGCGTTTGAGTGGACACACGACTGATGCTGATGCTCATTGCAGCCGTGCTGATGCCACTCCTTTCCCACTTTCTTGCGACTGTTCCTGCCCCATGCCATGTGCCCTCCATGCGTCTCACACATTTCCCTCCCTCGCTGTGCCCCCTCTCACGCCACCAGGGGCAGCCTCCCCCCGCACCTGGTGAAGCAGGCAGTGGCGTATCTGCCCAATGACCCCGCTCTGCTCTTCCAAGGCCTTGTCAGTTCCTTCTTCCCTTCTTCCCTCCTGCCACGCCCGCTTCCCTCCTATCTTTATTGTTGCTTTCTCCCACCTGCTTGCTACAACTGCCGCTGTGCTCACTCCTCTCCTTGCCTCTTTTGTTCTACCTTTTTTCTCCCTTATTCCCATTCAGTGCACCCAACTCATCACGTGCCCATTCGTTTTCCTCCCCGTGTGCACACACCACGTGCAGGAGCGCCCATCATGGCTGCACACGGACATCATGAGTGACAACGTGCTGCTCGCTGCCACCTCTCCTTGCCCATGCACCCATTAACCTCACTCCTCACTCCTCTCCTTGCCTCTTTTGCACCACCCTCCTTTCACCCACTCTTGTGCGCATGCCATCGCAGGAGCGCCCGTCATGGCTGCACACGGACATCATGAGTGACAACGTGCTGCTCGCTGCCGCCTCGCCTGCCGCCACGCCTCTCATCGAGGAGTACGTGGCGCGCGGGGAGGATGGCGCGGGGAAGAGCAACGGCGAGAAGCCAGGCGCAGGAGAGGGGGGTGGAGAGAAGGAGGTGACAGCGGAGGGGGAGCGGGTGCTGCAGCCGTCTTCCATCATCGACTTTGGCACCCTCATTCTCGGTGCGCTGCTCCTTCTCGCCTGCTCTGCATTCCAGGTGTTCAAGATGTTTGTTGGTGCTGAAACGCTCGCGCATGCGTTGTGAATCATCAACCCTTGCATGCTGCCCCCATCCCCACCCCACACCCCCGTGTGCACGGCACACCAGGTGACCCGCTGTACGACCTGGTGATGCTGCATGTGAGTGCACAGCGCTGCAACAAGGCCGACCTCGCCAGGCTGCTCACCACCTACAAGCCGCCACGGCCAGCGCAAGGAGCCGGAGCAAACTTCACCCAGTCCTATCGTGCCATGTGAGTGGTTGGATGGAAAAAGGCTCAGCTGGAATTCTTGACAGGGTTTTACCTGTACAGATTCGTGTGCAATCATTTTGACCATCTAGTTTCACTATCTATTGCTGTTCTCAGGTGCTACACTCTGCTGAACCAGAACGATGCGCTCAGCCGTGTGTTCCGCTATCGCAAGGAGCTCTCGGATGTGAAGACCTTGGAGGAAATCGCCACAGCAGTGTGGGGCCAGCTGGATGAGCTGGTTTAGTGATCTTATTGTACATCATTACATTTTACCGTTGTGGAACTATTTTGGTGGTGTTGCACATGAGATGGCACAGATACCAGATCTGGGTGTATCTAGCAAAGAGATTGGACGACCTGAATGGCTGATTCTGGTTTGTCTGGTTTATATACCATGGTGGCCAACAATGAGTATATTGCAAGACATACCGGTGTGATTTATTGATAGGAATTTCACAGGCGGTGTTAGAGTCTGGTGATATGTTCTTACCGGTAACTATTTTGTTATCTCCCTGTATTGTAGCTTCGCTAGAACCACTCTTCCAGAAATTCATATCAAAATGCATGGGCGGAAGCCAGCTGCACTATTCCCTGCTGTTACGAGTGCAATTGAGTGAACGAGCGAGAATTGCACTATCGAAGCAAGAGTCCAATGAGCGAAGGCATGAGCGAAGAATATATAGCGAAACTACAGTGGTAACGGTAATGTGTAAAAAGTGGGGTGCGCGACGGGCCTAGTGCCGAGGTTGGGAGATGTCGAGGCGGAGGTCCGGAGCGCGGGTTACCAACCGAACCGTGAGGTTGGGTCGCGTCGTGAACAGTGGCGGGAATGGTGTCGAAGCGAGTGTCGCGAGTGGTAACGGATTACTGTTGGGTGCTGCTGGCGGGAACAGTGGTGTACGCGCTGAGCAGGGACGCGAAGTAAGGAAAAGGGATTTTCCTTACACTACCCCCCTCCCCAAGGAGGCCCCTCTTACGAGAGCGCGTGTACATCTCGGAAGTTTCGGCTTCGCAGATACTCAGTGAGGACAGGGTGATTCTCAATTCTATCCAGAGGGACCCAGTTGTCTTCGGTGGGCGTGCGGTCCTTCCAGCGGATCAGGAATTCGATTATGCGGGCTCCCCGTGGGTCACGTACTCGATGGCTCAGTATTTTCTCAGGCGTGATGATTGGCTCAGTCGGTGGTCGTGTCATGCTGGCGGGGCGGTTGCGAGGCAGTTGGCTGGTGGATGGCACGTATGGGCGAAGCAAGCTGACGTGGAATGACGGGCTGACGTACCAGTCAGCGGGGAGGAGGAGATGGGCGGTGACGGGTGTGATCATGTGGCTGATGCGAAATGGCCCGCAATATCGGGGGCGGAGTTTTGGGGTGATGGGCAGGCGGAGGTTTTGAGTGTCGAGTAAAACTAGGTCGTCTGGCTGGTAAGTGACAGGTCGGCGGTGGCGGTCAGCGTTGCGTTTAGCGATGATGTTTGATTTTTTTATTGCTTCTGCTGCTCGGGTCCGTGCTGCTTGCAGTATTTCTGCGAACTGTTGCGAGCGTGGGACTGGGTTGTCGGGATTCGGGGTCATGGGCACTGTGGGGTCTTGTCCGTAGTTCAGGTAAAATGGTGACTGTTGGGTCGTGGCAGATGGCGAGTTGTTGTACGCGAATTCGATGAGTGGCAGTTGCTGTTCCCACGTGGTCGGGTCGTCGCACGTGGCCCGGATGAGCTGTTCCATGGTCTGATTTGTCCGTTCTGTCTGTCCGTCGGTTTCGGGGTGGTATGATGAACTAAATTGTAGTCGCGTGCCGAACTGCTGCCACAGGTTCCGCCAGAAGTTGCTGGTGAATTTCGTGTCTCTGTCGCTGATGATCGATGCTGGTATCCCGTGCAGTCGAACGACGGTGGAGATGAAGAGGCGGGCTGTTTCTTCGGCTGTGATTGTTTTTTTGCAGGCTGCGAAGTGTGCCATTTTCGTCAGTCGATCGACGACGACAAGGATCGCGTCATTCCCACTCGCTCCAGCCGGTAACCTCGTGACGAAGTCCATCGTCACCTGCTGCCAAGCACGCTCTGGGGGTGGTATCGGCTGCAACTGTCCTGCCGACCGCTTCCGTGATGACTTCATGATCTGGCAAGTGGGACACGATGCCACGTGTCGTTGAACGTCGGTCAACATTTCGGGCCAGTAATAATACCGCTGCAGCTGCTGCCGTGTTTTTTCTACCCCGAAATGTCCCGAGGTAACTCCGTCGTGTGCCTCCTGTAGCAGTAATTCCCGTAGCAGTGTGTACCCTGGTACCCAGATGCGGTCGGTCCCGGCTTTTACGTAATATACTCCCTTTGCTGCTGCGAACTGTTGCGAATTTCCTCCTGTGAAGAATGGATCCGTTTGGTACTCGTGGGTAAATAGGCCTGTCAGTAGTGGGCTGGTCTGGGCGAGTAGTATTGCATGGATCTGGGCAGTGGGGCGGGTCAATGCGTCGGCGATGTTCGATGCCCCTTTTTTGTAGGTGACTGTGTAATGGAAGTTTGACTCGAGGAAATCGAGCCAGCGAATCTGTCGTGGGTTGAGGTGGGGCTGTGCGCGGAGATACTGTAGTGATTTATGATCTGTCCGTACTGTCACGTCTGCGCCGGTCAAGTAACAGCGCCAAACCTTGAATGCATGCACGATCGCGAGCATTTCGCGGTCGTGTATCGGGTAATTCTTCTCGGGCGGATGTTGTTTTCGTGACTCGTATGCGATGGGCTGTAAACCGTTGCCGAAATCCTGTAGCAGGACGGCTCCAATGGCGATGTCGCTTGCGTCTGTAACTACTTCGAATGGGCGGTGTGGGTCAGCGATGCGCACTACGGGCGGTGAACAGAGAACATGTTTCAGGGCAGAGAAGGCAGCATGCTCTTTCTCCCCCCACGTAAAAGTGACCCCCTTCCGCAGTAAATCCGTTAGTGGGGCAGTTAACCGTGCCATATCGGGGACGAACCGACGCACATAATTAACGAACCCTAAAAAGCTCTGCAGCTCCGTGATGTTCGTCGGGGGGTGCCACACTTTTACCGTGTCCAGCTTCTTGGGGTCGATTTCAACTCCAGCCTCCGAAATAACGTGCCCCAAAAATTCTAACCTATCCTGGAAGAACTCGCACTTGGAACCCTTGGTCAGTAACCTGTGCTCGTCTAAAACCTTAAATACTGCTTCCAGATCTGCTAAGTGCTGCTGCTTATCCCGACTGTAAGCTAGGATGTCGTCGAGGTAAACTATCACGCATTTATCTAAGAGCGGCCTAAACGCCTCGTTCATGGTCATCTGAAAAGTCGCCGGTGCGTTGGTCAGCCCGAATGGCATCACGGTGTACTCGAATGACCCATACCTAGTTCTAAAGGCTGTTTTTACGCAGTCCGATGGTTCGACCCGAATCTGGTGGTAACCTCCCCGTAAATCTATTTTCGAAAAAACCCGTGCTGTTCGCAGCTGGTCGATCAGTTTGTCAGCGCGGGGAATGGGGTATCGCGACTTGACTGTTACCCGGTTCAGTGCTCTGTAATCGATGCACATGCGAAACCCCCCGTCTTTTTTTGGTGTGAACAGTATCGGTGCGGCGAACGGTGACGAGCTCGGTCGGATGAATTTTTTCTCTAACAAGTAGTCTAACTGCTTCCTCAGTTCGTCGAGCTCGGGCTGTGTCAGTCGGAACTGTCGCTGTACGGTTGGCTGTGCCCCGGGTTCTAACTCTATGCGGTGGTCGTGTGCTCGCTGAGGTGGCAGTCCCTCCGGTAAGTCGTCGGGAAAAATCCCCGGGTACCGTTTCAATAGCTCCTGCAGTTCGGGCGGTACCGCTGTCAGCAGTTTCTGAAAATCGCTCGGCTGCTCTGCTTCTCCTACCAATGCTATATCCATTGCGTACACGTCAGCTCCAGCGGCGACAGCCCGTTTCATCGTGATAGCGTTGACGTGGACCGTTGAAGACTCGGGCGACTGCCAGCGAGGTAGCACGATCCAGTTACCGCTACTTCGCACAGTGCAGCTACCCGTCGTCCAGTCGATTCGCGGGTTATACCGTCGCAGCCAATCACGTCCTAGTAAAATGTCGTGCCCATCCAATGTCGTCGCGAGCATTTCCTGTGTAAACCCAAAATTCCCCCCGCAGCGGACCTTTACTTTCTCCACCCTCTCCCGTATGGCCAGCGGCGTTCCGTCCACTAAGCGTGCATCTATTTCCGGTAAACACCGACTAAGTGTCAGTTGCAGCTTCCGTGCGGTTGCGGTATTAACTAAGCTGTGGCTTGCTCCTCCGTCTATAAAGATTTTCACTGCTGCTCCCTGTACTTTCCCGTGAATCAGTACTGGGCAATCCGTCACTGTACCCTCCTTATTCATCCGAGCCCGATCGATAGCATGAATCGGTACTGTGACTCGGTGAGGGTCGGTGTGGTTGGGCGAGCAGGCAGTCTCGTCAGTAGTTGGCCCGATTCCTACTGACTGCTGGCGTTTTCCTGCCTTAGAGACTCCCTCCCCTGCTCTGCTCCGCGGCGCCTCAGCTCCTCTGGGCACTCACTCTTACGATGGCCCGGCCTATTGCAAGCGAAGCAGCGCCCCTTAAACGGCACGGCAGCTGCGTTCGTCGCAACAGCGTGTACAGTGGCGTGCTCGATTGGTCCCCGAGGGCGATGTCCGTAGTAGGACCCCGGTCTCGGGCGGCGTAAAATGTCGATTTTCTCGGCGAGCGCGAGAATCTCGTTGAAATTCGAGAGTCCGCGTAGCATGATTTCGTGCGAGATGTCCGGCTTCAGCCCTCCGACGTAACAGTCCACCCGCTCCGCTTCGTGCATATAGCCGACTTGCTCGCATAATGCGAGAAAACCGCTCGTGTAGTCTTGGACCGATCCGAGCTGCCGCCAAGTACGCAGTTTCTGACGCGCCGAAATAGAAGCCGCGATCGGCTCGAAGCGCGCCCGAAGCCCTGCGCACCACGCATCCCACGTGCTGTATTGGGCGGTTTCGCAGAATGAACTCCAGGTGACAGCTGGGCCCGTGGGCCCTTCCTCTTGCGACGGTGGCTCGTAGGCGCGTGGCGACGTCACGATGACTCGCCACCAGTCCATGGCGGGGCCCCTCAGCAGCGAGACGACGTATCTGATCTTCGCTGCGTCCGACTCGACGTAGTTCGCGTCAAAGAAGACGTTCATCGTGAAAACCCACGATTGAACCGTCGGACCTCCACGTTGGCTCGGATCGAAACAGGGCGGACGCTGCGGCTTGAGTGGCATTGGTGCCATGATGTCGTGGTTGCCACTTGTTGCTGCAAACTCCACGTGCCGACGAGCTTCGCGAGGCCCACGCGGGCTTGGCGCGGCCCGATTTCTCTCCATGCCAGGCATCGATTGAGCGGCGCCATCACTGGCTGCGCCTGAGCGCTGTCCCACGCTGTCGTTTTGCGTCGGTGTGCCGGATGAGATGACGATTGGTTCTTCTGATTGCGCAGGTGCATTTGCGGGTGCTTGTGATGGAGCTGGTGCATTCACCGTTGATTGCTGGCGGGCGGAGTCACGTTCCGCCGTGAGTGTCGCGATTTCGAGTGCCGAATCTTCGAGTTGACGCACGAGACGGTCGAGCTGCTCCTGCGTCAATGTCGCAAGATTAATGTCGGCCATGGCGGGGGTGTCGGGCAAACACAGCGGGAGCCTCTGTCGTGGCCGTGCGTGCTTACGAGAGAGCACTTCGAGCGGCGGTGCTTGTTCGCTGAGAGACGTCTACCCCCCCCAAAAATTGAGATAGCGGGGAAGCGAAGGTGTGGGTGCGGTCCGAGAAGAGATCGTAGGCTCTGATACCAAGTGTTACGAGTGCAATTGAGTGAACGAGCGAGAATTGCACTATCGAAGCAAGAGTCCAATGAGCGAAGGCATGAGCGAAGAATATATAGCGAAACTACAGTGGTAACGGTAATGTGTAAAAAGTGGGGTGCGCGACGGGCCTAGTGCCGAGGTTGGGAGATGTCGAGGCGGAGGTCCGGAGCGCGGGTTACCAACCGAACCGTGAGGTTGGGTCGCGTCGTGAACGGTGGCGGGAATGGTGTCGAAGCGAGTGTCGCGAGTGGTAACGGATTACTGTTGGGTGCTGCTGGCGGGAAGAGTGGTGTACGCGCTGAGCAGGGACGCGAAGTAAGGAAAAGGGATTTTCCTTACACCTGCCCTGTTTCCCCCGTCGTTGTGTGCTGCTGTGGCGTGGGCCTGTAACGCCAGCTGCATGGGTGGCTCTGGCGTGGCACTGCACGCCACGCCATTTTCTGTTTCTATCTCGTGTTCTGCCGCTGCCCGCTGTCCCCACTTGCACCCACTACCTCCACCATGGCTAGCCCTGCCCTTGTGCTCGCACCCACGTCGCAGCCCTCGCCAGTGGCCCACTGCCCGTCCTCCGCGCGGTCGATGATACGATATTTGCCACCGCCTCTCGTGCCGCGAACTCGTCGCCATCCACGGAATAAGCAGACTACGCAGAATTTGCCCAATAGAAAAGCTCGGAGGAGCTTAGCTGGCAGAAAACGAGGATCGCCTTGTGCGCTACAGTGCAGCGCCGCACCCGCTGATTGGTCATAGAAAGGGAAGGCCGGAGCGATTCGTCCGTCCCGGCATGGTGACGCCTGACTCCCGCGAGCGCGAGTTGCGCGCACGAGGCGCGTGTCGTCGCCATAATCTCTCGCTCCGTGTGTAACATTGTTTATCGCTCTGTCTCGTGCCTTCCGCATTGCACCCTGCCGTCGCCCCCTACGCTAACACGCTTGAAGCTTGCCCGGGTCCGACTCGACAAGCCCAGCCCTCCAGCCGCCAAGCCGCCTACTACCGTCTGCTTCTCAGCTCAACGTAGCACGACACGCGCGAAGCCTCCCGCGCCATACGCCGCAACCCGCGCTCCCATCGCGTCGCACTTGATCTGCTTCCCACCGACCTCCCGGGCCCATCGCGCGCCACGGTTCGCGAGACTGCGGCACCGTCGCGAGACTGCGGCACCGTCGCAAGACTTGTCACACATCGCGAGGCGTGTCACACATCGCCTGCCGCATGGCCGCGTCTGCACCCACTGAAGCCGTTCCGCCAGATGCGCACCTCGTCGGGGCCGCTGAATGCGGGGACGAACCGTTGTTGCGCAGAGGGAAATGGACATGCGGCTTGAACGGTAGCTGCTTTCCAGTGTGTGTCGCTCGGCGCCCTCGCACCGCCCTGTTCAGTCCGCCTCTTGAGACCTCGTTCGTTGCACAACCGCCAGAATCACATCCGCCAGAATCACGTCCGCCAGAGTCACAACCGGCAGAATCACCGGGGCCACCAGCACCAGCGCCATCAACGAGCGTGGCAGGAGGGAGGCACGCGAGACGGACAGCGACAAAGGCGCTGGAGCGAATGGTGGTGGGCGACTTGGCTGTACGGCTGGCTGCGAGAGGCGGGGCAGGGAGCGACGCGGAGAGAGGCAGAGGGGCGGAGTGGGAGAGGCGCACAGAAACGCACTGTGAATCTGGCGACGAGGGGGTTGGACAACAGGGAGATGAGGGAAGGGGGAGTGGAGAGGGAAAGGAGGATGAGGAGGCAAAGTGTGGATTGATGAATGCGCGAGGCGACGGCGTCGTTGAGAGCACACACGCCACAGCAAATGCGGGAGCTGGTGAAAATCAGGGTGACGATATAACACTACCAAGGACAGCATCATGCGATGTGAGTGGCGCAGAGGTGGGGTCAAAATGCGCACAGAAAGCGTCAGAGGAGCCGTTGGGCAGGCCAGCTATTCCCAAGAGTGTCACGACCCCCAGTAGCGCGGCCCACTTCGCCCTGGGTGCACCTCTCTCGTGGGCTGTGCTGCCGGACTCCGTCTCCAGCTTCCTCCACAGCGCCACCCCTCTGCACCACAGCGGAAGCGACGCAGCAATGTTACTCGCGTCTGACCCAGCTTCTCATGGCGCTGTAACGCTCCCTGCTGCTGTGAGCCCTTGTGGATGGACTCATCCAGCCACCGAGGGCGCAGCGGAAGGGGCAGTGGCAGCGGCACAAGCGAGGCAGGATGCTGAGGTCAGAGGCAGCAGGCGCCCCGCTGCTATCTCCCGCCCGTTGTTAAAGCACCCAGAGGAAACAGAGGAGGGCGAGTGTGATGGCGGTGGACCGTTTAGCACAAGGTCTGAACGCCTCTACCCGCCCGCATGGGCCAGGTCGCCGCATTGGACGGGTAGAGCAAGGCATGAGGGACGGGAGGGAAAGGTTGGGATGCGAGAGAGAAAGACGCGGGGACAGGGTGGTTCGCAGGAGGAGGGGGGGATGTTGAAGATGCACACAGTGACTGGCGCGATCCTTGCAAGGGAGGCCAATGCCAGACAGGAGAGGCTTGCTGAGGCGCTCGGAGGGGTGAGAGGGAGACAGACAAAGCCCACCAGAGCAGGTGCGGAGGAGAAGGCAGAGGAAGGGAGGTGCAAGGTGGAAACAGCAGGGGCCAGGCACAAGCACAGGCATAGAAGGGGAGGGTCGGTAGATTTGGATGTGCGGACTCCTCTGAAGGAGCGAACATCGCGAAACCAGACGATCCAAGGCGGAAAATGCAACTTCGTGGAAGATGAGTTTTTGGGGATAGTGGAGGAATTTCTAAACAAGCCTAAGGCTAAAACCGTGCATCCAAAAGGTGCTTTTCTGCTGCAAAAGTAGTGTTGCCTTTTGTGTTGTATGTTGCTCTGTCTGCTCCACAGTGGCTGAGATGTACAGTAGAATAGATATGCAATTATCTCCATGAGAACTCCAGTCCTAGTCATTCCAGCTAGCGCAGCTGAGACCATCTTGTCACGAAGCAGTCAACCTGCTAAGCCGGTCCAGAATGGTGGGCGCAACAATGTTCGTCTCCTCGCAACAGCTGTACATCAACCTGTCCAGCACCAATAGGTAGCGTACCGTACATCAATAACTCAGCTAGCACAGCTGAGAGCACCATCTCCTCAAGCAAGAGTTCACCCGCTGAGCCCGTCCAGAGTGACGGGCACAACAACTTCCTCGTTTCCTCTCAGCAGCTGTACATCAACCTGCGCAGACACAAGTGCCAGAAGCTCATGTCAGTAACACATGCATTGCAGAGAGGAGCGAGAGTCTGGCAATGGCATCAATACAAGTGTATCACACACATCCACATATCCAGTCACCACAAGTACATGCTTCGGTAGCGGACATGAGCACACTCACGGTCTGGCCAACTTGGCACTTGTCGAGGATCTTGTAAAGGTCGGAGCCGGAGTAGATGGGCTTGCCGTCAATGGCTGTGATGATGTCCCCCAGCATTAGCCGCCCAAAGCTGTCTCGCGATGTGGGGCGCAGGCCCTGAGCACAACATACAGGAGAGGAGGTCAAAGAGAGGGCTGATTAAGTGATGCGCTGGATTGAACTGAGCTGCATGAATAAGGTTTGAAGAACGAGAAAGCTTCCTGCTAGCAATGTGTTCGGGAAAAACGATGCATGGACTCACAGCCTTGGCAGCGGCGCCATTGGGGTTGACTTCGAGCACGAGCACTCCCGAGTTGCCCAGCTGATCCACCAGCTGCTCCGGTGCAAAGGCCAGGTTGAGTGCCGGCCGTGTCACCTGCCCGTACACTATGATCTGCTCCACAATGCCACTCACCTGCCACGCACATGCCATGAGTCATCATGAGCGATGTGCAAAGGATGTGTCGTAAAGCGTGAGTGGAATGTGCTGTGGACATGTGCTGTGAGACCCAAGCATGGGGAGGATGGGACCTGAGAGGAGGCTGAGGTGGGGCAAGTGGGGTTTATCTTCACACATTTCGTATCCTAGAACTCTAGATTACTTACTGTGTCTACAGGAATAGCAAATCCAACGCCTGAGGATCCGCCGGATGGCGAATAAATAGCGGTGTTGATGCCGATGAGAGTGCCGCTGGAGTCGAGGAGAGGCCCTCCGCTGTTGCCGGGGTTGATGGCAGCGTCAGTCTGAATCACGTCCTGAATGGGCCGCCGCGTCACTGACGTTATTTCACGCTGCAATCCACTGGAAAAGAAGTGGTTGGGTGTGGGAGAAAATGGACGTTTACGATTGCATGGTTGGAGGAGAGGAGGATGTATAGCAAGAGTATATGCAGAGCGATGAGGAAGTGAGAGTGAAAGGAAACAGGAAGACGAGTGGAAAAAGACTGTACCTGATGACTCCTGTTGTGAGTGTGTGGTCCAGTCCGAACTAAGGCAGGACGAAAGCACAAAAGGAAAGGGAAGGAGAAAAGGGAGACAAAGGATGTTTACTAAGGAAATACAGAGTGTAGATAAAGGGGAGAAGCCACATTGACAGAATATGACAGGCGGACAGAGTAGAGGGAGCAACAATGATGCGAAGAAGGATGGAAGATGAGTTCAACTTCAAGAGGGGTAGGCAACAGGTTGACGGATGGGAGGAGCAGAACTCACGGGGTTGCCGATGGCGAAGACCTTCTGGCCGACCAGCAGGTCCGAGGAGGAGCCTACAGGCAGCGGTCTCAGCTTCTCAGGGGGCGCATCAATGTGCAGCACTGCCACGTCCTTGTTGGGATCCGCTCCCACCACTGTCGCCTCGTACACTGATTGGTCGGATAAGGTCACCCTGATAGGGACGATGTTGGGGTGGGGAAAGAGGAACGAAAAGGATAGAGCTGTGGTGGAGGTCTGTCAGTCTCTATCCATTGCCACATTCCAGATTGGATGTGCAACGATTGTCAAGTCAACCCATATGCGTCTGCATGATTTTTTCTTGTCCTTAGACGATACCTGAGGTCAGTGGCGCGCCTGATGACGTGGAAGTTGGTAACCACATGGCCTTCCGTGTCCCATAAGAACCCTGACCCTGTCCCCTGAGGCACTTGCATGACGTCCAGAGTAAACGCGTCCTTCCTGCAACGACAGTCGCATGCATACAACGACACACACACGTTTTCCCATGCACAGTCAGTCACACACACATGGTCACATCACACTCACACAGAGATGGTCATGTACAGACCAACCCATACAAGCACACGAGCATGAACGCATTGAAACAGCACGTGCATGCATAATCATTTGAGATATGGACACGGATATGCATTTGGTGAGAACCACCTCAGTCGAGTTCACGAGCACAAGTTCAGTGATACAAGTTCAAATTGCCATGCGATGCCAATTCCTGACCGTTTGCAAGACCTATGTTTCATTGTGAGTTCTCCAGACACCTTAAATCCTCGTCGATTAAGCGGACATCCACGTACCTAGTGGCGAGGTTCGTGATGTACACGACGGACGCGGTGTTGTCATTGAACAGCTTCACAGTCGCCAGCTCATCTGCCATAAGCTTACGCGGAGGTGCCACCACTGCACCAGCGTATGCTGGCATGGCGGATGACAGGACTGTAGCAGTGATAGCGACAGACGCTGCAAGCCGTCCGAATTGATCGCATGCTTCGCGAATACTATGCGATGGGTTTGCGAACAGCTTTGAAAAACATTCTCCTAAGCGACTCCTCATCAAGTCCAATGGCTCCTTTAACTCTTGACCTGGTGGTGCTCTAGAAGGAACATCACGCGCTAAGGACCCACTCCTCTCGTGTTGTGCAGGCTCATTTTGACCCGCCGAGGCAGCTGTGACTAGAGCCCTTCTGTGAGAGGCTACTGAGACGACACGAGGAAGGCACGGCCCTGGACGGAGGAAAGAGGAGGCAAATCCATGGCTTCGTAAGCTTGCCATAGATGCTATATTCTTAGCCTTGACGAAATGCGTGGATTGGGGTGCGACATCGGCAAGTGGTCGGCTTTTGGCGGAACAGATAGAATGCGAGACTCCCGGCGATGAGTGCACGCGAAGCGTGTGCACAGGCTGAAGAGCCAAAGCCACCTAATTACTAGCTGCGACTCTTCGACAAGGAACACGAAAGCAGCAAGTTTGAGAGAACAAGTGGGAATGGTGGTGTTCGCCAGCACCTTTGAAAGCAAAAACGACGGGATCAGGAAGGTCAGTCCCGCCTTCCTGATCCCATCAGTTAGGGTTCGTCAAGCTCCGTCAGCCTGGTCAGCCCGAAAAATTCCTGCCGAAGCTAGGATGCCGTCCGACCCAAATGCAATCTTCGTTGCCTGGCGAACGCCCTCGTTTTTCTCAATTTTCGGTTGGAATCATGGCATTCGGAAATGGGGATGTGATTTCCTCCCCTGGCAAACGTCCCGTCTCATGCCATCCCATGGCAATCCACCATTTCACGGTGGATTGCCGTGGGTTGGCGATGTAATTGGCTGTCAGAGGGTAACCACAACCAGAGGGAGAAGGTAGGGAGGCAGGTTCCATATGCGGTTGTAAAGTTTCCCATTTCGGGGCCCGAACTTTCGCGAGTGGCATTTCGCCCAAACCTCTTCGGAGGGTTCCGGCCCCGCTTCCTGATGCCGTTGCCAGTCCGATGCCGGCCTTTTTCTTGCAATCTCACATGTGCTGGCGAACACCGCCAATGTGAATGAATGGAAGGGAAATTTGGAATATGGAAATGAGCCGTGTTGTGCAACTGGTTTGCCAGGCAAACACATTTCCTGCCAGGCTCGGCTTACAGCAAGGCCTCCCTGACACGGCAACCACAACCATAATGAAGGCTCCACGAATTACCGAGGCAAAAAGAGGGGGGGTTTGTGAACAGCTGGCACATCCACCGCAAGCATTTCGAAGTCCACGTCACTCCCTCATGTTCCCTCATTCGCTGTCCCCGTTCAGTGTGTCACTCTAAGCCGGCAGTTTACAAGTTATAAGGCGACAGCGAGCTCCACAGCACATTCAGAGAATGAGGTTGTCTAAATTTTCGTTTTTGGCTATCAACCATAGCGTTAGCTGGGGGTTGCGCTGCTGGCCACTTCCTGATCACGTGATTTATTTCTTTCTCAAAGCACGTGGGTATTTGAAGCTCTTGATTGGTAGAACCATCGGTTTCCAAGGCTCTTCCTGGAATACCACCCTTGCTATTCACTCCTAAAGAGGTCTTATTACACCGGCTCGTCGCTTCGATCCGATGCCAAAGCGGCGTGTCGAAGGCGAAATAACGGTTTCGTACGATCCTGGACCAAGCAGCTCGGGCAGTAGGAGCCCTGTCGACAGTCCACAGTCTGCGTGTAGCAGCGGCAGTCGGAGCAATCTACGACGCGATAACAGCTGGAATGACAGGGAACCGCTGCTTCCGGTGCACACAAAGCAGGCGACGAACCAGCAGAGGACTCCTTATGGGTCGTTCTTGCGGAAACGTGGGTCGCAAGGCGACATGGAGCAGAAACCAGCCAAGCTGCCGTTGGTTGATACATCGTGAGTCAATAGTTCCTCTAATCTGCTCTCTTATGAAGCAGGTACTTAGCCTCGCGTTCTCTCTCTCTCTCGGCCGCCTCTCACCCCGCTTGTTGTTCTGACAGCATCCTTCGCTTTGTGCGTACAGGGGTAGCTTGAATGTGGAACGGCGTGGAGTTCCCAAGCTGACAGCGTATTGGAGTGATCTATTTCACACGCTGATCAACGTACGGAAGTCCCCATGCTGCGGTTATCCCAGTCGCTCGCTGCTGATTGCTGCATGTTCCTGATTCTGCTGGATCACACTTTATAGCAGTTGCACTCCAAAATTCACTGAATCGTTACTCTTTCACCTGACGTGTGATCAGCTGTCATCATATCTGTTGTTTGCAGATCCCTAACGTCCGCTTCTACCCGTTACTTCTGCTTGGCTACTCGCTGCTGTTTGGAGGGTTTGCTGTCCCCTATTACTATCAGGTGGGCATCAGCTCTTGGACCGTCTCTTTACATCACAAGATTATCTTTCCCTCTCGTGTTAATTCATAGCTTGTAGTGCCCAGGTTCCATTGAAGCAGCAGCCTGGTTGACTCTCTTTTGATGGATGTGTGGAGTGTGCATCTATGTGACCAGTCTGTGCAGTATAACTGCATCCCGGGGGTTAAGAATTACTGGCATGCTTTATGGTTCAGGTAGGACAATAGCTGCTGCAATGCGCTTTTCGTCCTGAGCTGTGACTGACATCCTCTTCGTTCTTGTCTGTGGACTCGCTGTGGCAACATGTATACACCTCAAACTTAATCTGCAACACTTTTTGCTCTTTGGAATCAATCAGTGTTCAGTCCGCCATGACCATTGGTAAGTAGTGTTGTGTCACTTGCTTCCCATTTTCAACATGGTGTTATCTTTTGCTTCCAGCCTTTGGCAGACCCCACCCACCCCTCCTGTTTTTTACCTTCCTGCTATGCTGAATCATTTCTGTGTGCAGGGTTTGGGGGAGATCTGGTCCCTGATCCTAACTGCTTCACACTGAACCTCCTTATCGCCCTCCAATCACTTGCTGCTCTGATTGTCGCCTATGCCTTGCTGGGGATTGTCTACACTCGGTAAGTGGAGAGCAGGAGGCAAATGTTTAGTAGAGAGATTTTGTTGTAAGTAGTAAGTTTTTAGGCTATATGCAGACAAGCATATCACAGACACGCTCACCGCTTGTCAGGCAACAATGATGTGATATGTTCGCTTTGTCATTCTTGCAGGTTTGCCCTTCCCTCCCGTCGAGCTTCATCACTCGTGTTCAGCCAATACATGGTGCTCAACGAGGTGATGATTGTTGCTGCTGCTCTTCTAGTGCATCAGAGGCTGCCATGGCTTTACTTTCCTTGTCTTGACACTCTGCTGCTACTGTATTGCTTTGGCTTCAATTTGTGCCATGGCAGGAAGACGGAGTGCCTCGCCTTTCATTCCGAGTTGCTAATGTTCGCAAGCACCAACTCATAGAGGTAAGCACCAACTCATAGAGGTAAGCACCAACTCATAGAGGTAAGCACCAACTCATAGAGGTAAGCACCAACTCATAGAGGTAAGCACCAACTCATAGAGGTAAGCACCAACTCATAGAATTAAGCACCAACTCATAGAGGTAGGCACCTACTCATAGAGGTAGCACCAACTGGAACAGCATGATCAGGTGTTTTGGGCTTGCTGACTGTTAATTGTTGAAACATCAATCTTTTTCTTGCAGGCGCATGCACAGCTGCTGGTGGCAATCAACAATATCATGAGTGCGGAAAATGAGGCGCTCTTCAAATTCTCCAATCTTCCTGTTAGTCTCATTGTACCTTTGAAGAATCTCGCTGCACATTCATGTTTTGGCTAAATGGCATCTCCTCTCGGACCTCCTGGTGCCAGACTGCCATTTTTTCATATTTTGTAATAGTAGCACGCTGTGCGTGTCACTTTGAACGTTACTATAACTCGTCTTCCATCCTTTCCGCGTGTCCTTGCCTTGCAGATCCTTGGTGGGGGCTTCGTCTTTCTTGCTCTCCCGTGCATCATTACTCACGCAATTACGAAGCACAGCCCACTGCATGGCATGTCCCTTGCTGTAAGTCCCGTATCCCATCTCATTTCACATCCCAGATCTATAAGTCTTTGCTGCTGCTTCTTTCTATGTTCGTCCTTTCTGCTTGCCTGTGGTCCACATGAATTGGAGCATGTTGTACAAGATTGCCTTCTCATGTCACTTTTATTCCAACAACTCTCTTTCACCCCTGAAAATTCCCATCCCGCATGTACTGCCCCACATGGGTGTGATTGTAGATGATGGAGCGCGCTGACATTGAGTTCCTTGTGCTTATAGAGGGCGTGGATGCTCCCACATCAGCTAAACTGCAAGGTGCTTATGACCCACTGTGTAGTACCTCGTTTACAGCATTTGTGCATGCGTCTGCACAGCTTTCTTGTCTTCTTCGTCAGCTTCTGTGTTCGCACCCTGAAGCACTTTTCTGGTTGCCCAGTTTACTACTGCACTGTGTCCTTAATGTTCCTCCCGTGCGCACCTGTGTCTTCAGCCCGACATTCCTACTCGCCTTGTGACATCAAGTTCAACCACCGCTTCAGGTGAGCTGGGAGCGCTCTCCTCTTCATTACGGCCACACACTCTCTTCATCACTATCTTTTGATTTTCCAATTGTCTTTTGTAGTTCCTGTGAAATTGCTGAGGGTTGTTTCTTCGCTTGCTCATCCTTGTTATGTACTCATCTCGTTCATTCATTGTGGCAGCACCATGGTCAGGCGGTCACCAAGTGGAATCCGACGCGTGGTGAGCTGCCATATCTGTTGTTCCAATCGTTCTGGCCCTGATCTCCTGTTCGTTCCTTCTGTCTATCCCCCAAGCATCTACACTCCTCCTCGTTCTTTCGCTCCACACACACTCACACACATGTGCACAGAGTACCTACTGGTCTTACTTGCTACTTGCAACGTTTCATTAGTTTGTTCACTCCACTTCCACAGTCCCAGCACCTAATCAAACTTGTGTCCCCCACTGCTCGTGCAGGACTTCACCAAGTTTCACGACGTCCAGCCTGTCCCAGCTACTCTTCGCCGCCCCCACTTCCTCCCCCACGCTCCCTCCTGGGAGAATCTCCGCAACCTCTCCTCCCTCTCCTCTCTCCCCAGCGTTCTCCGCCACCCCACTGCTGTCTCAACCGACAAATTAGGTGCCATTATGGGCCGAAAGGATGCCCCTCACCCTTTCCCAGCCCCTGACGCTGCTTCTGCCTCTCAAGTCTCCTTGGCTTATCCTCCCTCCGTTTCCGCTGCTGCTGCTGCTGCCGCTGCCGGTGACTCCACGGCTCCTGTTGCAGCTGACACGATTCGAAAGAACTCAAGCTTCATGAACATTCTTTCTCTTGGGTTTGGGCCTGGGTTAGGCTGGGGAGGTGGGGTATGGGGGAGTGGAGTGTGGGGTGGTGGAGTGTTGTGGAGCGGAGGAGCAGGCACAGGAGCAGATGAAGGGTCAAGAGGAACAGTAGCAGCAGGAAGAGGGAGTTTATCAGCCACTGGGAACACGGCTAGTGATGCGGTCCGTGGAGGCAGTGTGGATGCAAGCACGTCTGGTGTTGCTGCTGAAGACTGGGGAAGAGTCCGTGAATGCAGAGCTACAAGTGACTCAGCAGCTGTTGGGGGAGGAGCAGGAGGAGGGCGAAGTGGTGGGCAGGGTCACAAAGGCGGAGCGATGTTCCTGCCTCTGGCCGGCATGGAGCATGAATTGTCCATGGCCTCCCTCCCTCCAGTTTTTGAAGGCAGCTCCGGCAGCAGCAGCCCAGCCAGTGTTCCTCCAGCTGTTATATCAAACTCAGGTGTTTTCAACAGATCAGGTGTGTGGAATGCTGCTCATGTAGGCACATGGTCCATGGAAGCAACAGCAGAGGCTGCAGCGAGTGGAGCTGTGGTGTTAGCTCCTGTAGCAATCGCAGCCGCATCAACAGCAGTCATAGCACGAGATGAAGATGCAGCAGCCACGGTAGGAACAGCTGCAGGATCAGCGGCACAAGCTCATGCGTTCGAAGGGAGGAAGCAGATGAGGCGTATGGTTAAACGGGGGAGCACGGAGAGATGGGACCGGATTGGTGGTGGGATGACAACGGAACAAGGGCGACTTAGCAGGCGTGTATCATTTGAGGTATCACCTGTCGCCGAATTGGTTGGCGAGGGAGGGGCACAGCAAGGGGCTGAGCCGACAGCAGGGAGGGAATGTGCAAGCGTGGCTCCCACTGCAGCAGTGCTGGATGGGGGGTGGTCTAGAAGGCATGAAGACAGCAAGGAATTGACTCAAAGAGCAGACAGGCAAGAAATTGAGGAAATGGGTGCTGAAACTCCCAACAAGAAGGGGCGGAGGGAGCAGAGGGATTCAGGTGGAAGGAGGCATGGGAGGACCTTCAGTGAACCGCCCATTCCTGTGCCCAGCAGAAAACGAAACAGTATTTCTAGCAGCAGCAGCATGAGTGGAGGCATTGGAGTTGGTGGCAGGAGGAGCAGTGGTGCAGGCAAGCAGGAGAGAAGTTCCGGTGCCTCAGGCCTGCCAGGCTGCTGGACAGATCCAAGTCCGCTGCTGCTGATGAACTCCTTCAGTGTGCGATCGGCATCACACATGCTGGAAATGGATGCACTCCACAGGGTGAGTGCATGTTTCATTGTCAATTAGCTGGCAAAGGACACTGTTGTGCTCACTGTTTAGCTTTTGATTCATATAGCGTCTCCTATTTCTCTCGTCCTCGCATTTCAGATTGCTGTGGCAGAGAAGAGGGAGCAGCAGTGGCGATCACTTGTTGTGGACCTTGCCATCAAGGTGCAGAGCAGCAAAGCACTCCATGCGCCTGATGTTGATTGCCATCCACTCCTCAATAGAGCCAAGGAGTTTCTAGAAAAGGCTGCGGAAGAAGATGATGTTATAGGTTCTTCTGGCTAGGCAATGATACTGCAGTGTCATGGGCTGGAAAATGAAAGTGTTGATCAGTATTGCTTTTGGCCTGTGTGCATAGTGTAAATAGTTCGATCTTCCATGTGCATATCCTTGATCAAGAAGGTTGCAGAACGATGCATTAATTCTGCCCTATGCTTATCGCATCGAAGCAATGTCGAAGCACTTATCGTGTTTCAAGGTCCAGTCATCAATGCGATTTGGTTGCCTGTATTTGCAGTCTTCCCGTCCAGGTTCTCTTGTTATGATCTTCTCCTGCTCACCTTCACTTTCAAAATCTGTGTGCATCCTGCACTTCTAGCAGTATTGCGTCCTTCACTTCTAGCAGTATTGCGTCCTACACTTCTAGCAGTATTGCATCCGTCACCTCTTACAATATGGCGTCCTTCACCTCTAGCGCTTTATCCGCACCCGCCCGTTTGCTTGGAGTGGATGGTTCTCCCAATTTGTCGACATCTCTTTCGTCTGCACGCAGCTCCAATCGAGTGTCCGTTTCGCTTGAGGTTCTGTGCCGCTCCTTCAGCCCTCGGCTTAAGGAATTGCCACGTTCTAAGCCCTTGAAACCCTGCAGGAGCAGTTGCGTTGCGCCTGCCACAATTCTGAGCGAAGTTTCGAAGAGCAATGTGGATTCAATTCCTGTCCTTTCGCAAACAGAGGTAGGTATTTCTCAGCACAATGTCAAATTTCCCTTCTCACGACTTTTCTCACAGTAAAACGCGTTTATCAGGTGGCGAAGAGGCTTGCTGGCCACAAGCATCCTAATCAACAAAACTATCGCGCGTTTTACTCGAGTGTGATCGGTGGAATCACGAAGGACCCAGCAGCTATGGTAATTCCTATTGACGATCACATGGCTCACAGAGGCCACGCTGTTTTTGACACCGCCATTATTTGCTCAGGGTAAGTTGCGCAAATAATTTTGGGTCTCCTGATGTTTATACCCATTGCAGTCTTCAAGTTTCAAATTCTGGTCATGTTTTTCCATGTGCAGGGTTTTATATGAGCTTGATGAGCATGTTGACCGTTTTATGAAGTCAGCTCGTGCGGCAAGAATTGAACACTCATATTCTCGGGAAGAGCTTAAAGCTATTATCATCCGGACTGTCGCTGGTTAGTAACTGCCCCCTCACGTATGCACTTGACGTACCGTAGCCGCAAGTCCTTATCAAGCGATGTGCGTCACGAGCATTTTATGTCCATTCAATACCTGTGCAGTCAGCGGAGTTAGGGACGGCAGTACTCGATACTGGCTCTCAGTTGGACCTGGTGGTTTCACTTTATCCACTAAAGAGTAGGCGCATTGCGATGTGTCTTTGTAGCATTCCAAGGGTTGCTGGTCAGTCAATAATACCGTCATCCGCACTTGCAGGTGTCCAAGATGTACCTTTTACGTCATGGTAGTTGCGGATAATAAGTTCACAAATCTGGAGGCTCGAGTTGACGGGGTTACAGTGGTCAGTTACTGTTCCTTGCTCTTACTGCCTTTTCCTTCAGTGGACAATTGGTGTCTGAGCTCAGTGTGCTCGTTTGGTAACTTGCAGGCTACGTCAAGTGTTCCAATGAAAGCGCCAATGTTTTCAACCATGAAGAATGTAAATTACATGCCTAATACTCTGGTGAAGAAGGAGGCTGAAGAGGTATGTGCAAACTTTTTAGCAGATTTTGCCCCATACTGTGGACGGGAACGCTATGTTAGCCTGTGTGTTTGAAATGTGCAGAGGGGTGTGTTTGAAGGCATTTGGATTGATGAGAATGGCAACGTTGGAGAAGGTCCCAGCATGAATGTTGCCGTAAGTCTAGGCAACGTCTTCTGGAGAGAGATGACACTGCATGGCTGATAACATTATATTTAACGTCCAGTGGTTTGCTGTTCTACTGGCAGTTTGTTAATGACCGAAACGAGTTTCTTGTTCCTGAGTTCAGCCGGGTGAGTCTGATTCTGTGCTCTTTAGTTACTTATTTGCCCTTCGGCTTTTGGCTGCGGGTGCTAAATCGTTGTAGTGTGCTGCAGGTATTGGCAGGGTGTACAATGAAGCGAGTTTTGGCACTCGCAGAAGAACTGTTGGAAAAAGATTCAGTTCCGAGAATAAGCAGGATTAGCCACCGGCCAGTTTCAGAGTCTGAAGCACGACAGTGCAAGGAGATGATGCTTGTGGGCAGCGGGGTGTTGGTGACCCCTGTGATTCGATGGGATGACCAAGTCATTGCAAGCGGTAAGGTTTCAACGAAGTTGTGTTGCTCCAGGGTCATAATGATTACTGCTGACACTTGTTTCGTTCTTCTTCCACAATTCAGGTTCTCCAGGGGCAATTACCATGGCTTTGCGGAAGCTGCTAGCAGCGGACCTACATGGCGGTTATTCTCATATCCAGGTCAACTATGTGTAAGGGGGACGGGTTTAACTGTGTAATCGTTATTGCAAGCGCAATAACCCCTGGTGTTTGGGCGATTTTTCATAGTGGGCGTGGTCACTTAAGATGCTGTTGAATAGTTTGGTCGAAGTGTCAAGTGCAGGTACGGTAACATATATTGCTGTTTCTTGATGTTCACGCATTAAATGGTACATACATTGACCCATCGCGGCTGAGTGCGCCTCCGTGTCTACTAACTTGTAAAGTTTCTAGAAGATCAAGAGATAGTAGTGGGTTGATTTGGATGAAATAGTATAGCTGTGACTGAATCTATGACTGCTAGATATATTTAAGTGAAGCGGCTTTCAGCTAAGGTGAGAACCTAATTCAAACATGAACAACACTTGTAATTGACACAGACATACTGATACCGGAACAGAATCGAAACCGATTTCTCTCTGAGAGGTGCTGACAGGTAAAGTGGCCACGTGGCGCTGAGTAATTTGCAGTCGAAGGCGCTGCCAGACTGTGCTCCCACGACAATGTCTGACTACCCTTCCCGTCTGTTTTGCACACCCCTGCTTTTCACGGCACGGGCGGAGGGCAGCAGGAGGCAACGAGTCAGTTGTCAGGCTCGGACATCCCAGAGATTGTCAGGAATCATGGATGTTTGAATTCTTGATGCGTCCTGTCTGTCTTTGGATGGCTTGATGGACTTTACCGCGTTTATGGCGCGTGTCTAGGAAGTATTGAATCGTCCATATCGGACCCCTTATTTGCCATTGGACATGCGGAACAACGGAATAGCAGCTTAGAGAGCTGGCCAATATCACGATCCAGTGCGTGCAGATAATATCGTCGTCCTTTTGAAGTTCGTGAACTAAAAGAAATCAGGGTAGTTTCCGTCAGTCAGAAGCACATACCAGTGAAGGATATCAGTGTCGCGCTTCTCAGTATCGCACCTAGTATAGCACACCAGCAGTACGGTAAGCAGCCATGGACGACCCGAGTCCTAGCCGAGTGAAGCAGCTCGCGTCTCGATTCGAGCCGCAGCTGTCCAAGGTGCAGCGTATCGCCTCCATGTTCGAATGCGAGCCGCCATCGCCGTCCACCACAATCTCCCTATCACGCCGCGTCGGCGGCAACAGCACCGCCAAAATTCAATACAAGCGAGTCCAATCGGACCGTCCAAGTCCAACCGGCGATCCCCAGCAGTCCGTCAGACGACAGCCAATCCCCTCCCCGAGAACAGTCGAAACTGCTGGGGACCCTAGCGGGGAATTTGTCGGCGGCGGAGAGCAGTTGACGGAGGAGCAGTTGGCGGAGGAGGGGTTGGACGGGATGAGCATGGAGGAGATGGAAGCGCTGTGCGAGATCATGGCGCTCGAGGAGTCGCGCGCCCGCGCGGAGCGCATGGAAGCGCTGGGCTACGAGGTCGCGGGCGGGGAGGGGCGCGAGGAATACCGCAAGGAGGGGGATGGTGGGGAGGGCGGATGGTGGCAGGTGGGGTACAGCGACGTGCGCGCGGGTGGAGAGGGTAGCGGTGGTGGGGAAGCGGAAGGCGGGGGGACAGGAGGTGGGGAAGAGGTTGCAGTGGTTATTGGGGATGACGAAGAGGGTGACAATAAGGAGGGGGGCTCGGTGGGCTCCTTGATTCGGTCCATCGAGGGACTACCCAAGCAGAGCAAGCAGCAACCTCAGCCCATCTCCCCAGAAAAATCTTCAGGCAAATCGCGCAAGTCGTCAGGCGGAAAGAAGAGCAGGGAGAAGCGCAGAGGCGAGTCGGGCGGTGCGGACACCGTCGCGGGCGCGATTGAGCGGTTCAGCGGCAGCGGAAAAGACCCCGGGCGAGTCTCAACGTCCCGAATGACGGCGTCCACGTCAGAACCGTCGCTCGCTCTCGCTGCTGCTGGCGCGACCGCGGGGAATCGGCGCTATGGCATGGCAAATGGCGACACTGCTTCACCTCTGGAAGACAGGGCGGTGGGAATGGCGAGTGGTGGAGCAGCTCGGGGCTCTGCGGGACTGAGTGGGGAGTTCCCCTTAGAGCTATCGTCCAGTCCGTCTGTGTCTGTTGTCGATGCTGAGCTGTCAAGGAAGAAGACTGAGGTGGCGCGATATGAAACTGAGCTGGCACGGCGCCGTGCTGAGCTGAACCGACTGAGAGTTGAGCTGGCGAGCGTGAGCGTGGAGAAGGTGCAAGCGGAAATCGCGCTGACTCGGCTAAAACAAGAAGTAGAGGACTGGTCGTATGTTCCCGTGGAAGGTACAGGGCAGGGAGGAAACGAAGCGGATGAGGCACGGGAAGCAGACGAAAACGGTGCGTCTGATGTAAAGAAAGATGGGGACGGAGGAAGCAGCGAGGAGACTTCCTCTTCATCTCAGTTGAAGGCGCAACTGGGGAAGGTGAGGCTAGAGAACGAACGACTGAAGCGGCGAGAGAAGAGCCTCACTGCTGACGTGGAATACATCGAAACCATGCTGGCTCAGGAGAAAGGCGAGTCAGCAGCGCTGCGGCGTGAGCTGGCGGAGGTCAAGCAGCAGCGGAAAGATCTCGACAAGGAGCTCTCAGCTGCCCAGAAAGAATTATCCTCCCTCAGGCGATCAGCAGCAGTGGCGGAACGGCGGGCAGCAGCAGAGGAAGCAGACGCGGCGCTGCTGCGGCAGCAGCTGCAGAAGGCACAGGCGGCGGAGATGGGGCTACTAGAGCAGCTGCAGCTGGCGACGAAGGAGGCCATGGGGCTGCGCAAGACGCTGGTGTGGAGCCGGGAGACGCGTGAGGACGCGGAGGAGTGGGAGCGCGGGCTGCAGGGCACGCTGGCGGAGCAGGTGCAGCGCAATGGCGAGCTGGAGGTGAAGGGCGGCGAGATGATGACGCGGCTGCTGGTGCTGGAGAAGGAACTCGCAGAGGAGCAGCAAAGGCGTAGTGCTGCTGAATTTCAGGTGGGCGCTGGCTGGCGTGATCGAAATTGTTGTATATGAAGTATGTGTTTCGCCCTGGTTTGTCCTCCTCGATCCTGCCTCGTTGCACTTACCTCCCCCTGTTTTGTGCTCTTGACTGGCAGGCGCGGGATGCAGTGGCAGCAAAGGAGTTGCTGGAGGAAGAGGTGATGCTGTTGAGGCACACCCGAGGGGCAATGAAAGATGCGTTGTTACAAGGGGGGGGCGATTGTGGGGAGAGAAGGGCAAGCAGCAGAGCAGAGGACATGGTGCCAAGCGTTGGGAGTGTGAAGGTGGCGTCTTCTGATGGGCTCAAGATGGAGGTGCCTGCTCGAGTGTGGGACATTCTCGACCAGGTGACATCTCATGTGTTACCCTCCCTTCCCCCCTCCCCTACACGCCTCCTCATCCCCCCCCTGAGCTGTCCACAACCCACCCCCCCCCCACCACCACCTTTCACCGCACCACTCTCGTTTCCCCCCATGCAGCACCCCAGTTGGCTTCAACTCCTCCGGTATCTGGTCCTGTGCGCTCTCACAGACCATCATGTGTGCCTGCGTGCTGTGGGTGCAGGTGGAGGAGACCAAGGCAAGGGGCATGGCGGAGAGGGACGAGTTGACGCGCCTGCACTGGCTGACGGCCTGTGTGCGTGGCGAGCTGCACAAGGCCAGATTCGCTGCCATGCAAGCTGCTTCCTCCACCAACCCCTCTTCCACCACCAATGCCACCGCTGCTGCCATGAGCACCGCCTCTGCCGGCTCTTCCCCTGCTCCTCCTCTGGTGCCTGCTGCAGGCCTCGCCAAGCCACTGGGCAAGGCTGTCTCGAAGAAGCTATCGCTCGTGCTTGACTTGGATCAGCATGCTGCTGCCTCTGCCGCTGCAGCACCACCAGACCCCGCAGCTGACAGTGCTGCCTCAGCAGCCTCAGGTGCCTCAAGCACCACGTTTTCCACCACTGCCAGCACGCCCCGCACTCCCCCCCACTCCACCACCGCCGCCAGTGCATCCGCGTCTGCCTCAGCTGGCAGCAAGTTTGTGCGCTGGTTCTCCCACCGCTCCTCCGACAGACCAGCACATAGCAGCGCCGCCACCGGTGCTGCTGCAGGGCCGGCTGGCTCAATGGCTGCGTCAGCTGCAGTGGTAGCAGAAGAAGAGGGAAGTGCCTCTCCTCTGGCACCTGATTCAGTGCCTTGGGTGGCCACAGACGAGTCTGGGCCCTGCAATGAAACGCCCTCACTCCTGCCTGCCCAATCAGCTCCCTCCACTCCTGCTCCTGCTTCTGCTACGGCTGCCCCTGCTACTGCGGCTGCGGCTGCTACCACACCATCTGGCAGGTGAGACGCTTGTCGCTGATTCCAATCTGTGCAGGATTGGTACCCTGGCTTGTACCTCTTCGCTGTTGACTTCTCTTGAATCAGCCATATTACCTGTAGTGTTTCTCTGAGCGAAGAATCGTCCTACTTTCTCGCCCATCTAGTCATTGACCATCGCCCCCTTACCCCGCTTCCCCACCCCCTTCCCAAACCCCCATACGCAGGAAGCATCATTTGCTTTCCTTCAGGCGAATGACCTCCCACAAATGAGATGCTCTTTAAATTGGCGCACCATGTTGTCACGTCACCCTCTTCATGGTACCCACCACCAATCACTGTTGTGGTTACTGCATGTGTCCACTAGCAAGTGAATAGTAGTATCTGCTGGTTTTGTAAGTTATTATGGGTGTTCCTTGCTGAACGGCCAAATCAGCAAGACGGGCTTTGTAGTATCTCGGAGCTCAGGCAGTTGTGTCAATTTTGATTGTTTTTTACCGTATCGCTTCAGCTGGCTACACTGCAGGCTGTGGCACACCCTATGTTTTTTGCATTTATTTCAACTAGCGCACACTTACTATGGTATTCTTTTCTACCCTCGGCACAAACTACAATGCCACATCCAACCCCATCGTGTAGTGAGCTTCGCGAAACGGGATCTCTTCAACAACGAAGCGCGACTGTTCGCACGTTCCCCCCTTTCTGCTGTTTGGCGATGGATAGCTGGTCGTGTCTGATCGTCAAACGGCCAGAGCGATCCGGTGAAATCGCGTTTTCCTCCCATCAGTTTCTTGTACGACACCAAACTCCAAGGTCCGTGACTGTTTTCCGGAAGGAATTGAGTGTCACTCAGTTCGCGAAAGAGGGAAATTCCAGTGCGATGACAATTTACATCTGCCCAACGAATTGAGGTGTCGAGTCTCAAGCGACTCCACCGGCCGACAGACCGCGATTCGGAAAAACACGACCCGAGGATAAGCAAAATGCGCCAAACTGATTCCTGAATTTCGGCTCACCATCATCACCAATGGTCCCTCCCTGTCCCCGCCCACCCTCCACCTCCACAAATTCGCCCCTCTATCCCCCCCCTACCATCGCCTGCCTCTAGTGTTGCAAGCACCGTCGAGTGACATCACTTGTATCAGCCCAGCGACCGACCGGCACCAAAAGTGAACACACTGCATTGTTTCTTCGTAGAAATCCGGGGCTTGAATTTAGGGTCTGGTGCTGCCACTCGTAATTGTTTCCTTCTACCCTCGAAGCTCCGCGCTTTGGGCATTAGCTCCGTGTAGCGACGACTCACGTAATACCATCGAGTCAGGCATTCTCGCACGCCAAACATTCCTACGACGCGGGCGACCATTGCATGCTGCGTCGATCACACCGCTCGGACCAGCCTACAGCGTCGTATCTGCACGGCTTCTAGAAGGTGCCACCCGTGTAGCGTGCAGCGAGCATATGAGATTCGTATCCGCAATGGATTCGCGGCGTACACGGAGTCGCTTAATTCCGAGACCGTCTCATCTCCCCACCACCATGCTCTCGCTCCTTGTCCTCGTCGCCTCTTCCTCCCTTCTCCCCCTTCCGGCTCGGTCGTCGAGTGAACTCCTTCGGTCCCGTGCGAGCGACGAGTGGGCAGATGCCGCTGTGCGGTGGCTCATGCGACAAGCGAACAGCTCTGGCGACGGTATCGTACGTCGCTCACTAGCCGGGAAACGAGCAACAGCAGGTTGCGACTATCGACGAGGGAGGTAGGATCCGCGTGATGTTTCTGTCGCGCTTACTCTCCTCTTATCTCTCTCCCCTACCTTCCCGCACCCCGTTATCTCCCCCCACCCCGTTGACACCCCCCACCCCGTAATTTGCCCCCACTGCATCCCTTCCTTCTCCCACCTTTCGTCAATCTCCGCCCCTCGCTTCCTCCTGCCTTCCCCCCACTCTCCGATCCTGGCTGTTTTGAAGAGCCTCGTCCGGCCCCTCAGCATCTGGCTTTCTCCCCATAAATTTCTCCGCACCCATGTCAGGCACGCCGCAACCCACCGATGTGTCCTTATCCTCTCAAATCCCCCGCGCAACCCCCACCTGTCCCACTGTCCGCCCCTCCTTAACCGCTCTCCGCGCGCAGGTGGACGCCCACGTCCTCCATCCCCAACTACAAGCCGCCCTACGCCAGCGGCTGCTCCGCGGGATTCTCGTGTGACACTAACGGGCGCAACCCCGCCGGATACGTGTGGGTGCCCGCGCCGCCTTGCTCCTACGACCAATGGAGGTACGATTGATGGAGGAAACTTGCTCAACTCGCCCCGTGCTTCCTCCTCGCCCACTCCTTCGCCGTCCTCTCGCTCACTAGACTGTCTGTGTTGAGAAGCACACCCCGTCGACGTGCTTCCCGGCTCCCTCCCGTGCGTCAGATTCAATCCCAAGACGTTTCTCGAGACCATGCGGAACAAGGTCGTCGCGTTTGTGGGTGACTCGCTAAGCGACAACCTGCACGCGTCCGTCCACTGCATCCTCTCCGCATACACAAAAATTGAGGTGCGCGTTCGCGAACGTCGGAAGTGAATCCCCTCGTCAGAGCAAGAATCGGCCGCATTATCCCCGTTTCAACGAATCACTAGCGATCCGATCCTGAGTAGACTGAATTCGGAATTAAGCCCCGTTGCGTATGCGCCCTCGCCCCCATCCTCGTGGGCCCAAGCCAACCCCACGAACCCACTCCACCCCCATCCAACCCCATCCAACCCCCGCCATCCCCCCGCCATCCCCCCGCCATCCCCACCACCAGTTCAAGAAGTCGTGGCTAGGTGGCGCGAGGCCGGTGGGGTCGCTGCACGCGGCGCAGTACAACTTCACGCTGCTCTCCATCAACAGCGGCTACATCGTGCAGAGCCCCCGATACGTGAGTCGCGCGCCACGTGAGTTGGCCCCCATTTGCGAGTCAGAGCCCCATCGGCGAATCCATCTTCTCTTGAGCACACCTCCCTCCCTGACGTATCTTCTCCCTCTCCACCTTCCCCCTCCCTGCTGCCCCCTTCCCTGCTTCCTTCTCCGTGCCTCACCCCTCCGTTCTCCCCCCCCCACCATGCGTTCCCCCTCCATTCTTCTCCCCCGTGCTTTCTTCCTCCGTGCTTCCCCCCTGGCTGCTTTCGCCTTCCTGTTCTTCCCCTCCTGCTCACCGTGTGCCTGTTTTCTCTTGGCCACTTCCCCTCTGGCCGCTTCTCCCCGGGCGGCAGTACAAGGACCAGACGCAGCCGTACGTGGTGAATCCCAAGTGGGCGGGCATCCTGCCCTACACGCACTCTATCATTTTCAGCGCTGGCCATTGGTTCTTCCACCCGGTACGCCCCATGCTCTCTGGTTCTTCCACCCGGTACGCCCCATGCTCTCTGGTTCTTCCACCCGGTATGCCCCATGCTCTCTGCTTTCCCCATTCGGTATGCCCCATGCTCTCGCTTCCCCCATTCGGTATGCCCTACGCTCTCTGTTTCCCCCATTCGGTATGCCCCACGCTCTCTGTTTCCCCCATTCAAAAAGTGACGCCTGTAAGCGCAGCGTGATCCCACTCGTTCTCCCTTCGCATCTCCTTCCACTCATTCATCCCATCTACCTCACCCTATCCCATCCCATTGTGGGATTCCATTCCACTTATATCATGACTCACCAATCCCATCCATCCCACTCTGTTCCCTTCCATACCCTGCTCTCAGCCGAGCTCAAAGCTCGGTTCCAACCCCAATTGGCAGCCCATGGGGGCATACCGCAAGGCCATGGGCGTCCTATATGACTACTTTGAGAAAACACCCTACAGTGGCCTCCCCATATTCATGACCTTTTCCCCCATTCATGCCGGGAATGCATGCGCCACCGCCAATGCCCCTTTTGCCAACGAGACCGACGGCGTTGTGCATCTCAATGGCTACACCATGCCAGCTATGAAAAAGCAAGTGTCGATTTTCAAGCGATCGAAGAAGATCCGGGTTGCGCAGATCACTTATATGAGCGCTATGCGCCCCGATGCGCACTTGCGAAATAAGAGAAAGGACTGCAGCCACTGGTGCTTGCCAGGGGTCCCTGATGCATGGGCTGATGTGGTTTACAACATGATGATGAATTATTACTAGTATGTGAGTTAGCTGGCAGGGGGTGGAAGTGTTGTGAAGATTGTGGGGAGTTTGTGGGGATGTTTGTGATACAAGTCCAGTAGCCAATAGCTGCAAGGACGTTAGGAATGGAGTTTGCAATAAATATTGAGTTTTGCCCCTTTTAGGATCAAAGAATGTATGAAATTGCACAAAACTTGCTATATTTCGCGGAACTATTGCTGCAACCGGAACAATCTGTCCTTGCGATCTGCAATCCTGTCCCGACCCGAAGTGACAGAAGTAGCTCCGCTGAATTTCGATCGACTTTTTGGTACAAATCTAGACTGGCTCGGTAGATACGAAACGAGACTGGCATGTTCTCGCACCATTAGGCCTCCTTCCCCGTTTTTTCGCCACTGCTGCCGCCGCAGTAGCAATGGCGCGCAAAGAGCGGGCGAGTGCGTCCTCGGCTTTAGCTGACGTGGCGTGGATGGCGGGCGTGGCGACGTGCGTGAAGCTGCTGCTGGTGCCGGCGTATCGCAGCACGGACTTCGAGGTGCACCGCAATTGGCTCGCCATCACGCACTCGCTGCCGATCTCGCAGGTGCGCGCGTCGGAGTCGTCGGAATTGTCGGAGTCGTCGGAGTCGTCGGAATCCATGCGACTCATTCCGAAGTTTAGGTGCCGCGCGTCAGGTGCCGCTTTCGCCAACTCTATAATCCAGCAACCCATTCCGCGAACTGTGCTTCCGATCGAGGAATCTCACCTCCCAGTTGAATCACGACCAGATTTAAAGGTTCAAATGCTCCACGCGTCACCAGGCTTAGAAAGCTCCGTTCCTTCGTTCCCCGGACACACACTCTGATCACCCAAATCCGCTCCTTCAACTCTCCCCGGCTCTCACGAGCCCCTTTCTCCTTCGGTTCCCTTGTAAATTTCTCTCCTTGTTCTGTTACAATCGGTGGCAGTGGTACGTGGACGCGACGAGCCCATGGACGTTGGACTACCCGCCGCTCTTCGCCTTCTTCGAGCGCTGCCTCGCGCTGCTCGCGTGCCGCGTCGACCCGCTCATGACCCACCTCGTTAACGGCCTCGAGCACGCCAGCTACGCCACCGTGCTGTTCCAGGTGTGCAGTGCCACACCCCGTGTCATCACATTGTTGTTTCAAGGCACACCCAAACGTCACGTCACAACATGCAATACATCTCATGAGACAAAATCCAACCTGATGCATCTCACAATCTCCAAACCAATCCTCCCGAACGTTCCCCCCAGCGCGTGTCAGTGATGGGCACGGACTGCCTGCTGGCCGTGGCAGCGTGGCGCTGCACGCACGGCCTGCCCTCGCGGGCGCACCGCAACGTGGCAGCGGGGGCGGTGATGCTGTCAGCGGGGCTGCTGCTGGTGGATCACATGCACTTCCAGTACAATGGCATGCTGCTCGCCCTCATGCTGCTCTCCCTCTCGCTCCTCGCTGTGAGTCCCTCACGTCATGACTCTGTGTGGGTTGATTCTGAGAATTCTCATAATCAAACCACAACAGAAAGGGGTGGGGCGGTGGTGTTATCAGCAGGGCTGCTGCTGGTGAATCACATGCACTTCCAGTACAATGGCATGCTGCTCGCTCTGCTGCTGCTCTCGCTCTCCCTTCTCGCTGTACGTCTCCCACATCATGGCTCCGCATCATGAGCCGCTGCCGCTGCTGCTTTCACTCGATCAGTAGATCGTTACTCACGGATGCTTGATGTAACTTTCCTGCACTCATGGCTCCGTGTATCGCGTGGCATTGCAGGAAGGCCGGCACGTGTGGGCGTCACTCACCTTTGCATGTCTCTGCTGCTTCAAGCACCTCTTTGCCGTCGCTGGTCCCTTCTTCCTCATCTTCCTCCTCCGCCACCACTGCTTCCCTCCTCCTCCCGCCGCCGCCGCACCGCACACCACCGCACGCAACAGCTCCAAACCGTCCAGACGCATTTCCTCTGGCGCAAAACAGCAACCTGCTTCAGCCTCGGCGACAGGCAGCTCCATCTCCCTCCTCGCCTCGCTCACCCGTATAGTCACACTGGGCGCAGTGGTCCTCACGGTGCTGCTCGTCTCCTTCGCCCCCTTCATAGTCACAAAGCAGATGCCCAACCTGCTCGCCCGTCTGTTCCCCTTCGGTCGTGGCCTCATGCACGCGTACTGGGCGCCCAACTTCTGGGCTCTCTACACCCTCGCAGACAAGCTCCTCGCTGCTGCAGCTTCGGCAGCAGGCTCGTTCACAGGCTCGGCAGGAGGTCCGGGAGTGGGAGGGAAGGGCGGGTGGACCCGGGGGTTGGTGGGCGATGCAGTGGGGTTCAGTGTGGTGCCACAGGTGACGCCGCTGGCGTCGCTGCTGCTGGTGCTGACTGCCATGGCCCCCGTGCTGCTGCATATATGGCTCCGACCCTTCGCCTACATCTGTAGTGATGACACTGATGCTGCTGATAGGGATGGTGCAGACAGTAATGGTGGTGAGGGAGATGGTGGCAACAAGGGTGGGAGGGAGGGTAGGGGGAGTGAGCTCTATGGCATGCCCACAGCGGAGAGGCGGCGGTGGAGCATACAGGCCATAGCAGCGGCGCTGGCGCATGTGTTTCTGAGTGCGTTCCTGCTGGGCTGGCACGTGCATGAGAAGGCGGTGCTGCACTTCCTGCTGCCGCTCGCCCTCCTCGCCTCCTCCTCCCCCGCATGGGCCTCTGAGTTCCTCATTCTCGCCACCTGTGAGTGCATGATCATAGCCCTTCCGTTCCTCTCTCACATTTCAGCCCGTCGTGATCTCTCTCACCCACTTCCGCTCTTGCCTTCCTTTGCCTGGCGTGGCCTTGCCATGCCTGTCTTGACGTGCCTGTCCTTGCCCTGCCTGGGTGTGCCGTGCCTCTGTCCTCTCGCCCATCTCTATGTTGTGTGTCTGCCTGCCATCCTCACTCTTATCCCCTCGCTGCCCCCTGCAACCTCCCCCATCCCTCCAGTGTCACACTACGCTCTCCTCCCCCTCCTCTTCACACTCCCCGAGTACCCAATCAAGATCCTCCTCCTCTCACTCTTCTCCCTCGCCCTCCTCCTCTCCTCCCTCCGCCTCTTCTCCCCCACTCTCAACCGCCAACCCACTACCTCAACGCACCAACCACCACCTCATAAAATCTCTTCAGATCTACGGCTCCCCAAGTTGCAGTATCCATCTTGGTTGCACAGGTTACGAGTGGTACATGCTCTGGGTGTTTTACCCTTGGAAATGCTGTGCCAGCTGCTGTACCACCACCCACGGCTGCATGCGCGCTTCCCTTTCCTCCCGCTGCTCCTCACTTCTGTGTACTGTGCACTGGGCATCACTGTAGCCTGGACTGTACAGTTGTATGCTATTGTCAGTTCATGACCCCTTATATTGTCCACATCATTTTGCAGTCTAATTTGCACGCTTTCATTGTACATTTCAATAATCTCCTTTGCATTGCAGGGTGTAATTGCATGCGAAGTGAGCACGAGCGTGATCACGAGCATCGTGATCAGGAGCATCGTGATCAGGAGCATCGTGATCACGAGCATCGTGATCAGGAGCATCGTGATCAGGAGCATCGTGATCACGAGCATCGTGATCAGGAGCATCGTGATCACGAGCATCGTGATCAGGAGCATCGTGATCACGAGCATCGTGATCAGGAGCATCGTGATCAGGAGCATCGCGATCAGGAGCATCGCGATCAGGAGCATCGTGATCAGGAGCATCGCGATCACGAGCATCGTGATCAGGAGCATCGTGATCAGGAGCATCGTGATCAGGAGCATCGGGATCAGGAGCATCGCGATCAGGAGCATCGCGATCAGGAGCATCGCGATCAGGAGCATCGCGATCACGAGCATCGTGATCAGGAGCATCGTGATCAGGAGCATCGTGATCAGGAGCATCGTGATCAGGAGCATCGTGATCAGGAGCATCGTGATCAGGAGCATCGTGATCAGGAGCATCGTGATCACGAGCATCGTGATCACGAGCATCGTGATCACGAGCATCGTGATCAGGAGCATCGTGATCAGGAGCATCGTGATCAGGAGCATCGTGATCAGGAGCATCGTGATCAGGAGCATCGTGATCAGGAGCATCGTGATCACGAGCATCGTGATCAGGAGCATCGTGATCACGAGCATGGTGTCAAATGTTGAACATTGATATGATAGGCTATAGTGAGTTGCACTCTAGGGGGTACAGCTTCTAGGGTTGCTCATTTGTACCCCATTCGTTTCTATTCCAACGATTCCGTTGTTCGCTAAATTTGAGATTGTATCAGAGGTCTGGGGCCCTGCCCCGACGCAGGGGTCTGGGAGGGAGCGCTACTTTCTGGTGGTCGTCGACGACTTCTCCAGGTACACCACAGTGTTTCCTCTTGCGAAGAAGTCCGAGGTGACTGCTACGCTGATCAGGTGGCTTCTAGCCACTGAGGGCACTCGTGGTCGTCGAGTCAGTTGTCTTCACTCCGACCGTGGGGGCGAGTTTCGCTCCGGCATTCTCGGCGGATTCTGCGGCGAACAGGGCATCACCCAGTCCTGGACGCTGCCAGAGTCCCCACAGCAGAATGGGGTTGCTAAGCGCCGCATAGGCTTGGTCATGGACATCGCCCGCACGTCCATGATTCATGCCCGTGCGCCCCATTTTCTGTGGCCTCACGCGGTTCGCTACGCCGCACACCAGCTGAACCTCCAGCCGCGTGTCTCGCGGCCCGAGGCTTCACCGACCAGTCTCTGGACTGGATCCCCTGGTGTTGGGTCGGCCTTTCGAGTCTGGGGCTGCCTTGCACTTGTTCGCGACACCTCCGCGGACAAGCTCTCGGCACGCGCCGTCCCCTGTGTCTTCCTTGGTTTCCCAGTGGACTCTGCTGACTGGCCCTTTTACCACCCTCCCCTCCACCAGTTCCTAGATTCCCGTGACGTCCGGTTTGACGAGTCCGTGTCCTACTACACCCGGTACCCCTGTCGAGGTCTCCCGGTACCCCCTCCCCCTCTCTTCCTCGCACCCTCTCCTCCTCCTGCTCCCGCTCCTCCGGTACCCCCGCCCCCCCCTGGTCCTGCCCCGTCTGGTGTGTCCCACGCTACCCCTCTCCCCTCGGTCGCGCGTCAGGTAGCGTCTCCCTCCCCGCAGTCCTCCTCACAGTCCCCTCAGCAGCCTTCGGCACTTCCGCGACAGGTTACTGTAGACTCGGTTGGTGTTGGAGCTGGAGGTGCAGCCGCTGGCGGTGCTCGGTCTGGGGGTGCTCGGTCGCGGGGTACTGGAGCTGGAGGTGCTGGCGCAGGTGACGCTAGCTCTGGGGGTGCTGGAACTGGAGGTGCTGGCGCAGGTGGCGCTAGCTCTGGGGGTGCTGGAGCTGGAGGTGCCGGCACTGGAGGTGCTGGTTCTGGGGGTGCTGGAGTTGGGGGTGCTGGCACTAGCGGTGCTAGTTCTGGGGGTGCTGGAGTTGGAGGTCCTAGCACTGGCGGTACTGGTTCTGGGGGTGCTGAGTCTGAGGAGACTGACGCTGGAGACCCTGGTTCTGCGGAGTCCACCCCGCCCCCCCACCGCCACGACACGCGTCTCCAGGCTGCCCGTCGGCGTGAGCGTGAGGAGCAGGAGCGGTTGGAGAGGGAGCGGCAGGAGCTGCGGGTGCTGGACCTTCTGGAGCAGCAGCGGCAGCAGCAGCAGCAGCAGCAGCAGCAGCAGCAGCAGCAGCAGCAGCAGCAGCAGCAGCAGCAGCAGCAGCAGCAGCCGCAGCCGCAGCCGCAGCCAGCCACAGCCGCAGCAGCAGCAGCAGCCGCAGCCGCAGCCGCAGCGGCCGCAGCCGCCACCGCAGCTTCCTCTAGAGCGGCGGTTGTTCCCACCTGTGAGTGGCTTGCGGGCCCTTGGCCTTTCCTCCTCTCCTCCTGTCCGCTCCCAGTCTCCTCCTGTGTTTGTTCCTCCGTTGCCTCCTCCTGACGACCGTCCGGCGGTCTGGTCTTCTCCTCCTCCTCAGTCTCCTCCTCCCTCTGTCCGTCGCGACTTGATCACTCGTTGTCCTCCGCGTGCTTGTCACTCGTCCCCTGTTACTGACCTCCACACTGCCCTCCTTTGTTCGTCTCGTCGTCGTTCTCCTTCTCCTGTGTCCGTTCTCCCGTCTCCTCCTCCGTCCTCTCTACCTGCCCTCCCCACTCCTATCTCTGACTACTACCGCGCTGTTCGTCCTGTTGCCGCACGTGTCCTCACCACTCTTGTCACCGACCCTCGTTTCCCTCCGTCGTCTGTCTCGGCTCTCACTGCCGCTGTCGCTGAGTTTGCTGCCGCCAGCCGCCTTGACTACGCCACCCGTGTGGTGCCAGCTCCTCCCTACCGTCCTCTGTCCGTCGGGGGTGGGTTTGCCCTTGGCTGTGACGTCCTAGAGGACAGAGAGTCTGAGCTGGAGTACTGGGCAGCCGCTTCTCCCTCTGTGTGTGCCATGCTGCTCTCCCCTGAGGGAGACCCCGACGCCCTTGACATACCGACTCCTCGCACTTACCGCGAGGCAGTGTCAGGGGCGTGGGCCTCTCAGTGGAAAGCGGCTATGGACTCAGAGTTGGCGTCTTGGAGATCCACAGGCACCTACGTCGACGCAGTTCCCCCTCCCAGGGCGAACGTAGTCGATGGCATGTGGCTCTTCAAGGTGAAGCGGCCGCCTGGAGCACCGCCGGTGTTCAAGGCGCGCTACGTGGCTAGGGGTTTCAGTCAGCGTGAGGGAGTTGACTTCTTCCAGACCTTCGCCCCGACCCCGAAGATGACTACTCTTCGGGTGTTACTCCACATAGCAGCGCAGCGAGACTACGAGCTGCACTCCCTCGACTTCTCCACTGCGTTCCTCCAGGGCCGACTGCACGAGGAGATCTGGCTGCGCCGTCCTCCTGGCTTCACTGACACCTTCCCACTTGGGACCCAGTGGAGCCTGAGGCGACCAGTCTACGGTCTCCGCCAGTCGCCCCGTGAGTGGCACGACACTCTTCGCTCCACGCTTTGTGACCTTGGGTTCAGCCCGTCCTCCGCCGACCCGTCGCTGTTTGTTCGAGCGGGTTCTACTCCTTTCTTTATCCTTGTCTACGTCGACGACTTGGTGTTTGCTACAGCAGACAGAGCAGCCCTGGCTCAGGTGAAGTCCGAACTGCAGAAGAGACACAAGTGCACTGACCTGGGTGAGGTGCAGCGCTACCTTGGCCTACAGATCACCCGGGACAGAGCCGCTCGCACCATCACACTGACTCAGTCACACATGGTGCAGCAGGTCCTTCGGCGGTTCCACTTCCAGTTCTCCACCACACAGCCCACTCCTCTTGCTGTTGACCACAGACTCACGGGCCCCTTTCCTGACGAGCCCTTTGAGTCCAGTGGACCCTACGCAGAGCTGGTGGGCTGCCTCATGTACCTGATGACTTGTACTCGACCGGACCTCGCCTTTCCACTCAGCATCCTTTCTCGCTTTGTTGCGACTGGGAGACACCGCCCTGTCCACTGGACAGCTGCTGTGAGGGTGGCGAAGTACCTGGCGACTACATCAGGCTTGGGGCTTGTGCTTGGAGGGACTCAGCCAGTGGCGTTGACTGGTCACTGCGACTCTTCCTACGCTGACGACGTGGAGACTCAGCGTTCGACTCAGGGTTACTGCTTCAGTCTGGGAGCTGGTGCTGCGTCGTGGAGGTCTACACGGTCGTCGTCTGTGGCTACTTCCAGTGCAGAGGCAGAGATCTACGCTGGTGCCATGGCGGCACAGGAGCTTCGCTGGTTGACCTTCTTGCTCGCTGACCTTGGTGAGCGGCCTCGCTCTGCACCGACCTTGTACGCTGACAACAAGGCCATGATCCTCCTGTGTCGAGAGCCTCGACTGGAGAGCAGAGTGAAGCATATTGACGTGAGGTACTTCCTCCTGCGAGAGCTGCAGCGACGCGGTCAGGCACGCTTGGACTTTGTGGCCTCAGAGGCCAACACTGCAGACGTCTTCACCAAGGCCTTGGCGCTTGGTGACCACCACAGGTTCTGTGTGCAGTTGGGGCTTGTTGAGGTAGGCCCTCGGTTGGTGTAGTCCTGTTGCTTGCTCTGCTTGTTGTGCTTTGTATTTATATCCTAGTGAACTCTTGAACTGGCCTTGTGGCCGCTTGCTTGCGCTCGGAATTTGTGTGGTGTCCTTGAGATCCACCCTGAGCTTGCCTTGGTTCTTGGTTTGACTGGTCTTGTGACCGTTTGTTCTCCTTGCTTGCTTTGATGCCCCTCACTTAGCCTATGGGGGTGTGTCAAATGTTGAACATTGATATGATAGGCTATAGTGAGTTGCACTCTAGGGGGTACAGCTTCTAGGGTTGCTCATTTGTACCCCATTCGTTTCTATTCCAACGATTCCGTTGTTCGCTAACTTTGAGACATGGTGATCAGGAGCATCGTGATCAGGAGCATCGTGATCAGGAGCATCGTGATAACGAGCATCGTGATCACCAGCATCGTGATCAGGAGCATCGTGATCAGGAGCATCGTGATCAGGAGAATCGTGATCAGGAGCATCGTGATCAGGAGCATCGTGATCACGAGAATCGTGATCACGAGCATCGTGATCAGGAGCATCGTGATCACGAGCATCGTGATCACGAGCATCGTGATCAGGAGCATCGTAATCACGAGCATCGTGATCACGAGCATCGTGATCAGGAGCATCGTGATCAGGAGCATCGTGATCACGAGCATCGTGATCAGGAGAATCGTGATCAGGAGCATCGTGATCAGGAGCATCGTGATCACGAGCATCGTGATCACGAGCATCGTGATCACGAGCATCGTGATCAGGAGCATCGTGATCACGAGTATCGTGATCAGGAGCATCGTGATCAGGAGCATCGTGATCAGGAGCATCGTGATCACGAGCATCGTGATCAGGAGCATCGTGATCAGGAGAATCGTGATCAGGAGCATTGTGAGCGCACATCGTGAGCACGAGCACCGCGAGGAAGAGCATCCTGAGGAGGAGCATCGTGAGCAAATATGCATTCACTAGAATATACGGTAATAGCCACAATGCGGAAAACTGAATCCATTTTCCTTCTCGTCTTCTACCACCGTTAGACACATACATGACTACTATACACTAAATCTACACCACACAACTACACTTTCCGTATCCGTCTGGCAATCTTCTCGAGCAGTTTGTGCACCACTCTGGGGTCCTTGACCTTGGGCTTGCCGCCCTTCTTGCCATCCGCCTTGCGCCCGTCCGAGAAGAGCAGATAGTAGTCCAGCTGGCACGCGTCCGCCAGGTGGTGGAAGGTCGGATCCGCCTCCTCCTCTGGCCGGATCTCCACCACCGCCCCTCCTGAAATAAAGGGAGGGGGAGGTTGCAGATTGGGGAGAGAAGGGGAGGGGAGTGAAAACATATTACCCAACGTGAACTCTACATAATTCAGAATCGCACTCACAGCAGCCAGGAGCAAGCAGCAAACAACTTATTGTAACAAATCAGTCCCCTCGCCTAGTACTCACCAGCGGGCATGAAGACCATGTCAGCCAGCACGTTATCATGCGCCGCCACCAGCAGTCTCGCTCTGTTAAACAGCTCCTTGCGCTTGCCAAAGGGCAGCGACCCGTCCCGGTACGTGACAATGCGGTCCTGCGGCAGCCACTTGAGCAGCTGCTGCGTGAGCTTGAGCGTCTGCACCAGCGGCTTCCACTCGTCGCGCATCGCCACCACTACGATCCACTCGCTGCCCGCTGATAGGTCCTCGCCCTTGCGCCTCCGGTACGTTGGCTTGAACTCTGCCAAGAGGGGGGAGGCGGCGAGTGGAGGAGGGGGGAGGAGGGAATGTGGGTATCAGAGAGTATGGAGAACCGTGGGGCTGAGGTCTGGGGATGGTGGGAGGGGAGATGTGAAGGCGTGGCAGCAGATGGCACGGCAGCAGATGGCATGGCAGCGCATCACAGCAATGCGTGGGGTGGAGGAGCCGGTGAGAGGGAGTAGGGGGGCGTACCGTGGCGGTAGATGGGGAGGCCGGGCTTGGGCAGCAGGTTGCGGTGGCGCAGGTACGACCACATGGCCCTGCTGGGCCGCCCACACCGCTGCTTTAGTGGCTGCGCGCACACAAGGGCAGAGAAAGAGGATAACGGAGTATGCAGTGAGCACAGGGGTGGCGGGGGAAAATGCGGTGCTCTGAGGTGCTTTTTAGGGTGCACTGAGGTGTTCCAAGGTGCTCTGAGGTGCTGTGAGGTGTTCTAAGGTGCCCTGAGGTGCCCTGAGGTGCCCTGAGGTGCCCTGAGGTGCCCTGAGGTGCTCTGAGGTGCCCTGAGGTGCTCTGAGGTGCCCTGAGGTGCTCTGAGGTGCTCTGAGGTGCTCTGAGGTGCTCTGAGGTGCTCTGAGGTGCCCTGAGGTGCTCTGAGGTGCTCTGAGGTGCTCTGAGGTGCTCTGAGGTGCCCTGAGGTGCTCTGAGTTGCTCTACTCTGCTCCACAGGGCGGCACTCACGAGAATGAGGCGGTGAGCAAAGAACAGCTCGCCCTCTTTGAGAATCTGAGGGTTCATTCTCTCCAGCCGCACCCCCACCAGCTCCCAGTGCCCCAGCCCCGTCGCCTGCTCCATCTGGTTCTTCACATGCCGGTCCCGCAACCCCAGCGCCACCGGCACTCCCTCCCCCTTGAGCAGTGGCAGCACCGTGTCGAGAGTCACTATGGACGGCACCAGGTCTAGCATGTAGGCTCGCGCGGACCACCCGAACCAGTCGACGAGGGAGATGAGGGAGGGGAAGGAGGAGACTTGGGTGTTGCCGGGGGTGTAGTGGAAGGGTGAGTCGGCGGCGCAGGCGTTGTGGTCAAAGAGGTGTGTGGCGTTGAACACCTGCCCCGCCACGTTGATGTACACGTTGTGTAGCAGCAGCACCTGGTGGGGGTGCCAGTGAAAAGGGACATGTGGGGAATGGGTGAGAAGAAGTGGGAGGGGTTAGTTGCGGCTGTGTGGCGTTGAACACCTGGCCCGCTACTCCTACACGTTGTGCAGGAGTAGCACCTGGGAGGGGGCGCAGGTGTGGGAAGGGAGATTGGGGGGAGAAGGGGAGGGGAAGGAGCAGATACAGGTGTGTGGCATTTGAACACCTGACCTGCCACGTTCACATACACGTTGTGCAAGAGCTCCACCTGGTGGGGTGAGGGGAAAGAGGGGAAGAGGGAGGGGTTAGGTGCGGTTGCTCGGAGTGTGGAGGTTGGGAGGGATGGGGAGAGGGCACGAGGGTAACGAGCTGCAGATATGTGCGGTTGAGCGGCCAGGCGCCTATGGGGGGGCAGGGGGGGCGAAAGGACGTACAGACGTACACGTTGTATGAATAGAGTGGCTGGGTTGTGCAGGTGGTTGGGAGGGAGGAGGGGCGGGTGAAGGGAGGGTGCGGATGGTAGGTAGAGAGGCGAGTGCACAAGGCTCCCTGGCCGGCCCGTTGACGCAACACATAGTGTGGCTCTAGCCCCTCGCACCACGTTGGGCAGCGAGTTAGGGTGGGGGTTGAGAAATGGGGACAAGGGATTGGTGGAGGAGGGGGACAGGGCACAAGGGAGTGTGGGAGCGGCAGATAGAGAGCGCAAGGATGGGGAGAGGGGGATGGGTTTGGTGGGGGTGAGATACATTTATCTATAACTGATCCCTGGGTGGTTCTGAAACCAGACTGACCCCTAGATCCTCAATAGTGAGGCAATCCCTGAGCCCGCCCTGAACCCTGTACCCTGAATCAAGGTTTCTCTGCCACTCACCTCTCCGTTCCTCCAGTTAAATCGAAAGACCACTAGCCCGCCCGACCACAGTTCAGCACATTTGTTGTTGTATAGGCTGTTGTGTGTTCTCATGGAGTGTCTGACTTGTTCAATGGCATTGACTGGATTCACATCGTCGATTGATTCATCTGTATTGTCTAACTTGCCTCTCTCAGGCCTCCCTGCTTCAAACCCAGGACAACTCCCCCCCCCCCCCCCTCCCCTCCCCCCCACCTCCCCCTCCTCCCCCCCCCCCACCAATTTCTCTTTTCCACCCCCCAGTCCTTCACCCGGGACGCACCTGCGCGGACCACGGCTCGTGGGGCTGCTTGTCGGCTTCCTGCATGCACCCGGCGTCCGTCGCATTCGCGCAATTCGCCGGTAGCGACGCTGGCGAACGTAACACGTCTTCGATCGGGCTTCGCCAGCACGACGCGATGCCCGGGAAGCCCTCGTAACCGTACTCGAACGTCGGGCACTCCGAACCGCGACTCGCCTCGAAAGGCGGATCGACCTTCCCCGGGTTGTTTTCCTGGAACCGCGTCGCGTCTAAGTACACCCGCTGCAGGTTCTTCTTATCGATGTTAACCTTTAGCACTTTGCGCTTCGGCTTCGCTATTGTCAGATCCGGATACTTGCCGTTGAGCGGCGCCCACCGCGCTAAAGGCGCTTTCACTCGTCGCTTTTTCCGTTTCGTCGTTGCGGGTTTCGTTACAGCGGCGGGTTGCGTCACGCTGACGATCACGTTAGCGGCAGGTCGCGGCTTCTCGATGATCGCGTCTGACTTCTTATCTCCCGTTGACAACCCATCGCCCCGCAAACCCGCAGATTTGACAAGCGGTGCATCGTCTGCTGATCTACGCGCCGCACTCCGCGCCTCATTCCTCGTCGCATCTTCCATCGCGTCGGCCGCCGCCTTGCCCTGCTCGCTGGTGGTTTCTTGCGTGTTCTGCGCCGCAGTCAACGCTCCCAAGTCCTCTGAATCTACCGTCCCCGCAAGATCCGCTTCCTCCCCCTGCCCGTCCGTTCCTGATAGCGATATTTGCGGCACCGGTTCCTCGTTGGCCAACGGATCGCTCGCAAATACATCTATAGATGTCGCCCCCGCGGCTCCCGTACCAAGGAGGTCTCTAACGAGTGGCTTGTCCCCGCCGCCGGCTATTTTCGCGCGTCGACTGAGGGCGTTTAACGACGACGCGATGGCTTCGGAGCGCGAGGAGAGGATCCAGAAGAGGACGGCGGCGGCGAGGAAGAGCAGCATGAAGCGCATGCAGCTGCCGCCGCCCACGCTCGCCACCGTGCTCGGCTTCCGCTGCACCCTCTGCGGCGCTCGCCGCTTCGGCTTCATGCTGCCGTGCCGGATCAATGGCTCGGATTGAACGAATGGAAAACCAGCAAACTAATTTGCAGGTCTTGATGTCGATAGTATTGAATGGTTGAGAGCTGGGCGCTCCAATTGCAACTACGGGTGATGTTGATGGATGTTGGGCGGACAAGCATACAGAACTATCAACAAAGGATGACGGATTTGAAATGTGTAGCGACGATTACTTGGAATCTTGAAGAATTTGAATCTACGGCATGGCTGCCTCTCGCTGGTTTTCACATGTCCCGGCCACCTGACCAGCTGGGCCAATGATGTGCCTTTCCCTCAACGACTTTCGACCACCAATCATACGAATTCCTTGCCTGTGCCCTTGGTTCGGCCTTGATTTGATAAACTGGTTTGGCTTTGGTTGGCCTGTTCATTCTGGTCAGGTTTCAGCTGATGTGCCGCAAGGCAGCCTGCAAGGAGGCTGTGCAGTGTGGTATGGAGCGCAGGTTCGGTACGAAGTGGCCTTCAGGGGGGGGCTTGGGCAGGTGGAACCGATTCTCCTGTCAATAACGCATGAATCACAGGTGTGTGTGCTGTGCAGGTGCCGCAGGTGCCCATGCCGACCAGCGAGGCGCGGAAAATTATAGCCACGTGGAAGATCTGGGAGAAATTTATTGGCTGCACAGAAACCACCTAGGAATGTCTTCGTTATCGTTTACAGCTGTTTTTTCCTTTTGGTGCTACTCCGTTCCGCTACGATGCCATTGTACGTTTACAGCTGCGTTTGTGAATGGAGGCGATATTGGTTACCAACGTCGCTTGAGACGCTGCCGCGACAGTCAAGACGAACCGCCGCCGTCATCTCATCGCGCGTCGCTACATTGGTTGGACCAGAAAGTAAACCCGTGTCGCGTGTTTTTTCGTTTCGTTTTCTCCATGCCTGGAGCGCTCTTCGCTATGCGTTCATTCGGGTTGGCATTGACACTTGAACTAGACTTTTCCTAGCTGAGGCCTCTTGGAAACAGGTGCATATAGCGACCTTGTAACGAATAAGGGCCGCAATAACCATAACGACATGGCGGGCTAATAGCGCAGCCAGGGCTCGCCTTATCGAAGCCAGTGGTAGGGATGGTTCGTCGAAGCGTCGCAGGGCAGTCGCTAAGCGTCGCTCTCTTCGTCGCATTATCGGTCGTTCAGCCCATCCCGGCGGGCGTCGCGGTGAGCCCGCTAGGCCTCTCCACCATTCAGCGCCACTCGCGGCTGGTCGCGCGCTCGCGGTCGCATGGCGGATGCAACTACCTGAAGGGAAGGTACAACCGGACAGGGTCTGCCTCGGGAAATGGCGGAGAATGAGTCGAGTCACCTTGAGCGCAGGAAGCCAAGGTTGTGGCGTTAGCGGTAGCTTTGCGTGCGGGAGGAATGTTGTGAGGCAGATCGAGCCGGTAGCACGGCCACGAGGTCCGAATATATCCAGTGGAAATACATCGAGGGACCTTGTTGTGGGTTACCCGAGGTATCCTGCATTGGGGGCGAATTGGGTCCAATCGCAATTTTTTAGATTGGACCCAATTCGCCCCCAATGCAGAGATGGTAGAGCAACCTTGTTAGGACCCAATTCGCCCCCAATGCAGAGATGGTAGAGCAACCTTGTTAGGACCCAATTCGCCCCTAATGCAGAGATGGTAGAGCAACCTTGTTAGGACCCAATTCGCCCCCAGTTTGGGCGAATTGGGAACAATCGAGGTAGAGCAACCTTGTTAGGAACCCCACATTGTCGCTGGTGATGCTTTATCTTCCCTGCGTACATAAAATACCCTGCCTTGGTGCACCTTCAATGCACGCTTGGCCCTGGTGGTCCTTGTTCATTCTCCCTGACCCTGTTTGGCCTCCTTGTTGACTCCCGTTGACTCTGTTTGACCGCAGCTGGGTGGACACGTCAACCATACCGGGCTACAGGCCGCCCTACAGCGCCAGCTGCTCCCAGTTCAGCTGTGATGGCGTGGCCGACGGGCGCCAGAGCCCCGCTAGTTTCGTGTGGCAGCCCTTCCCGCCCTGCTCCTACCAGCTCTGGCGGTACGGCATCGCACCCCTGCCTGCTCTCCTGTTCCTGGCTGTGCTCGTCCCCTCTCCATTCCAACGTACACATACTATGCGCTGTTAACCCCCCCGCGTCTCTCTTTACGCTCACGCCCACACCTCCTCAACTCCTGTTTCCCTCGCCCCCATGCCATGGCCAATAGGATGCAGCCACGTGTACTGCTGGAGAGGTACCGCAACAGCATGATTGCATTCGTGGGCGACTCTTTGAACGACAATCTAGTGGCCTCCTTTCGCTGCACCCTCGCTGCTGTCACGCCCTTCCAGGTGCGCCCTGCCCTTCCAGGTGCGCCCTGCCCTTCCAGGTGCGCCCTGCCCTTCCAGGTGCGCCCTGCCCTTCCAGGTGCGCCCTGCCCTTCCAGGTGCGCCCTGCCCTTCCAGGTGCGCCCTGCCCTTCCAGGTGCGCCCTGCCCTTCCAGGTGCGATCCCTGCTGCCCACTGTCCATGCATGGGCCAGCGCCTTGAGCGCAGGTGCCGCTGCACAGGTGACGCACCTGTCTGCTGGTTGCTCCACCATCCCATTTCCTGCCCACTCCGCACCGTCCCACCCCTCACTCCCCCCTCTCCTCTTCCCTCTCCTCCCCTTCCCCCCTCTTCTATCCCCCTCATCTCCCGTCCCCGGTCCCGTGCGCTGGCAGCAAGTGCGGGTGAGGGTGGGGGGGAGGCGGTACCGCAACGCAGTGGAGCTGCCGGCATACAACCTCACCCTCCTCACCATCGCCAGTGGCAAGCTCACCCGCCTCGTCAACTCGGTACGAATGGGTTCCATGTGGTGCTTCCCGGTGCCAGCCCACTCACCCATCCCTCCCCCCACTGCTCCCGTATTCATCACTTCAGCGTCACCCTACCCACTCGCACTTGTTCTCAACTTCCCAACCCCTCCATCCCCGGCTTCCTTCCGTCTCTCCCTCTCCCCTCCTCCCTCCACAGTCCCCTCTTCAACCACCTCCCCCACCTTGCAACTCCCCCCCTCTTCCTCCCACTATAAACCCCCATTCTCCGCCTCTCTCTCCCCCTCGCCCCCCCCCCGTGCAAGCAGAGTTCAGCGAGGGTGAGGGTGGACGGGCAGTGGGCGGCCGTACTGCCGCTCACAGCAGCCATCGTATTCACGGCTGGCCACCGCTTCTTCCACCAGGTCCAACATCCATGCCATCCATGCCATCCATGCCATCCATGCCATCCATGTCATCCATGCCATCCATGCCATCCATGCCATCCATGCCATCCATGCCATCCATGCCATGCTCTGCAACCAGACTTGAAAGAGTTTTCAGGGCTCTGTGCCTCATGACATTCATGCCATCCCCTGTCCCAAGCATCTGTTCCTTCTGATTCGTCTCCCAATCCCATTCCATCTCTCTCAACCCTGGTAACCACCCCTCACAGAACTACATGTCGCCGGTACTGAAGCTGCGCAAGTCCCTCAAGGCAGTGCGTGACTATATCGAGCGCACCAACTACCCTGGCGTCCCCCTCTTTGTCTCCTACTCTCCGGCACACGACCGCACCCAGTGCAAAACGGCAGGCACCCCTCTCAACAACATCACCGCCGCAGTCCAAGGGGGTGATATGCGTGCCATGGCGGTTCTAAAGGAGCAGCGGAAGCTGCTTGCAAGGTCTCGGATGCGGCTGGTGGAGATAACTTACATGAGCATGCTGCGACCAGATGCGCATTTAAATAGAGGGGCGAGTGGCAGGAGAAAGGACTGCAGCCATTGGTGCCTGCCTGGTGTCCCTGATGCCTGGTCTGATGCCATCTACTCCATGCTTGTATCTTAATGCTGCCCGATGCTTGGTCCGATGCTTGGACCGACGGCATTTGAACAGAGGGGTGAGTGAGTGGCAGGAGGAAGGACTGCAGCCATTGGTGCCTGCCTGGCGTGCCGGATGCTTGGTCTGACGCCATCTACTCCATGCTTGTTGCATAGTGCTCTGCTCTGCTGCATGTGCTGCATTGCATGCTTGTGTAACATCAGGTGCTGCTGCATCTGTTGTGCAGTCCTTCATTCATGTGTTACCGCCTTCATTCAGGCCTGGAGAGTGGTCCGAGTAGGGGTGACCCCCCAACGCAGTGCTACACGCATATTCTACACCAGTGTTACACGCATATTCTACACCATTTCAAGCACCTATGCTCTGCTCCTACCATATGTGCCACAGTTTTCATTTCATCTAGCTTCGGCCTTTGGTCCATCCACCCATAACTCCTAGCAGTCACTCCAGCCGCCCCAGAAGGTGTGAGACGATGAGGTTACTCCACGTGTCAGGCACACCGGGTAGGCACCAGTGGCTGCAGTCGAGCTTCCCCAGCTGTGGAACGGGTGGTTGGGGAAGGAGGGGATTAGTGGGCCTTGGGCTTCAAGCAAAGCCTTATTGGGGTTGCTGTGCCCTGCTAAGGGGATGAGATGGGCTGGCCATGATTTGAGAATTGAGAAGGGACCGGTCACCCGTGATGTATCATGCAGTATGAAATGGTGATTTACACCCCTAAGATTATCGATCAGTTCCCGGCACATACACTCGCACACTCACCCCAGAGTTCCTCCTTAAATGCGCATCAGGCCGGAACCGACTCATTTTAGTCACATCCACCAGCCGCAGCCTGGACTCCTGCAGCGCCCTCCTCTGCGCGCTGAGAGCAGGCATGGTGCTCTCTGTAGTCACACTCGCTAGAGCAGCATCAGGCCTGGAGGCAGGGAGAGGGGCTGTGGCTGCAGCACAGGACTTTCTAGTGTGGGCGGGGGAGAAGGAGAGTGCTAGAGCGCGGCCGGTGTAATTGGAGTGGTGCAGATGGTCGCGAGTGAGGGTGAATGTGGACTGCATTTGATCCAACGGTGGAGGTTGCATCTCGTGGAAGAACCAGTGGCCAGCGGTGAAGATGGCGGCTCGGGTGAGTGGCAGCACCCGAGTCCACCGAGGGTTGGGGTAGGTGTGGTTATCCGGGGACTGGCAGGGGGCATGGGGAGGGGAGGGGGGGGGATTCAGTACTTTGAATGTCCATGCGCGCACATGTGATACGATGGTGCGGCTGCAGTTGCAGTGCTGACTCAAACACCATCTCACGGTGATGTTGGTGGGACACGGCACTCGAAAGCATCACTCAGAAGGCACTAAGGCTCAAGCACAGTGCCTGCCTTCTGAGAGATCTCGGAGGAAACATCAACAGGGGCGTTGCTCTCACGGCAGGAAGGAAACACGAATACCAGCTGTCACAGGAGCGAGCAGCAGGAGGCGCACCGTGTGAGGGTTGTTGACGAGGTAGCCGGTGCGGATGCTGACGAGCGTCACGTTGTACCGCGTGAAGCGCACGCACACGTGCTTCCACCCCCCTATCTGCATCCTCACCGCCTGCACTCGCCACAGGGAGGGACGCCAAGCGGAAGGCATGTATGAGACGCCTCAGAAATTCGGCTTCTTGGCCACATGTGTTTTGTGGCCCCCTGGCTGTTATGCCAGGCTGGCCTGCTGGGCTGTGGCACGAGATACACGGCTGGTCAGGTCAGGCTGGAGTGTGGGGTCTCGTATCGGCTTGACTGACCTTGTACGGAGAGGCCTGAGAGAGAATGCATTTCATGGATTCCAACACCGTCTCGCTAAAAGAATCCCCGATAAAAGCTATGATGGAAACCTGGTACACTGATAGCAGCTTGTCAGGTTGAGATCTGTCGCCGGGCGTGCGAGTAAGGGGGGAGAAAGGCAAGCGAAGTTTGGCGTGGTTTTCAGGAAAGCTGAGCGACCGTTGCTGGACTCGCAACACAAGTGACACACGTGGGAATGAGAAGTTTTGCAACGACTGATTAGGCTGCTCGTATGGGTGCTGCCGCCCGCAAGCGCAAAAGAGTTTCTAGCGCTACTTCTTTTCACTGTAAGGATCACCCCGTTATAAGCACATCTCGCGGCGGATGGTCCCAGCACACTCACCGCCAGAGCTGCTGGGAGCAGGGCGGGTCGGGTAGCCACGTGTAAGCAGCGGGGTGCTTCTGGCCCGGCAGCAGCTGCGGGCGTGCCGCCGGCCGTGCCGGCGATGGTGCAGCGCGCGTACGACCAGTACGCGGACGACAACGGCGATGGTGCAGCGCACGTACGACCAGTACGCGGACGACCAGTACGCGGACGACAACGGCGTCATGACGAGCAAGGCGCTGCTTAAGTTCTTCCAGGAGTTCCAGCAGGACAAGGTGCGCGCCTGCTGGGGGGGACAAGGTGCGCGCCTGCTGGGGGGGACAAGGTGCGCGCCTGCTGGGGGGGACAAGGTGCGCTCCTGGTGGGGTGAAAAGCTGCGCGGGTGCGGGGGGGCAAGGTGCGCGGGTGGGAATGAGGTGCGCGCAGGGGAGTAGGTGCGCCGGGGGGGAGTTGGCGCGGTGCTCGCTGACGCTGTGCTCGCTGACGCTGGGCGGCAGGCGCATGAAGGCGCAGGCGGAGCCCAACGCGGACCAGTTCCTCCACGTCTTTTGAGAATTCTGGAGCGACTTTTGAGAAGTTCCTCCTCGTGCTGCTCGCCCCTCTGCTCACGCCCGCCCTCGCCCACCGGGTACTGCGCGCTGGGGGGCGGGTAAACGTGGGAACTGGGAGCGGGTGGCGGAGGGTGAGGATGACCTGATCATGTGAGGCGGGTCAGGGCAGCGTGGGTGAATGTGTGCAGGGGTAGAGGCAGGATGCGGCTCCAGGGGACTCACGATCAATGACCGCTCCCCTTCGCCTTCTGCCCCTCATTTCCTCTTTCCCCTCTCCTTCCCCCTCCTTCCTCCCCCCTCCCCACCTCCGTTGGTCGGTGCGGTGGGGTACGGTGCAGGTGAGTGCGGACATGCGGTTACCAATATCGCACTACTACATATACACGGGGCACAACGCGTACCTGAAGGGCAACCAGCTGACGAGCGACAGCTCTGTGAAGCCCATCGTGACCAGCCCACGGGGCCCAACTCGTACCTGCAGCGCTGCGGCGTGGTGTGCGCGTCATCGAGCTCGACCTCTGGCCCTCCTCCGACGAGTCTGAAATCCTCGTCATGCATGGCGGGTGAGAGAAAGGGAGCATGGCGGGTGAGTCATGCATGGCGGGTGAGTCATGCATGGCGGGTGAGTCATGCACGGGGGGTGAGTCATGCACGGGGGGTGAGTCATGCACGGGGGGTGAGTCATGCACGGGGGGTGAGTCATGCACGGGGGGTGAGTCATGCACGGGGGGTGAGTCATGCACGGGGGGTGAGTCATGCACGGGGGGTGAGTCATGCACGGGGGGTGAGTCATGCACGGGGGGTGAGTCATGCACGGGGGGTGAGTCATGCACGGGGGGTGAGTCATGCACGGGGGGTGAGTCATGCACGGGGGGTGAGTCATGCACGGGGGGTGAGTCATGCACGGGGGGTGAGTCATGCACGGGGGGTGAGTCATGCACGGGGGGTGAGTCATGCACGGGGGGTGAGTCATGCACGGGGGGTGAGTCATGCACGGGGGGTGAGTCATGCACGGGGGGTGAGTCATGCACGGGGAGTCATGCACGGGGGTGAGTCATGCACGGGGGGTGAGTCATGCACGGGGGGTGAGTCATGCACGGGGGGTGAGTCATGCACGGGGGGTGAGTCATGCACGGGGGGTGAGTCATGCACGGGGGGTGAGTCATGCACGGGGGGTGAGTCATGCACGGGGGGTGAGTCATGCACGGGGGGTGAGTCATGCACGGGGGGTGAGTCATGCACGGGGGGTGAGTCATGCACGGGGGGTGAGTCATGCACGGGGGGTGAGTCATGCACGGGGGGTGAGTCATGCACGGGGGGTGAGTCATGCACGGGGGTGAGTCATGCACGGGGGGTGAGTCATGCACGGGGGGTGAGTCATGCACGGGGGGTGAGTCATGCATGGGGGGTGAGTCATGCACGGGGGGTGAGTCATGCATGGGGGGTGAGTCATGCACGGGGGGTGAGTCATGCAGAGTTGTTTTCTGGCGGGCTTATAAAAGGTCGTGACGGTTGTGTATAGAATAAGCGAGATTTCAGTGCGGTGGCGGATCCACACTGCATTATTGATCATGCAAATAAGAGGGAAGTGACGCGTTCCCTTTCGAATTTGCAGGGTGGAATGACGATGGGGGCGCATTCGGGGATTGGCTGGGGATTGGTGTCAGCGCGTTGAGAATCGACAGTGTTAATAGATGTGAATTGATACACCACACGAAGTAGTGTTTGCATACACAGAATAAGGTAACCCACCCATACTGGCTGCAGCCATTCATGAATATACTTATTAGAAGTGTCAACAGGGAGAGCCTGGCTGTTCATACGGTATATCCATTGCAAGAGCGTGAACAGAAGACGGTCCTTTCTCCATATATTCCTCCCTGCTTAACACCCATGCTGATAAGAAAGAGCTCGTCTGCACTCCAAAAGGCACACAAAAGAGAGAAATAAAAAGAGAGAAGAAACATTTATTTAGGGTACACATACGGTTGCAACGCAGTGATACAATAACGGCCAGTAGCACTCACAGTGGCTACGGTCCTGCCGCCCATCCATGCGCCATACGGCCCCACCGCCTTCACAGAGAGTTTGTCAGCGAGGGGTGGAGGAAGCAGACGCTGCAACTCCACATGAAGCCGCTCTGTGGGGATGGGACCAACGGAAGAGGGGGGACGAAAAATAAGGAGCCGTTGAGCAGAAGAGGACGGAAAAGGGGATATTAGGCTTGCAAAGGAGGGATAAGAAAGAAATGTGTGACTACATATGTAGCCATAACGTCCAAATTGGGGGCTCTATCAAGGAGCACCTCACACAGCCCCCACCTGCTATCCCTGGCAGCACAGACGTGCCTCCCGCCAGCACCACGGTGCCGATTGCCTCCGCCACATCCTCACTTGCCAGTGGCGCAGGTTCCCGAACTTCCCGCTCCCACACTCCCCCACCCGTCCCTGCTGCCCCGTCCCCACTTCCCATCCCCCTCGTCGCACTTTCACCCCCACGCCCCTCCCCAGGCGCTGCTTCCCCCTCCTCCGCCCTCTCCCCCACCTCTGCAGCCGCTGCGGCGCCTCCCGCGTGGCCGTGCCTGGCCTTCAAAAACGCCTTCACCCTTTTAATACACTCCAATAAGCACAGCGCCACTGTCAGCTGTATGCCCCCGCAGCCACTGGTGGGGGGAAGGGGAGGGGACACGGGGAGTTTGAGAGGGTGTAAAGGACACATGAGTGGGGATGGAGACAGAAAAATGAGGGAAATCAACGGGAATGGCAACAAGTGAGAATTCGGTTGTAACAGACGGAGCATGTTGGCAGCAAGGAGAGGAGCAAGAATGCGAGCACAGGATAAAACAGCGGGACCACATTGACCAAATTGACCAAATTGACCACATTGACCACATTGACCACACTGACCACACTGATGTCATTGATCACGTTGACCACATTGAGTACACTGACCACACTGATGTCATTGATCACGTTCACCAGGGAGGACCCACAGGCCGCAGAGGTGAGGCTGGAAGAGCACTTCAGGGGCGAGAAACCTCTCCCTGCCGAGCGTGAAGGCGCCCTCCCCCGGCACCTCACACGTGCCCCACACCCCCCTCTCCTCGCCCCTCATGGCCGCCTCAAAGTCGCGCGCCACAAAGCACAGCGACTGCTTGGTGTGGAGGGGGGGAGGGTTGGGGTGACAAGCGGGATGGAGTGGGGTGCGGAATGAAGACGTGCAGTAAGAAATTGCACGAGGCTGCAAGCCACGAGGAACTGGGGGGGGCAACGGGAGGAATTACAAAGAAAATAATGAGTTGTGTATGCAAGGCCAATGATTTTGTGGGACAAACCTCCATGATGGTGCGCACAGTGGACATGGACAGACTCCCCCCCCTCCCCTCGTGCAGTAACTGGGTGAGGTGCCCTGTCACTCGCATGGCGCCCAGCGGCAGGCAGTAGAAGGGCAGCAGGCTGCATGCGGTGCGACCGCGGATGACTGGCAGTATTGTGGTGCTGTTGAGACCAATGTTCACCACCACGCCTGATGCTGCCCCCGCTGCCAACAGGGCTAGGGTGGCCTGTGGAGGGTGGCCAAGGCGAAGGGGGAGGGGGGAAGGGCTTTTGAGTCGAATTAAAGAAAGGCAGTAGAAGGGCAGTAGGTGGCAGGCAGAGCGGCCGCGCACGATGGGTACCACTGTGGTGCTGTGAAAACCAATGCTCACCACCACGCCTGATGCTGCCCCCGCTGCCAACAGGGTGGAGGTGGCTTCGGGGGGTGGGCGCGGGGAAGGGACAGGGAAGGAGCATTGTGATGATACAGATGAAGCAGGGAACAGAGAGAGATGGGGGAGGGAAAGTCGGCGCGATGAAAGAATCGAAAATAGAATAGGGTTACCTGATTGAAGTAGGCATGTGTGGTAACAGTGGGGATACCTGGTTGAGGTAGGCATGTGTGGTATTTGCGGGCTTATTTACCTGGTCAACAAGGCAGATGGAGGGCACGCGAAAGGCTTTGAAGAGCACGGCACATGTCATCCCCCTCACACGCCGCCTCCTCTCCTGTGCCTCTCGCGTCTCTGTGCGTGCAGAGGGGAGACGAGCACGGGGAGAAGGAGGGAGAGCGAGCTCGGTGAGGGGAGGGTGTCACGTTGAGAGTTATAGCGTAGTGACGTGCAACCAGCAAGAATACTGTTGTGTGGGAGGATGTTTGTATGCAACAGAGAATCGCCTGACAGGGAGCAACAGCGCACCGCCTGGCAGGAACCAACAGACAATCTCCTGGCAGGTGGCAAGAGAGAGTCACCTGACAGGTGGCAAGAGAGAGTCACAATGCAGGTAGCAACAGAGAGCCTGACAGGTGGCAAGAGAGAGTCACAATGCAGGTAGCAACAGAGAGCCTGACAGGTGGCAGCAGAGAGTGACCTGGCAGGAAGGCGAGAGGTTCGGAGACGACAACAGGGTGGTTGGAGGGAATGGCTTTCATGCTGTGAGGGAGCATGGTGAGGGTTGGGGGTGATGCAGGGACGACGATAAAGGGAAAGGCGGAATGCAGGAACGCCAGAAAGGAGGTAAGAGCGGAATGGGGAAGTAGAGGGATTAAGGAAAGGGGGAAAAGCAAGAGAGGAAGACGAAAACAAGGGACGAACGAAAGGGGAAAGTAAGGAAAACAATGAAGGGTGTGAGCTCCAGTCAGTGAGCTACAGTCGTCAGTGAGCTCCAGTCAGTGACCTCCAGTCAGTGAGCATGCACGTCGACACCACTTGAAAGGCATGCTGACACATCTAGCATGCGTGCGGACGTCACCTTGTGTAGATAGAGGAGAAGAGGGCTCTCAGGCGGGAGAGGGAAGGTGCCTCGATGTTTCCAGACTCCTGGTGCGGAGGGTGGTGGTGGTGGCATGGCAGCACACACAGGAGGGTGGGCGATTGGGGAAGGACACGTCACACGTGTGAGCGCAATGGCGTTACTGGCAGGAAACAAAAAGTAGAGCAAACTTGACGAAGCGGAAATTCAACTTTCGAAACGCACCGACTGACCCGAAAGGTGGCAATGCGTCCTGAAGGCGATGCCTCGCTGCTCATGCCGAACTTGCAGTACCCCGACCCGCCTGCACTCCCCCCCTCCCCACACACACATACAATCGATGTCAGGGTAGCAGAGTTCATAGAGAGGCGTGAAAAGGCGTGGAGAGGCGTGGAGAGGTGTGGAGAGGCGTGGAGAGGCGTGGAGAGGCTGGGAATGTGGGTGAAATGAGAGCATGGGAAATGCGGCTTTAACAGCGCACTATCGACAACGAGAGCGGGTGGCAGCTGGGCGCGCAGGCGGTAGATGGCACACCACGGCAGAGCGGACGGAGTTTCGCCGTCATTTGGCCTGCTGGGTGCACGGGGGAGTGTCGGACGGGACAGGCGATGGCACGAGGAGCAGCAGAGCAGGTGCGGTCTGTCCTCCGGAGTTAATGCGTGTGGCATTCGTGCTGCCTGGGCTGACACTGCACACCGCTCTTGTTTCACCTCACGCGCTTAGCCACTTAGTAAGGATATCAAGTCACACAGTATAGCATCTCATACATAGTGTAGCAATCACACTCTACGGCTTTTGGAATTCTCAATCTCACATCGATTGCTCTCTCGCCGAGCCTCAGCTGCTCTCGTGCCCGAGCCTCACCTGCTGCCTCGGCCGAGCCTGAGCTGCGTTTCAGCGAACACCACCATCGGCCATCCCTCGGGATCCTCGGATCGCAGCAGGTCCTCCCACAGCGAATCAGAGCTTGCCAAGTGGCGCCATCTCCGGCTAACAGCTGCGGCGGAGGCGAGGGCTCTTCCGGAAAGGAAAGATAAGACTATAGCGAGTACGTCGGATGGAAGCTCGTCTAGGGACCGAGAATCGGAATTATTGATTGGGTTGTTGCTGGTTGGAGGATTGCTTGGAATGACGCAGCTGTTTTGGTAGATGTGGGTTGATAAGTTGCTCGCGAGGTCATCGTGTCTGCGAGCATTTACTATTGCGTCAACATCGAGATTCTCGGCAGCAGCGGCCATTGCTGCTACGCCTATGTGACGCCTGCGTTTGCGCAGCGAGCTTCAGCACTGAATGACGGACATCGTTGGGAACAATGGCTCGATAAAGACTGCAAGGATGTGGGAGACTGAGTGATGCATTCTAAGCTACAATATAGAATCTAAAACATATGTTAGTGCTCAGAACCATAAGGAACTCGATTATCCTTAGTAAGATATAACATGTGACTGGTTGCTACATGCGAAAACTGTTCCCACTAAATTATTTTGAAGACAACCAGCACACATGTATATGGGCTACAGCCATTCATGAAAACGCTGTAGCAATTTTACAGATCATCATATGTATAACGTTATGTTACACTCTCCATCAAGGCTTGGGGAATATTCTTACAGCAGGGAGAGCCTGGCTGTTCATGTTATGCGTATCCATGGCAAGGGCGTGAACAGAAGACGGTCCTTTCTCCATATACTCCTCTCTGCTTAGCGCCCATGCTGATAAGAAGGAGCTCGTCTGCACTCCAAACAGCATGGAAACCAAAAAAATGATTGAACATATTTATCGGACACAAATGTGGTCGTAACGAAGCAATGCAGTTATAATCATTAGCACTCACAGTGGCTACGGTCCTGCCGCCCATCCATGTGCCATACGGCCCCACCGCCTTCACAGAGAGTTGGTCAGCGAGGGGCGGGGGAAGCAGGCGCTGCAACTCCACATGAAGCCGCTCTGTGGGGATGGGATGGGACCAACGGGGGTGAATCAATGGGAGCAGACCAGGCGCAGAAGAGGACAGCAAAGGAAAAACAGGTTAGCAGAGCAGATACAGGAAGGCTTTCAAAGATACGTCATCGTATAGCCTCTTCTCATTCCCACTTGGAGGCTCTACGAGGGAGCACAGCCCCCACCTGCTATCCCTGGCAGCGCAGACGTGCCTCCCGCCACCACCACCGTGCCGATCGCCTCCGCCACATCCTCACTTGACAGCGGCGCAGGCACTCGCCCCCACACCCCCCCACCCGCCCCTGCTGCCCCTTCCCCACTTCCCATTTCCCCCGTGGCACCTTCCACCCCACGCCCCTCCGCAGGCACTCGCTCCCCTTTCTCCTTCTCCTCCTCTCCTTTCTCCTTCTCCTCCTCTGCAGCCGGTGCCTCTCCCGTGTGGCTGTGCCGGGCCTTCCAGTCCTGCTGCGCCTGAAACGCCTTCACCCGCGCGGCACACTCCACTATGCACTGCGCCACTGCCTGCTGTATGCCCCTGCCGCCGCTGGTGGGGGGAAGGGGTGGGGGTGGGGGTGGGAGGGGGTTTGAGACGGCGGAAAGGACGCATGAGTGGGGAGGGAGACCTAATGAGTGAGGGGAAATCAACGGGAAGGAAAACAAGTGACGATGCAATCATCATAGAGGGAGCACACACAGCAGCAGGGAGAGAGGAGCAAAACTTTTACCGCAGCATGAAACAACACATTGACAGCATTGACTGCATTGACCCTGTGTTGACTGCAGTGACTACAGATCACGCACAGGCCGCAGAGGTGAGGCTGGAAGAGCACTTCAGGGGCGAGAAACCTCTCCCTGCCGAGCGTGAAGGCGCCCTCCCCCGGCACCTCACACGTGCCCCGCACCCCCCTCTCCTCGCCCCTCATTGCCGCCTCAAAGTCGCGCGCCACAAAGCACAGCGACTGCGGGCAGGGAGGGGGTTGGGGTAAAACGCATGATGCAGTGGGGTGCTGAAAGTTATTGCGAGAGCCTGTGAGCCGTGAGAAACTGAGGGCAGGGACGCGAGGAATGATAAGAAGAGGAGCCAGTAACACACCTAGGCAGGCGCCTCCAGTAACACACCTAGGCAGGCGCCTCCAGTAACACACCTAGGCAGGCGCCTCCAGTAACACACCTAGCCCAATGATTGTGTGGGACTCACCTCTTTGATGGTGCGCACTGTGAACATGGACTGACACACGATTCCCGCATCGTGCAGCAACTGGCTGAGGTGCCCCGTGACTCGCATGGCGCCCAGCGGCAGGCAGTAGAAGGGCAGCAGGCTGCATGCGGTGCGGGCGCGCATGATGGGCAGTATTGTGGTGCTGCGGAAGCCAATGTTCACCACCACGCCTGATGCTGCCCCCGCTGCCAATAGTGCCAAGGTGGCCTGGAAGGAACAGGGTGGAGGGGGGGAGCGAGGGCCATGGTGACGACACCGATGAGGCGTGGAAGGGAGATGAAATGGTGGAGGGGGAGTGGAGATGACGACTGAGAGGACTTTGAAAGGAGTAGCTGGTTGAAGAGAACATATCGGGTAACAGTGTGGTTAACTTGGTGGAATGGGGTTACCTGGTCGACAAGGCAGATGGAGGGCACGCGCAGGGCGCTGAAGAGCACGGCACATGTCACCTCCCTCAGGTGCCGCCTCCCCTCCTGTGCCTCACGCGTTTCTGTGCGTGCGGAGGGGAGACGGGCACAGGGAGGGCAGGAGGGCGGGCAAGGTGAGGGCAGGATGCCACGTTGAGAATGCAGGCATGATGAACTGCAGGTTAGCAACACTGCTGCGCTGTAGCAACAGAGAACCACTTGGAAGGAAACAACAATTAACGGCTGGCAGGTGGCACGAGAGAGTCACCTGGCAGGAAGGCGAGAGGTTCGGAGACGACAACAGGGTGGTTGGATGGAATGGCTCGCATGCTGCAAGGGCGGATGGTGAAAGATGAAGCGTGGACGACAGAGAGGGGAAAATGAGGGACGCATGAACGCAGAACAAGGAACAGGAGCGATGAAGGGACGAAAAGGTGAAGGAAAGCAGGGCGGAAACGGAAAGGAATGGGAATAGAACGGAAGTGAAAAAAGTGTGAGATTAAGGTTGTGGCATCATCCAGCATATGTGTTGACGTCACCTGGCATAGATAGAGGAAAAGAGGGCTCGCAGGCGGGCAAGGGAAGGTGCCTCGATGTTTCCAAACTCCTGGTGGGGGTGGCAGCACCCAGAGCAGGGTGGGAGAGCGATAAGTGTGAGAGGAACGGTGTCACTGGCAGGAAAAGAAAATAAGAGTTGAACTATAAGAATCGGAACGAAAGGTAGCTCCCAGGTCGAAAGGCAGAAGTGCCTTCGACATTTCTCAAAAAAGCCTATCACTGACCAGAAAGGTGGCGATGCGTCCGGATGGCGATCCGTCGCTGCTCATGCCGAACTTGCAGTACCCCGACCCGCCTGCACTCCCACACGCACACACACTTATGGTACGACGATGTCAGGAGATACCAGAGGTGTAGAGAGGCGTGGAGAGGCGTGGAGAGGTGTGGAGAGGTGTGGAGTGGCGTGGAGAGGCTGCAAATGTGCAAAGGATCAGAGGAGGGAGAATGCAGCGGGGGCAGCGCACCATCGACAACGACAGCGGGCGGCAGCTGGGCGCGCAGGCGGTAGATGGCACACCACGGCAGGGCGCTCCTGCTGCCACCGCACTGCCTCAGCAGCATCTGCTGCCGCTCGCGGCACCTCGTCATTCCCGAGGGTCTGCCCTGGGTGTCGCCGTCATTTGGCCTGCTGGGTGCATGGGGGAGTGTGGGGACGGGACAGGCAATTGCACGAGGAGCAGCAGAGCAGGTGCGGTCTGTCCTGCGGGGTTGGTGCGTCTGGCATTCGTGCTCCCTAGGCTTACACTGCACACCGCGCCCCCGTTTCGCCGCACCCACTTTGCCGCTCAGAACAGATAGCAGGACACCCCAAATTTGAGGGCTTTGTGGATTTCCCCATGTCACCTCACCTGCTCCCTCACCCGAGCCTCACCTGCTCCCTCGCCCGAGCCTCAGTTGTGTTTCAGCGAACACCACCATCGGCCATCCCTCGGGATCTTCGGAACGCAGCAGGTCCTCCCACAGCGAATCAGAGCTTGCCAAGTGGCGCCATTTCCGGCTAACAGCAGCGGCGGCCACGAGGGTTTCGCGGGAAAGGAAGGAGAAGATTATTAGGAGTACGTCGGAAGGAAGCTCGTCTAGAGACCGAGAATCGGAATTTTTGAATGGGTTGTTGCTGGTAAGAGGCATACTTGGAATGATGCTGTTGTTTTGGTAAATGTGGGTTGATATGTTTCTCATGAGGTCATCGTGTCTGCGAGCATTTATAGCGTCAGTATCGAGATTCTCGCCAGCAGCGGCCATTGCTGCTACGCTGATGTGAATCCTGCGTTTGCGTGGCGAGCTTCAGCACTAAATGACGGACATCATTTGAGACACATGGCTCGATAAAGACTGCAAGGGTGGGAGACTGAACGGTGCATTCTAGAAGCTGCGACATAGAGTCTAGGACAAATGTTAGGGAAGCTCGCAGTACCGAAGGGACTCGATTATTCAATCACACATAGTTTGACGGCCTCACATTCACTACTGTAACATGTAAATATTCTAGCTGGAATTTAATTGAAGGAAGTATAAATGAGGGTCGCGCATCACCTCACAGTGTTTAGCGGGAATGACACTAACAGGAATCCAGCTGTGATTTCTGGGCCATGAAAATGAAGACATTGTAATCCAATGAAATGCTGTCCTGCTGATGGTTCAAATAATTTGACATTGTTCCCCCAACCAAACATGGCCACCTTTTTTCGGGTAAACTCCGAATCAAAACACGAAATCGACAAACGTACATTGTGTCTATCCAAAGAGGTGGTGTGCACAGTGGGTAAACATTCTATCCGGCACTGGAAACACTGCCCCGGCATCGGTAAAAAATGATGTATCATAGGCCTGGTAGCCACTGGTCAGCCATGACAAAAATCTCCATTGACGTCCTGGCCCCAGACGCGACAACAGTGGAATCCACTTTGCCAGCTGGCTAGCCTGACGTGGTTTGGTGGAGGTTCGAATTGTCGGAAGTGGCTGATTGAGATCTAACTGTGGCAGTGCACTTGGGAACGCGCTCCGGCTAAAGCCGACCAGGCGAACCTGGTGGGGCGACGAACGTGATAGGCCCGGCGATGTCGCAAGAATCGCATGGTTCGCTAGTCTGAGGGCGGGTCCAACTTTGTACACTGCCGTTTTTTTTCGTAAAATTTACGTCAATGCACTCGTCAACATTGACTGTACCCCTGGGCGTACTTTGTGCGTTTCCTGACCAGTTCCGAGTGTACAATTCGGACTTCTGACAAGGTACAGTATCGAGGCGAAGTACAGTACCTCGGAAAGGGTTACTGAGTATTGCGAGATATTGGCGCGAGGTTTTCAGCACCTGTGGCGGGGGCCGAATTCAATGACGAAACAATTTGACGAAAGCCCAACGTTACTGTTTACCTTGGTTGACGCGAAACGAGCTGGGAGACGAATTGATGGTGAACATTTGGATGTCTTCCACACGTCCCGGGAAACGATTCCGAATTGGTAGCATTTATGTACAGTCTCGCGTCAAATGAACATCTGTACGTTAGAAGTTCTGTTACATACTAAAATAGGGTAACTGAGCTGAAAATAAAGCGTACATGTACAAAGTTGGACCCGCCCTGAGAGCTCTACAGCTGTACTGTACAGGTTGCTCGAATTTGGCTGGCCTGGTCCGGCTGGTTGATTGATTCATGCACACAAGTTGATGCACCAATACCACACCAGACTGAAGCGTTCTTAACACCTACAAAACTCACTGTATCGTACGTACAAGGCCGGGTCACTGTTGTGTTTGAGGCCCGTGTTGCTTGTTCGTCATCAAAATTTCGCTTTCGTTCGGATGTCAGGGGGGGCGCACGTCAGTCATAGCGTCGAACTGGTGTGTTAGGATGGCGGGGAAGGGGGATGTGTGGCGGAGTAAGGTTTTCTTCAATCAAGCAATGCTGGAACACAAGTCAGAACAGAACCAGTGTTCAAGGCAAAGCGAATCAGACTCGAAATAAACCTAGCTTCAGATGAGCTGGACAAAAATGGCGACTGCTGGGGAATGCACAATCGAAGCATGTTCCCTCGTTGCAAATGACTAGCTCTGCCCTGGCAATCGTGCTGTGCCCTCTCGAACGTGTCTTCGTAGTCGCCACTTTTGGCGACTGTCACTGGCGACGTCCAGCGACTGTCACTGGCGACGCCCCACGTAGCAAACTCTGGTGATTGAACGGCAGCGCTCCGTTTGCTCCCATTACCCCTTTGAGAGGAAAGTATTCTCATATTTACCCGGTAGAGCACCGAAGCCATGCCCACCAGCTTCTCCGGCGCGCCAGATGCGGTGGGGGAGGTCTGGAAAGCCGACTGGTACATCCCCCACTGCTACAAGATCCCCGCATTGGCGCAACTCAACCACCTCCTGGCGCAAATCCCCCGCGCGCCCACGCGGAACGACGTCTGGCACGCGGGGGCCGGCTTCGCAGACCTCCGGCGTTTTCACCGCGACCTGGGGGAGGTTGTATCTGAGGCAGAGCTTGCCCAGAAGCAGCTCGGTATCTTCCTCCAAGCCGTGCAGACGACCGCGACGGGGCTCCAGAAGGAGATTGGCAAGCGCTTATCGGCGGAGAATCCATCCGTCTTTCGTAAATGGATTCAGAAGCTTCCTGGCTTCAACGACACGGTGCTTGCGGGGGGTGCAGGCGGGGGGTTGGGGCATGACGGTTCGCACAGCAGGAGCAACAGTAATAGTAGCGGAGGCGCCGGAAGCGGCGGGAACGGCAATGCGGCCGGCGGGAAGCTGACGGACGGCATCAATGGGTAGTCGCCGGCGAATAAGGTCAGCAGCGAGTCGCCAGGCGACAACAGCGCGCCGTCGCTGCAGCCGTCGAAAGCCACCCTTGCGAATCGCATGCGATCGAAATCCATGAACGTGACGTCGTCGGGGTCGCTGTTTCGATCGCCGGACGACAGCGGCGTCGCCAAGCCGCTAGGCTCGGAAATCTCCCCCATCTTCGCCTCGACAGGTCTGGCCACACCTGGTAGTAATGGCTCTGGCGCAGGCTCGGGAGCGGGCGGCTCGGCGACGCGGAAAATGTTCACCCGCGCATTTTCCGTGCGCGAGCGGCCATCTGCCGTGTCGGGGGGGGACGGCGGCGGGAACAGCGCCGGAAGCGGCGGCGGAGGCGGAGGGGGTTTCCTAGACGCGTGCGGGTTCAGTCCTGTGTTACTGCGCGCAAGGAATGCGGGGAGAGTCGGGCCTGTGGGGGAACACGAAGGGGAGGGGGCGGGTGACACACCCGTCATGGGGCTCGGTGGGGGAAACGGGGGGAATGGGGGGAACGGCGGAGTGAACGGAGGGGGAAACGGGGGAAACGGAGGGCGCGACGGAGGCAATGGCGGGGGGAAGGTGGGCGGAGTGGCAGTGTGGGCAGCACCGAGTGGAATTGGAAACGACAATGCCGCGTTCCCTGTAATCACCGAAGCTCAGCAACAGCACATGCCACAGGGGCCGCTTGTGGCATCCTCGCCGCTACATCCGCCGCGCCAGCCGGCCTCAGAACGCCACTCGGGACCGCTGCAACAAGGCACGGTCCAGTCATCAGATTCGGCCGCGGACGTGGCGCCGAAAGGACCAGTAGAAAAACAGGCGAGTGCGAAACCGAGCGGTTCGTCTAGTAAGGTCGGAATCGGCGGGCTGTTGTTCAGAAGCCGAAGCTCCAAAAGCGCCAGCCACCGCTGGACGCAGTCGCAGCAGCAGCTGCAGCAGAGGGTAGCGGAAGAGGAGGAGGAAGGCGAGGAGCAGGAGCAGGAGCAGGAGCAGGAGCAGGAGAGGGGGCATTGGAGCCCATCCGGTGGCCGTAGGCTCGAGGGTGGTGCTACAGGGAAGGGAACAGCGTCTAGGAGGGTGGGGGGGCCAAGGCTCACGAAGAGCCGCTCAGAGAAGGCGCCTAGCAGTGGTGGGGGAGCGGCGAGGGGAGGGGCGCGGGGGGGAAAGAGTGGGCACGAGCGGCTGCAGGAGATTCTGAGCAGCGTGGGCAGCGGGTGGGGCGGACTGCCTTTAACCGCATCACTGAGTGGCGGCAGTGTTAGCTCTAGCGGCAGCGCCTTGCGTGGAGGCAGTCTGGTGGCTCGGAGCGCCACAGTGAGTGGGGTGGGACCGGCGTTGGGTGGCATAATGAGGCCGGCTGGTGGTTTTCCTGTGAGTGGCAGCATGAGCAGCATGAGTGTAAGTGTGAGTGGCAGTGCAGGAGTCAGTCCACGGGGCCAGGGCAGCGAAGGCTTTGCCTTCTCCCACCTGACCCAAGCACACACACTCTCTCTTGCATCCCAATCCCAAGACTCTTCTTCCAGTGATTATGCTATGTCTCCGTATGGGGGGAGTGACAGAGGGGTGCAGGCAGAGAGGGGAAGGGAGCAGGAAGGAGGAGGTGGGGTGTTGCAAAGCAGCAGGGTGCTGCTGTCGCCAGCCAAGGCAGCACAGGAGGAGAAGCTGCTGGAGATGCTGCGATCTACACCGCCCGTTCGCTGGGACAAGCCGGGACAGGCTGGAAACTACACCAATCAGACCCAGAGTTAGCAGCATCTGATGACTGTGGTTTGAAGAAGCACACAATATCTGTATGGATGAGTTGGTTTCGCAGGTTCTGCCATTGAAAGCAAGGAGCCAAATCTGTTCCAGCACCAAGATAGTGTGGAGCAGGTGCAACAGCCAATGAAATTGATCGGGTCCTAGAGCAATAACTTTACTGGCTTGTGACTTAGAGATTCACTATGCACATTGATTTTGTGTCTGTATGATATGTTCCATACGCGGGCTTTACCAAAGAATGACATCATGTGCTGAAATTGCAACATGTGCATTTGAAGGTGTTTGGTTTGGGTTGGATGAACAATCAGTTCTAAAGGTGGTGGTGTGAGGAATGGATTCTAAAACGTTATGAATGATGCTGTGATGTGGAGGGAAGTAGTAAGGTACGATACCGGTATATTGACCTGGAAGAGGAATGTGGCAGGTTTTAGTGAACTTGAATAGCTATCAATAGAATCGAGCACATTACTGTACAAGCGTTATTTATGAGCCTGTTTCTAGAAATTCTGTCTGGACCTATTTCCGCGATGCCCAAAAATCCCTCCGAAGCCAGCCCCAACCGACCTGTTTACACCTGCATACCGCACCACATCCCCACAATTTCCCATTCCTAGCCTCGCGTTGGCCCTGCCGCTAGGCGATTTTCTCAATTTCGCAGGCTACTTGTGTCCTATCTTCTTTCTCTCACGACCCTTTTCCCTAATTTCTCTTGGCTAGGGACGTCCTGCCAGGATGAGTCACAGGAAGTTCGAGCATCCGCGCCATGGTTCTCTCGGCTTCTTGCCCCGGAAGCGGTGCAAGCGCTCACGCGGGAAAGGTAGTCTCCTGACTGATAATCCATAGGAAGCTAATCCGCGTTCACAGTTCCAACATTAATGTTTCCTGTTCAGTTGGTCCCTCGGTTAGTGTAGACCAGGTTCACGCACGCACCAGTGCAGAGTTACCGTTGGGTCGCTGATTTCGTTTACTGAAGCTGTCGTGTGCTCCGTATGTGCGTGCGTGGCGTTGTCCGTGTTGCGTGTTGGCAGTGAAGGCGTTCCCCAAGGATGACCCCACCAAGGCTCCCCACCTGACGGCGTTCCTGGGCTACAAGGCGGGCATGACTCACATCGTCCGCGAGGTCGAGAAGCCCGGATCCAGTACGTCGCCTTGCTTCGCTTCTAGTATAGTTCGTCGCAATGTTGCTCTCAGATTAGGGTTGAATCCGCACCTCCCCTCGACTGTCCCTAAATCGTGTGTTACCGCACTCCCTCCTTAGCTGCTACTTCATGTTCGATGTGCTCTCAGTTTATGCTTGCATGTGATGGTCCGAACGTCCCCTCTCAACAGGGCTGCACAAGAAGGAGGCTGCTGAGGCCGTCACCATTGTCGAGACCCCCCCCATGATCGTCTGCGGTCTGGTCGCGTACGTCAAGACCGCGCACGGCCCGCGCACCCTCACGCACGTGTACGCCGGGCATCTGAGCGACAACGTCCGTCGGCGGTGGTACAAGAACTGGCACAAGTCGAAGAAAAAGGCGTTCACCAAGTACGCGAAGAAGTTCAGCACTGACGAGGGCAAGAAGGAGATCGAGGAGGAGCTGGAGCGCATGAAGAAGCACGCGTCGATCATCCGCGTTATGGCGCACACCGAGGTGCACAAGCTCAAGGGAATCAAGCAGAAGAAGTCGCATCTGATGGAGATCCAGATCAACGGCGGTACCATCGAGGAGAAGGTGGACTGGGGTTACAAGCTGTTCGAGAAGGCCGTGCCCATCGATGCCGTGTTCCGCAAGGACGAGATGATTGACGTCATCGCCATCACCAAGGGTCACGGTAACGAGGGTGTGGTGCACCGGTGGGGTGTTACCCGCCTGCCTCGCAAGACCCATCGTGGTCTTCGCAAGGTCGCTTGTATCGGAGCGTGGCATCCGGCTCGTGTGCCGTACACCGTGGCGCGCGCCGGTCAGAACGGTTACCATCACCGCACGGAGCTCAACAAGAAGATCTACAAGATCGGGAAGAAGGGCGACGAGACCCACAAGGCCAGCACGGAGTACGATCGTACCGACAAGGAAATCACCCCCATGGGAGGCTTCGCGCAGTACGGTGTGGTGGGCGAGGACTACATCATGATCAAGGGGTGCTGCCCTGGTGTGCGCAAGCGCGTGCTGACGCTGCGCCGGTCGCTGCTGAAGCAGACGTCGCGCAACGCGCTGGAGGAGGTGAAGCTCAAGTTCATCGACACGTCCTCCAAGTTCGGCCACGGTCGCTTCCAGACGTCCGACGAGAAGGCCAAGTACTTCGGCCGCACCAAGGCGTAGAGAGGTTGCTGCGGGCATGGGGCTTGTGTGGAGGTATGCACCGTGCCTTTTCGTTTGTGATGCATTTGTGTTCTCCATCGGCTTTCTTGCTGGTCGTTCTGTGCCTTTTTGTTGAATCTTTACATTCTATGATTGTCCCAGGAGCATCTAGTTCTGTTATTTTTGCTGCTTTGAAGTTTCCTGTTCTCATGATGGGAGGGGCTTGTGGCTCCTCCGAGCGTCCTGCCTTGTCTTTGTGTCGTCTCTGGTTGATTTTGCGTGTGTTGGGAAGGCAGGGCCGCGAAGATGCTTGATGCGTCATGGCACGTGGCTTGGGCCGCTGGTACTGTGCCCAGCGGCTGAAGGAGAGCAAGCCCTACCATTGCCATGCCTTCCACTGGGTGGGATGGAATGGGCTTGCTTCTCTGGGCGCCCTGCACCACTGCCATGCCCTCTGCCTTCCCTTAGTGTCTTCACGAGGCAGTGTTGGCTAAGGGTGGTATTTGGTTCTTTTGGAAAATTTGCGAACATAAATGTTTGGTATTAATGATTCGATCAAAGTTCCCATGATCATTCTGTGTCTTAGTAGCCTAGTTGTGTACATTTTCTATTAATCTTCAAATAAATTCTGAAGCAACTCATCCTTGTTAATTTGGTCTGTGGGGCCAGCAGTTTGCTGCCAGCCCTTGTTGGTTCAAAAATTATGCCGCCCATATGTCTTGATATCCATACGGCACAAGGTGTAGGGTACACCTCGTGTGGCATGTTTGCCAGTCGGCCCTTTTATGACCCCGTTATTGTCACGCAGCCACTTATAGGCAGTTAAATGAGTGCGTATCTTTTCGCTTAGTGGGACGAGCTCCTCCCACTGGCTTACTGCATCCCTCACCTCCAGCCACGTCAGAAACATCGACTGGCATTGTTTCACAAACTAATACGGGACCTCATTGTTGCCACGCGATGCATTTATCATCAAGCGAGCTAGAGACCTGTCATAACCGCTTAGAGCAAACGCGTAAGAGTCGATTCTGAGAAAACGCGCAAGAGTCGATTCTGAGCAAACGCGCAAGAGTCGATTCTGAGCAAACGCGCAAGATTCGATTCTGAGCAAACGCGTCGTCGCCATGAATCCATGTCAAGCTGAGGAACCGAGCCCTGTTGACGCTTCCTTAGCGCCACGTAGGATTGTGATCGACGACGTGCTCAGCCCGCATGAGTGCGAGGTGGGTGGGAAGCGCTTACCCGTCTCTCACGCGTACCTACTGTTGCACCGTAACGAGATTTCAGCTGATCCTGTTTCGTCTTCCATCATTCCAAACGAGCCATGCGTCTCTTACCCGCATGCGTTTCCGCCAATCACCATCCAAGAGCTCGCGAGCTTCCATGCCAGCAGCCGCGCGGTGGGATACCGACCCCTGTAACAAGCACCTTCTCCGGACTCAAAAGCTCCTGACGGCGCGCCCCCTTTGTCTTCCAATCCAGGAGCTGGCGTTCATTCACGCCAGCAGCAGCACGGTGGGGTACCGACCGCATGTGCGCTCCACCACGCTCGCCCATCTCATTGCCACCAACGGCGCTCCACTCATGCTCCCCATCCTCCCCATTCGAGGTTCGCTTGTACCAGTCACTGCAGAATGAGATGGCTTGTGTCGGCCTTCCATGGTCGCCACATCGCTTGTCTCTTGTGTGAGTCTCAAATGTTCGTCTTGTTGTGCTGTCTTGCACAATGATGGCCGAGCATGACTGTGCTGTGTTACGAGCATAACCTGTATCTATGCCACGTATGACTGCACTGCCCTACAAGTGTTATTGCCATCTGACAAGTTGGTCAGTTGTGCGTGCATGCATGGCAGATCGCATCCGAGACAAGGTGGAGGAGGCGTTTGGCATGCAGCTGGGGCTGCTGGTGGAGTTCACGGGGATCATCAGCTGGCTGCCTGGCGCCACCATTGGCTGGCATGCTGATGACAACAGGCCCTACCTCAAGCAACGCAAATTCGCTGTAAAACACGCCCCTTTTGCTCATCACAACCACCCCTCGCGTCCTTTAGCATATTGGGTTTTGCTTTGACGTGTCTGCTACCGTGCCTGTTGGGCTGGGCTATTTTCAAACAGTCCCTGTGCTCCGTTTGGGTCTTCTTCGCTACTGCTCTACTGTGATGGAACTCGTGTGTGCGTCCTGTTTGTGCCTCGAAACCCACATGTTCATTCTCATGCGTCGCAGGCAGTGTGTTATCTGAACGAGTATGACAAGGACTTCGATGGAGGCCTTTTCAGGTTTCGACAGGGTCATCCTCACACTGTCACTCCCAAGCCCGGGGTGAGTGCATTGCAAGAAGAGTGCTTGTAGTGATATGGATACCCACTGCCTGACATGCATACTCCACATGCGATCATACAATCCTCCATGTTATGCGGCCGTGGACCCGTGCCAGGTCTGCTTCTTATGTCAATCTGTATTTTCATCCCGTGCCTCATCTCTCTTATGGCCGCAGCGACTGGTGGCATACTCGGCTTCAGGGGAGAATGAGCATTGCCTTGATCCTGTAAGATGGGGACGCTGATAACTGAGGGGAAGGGGGAGGCACAAGGAGGGGAACAGGCATCCATGTCAAAGGCACGTCAAAGACCAGCAATATGCATATTATACACATAATATTAAACTCCTGATTCATGCTTCAGTTCCACGGAACTTAAACATGTATCAATGCATCTCTTAATTGTCTGGAAACAAAAATAACTTCTTGACGTTTTCTTGATTTTTGGCAGGTGATTCGGGGTCAACGCCTCACCCTAACTCTCTGGTTCACACTCAACCCGTCACACAGCGAAGACCCCTCCCTCCTCACCCTCCTCTCTCGCATCCCCCTCTCCCTCCGCCCTCCCTTCCCTCGCATTACCCTCAACCTCCCTCTCATGGGGGATGTGGGACCTGGAAAGGCCCCGGAAGCTGGCAAGAATGCCAAGGTGGAAGCCATATCTGAGGACAGGGGCATTAGGGATGTGGTATGTGGGGCGAACCAGCAGCAGTTGGCATTTGATGAGGTTGGGAAAACAGGTTTGGGGGCACCAGAGGGGAATGAGAAAGAGGGGAGCAGAGAGGATGGAGGGATGGAAAGGTCAAAGAGGAGGCGTGTGTGCAGAACGATGTGCTCGCCCTGTGGCTGTGAGGGTGTGACGTATGTGCATGTTGACAGGGAGGAGGGGAATGAGGCAGTGCTGGTGCCCGTACCGCTTGTGGCGTCTGATTCTCTGTATCTTGTGCAGAAGGAAGGGCAGGGGAAACTGGGAGAGTGGGAGGATGGTGAAGTGGAAGGAGGAGAACCGCAGGAAGGGAGCGAGGCTGGAAAAGAGGGGCAGAGAGAGGAAGAGGTTGATATACGGATACAGGAGCTGGCCAGTATGGGATGGAAGGCTGTTCCATTTCTGCGGACCAATGGCAACGCCATGATGCAGTTACCTCCTGGAAGTGATGACGCACCATTACTGGAGGCAGAGTCCGAGTGGGTGGTGTTAATACCTAGTCCAGGTCACAGTCTGAGAAGAGACGGAACAAGTCCCTGCCTTCCTTGTTCTGTTTCAGGATCAGGAAGGAAAGAAAATGAGCCAGGAGGGATGGAGGAGAAGGATATGGCAGAGGGGAAGGAGAGGCAGGAACATGAGGCTGGAACGAGTCTAGAATGCAGTGATGGGAGTGACTACCGTGGGGGATGTGATGGCAGAGGGGGAGGAGAGCGAGGGGACTCTGTTGGGGAAAAAGAATGCGTGCTGGCGTCACCGGTTGTGTTCTACAATATTCTGCATGCTTTACAGGTATGCTGTTCTTGAGAGAGGGAATGTGTGTGTGTGTGGAAGGGGAAGGGGAGGGGGAAGGGGAGGGGGAAGGGGAGGGCGGGATGCAAGGGTGGGACTGGGAGGGTAGGGGGGGAAAGGGGGGAAGGGAGGGGAAGGGGTGGTTGGGGACTGAGAAAAGGATCTGGTTGAGTGAGGAGGAGTTCAGCAGTTCGGCAGAGCCGTTTTTTCCTCCCGTTTTCCTTGTTGGGCGTGTGCAGGTGGTGGCCTTCCACAAGTGGCAGAATAATCGGAAGGCGAAAGCAAGCAACTGCCACAACTGTGGCAGATGCGAACAATGTCAAAAGAATTCTCAATGTAGACCGAACAATTCCCGGACATTGTTGGTAGATGCAAAGGAGGCGTGGAGAAGGTACATAAGGGGTCTCACCAGCAGTTTCCAAGAATCTTTACCCAAATGGCAGGCCCTTCAACTTCTGTATGACTGCCTGTAATCTTGCTGCTCATACACTCTTCAACCAGCTTTATAAAAAGCAGCAGTCCATTCCTCCATAAGCAATCCTTTATCACGTCGGATTGACATGCTCCTTTGTTGACGACATTGTACTGCTGCTACTTACACAACTAAGGACCAGTCGCTCGCGTATCCTCTTTCTGAAGCGCCTTCGAGATGGACGAAGAGCATGGCCGATTTCTGCCTTTGAGATTCGTTCTTCCGCTTACGCTTGTACAGCTTGCTCACAGTGGCCCGCGACCTGGGCGGAATGTTTGTTTCCCGATGACTGATTCCAGGCTTGCTATTGGCAGGAAGTCGTCACGGAGTTCTTCAGACATGTGTACGCAGCGGACGCGCGCTCGCAGGTTCGTTCCTGGCCTTATTTCGTGCTCGTGTCGCGGGTTCCGCCTTTCAGATTTCGCAGAATGTGACGTCACGGACACCACCGTATGGCAGGCCCAACCGCCAGGTTCAACCTCAGGGCAAGAGGGCGAGGATAGGACCAGCCTTGATCGTATAGCTGCTCCGTTTGATTTGCCTCAAGGACTCGTGAGAAGCTCAGGAGACGCAGACACAGCCTCGCTGGAGGACGATTTCGGCCTTGCGAATCCGCCTGCTGGGTCGGCTGAAGCAAGTGATGAGCGGAGGGAGGTCGCTGAGGGTGGTGGTCAAGCAGCAGGGCAACAGAAGAAACGAAAGAGACAGTCCGCTGCGGGTCTGGGAGCAGGAGCCGTTGCTCTCCCCGGTAGGCATCTCTACCATCTGCCTGCAACTTCCTGCAATGCTGTGCTGGTGTTAGTTGATGCGTGAAGCATGGCATCAGGTGGGATGACCATTATACATACAGAACTTACCTCTACAGACTACTCTGCCCTGCCTTTCCCTAATCGTCTTGGCAGTAACCAAACCAGCTCAACGGCTTTGTTGTGGTCTTCTTCGGCTATTTGTTCAGGGTGAGCTGCATGTCCCTTACCCAGGGGTGCATCCATGCACTCCCCATACCGTACCACTCTCTCATTATGAAGCTCATGATTGTCCATCTGGCTTGTACTTTTTGGTACCGCAGAAGCAGTCGGCCGGGCAACAGAGCAGGCAGAGGTGGAAGGTTCCACTGAGATTGAACTCATCTTGAAAGGATTCTTCCAAAGCTGCTCTTGGACTTCTGAGTGCACATGTCAAGCTCCAATTTATGAAGTAGTTTCAAGTGGCAGATCTCAGCTTCAGGTTTGTATTTACCAGTCTCAGCAAAACGAATTGAATCCCAATCCATAGTGGACATGAAGTGACAGCAGCAAGCCTGACAGTTACTCTCAGCGTTCATATGAACAGCCTGCATACAACAATGATCTTATCGTGACAACAATCTTCTAAGCATAAATGCTGCATGCATTCTAGTATATCCTGTCAAGTGACCATCGCATTCCAGAAGCAGTAAGGAAACTTAATGCTTCACTGTTGTCACAAGACCAAGAAGCATCCCAGTAACCTGCAAATCAGCTCAACAAAACGGTGATTATTTCAGCAGGAACAAAGATGCGAGGACAGAAAGAAGTCAAATAAATGGCACATTAATCAAGGAAAAAAATATGAGATCTCACATCTTTCGACACAATGCCCGCTTCCTTAGTCAGCTGATCAATCTTCTGCCTCGTTTGCACATCAAGCCGCTTCACAGTCGCTTCCGAGTCGCCTGACGTCTACGGTCACAGACAAACAATCGTGTATCAGAGACGCGCTAACTGATCGAAAGCAGGCGCCTGCATACATCAACCGACCTCTGTACAGACACAATGGGTCAATGCAACGCTACGGCGAAGTAACACTTACCCCGGCCTTTTTCTTCCTGTACTCCTCCTCACGCTGAGCGCGGTAAGCAGCGGCTTCCCTCTCCGCTTCCTCCTTCGCTTGCCTTAACCTGGCAGTTTTGGCTGGAAGATTAAATAATAAACAAAATGGCAGTGGGGAAAATAGTCCGTGATCTGAAACCGAGGGAGACCAGGTAAAGATCCTATCTGACAGGGGGACTATTGTCTACTCGTTGCATCGTGAGTGAAAAGCTCCGAACCGCAGAAGCTAGCGGCTCACCTGCACGAGCTGCAGCTACGACCTTCTGGGCTTCCTGCTCTGCCGCTAAAAGAAGCTGAATACCTCCTTCCCGAGACGAAGAGCCATCCATGGCACCGGATCTACGGTAATGAGAATGACCACGCACGGAGGAGCTGGTGCCTCCTTTAGTGAAGCAAGCAATGCAGGAATGTCTGCTGAGCTGATCACAGAAGCTAGGGTAACGCGGACTGCCAGTCAGAATGCCAGGAACAGCAGCGAAAGCACATACAACTCGAACGTAAACGGAAAAGAGTAAATTTCGAGAAGAGCGGGCAAGAGCGGGCTGGGCAACGGAAAGAATAAATTTCGATAATGCCGAGATTCGTAAACATTTCGCATCAGTGTGCAGTAACAATAATGGTTGTCCATAAAGGCAAGAACCATCTTCCATTTTGCAAGCCAGGACAATGAAACCCGCAACTCAAGTGGTTGTTATTAGTACTAGAAAACCGGTCGGTTGCCGATCCTAATCGCGCATGCCATGTACTTAACATCTTTAGTATATACCTACTTAGTAGACCCAAAACTCATGTCCACACTCCTGTCCTGTCTCTCAATCCATCCACTTCAGAGGATCAATTGCCCCCTTCTGCTTCCACGATAAGCATCGGGAAATGAAGTTCTGAAGGGCCGGTTTGCTAACAGGCTTGCTTAAGTAAGAGTTCATGCCAGCAGCCTTGCACTCGGACTCTATCCCAGACCCCACATCTGCAGTCAGTGCTGCCACCACCGGCTGCTGCTCTGGCGGCAGCTCCCTCTGGAGGAACAAGTGGGTGAAAAGGGAGGGAGAGATAAGAGAAGCACGGATGAAGTTGACATGTGCCTTGACTGTTCAAGCGAGACAGAAGAAGCACAAAAAAGGTTGAAACACTCATGTATGTTTTAGCTGGAGTGGAGAGCAGAGCAGTGAGGAACAGTTGAGAGCGGTGGAGAGGGGTTGTGTGGGTTACTCTGAGGCAGGCGGTGGCAGTGAGGCCGTCCATCTCGGGCATCTGCACGTCCATGAGCACCAGATCCACCGTCACCTGCCGCAGCCGCTGCATCACCTGGTGGCCCCACGCACACACAGTGCCACCGCCACGGAGGGGGGTCGGGAGAGGGAAGAGAGGGATCAGACAGCAGTGGTGGAGAGTAAAGGGAAGCAGTGTAGCAGTGCGGCGAGAAGGAGTGTAGAAGCAAAGGGGCAGTGGTGAACAAGCCCCGGGAGGGAGTACCTCGAGTCCGTTGATGGCTGTGTAGCACGACCTCACCCCGATGCCGTTCAGCAGCTTCAGCAGCACCTGCACCCCCCCATGCACAAGCATTTCCCACACACAGAGTGTCAGTACCGTCCCACATGCACACAGACTCATCAACACCAGCTCTCATGCAAGAGCACGTGCGTTTGGCCGGGCACAGCGGAGATTAACCACACAGCAGCAGCCAGACACACAGCCGGAGGCAGAGCCCATAGTGACAGCAGTGGTTACGGGCACACACGCGCTGGTTGACGATGTTGTCCTCGGCGATGAGCACCTGCAGGTCCCCCGGGCGTCAATAACGGTACTCACGCACACACATTCGTAAAACACAGCACATGCATTCAGCCGGGCACAAGCACGCACGCGCTGGTTGACGATGTTGTCCTCGGCGATGAGCACCTGCAGGTCCCCCGGGCGCGGGCTGGACCGCTCCGCCCTCACCACGCCCAGCGGCATCGGCTCCTTCACCACCGCCACCCGCAGCGCCGCCACATCGCGTGCCACCGCCTTCGCCACCTCCTCCGGCGCCGACCCTGCCGCCGGACCTGGGATGGGGTGGTGCGGGCGGGGGGGGGAGGGGGGGGGGTGAGCGGGTATGGCGTGAGGTGCGGTTATGGTGGGGTGGGGATGTGTGGTGATGAGTGAGTGCGGATGGACCTGCAGGCTAGACCTGACCGCACCTGCAGTGGAGGGTAGAGGTGGGCATACCTGCAGTGGAGACGGAGGTGGGGATGGAGGCGAGGGGCGCGGAGGAGCAGCCAGCGAAGGAGGACGGCACTGATATGCCTGACAGCCCCGCCGGCGCTGGTGACGGCGACAGGGCGGACGGCGCTGGACGCAGGTCCAAGGGCTCCTGCACGGGGGAAAGGGCACAGGGCGAGGGAAAGGGTGGAGGGGGGATGTTAGAGGGTGGAGGGGCGGGGGAAGGGGCGAGGCGTGAAGAGGGGGAGGAGAGGAAAAGGAGATGATGGAGGGGGCCAATACAGTACGGTTTCAGAAGTGATGCAATTGTTGGGTAATGTAAAGGATGACACTGTACGGCAAGCGGTACGGTGCACGAGAGAGCAGGAAGGGACGAGGGAGGAACAAAAGACTGGGAACTGGGAAGTGGGGACTGGGGTACTGACGTCAAAGAAGGCGGGGGTCTCGTAGCGGGGGGAGTCGGGGACGGCAGGCAGGGTGGCGAGGGCGGAGGGGGCGAGGTACTCTATGAGGTGCTTGTACAGCTGGTTCACCCTCACTGGCCGGGATAACACCGCCACCTTGCGCTGGTGACAAGGGACAGGGGAGAGGGGCGAGAGAGATGAAGGGGGAGGGGGAGTGAGGGGAGAAGAGAGGAAGAGGAGAAAGAGAACAATGTTCTTGAGGACTGGAGCTGCAGTCCCAGCTTGGGGACTGGAGCTGCAGTCCCAGCTTGGGGACTGGAGCTGCCGTCCCAGCTTGGGGACTGGAGCTGCCGTCCCAGCTTGGGGACTGGAGCTGCCGTCCCAGCTTGGGGACTGGAGCTGCCGTCCCAGCTTGGGGACTGGAGCTGCCGTCCCAGCTTGGGGACTGGAGCTGCCGTCCCAGCTTGGGGACTGGAGCTGCCGTCCCAGCTTGGGGACAGAGCTGGTTTTCTCGCACGTGCGCTGACATAATGGAGTGGAGGATGAGAGCGGCAGGGAGAGAGAACCCCGAAGCAAGAGACGAGAGCGATGAGGTGAGGGGTGGAGCCAGCAGAGGATGGGGCAGCGTGTGAGTCAACCAGGCAGAGCGGAACCAAAAGCAAGTGATGCTGGATGGCAAGCAACCCCCATTTGAACTGCCGGCAACGCTCACCAGGAGCGCGGGGTCGAAGGGCAGCTGGCGCTTGGAGTGTTTGGAGAGGAAGAGGAAGGTGGGCGCCGTGCTGGCACACGCACACCCCAGGTGCATCATCAGCAGCACGCGCTCCTGCTCGTGCTGCGCCGCCAGCGCCAACGCCAACGCTCCTCCCCCGTACCGGCCTTGCCCGCCCGTCCCTCTGCTGCTGCTCGTGACTGATGGTCCGTCCACTAGCACCACATCGAAGCGCTGCCCTTGCCGCGCCTGCACCCGCGCCAGAAACGACAGCTCCTCTCCACCCCGCTTCTTCCGCTCCTTCCCCTCCCTCCTCCTGCCTTCCTCCGCCTCGTTCCCACTGTCATCATCACCATCACCACCACCACCACCACCACCACCATCGCCACCACCACCATCATCACCACCATCCTCCTCCTCCTCATCGTCCTCCTCAGATGGTGCTTGTTCAGACGAGCCTGCTCCCTCTCCCCTCCCTGCAAACACCCCTCTGGGCGTGCTCATCGCCCTGGGATACCCCTTCCCCCTCTCCCCCCCTCCCACTCTCCCCACCGCGCCCTTCTTCCCGCCCTCACTCCCCCCACCGCCCTCCCCATCCGCCCACCCGAACAACGGCAAGTCGCTCCAACTACCGGACCGATACACCTTCAGCAGGCTCGTCTGCTGCTCCTTCTCGCTGCACCCTGCCGCGCGCCCCAGCCCGCCCTCCTCACCCGTCCACTGGTCCCAGAACGCGTCCACGGTGCGCACAGCAGTGCAGGACACGCCCCACGCGGCCAGCATGGACCCTAACATGCGGTGGAACGTGGGGGGTACTCCCACCAGAAGCGCACGTTTGCCTGAGAGAGGGGTGATGGGTGGAGTGAGGAAGAGCGTGTGTAAGGGCGACGGGGTCGGGGCGGCGTCGGGAGGGGGGGCGAAGGGTGTGAGGGAGAGTTTATCGCTCCCAGATCTGGGTAGGGTGGGGGGTGAACCGGGCTGATCCGCGCTGCTCTTTGCTGCAGCGGACGAGTCAGTAGCAGCGGCAGCGGTGGTACCAGCTGGGACGGTATTGGCTCGAGGGAATTGGCGGGGCGAGCGCGGCGTGGGGGAGCGAGGCGGGACGGCAGAGGAGAAAGAGGCCGGGGGGACGGAGGTGGTGGTGGCAGAGGTTGGGGAGGCAGAGGAGGGGGTGGAGGCGGAGGTGGGCAGCAGCAGCTTCCCTCTGCGGCCGGTGGGAGTGGTGGGACCAGCAGCAGAAGCCGTCACAGCAGCCGCAACAGCAGCATCCCTTCCCTTCCCCTCACCACCACCACCAGCACCACCAGCACTGCCGCTGCTCGAAGCAGTAAGGGACGCAGAGGCCTGATTGGCGAGCAGAGACGGCAGCATGTTGGAAGCTTCGACCATGGAGCCGTGGGCGTGGATGGTGAAGTGGAAGGTGGAGCCCTTGCCCAGCTCCGTGTCCACCCAGATGCGCCCCCCCATGCGCTCCGACAGGTCCTTGGCGATCGCCATGCCCAGCCCCGTGCCCTCGTACCGCCTCGTGCGCGAGTTGTCACACTGCGTGAACGCCTGGGGGCGTCAAGGGAATGACGGGTAGGGGAGGAAGTAGGAGGATTTGTGGCACCGAATGAACGGCTGTGGACGTGGGGCACAGCGAGGCAGTTGACGGGGAGAAGCACATTGGGGCTTTGGGTTCCAACTAAAGAGGCGGGGCGCACCTCGAAGATGACGGAGGCGAATTCAGGCGGCATGCCGATGCCGGTGTCGCGCACTGAGAACTGGATCTCAAACCATGGCAGCACCCTCCATGCCTCCTCCTCCCCCTGCTGCTGCTGCTGCTCGCCCTCCTCCCGCTCTGTGAGCAGAGCAGTCAGCATGGGGCACGCATGGTGGGAAGAGAGAAGGACACATTCTGGATGCAATGGGATGGCTCGGATTGGCTTCAATGACCCGTGGCTGCATCATTGTGTTTCCTGGAGACCGGCCAGACATAAACCGCACACCACCGAGCATCGCCGTGCACGATCGCGCATCACCGCACCTCACCGCAGGCACGTGAGACTGACCGGGGTCGGGGAGCAGAGTGGCGGAGACGGAGACCTCGACCTGGCCGCCCTCGTCCGTGAACTTGGCTGCGTTGGACAGCAGGTTGGTGAGGATCTGCCTCAGCCTCACCTCGTCCGCCCATATCCACCTGCCCACCGCCCCATGCACCATGCACCACCCACCATACAGCATCGCAACATGCAGCACAGCAGCATATCAGCATGCAGCATGGCCGTACACATCACACAACAAAGCAGCACAGCATGATCGATGTGAAGTATCATGTGCTGCACCAGTCTGCTGTCCAAAATACAGTGTGCAGATTACTTGCAGCATTATTGCACAACTACCCGGCAAGAGGACTCAGTGCAAGCTAATGTGCTCGGTGCACTCACAGGGAGGGAGGGGTCGCGGCACTCACTGCGGCACAGAAGCGTCGACATTGTAGGAGAGGTCGAGGCCCTTGCGCTGCGACTTGAGCACGAGCAGCTCCATACAGAAGTCCAGACACGCCCACAGGCTCACCTCCCTCTCATGCATCTCCATCTTCCCCGCGTCCAGCTGCCATGGCAGGGAGAAGGGGGGGGGAGGGGTGGGGGTGAGGAGGGCAGGTGACCAGAGGGAGAGGGTGCAGGTGCCCCCGCAGATAAAAACACATGCCATCTGCCCCCGCAGATAAAAACACATGCCATCTGCCCCCGCAGATAAAAACACATGCCATCTGCCCCCGCAGATAAAAACACATGCCATCTGCCCCCGCAGATAAAAACACATGCCATCTGCCCCCGCAGATAAAAACACATGCCATCTGCCCCCGCAGATAAAAACACATGCCATCTGCCCCCGCAGATAAAAACACATGCCATCTGCCCCCGCAGATAAAAACACATGTCGGTGATGAGCGAGAGCAGCTGCTGAACTGCGCCCGAGATCATGTGCACCAGCGCCACCTGGTGGGGCGACAGGTTGGGAGCGTCCTGCAGCAGCTGCCCATTGCTCACCTGTCCCACCTGCCTGTCTTGCCAAGCCCCCAACGTTACCGAGAGCTCACCAGAGAGACTCCCTTGGAGAAGTCAAGAATGTCGGTGATAAGAGACAGCAGCTGTTGCCCTGCGCCTGAGATCATGTGCACCAGCTCCACCCGGTCTTGCGTCGGGTTGGGCAGCCGGCTCCCCCCATAACCCACCTGCCTCTGCTGCCAGCCCACCAAGAGAGAGAGACGTACCTTGGAGAAATCGAGGATGTCGGTGATAAGAGAGAGCAGCTGCTGGCCCGCGCCTGAGATCATGTGCACCAGCTCCACCTGGTCTTGAGTCAGGTTGGGCGCGTCCTGCAGCAGCTGTGCGCACGCCAGCACGGCGTTCATGGGCGTGCGGATCTCGTGGCTTATGTTTGCCACGAACTGCCTCTTGGCCCGCATGCTCGCCTCCCTCTCCACCTCCGCCATCTGTAAGAGCACAGCACACCAGGGAGGGGAGGGGGAAAGGAGGGGGGAAGGGGAAGGGGGCGTAAGGGACGCCAGCACAGCGTTCATGGGCTTATGTTCGCCACGAACTGCCTCTTGGCGCGCATGCTCGCCTCCCTCTCCACCTCCGCCATCTGCGTGTTTGCCGCCGCACAGCAGTGCATGCAGGAGGTGACCAGAGGGGCCGAAAGGAGGGGGGGGATGGAGGAGAGATGAGCGAGAGGGAGGAAGAGCGAAGAGAGAAGAGGTGTATGAGAAGAGAGGACGCTGTAGGCGGGCGGGCCCACCCACTCGGCACTGAGTCATAGCCCGCCAATTCCCACTACTCGCCAGCCTGTGCCTTGCCACGACCCCATCAGTGCTGCCCACCTCCCCAGCTCACCCCCAAACAACCTTCTCCCTTCCCCCCCCCCCCCTCATACTCCCCCCCCCAACCCTGTCCCCATGGGCAGCAGCATCACTCACGCGCATGCTCTCGAGCTGCCACTCGTTCTCCTTGCGAGCCGTGCAGTCCGAGAGAATGCCAAAGTAGTACCTGCCACATGGGTGCGGTGCGGGGTGCACACATGGCATTGGGACACACACATGGGGGGGAGCAAATGGTGGGGGTTGGATATTGGGGATGGACATCGGGATGCATGGCAGGGTGCACATGGCAGGGTGCACATGGCAGGGTGCACATGGCAGGGTGCACATGGCAGGTCCACATGCATGACTTAATCCATTAAACACTTGCATGGCGCGGCACACAAAGCGATTGCAGCAGCCCCATGCTGAGCGAGCACCCAGCCTCACCTCTGGTTCTTATCGGTCGGCTTTTGAGTCAACTCAAAAGTGCACCCAGCCTCACCTCTGGTTCTTATCGGTCGGCTTTTGAGTCAACTCAAAAGTGCACCCAGCCTCACCTCTGGTTCTTATCGGTCGGCTTTTGAGTCAACTCAAAAGTGCACCCAGCCTCACCTCTGGTTCTTATCGGTCGGCTTTTGAGTCAACTCAAAAGTGCACCCAGCCTCACCTCTGGTTCTTATCGGTCGGCTTTTGAGTCAACTCAAAAGTGCACCCAGCCTCACCTCTGGTTCTTATCGGTCGGCTTTTGAGTCAACTCAAAAGTGCACCCAGCCTCACCTCTGGTTCTTATCGGTCGGCTTTTGAGTCAACTCAAAAGTGCACCCAGCCTCACCTCTGGTTCTTATCGGTCGGCTTTTGAGTCAACTCAAAAGTGCACCCAGCCTCACCTCTGGTTCTTATCGGTCGGCTTTTGAGTCAACTCAAAAGTGCACCCAGCCTCACCTCTGGTTCTTATCGGTCGGCTTTTGAGTCAACTCAAAAGTGCACCCAGCCTCACCTCTGGTTCTTATCGGTCGGCTTTTGAGTCAACTCAAAAGTGCACCCAGCCTCACCTCTGGTTCTTATCGGTCGGCTTTTGAGTCAACTCAAAAGTGCACCCAGCCTCACCTCTGGTTCTTATCGGTCGGCTTTTGAGTCAACTCAAAAGTGCACCCAGCCTCACCTCTGGTTCTTATCGGTCGGCTTTTGAGTCAACTCAAAAGTGCACCCAGCCTCACCTCTGGTTCTTATCGGTCGGCTTTTGAGTCAACTCAAAAGTGCACCCAGCCTCACCTCTGGTTCTTATCGGTCGGCTTTTGAGTCAACTCAAAAGTGCACCCAGCCTCACCTCTGGTTCGTATCGGTCGGCTTTTGAGTCAACTCAAAAGTGCACCCAGCCTCACCTCTGGTTCTTATCGGTCGGCTTTTGAGTCAACTCAAAAGTGCACCCAGCCTCACCTCTGGTTCTTATCGGTCGGCTTTTGAGTCAACTCAAAAGTGCACCCAGCCTCACCTCTGGTTCTTATCGGTCGGCTTTTGAGTCAACTCAAAAGTGCACCCAGCCTCACCTCTGGTTCTTATCGGTCGGCAGGAACGACGACCCGGGCGGAACAGGATGAATACGCAGCCAGTTCCAAAACGGCGTGCCATCCCGCTTGTAATTCATCAGCTCCACAGACGCCGACCCGCCCGTCTCAACGGCCTTGCGCATGGTCTCGACAGCGGTCATGTTGGAGCCGGGGCCCTGCAGGATGGAGCCGCAGTGCAGCCCCACCACATGCTCAATGGAGTACCCCGTTATCTCCTCCCACCCCTCGTTCACAAACACCACCGGCTGCCTCGGCTGCGACACGTCCACTAAGACCAAGCCCTCGCTGAAGGCGTCGATGGCGAGCAGCAGCCCGCGCTTGTCCTCCTCAAACTTGTCTGCCTGCAGCCGCTGCACCTCTATCTCCTGGCTGTGCTTGTCCATCTCCTGCCCGCCCGCACGGCAGGGGGAAACAGCGAGGGAAGGGAGAATTGGGGAGGGGAGGGAAAGCAGAGAGGTTGGTGAGAGGGATGGTTTCAAGATGCAGTGCGCGGAGACAAACTGATGGGAGCGCAGAGAAGGGAGTGAGGGAGGGTAGAGAGGAGGAAGAGGAGGGAAGAGTCCCATGAGGGTGGTGTGGGGAGGAAGAGAGGAGATATAGGGCAGGGAGTGAAGACGAGGAGAGAATGGGGGAAGGAGAAAGGGAGGGAGGGAGGGAGGAAGGGAGGGAGGGAGGGAGGGAAGGGACGGACGGACAGACGGAGGGAGGGAGGGAGGGAGGGAGGGAGGGAGGGAGGGAGGGAGGGAGGGAGGGAGGGAGGGAGGGAGGGAGGGAGGGAGGGAGGGAGGGAGGGAGGGAGCGAGGGAGGGAGGGAGGGAGGGAGGGAGGGAGGGAGCGAGGGAGGGAGCGAGGGAGGGAGGGAGGGAGGGAGCGAGGGAGGGAGCGAGGGAGGGAGGGAGGGAGGGAGAGAGCGAGGGAGGGAGCGAGGTCTCACGAGAGTAACGAGGGAGGCGAGGGCGACGAGGAGGCTCTCTTGCTCGGGGGAGAACTCGGGGTGCGGCACGGTGTCAATCACACAGCTGCCATGCGCGGGGTGCAGGGGAGAGCAAGGAGAAGAGAATAGGAAGGGAGGGGAGGAGAAGAGTGAGGCGAGGTGAGAGTGAGTGAAGGTGGCACGCAGACACATGGTTCACGAGGCAGGTAGAAAACCGGTTCAAGCAAGGCAGGAGAGTAGCACGTAGGGCAAGGGAGCGAGGGATTACGAGTGGGTGAGGAGCTGCAAAGCAGGCATGGAAACAGAGAGGGAGGGAGAGTAGCAGGGGACGGGAGAAGGAGCAGCAGGGGACAGCAGGAGGAGCAGCAAGGGACAGCAGAAGGAGCGAAGGCGGGAGGGGAGGGGCAGAGAAAAGCAGCATACAGCGAGCCGATGACGAAGCCACCACGCTGGCGCCCCCGCATAGAAGCGCACGTATGGCGGCCCCACCACCTGCCATGGGGCGGAGAGGAAGGGAGGGGTGGGGAGGGTAGGGGTGAGAAGGGGGAATGGGGGAAGGGTAGTGAGACGATCCAAGGTGTGCAGTAGGAGGGGTGGTGAGACGATCCAACCCAAGGTGTGCAGTAGGAGGGGTGGTGAGACGATCCAACCCAAGGTGTGCAGTAGGAGGGGTGGTGAGACGATCCAACCCAAGGTGTGCAGTAGGAGGGGTGGTGAGACGATCCAACCCAAGGTGTGCAGTAGGAGGGGTGGTGAAGAAGAAAGGGAGAAGCGGGACTCGGGAATGGCCCTCGGTGGTGGTGCGAGCGGCATTGTGCATGCGAGGAAGAGCGGTGAGAGGAGGGGAGGTGGTCATGGCAAGGGACTCTCGAGTCACGAGCTTGTTGTGCATCAAGAGGTCGTTCGTGCGAATCCTCAAAGGGGAGATGGCAAGAGGGGAGGAGGAGAGAGAGATACTCACGAGCTTGTTGTGCACGAATCGACTGTCCTCCAACGCGTCCCTCACCACCAGACATGGATTGCGACTGTATGGAGAGGGGGAGGGGGGGGGGGTGTGGGGAGGAGAGGGGAGAGGGAGGAGGCAGATTGAGGAAGCATTCAAGAGATGGGCGAATGCGAGGAAAGTGTTGCGAGGAGATGTGAGGAAGTGAGGACGAGAGGGGATGGGAGGGAGTGAGGTAGAAAGGGAAGACGGAGGGCTTGTTCTCTTTGATTGTCGGAATTTACTCCAGCCCACTGAGGCAAACTGAAGTCTGAGGACACGGCGTAACACTGCGTTTCCAGCAGAAAAGAGGGCCTTACTTGGGCAGCAGCATGTAGGCACAGAAGGGCCTTACTTGGGCAGCAGCATGTAGGCACAGAAGGGCCTTACTTGGGCAGCAGCATGTAGGCACAGAAGGGCCTTACTTGGGCAGCAGCATGTAGGCACAGAAGGACGACTCCCTGTCCGTCTCACACACGCCTGGCAGCCCGTACGTCGACTGCTCCCATCGGAGGGGGTGTACAAGGAGAGGAAGGAGCACGGGGGGAGGAGAGGGGATGCACAAGGAGACGGGGCAGGGGACGAAGCGGGGTGAGGAGAAGTGGTTCCAGGCGGAGGCAAAGCGAGGCAGCAGAGCGAGACATGGCAAGGGCGCACGCAGACACGGGTAGATGTAGTGACTCTTGAGCATTTAGAAGGGTGGATGCATGCATGCATGCAGGCACGAGTGAGCGCGAATCGTGTCCCGGATGATACCCCAGGGCTCTTGCTGTGAAGCATTGTGTGATTGATGCCACGCACACGTTCTCTGTCCCTGCAGGTCAGGCAGGTCGAGTCCTACCTTGAACCACTGCTGCTCGTCCTACCTTGAACCACTGCCGCTCGTCCTACCTTGAACCACTGCCGCTCGTCCTACCTTGAACCACTGCCGCTCGTCCTACCTTGAACCACTGCCGCTCGTCCTACCTTGAACCACTGCCGCTCGTCCTACCTTGAACCACTGCCGCTCGTCCTACCTTGAACCACTGCCGCTCGTCCTACCTTGAACCACTGCCGCTCGTCCTACCTTGAACCACTGCCGCTCGTCCTACCTTGAACCACTGCCGCTCGTCCTACCTTGAACCACTGCCGCTCGTCCTACCTTGAACCACTGCCGCTCGTCCTACCTTGAACCACTGCCGCTCGTCCTACCTTGAACCACTGCCGCTCGTCCTACCTTGAACCACTGCCGCTCGTCCTCCACAAACGCTACCAGAGAGATCGGGCACTGCAGGGCGACGAGGTGCAGATGGGTGCAGAGGGGAACAAGGGAGCAAATAGAGGTGAAGGATGAAGGAGATACTGGGAGACGCATGTTGAGAGGGGGATAGGGAGAGGGGGGAAGTGAGGGGAAGATATTGAGTGAGGGATAGTGAGAGAACGATGGTGCGAGGGGGATAAGGAGAGGGGGGTAGTGAGACGGGATTAGGGAAGAAAGGGCGAGAATATAAACAGTCCTGGTATCAGAAAGTAAAGCACATGCTTCACGCACGCAATGGGAGTGACACTGGGGGGAGTGGGGTGGCGGCGGATTACTAACCTTAAATATCTGTGCTGCTAGTGCTGTGATTCTGTCAAAGCGGGAATTCGGCTCCTGCAGTGTGACAACATCGAACAACGATAATGGGACAAAAGGGGAGGGGAAGAGGAAAAGGGGGGGGGGGGGGGGGGGGGGGGGGGGGCGGGAGGAGTGGCGGGGAAAGGTTTGTGGGGGAGGGTGTAGCAGGAAGGAGCAGCAGAAGTGAGAGGAGAGATGGGAAGAGGATGAGGGAAAGTGAGGGAAGTAATGGGAATAAGGCAGGGAGGGCTAATGCATTAAGGAAGGGAACAGTAGAAGGGGTGGAGATGGGGAGTGAGTGTATGGAATGAGGATGTAAGTGTGAGGCGGGTGACGGAAGTCAGAGCGTGCAATTGTGAGGGGTGTAGTGCGTGAGGGGGGTGAGAGCGTGAAAGGGGTGAGAACGTGAGGGGGGTGAGAGTGTGAGGGGGGTGAGACTGTGAGGGGGGTGAGAGTGCGAAGGGAGTGACTGTGTGAGGGGGGTGAGAGTGTGAGGGGGGTGAGAGTGTGAGGGGGGTGAGGGTGTGAGGGGGCGACGTACAGTGTCGAGGATGGCGAAGCGGCGGAGCACTTGCAAGCGGAACTCCTCGTTGCTGGGCCTGGGCGCACCCTGTGGGGCGGGCGGGCGATGCACGCACGAATAGAGAGAATAGAAAGAATAGAGAGAATAGAAAGAATAGAAAGAATAGAGAGGCTGAGAGGCTGATACCTACAGGTGGCCTTGCTTACGTTACACGAATGACCTACATGGGAGATCACTGGAAGAGCACTGACGAACATAGAATAAATCACTGGAGAGCATTGACGGGCAAAGCGTGAGCACAGTGAAACGGAGATGCAACGGGGAATGGAGTCCTGGAGCGGGATAAGAACATCGACTCTTACAGCATATAAAAATGGAAACATCGACTCCTCAGCCTTCCTACAAACCCTACAAGTCATTGCAACTCACAGCGGGGTCGAAGGGCACGCCGGGAGGCGGTCTTCGCGGCTCGATGGCAAACGGATAGAATGTCTGATCCACGTCATCCACGTCGGGATCCCACGGGACCAGCGATCCGTCCGAGTCACCCAAGGCCAGGTCAGTGCCGAAATTCGCGGAGACGACATTGGAAATGCCGAAGGAACCAACGGTGGCGTTGTGGAAGCTAGCTAAGCCCGCGTTCCCGAAATTAGGTCTGGCGGCGTCGCCGAAATCGTTTGCATTCGCGAAATCGGAAATGTCCAGGTCCCTGAAGCGCGCCGAGTCCTCATTTTCTTCCATCCAGCCGGCGACAGCTGCTTCGAGCGGACAGTTGATGCGGCCGGCCATTTTACCTTAGTCAGGTAAGGCTCCCTAAGTGCGCTTCGCGGCCGGCGAGCTAATACATGACCCCGTTCGCAAGTGGTAAGCGAGCCAAGGTATCAGTAACAGTCATTTGTTAAAAGTTGTATGCGAGACGGTGTTTTCGGATAGCAAAGAAAAAGCTTGGAATAAGGTGGGTGGTATCCACAGTAGGATAAATTTAGGGTAAGGCCAACATGGCTTCTGTCAGACCAGACAACCTAAATGAAAAGCGCCAGCTGTGGCAGCCGCAGCGACAATACTCCATGGGGAAGGTTAAGCTTGGGAGTTCTTTGTCCTGAGAAGGGGAGGTTCTGCTGGATCCGGCGGAAGAACAAAATGGTTCGAAGTCACAGGAATAGCGACCAATGTCGGCAAAAAATATGGCTACCAAACCGTTAGGCTCGCTTTCCTATAACACCTTACTAGTTCCACCCAAGGATCACAGCAATGTTGCTTGATAACTCCATGGCCACGCGTAATGCAAGCTGCGCATTTCTCGCTGAAGCAACAGCAGGCCACCGATTGCTGGCTCAAACATAAGAAACGGATAAAGGCGAAACTTGAAAAGAAGGAGACGAACTGCTGGTTAAAATTTTACCGTACCAATCGTCACTGTACCATGAAATATAAAGATTATCAGAAATAACTGGATCACCATCACGTTTCCAGAATGACAGATCTCGTTGAGCCGTGCAACCCTAATTGGAAACAAGGAACAAATTGGAAAATTCGCTCAAATCATAGTTGCTCCCGCTTATGGTGTGAAAGTGCGCCGGGGCTGAACCATAAGCAGCCCATAAAAAGTAAGGCTTGGCCCGCCGTCTTGAAGGGGGCACCCTGCTGCCTCAAACCCCGCCCACCACCACCAACCCAGCTTGTCGCTACAGTATCACTCAGGCAGTTCGTTCATTGCTGGCAGCTACGTACAAAAATCCACGAACCCAACTGCTCGAAGGCCCTTGTCGTTCCCCTCAATCTGTGAACAGCGATGAGATCAAAGCGAAGTGTGAACGTCGAATCTCAAGTGCGTGTGTACAGTGTTAACGCGAGGTACAGAAAAGCATCGAAAAGGCTAATTTCCTATTTTCCCTGAACTTGAAAAACATGGGTGGCAGCCTTACTGAGTGTCTACCATCCCTCTCGTGATGTGGCTCAACTATCTGACCACAGATCGGGCCCAGTATCCACAACAAGCCCGTCTGACTCCGATCAATCCCTACGTCCTCTTTTGACAGGGAACACATCGCGTTTAATTCGACCACTGTAGCTTCGAACATGGCACCTAACCTGCCGCTCAAAATCCAGAAAGGTTCACGACTGTGCACTTGTAGGATCCAATCGATTTGGCACTGTGGCAGTCTCTCGCGTTCAACTCGGCATGCTCGAGGTGGAGGACTTTCTGGTGGCGAGCAAAGAAAGCTCACATTGGCTGAAAAAACTGCTCTGTACGCTACACCTGACTCTCTTATCGCAGTTCAGTGCAAGAAAAGCCAACTAGTGAACAACCTCATTCTTTATTAAAACATTGCATGAGTGTGGTTGGGCCCTATGAATGAGACCACGAAAGCCATTATTCCCCACTAACGGCCAATCAGTAGAAGCTTCAACAACGCCATTCGAATGTATACACCATTCTTAGCTTGGCGGAAATAAGCCGCCCTTGGATCTGAATCCACATCAGTCGTAATCTGCATGCCATCCAGGAACATAATCAGGCGTGTCCAGACAAGGTAAAAGCCCCTTACACAACAAATGCATTTTGATCTGAAACACACAAACGCACACGCGAACGCACACACACACGCGCACACAAGCAACCAATTCCTCCTCCATCTCACCTCGTCAAGTCGGGGCAGCGGATGCATGACAATAGCATCCTTCCCCATCGCGTTCATCACGCGCCGGTCCACAATGTACTTCCCCCGCGCTGCCTCGTACTCGTCCATGCGTCCACCGAACCGCTCCTTCTGAATGCGCGTCTGGTACACCACATCGCACTGCGCCGCCACGTCCATCAGGTCTGCTGACTCCTCCCACTCCACGCCCCGCGCCGTCAGGTACTCCTTGATGTCATCCTGCGCGGTACAGCGATGGGGTGGGGCGACAAACAACAGCGGATCCAGTCAAGCCAGAGAGCAGGCTTGAGGGTTCCATAAAGGGTACATGCCATGATCAAGGGGCACTGAGAATGGACCAGGAAACAGTGGTACGAGAGACAGGGTGTGAGGGAAAGGACTACGTATGTAGCAAGCGAAGTGGCAGATAGGGGCCAAGGCACCTTCATTCGGACGACGGGCGGCGCCACGAAGATGATCTTGTTGTTGCGGAACTTGGCGAGCAGGTAGGCGAGGGAGCGTGCCGTCCTGCCGTTGGCCAGGTCGCCCACAAGCCCCACGCGGATGTTGTCCAGCCGCCCCACCTCACGCTGAATCGTGTACATGTCCAGCAGGGACTGATGGGGGAGGGGTAGTGTGGGGACAGTGCAGGGAGGGGAGTGCGATAGGGACAGAAGGGTGAAGTGAGTACTACAATGCATCCTGTGACTGAAAAGAAGGTTCGTGCTGCCCCATTTACCACTGAATCGTGAACATGTCCAAGAGGGTCTGCCGGGGAAGGGGAGGGGTGGAGGGGGGGAAGGGGATAGGTTGTTGAGTGAAATAGTGAAAGAGGCGTGAGCTGAGTCCTGTTATGCCTCCTGTGGCTGCCAAGGAGAGCTCATGTTGTGCGTCACGTGCTGGGCTGTTCATCTGGTACTTCACCCCACGCTTTCCACCTATGCTACCAACACCTCCTACCTCCCTCACCTGTATTAAGACGTGCTGCCCTTATCCCCTCACCCGCGTACAGTGCTGCTCTAAACCCTTTACCTCAAGGGGTGAAGCCCTAAACCCCTCACCTGCAAGCCCTAACCCCCTCACGAGCAAGCCCTAAACCGCTCACCTGCGTGGGGTGCTGGCCGGGCCCATCGCCCGCGTTGACGATGGGCACGGACGCCACTTGCGACGCCAGCTTCGCCGCGCCCTCCTCGTAGTGCCGCAGCACGATCACGTCCGCGTACGCCTCCACCGTGCGGATGGAGTCTGCACGGGAGAGGGGAGACGAGACGAGGACGAGATGGGCGGAAGGGGAAGGGGGAGAGGGAGGGGAGTTGATGGTTGTAAGGAGGGGTCTTGCTCGTAGTGCTGCAGCACGATCACGTCCGCGTACGCCTCCATTGTGCGGATGGAGTCTGTAAAGGAGAAGGGGAGGGGGGGGGGGAAGGGGAGGACGAAGGGGAGGTGCGGGGGATGGGAAGGGGGGAGGGAGGGGGATAGGAGAGGGAGTTGGTAGTGGTGAGGAGAGGTTCAGCAAGAAAGGGAACACAGGAGGAGGAGATGAAAGGAAGCCAGCAAGGACACAAAGGACTTTACCAACGTGGCCAATTCTTTGAATTCATGCTGTAGACTATACTGCTGAAAATCGGTCATTCTTATTCATTCCGTAACTAAGTACTTCGAATCCACTCTCCTCGTGCTGTACTATCTCTCCATTTCCTTTTCAACTAAATTTCTTCTACCTTTCCCCCCTTCCCCTCCTCCTTTTCCCCCGGTTTCCCCTCACTTCCTCCCGAACTCACCCGCAAGGCTCTCGCCCTTTGCAGCGGACGAGAATTCGCGCGCATTCTCCGTCGTCAGCACCTCGCCGCCGAGCCGCTTCATGGCGGATTCAAACGACAGCCGCGTGCGCGTGGACGGCTCGTAGAAGAGAGTCGCCATGAGGTACCCGCGCAGCATGTTGGAGCACCCCGCGCCGCCGCGCCCCTCCAGGATCTGCTGCATCTCGTCCGCCACCTCGAAGATCTCCGACAGCAAGTCGCGGTTGAACTGCTGCGCCTCGAGCACGTGCTCAAACAGCCGCTTCTCAACGGGAGGCTCCCGAAGCGCCGGAGACGGGGAAGGAGACAAGGGCGCTGCGGCGGTGCTTGTCGACGGAGTGGAGGTTTGCGCGACGGTTCGGGACCTGGGTGGTTCGGGTTCCGGCGCTGCGACTCGTGCGAGTGCCAGGCGACGTCGCGTCGGTTGTTGCGAAGCCTGCGAAAGTTGCTGTGCTGGCTGGAGGGATTTCGCAGACCGACGAAGCGATCCTGCACTAGACTTGAGCGACAGGAAATGCGGAGCGATTGCAGCCATGGCGACAGATGGCGATTAATTCCCGCTTCTGTGAGAAAGGATTCTTGCGAATAACGAAGAGAAGAAATACGATTGTTTTGTGGTTTAAGACAAATGTGATGGACTTGCGCAACGACGAGCAACGCAGAAGAGCGTGTCACGCGAAGGCGGTGGGCTTTCTGCGGGCTGGAAGAAGCCAAGAAGCGACCCTAGCGCCTGCCGCTGTTGTTAAGGTTTCAACTGTCGTCCGAAGGAAAGAGTGCCAGCCCGACACGGCGACCTAGGCACAACACTGGAGACGAGAAAGAAATGCGAGGCAAGCGGACTCGCAAGTGAAGGAAGACTCTCGACAAGAATCTTGTAGTACGTGTGACCCTGGTAATGGGGAAGGAATTTGCGGAAAGTCACGGGATGGTGTGGGTGAAACGGGATGGGAAATGAAGCAAAAGCCACGTGCTTCAGGGGAGATCCTCAACGTTTGGAGAAAACCACTGAATTTGCGCGGTGTCCCTGCTTGTCCCCTGAACCCTGCCATGCATGCTATGAAGTCCTGAATTTACAGGGCGCGTTTGGCCACCCTGAGGAGCTCTGGATTCTGTACTGGATGACCCGACTACAATAGCATTTCCCACACACTGTACACATAAATCCCCTCACATTTCCTAAGCAAGGTTTCCGCCTTGTACCCCACCCCCTCCCCCATACGCGAGTGTGAGGATGAATCCTAGCGGGCCCACCTTTCGCGACGTTTCTAGGCTTGGCGATTTTTTCCAAACAGTTACGCTGTTTCGCAGCCCTCGCGCAAGGCTGGAGTTCGCGTGCAGCTAGATGTCTTTTTTTTTTTGGGGGGACACAATACACTATACAATGCATTACATCCACAGTCGTAACTGTGAGTAAGGAAGTCACAGGCCATCCTGCTGAGGCTAGCGCTGTACTTCCTAACAGCCATTTACGGCGGTTTGAAGAAGGTTCTAGGGCTTTCCCAGATTGAGCTGAAGACCCTGTTCCACGTCAGTTGCTCGTTCTGTTCACATATACGGCCCAGTGCTGCCGCCTCTCCAGCTGTCAGATGATGCCATCCTCCTCCACCTCCACTCCCCCGATGTGCCCCTTTACCCCCACCCCCTTCAATGTAGATCCTGACATGCCTCCTGAAATTTGCCCCAATTTTTCTGACCACTCTTTTGGGCTCGAAACTTTCTTTCCGGAAGACCGCGTTACACCTCTCTAGCCAGATGTGTCTGAACGTGATCGCGATAAGTGTGGACTCCGGGAAACCTGTTGTCGTGCTGTCCGCAGCGAATAACAGCTCTCCCAGTGTCCCCACCGCCCTTGCTGGGTTCATCAGACGGAGTGAGTCCTGAAGCGCGCCACAAACCCCATTGACAACCGGGCAGCTCATCAAGCAGTGAGTCGATGATTCCTCCTGTTTGCAATATGGACAGCATGCACGGGAGCCAAAGAAGGCAAGCCGAGTGCCCACTTGCAGGTTGTGGCTGTGCAGCCTCAGCAGTACCTCTCTTGCTTTGGCGGGGATTGCCAGAGAGTCCCTCTTAGCAATGACCTTCTCCCAATCGATCTTTCCTCCCCAATGCTCTTCCCACTTTTTCTGCTGCTTGGGCTGCACCGTCGGTTTCCTGAGCAAGTGCCTTAACTTCCTTTGAGCTGCTGGTTTGCCTTCCTCACATAGGAACGAGACACGCAAGCGCGTCACAGGGTCACCAGCTTGCCCCAGCATATAGCCTCCTCTCGCCACCATCGGTGATAGTACACTTAGTCGTGCCGGTGGCTGCGCCGTTATCCCCAACTGCATGATTTTGCCTTTGCAGTCCACTTTCACTCTTTCACACTTCAGCTCCTCGTTTTCCGCCAGCACCACTTGTAGGAAGTTCTGGCATCCTCCCGTCGGCTTTCCCACGCTAACCAAGGTAGTGGTCTCTGCGATTTCTGCCGCTGACACCCTTGTAAGTAGTTTATTTTTCCAGCTCTCCGGGACTGCTTTCCATGCCGCGAGCGCCCACCTCGCCGTTGACGACCTCCCCGTCTGTTTGGTAAGCGTCCATAGGTCCTTCACGCTCCTGTCGCCGTCATATTCTTCTCGTAGTAGGTCTCCCACCACCATCCCTTTCAGGCATTCCGAGCCCTTTTGCCTCCCAAATGGGCTGTTACCCTGATAGTGGATCCATCTGCTGAACCACAGATGCTCCTTCTCCATCTCCCACCTGTCTGCAGGTTCCGGCAGCTCCGGCAACTGTTTCTCCCATATTAACGGCACCAGCGCATGCCATCGCTCTCCTCCGCCTTTCCACTCCGCTAAGATAGCCTTGTGTGCAAGCAGCGTTGCCCATCCCAGAGGCATATTCGCCGCCTTTTCCATCAACCACTGCTTCATCGGGTTCTCTTCCAGCAGCATTGCCCCCAAGTTGCGTAGTGCCTGACTGTTGATCCTCTCTGTCGGACTTATCACCCCAAGTCCCCCCTCCTTCCTTCCCAGGTGGGCCAAGAACTCACTCCAGAGGATGAAGTGCTTCTCCTCATCTGCACACCCTTTCGAGATGAAGTTGTGACACAGCTTCAGAATCCGCTTCCATATCTGCTTCGGCGGCTGGTAAATTTGTGCCTGGAACAGTATTATCGGCATCACGTAGACATTCAAGACCGTCACTCTCGCCGACGTGGTCAGGTGTAGCTTCTCCCAATTGCGAAGTATCGTGTTTACTCGCACTAAAGCTCTGTCCCATGTCGGTTCCGCACTTCCATCCGCCGTAATCCAAATGCCAAGCAATCTCTCCGGTTTGTCTCTCTCTGCCCAGCTGAAACTCGTGTCTGTGTGTGGTGGTTGCAGTCTGTTCTTTCCCAGCGGCATCACCGTTGACTTCCCTTGGTTGACCCTCAGCCCGGACTTGACGCTGAAGTCATCCAGTAACGTCTGCGCCTTTCCAAGTTGTTCTTTGCCCTGGAGTAGTAGCGTCGTATCATCCGCGTATCCCAGGTATGCCAGCTCTCCTTTCCCCCTTTTCTTTAATCCCAGTTTCCTCCTCTTTGCCTCCTGACTTAGTGGTTCCGCTGCGCAGATGAAGAGGTATGGTGCCAGCGGGCAGCCTTGTCGTACTCCTGACTCCATCACCACCTTATCGCCCATCCAGCCGTTAACCAGAAGTTGCGTCGCTGCCTGTTCGTGCAGCCCTTTAGTCCACCGGATGAAAGCCTCTGGGAAGCGCATACGTTTGCAGCTAGATGTCGTCCATCCACAGCCGCTTATAATGACACCACCGTCCACATCATTTCCTCGCAATGCTGGCTCTCCATCCCGCCTCGTCCTTCTATCGCCGCGTCGCCTTCACTAGGCTCCCGTGTGCCTCTAGTAGCTGTCGTTCCGCAAGCAACTTCCAGCTGTCCAGCTTTCTGTCCGCTCCTTGCTTTTTTGGAGGATTCCACCGTTGCGGGCATTACTCATCTAACAAAACCCGTTTCCGCAACGGCTCGGTAATCGATCGTTTCGCGTCTTTCGCACGTTCCTCTGCGCAATTTCCGGAATTCGATTCGTCTGCGAGCACCCTCGCACGCGGCATGTCGCAGCACGCGTCCACTCCGGCGGAGGGGCAGCGGACGCCGCGCCAGGCGCCGCGCAGTCAGAGGAGGACAGCATTCCGGGGATGATGGAGGTGCGGCAGCTGCTGACCGACGACCCATCCGGTGAGCCTCTCTCCAATTCATGGGGCGAACGTAGGAGGACTGGGACTGTGCGATGACTGCTGCGACGCACGCCGTCGCACAGGCTCAATGATTTCCGTCCTCATTGTCTGCGTCCGTGCCAGTGCGTTTGCGCTGTTTCCCCTCAATCATTCGCACCCCATCATCCGCACCCCAAGGCGCGCCGAATCATTCTGTGGAAATTGCTTACGGTACCCTGGCGCTGGCGTGGTTGATTGCCCCCTCCATCCTCGCTTCTCTATCGCCTCCACGCGCCGCTGTCTCTCCCTCCGCATCCCACGGAAAATTCCTAACCCTCATTTTCATCCCCTCCCACACCCGGGCGCCAGGCGGGTGGGACAAGGCGTGGCAGGCGAGCACGACGCCGTGGGACCTGGGCGGCGTGACGCCGGCTGTAGCGGCGCTTGTGGCGGCGCCAGAGGGGTCGCCGCTGCACCTGCCGCCCTCCATCCGCCGCGTGCTCGTCCCCGGCTGTGGCACCGTGAGTGCCTTGCGCCCGGCTGTGGCACAGGAATGCGCAGTGGTTGTATTACGAAAGACGTGAACCGGGCTGTAGCAAGAGGGGGGAAAGGTAAAGGCATGCACGATGATTGCCCTTTGGTGCTATGATTTCTCTTTGGTGCTATAATTTCTCTTTGGTGCTATGATTGCTCTTTGGTGCGATGATTGCTGTTTGGCTGATTGTCTAAAACTTTCCATGCCCACGGCGTAACACTGCATGCTGTCACGTGGGTCCATGGCATGGCATGGCATGGCATGGCATGGCATGGCATGGCATGGCATGGCATGGCATAGGGAGGTTCTGGATACCATGGCATGGCATGGATGTCATGGCATGGCACCGAATGATGTTGATTACCGTTGCATGGCATGGCAGGGGTACGATGTGGAGGCGTTTGCATCGAATGGCAGGGAGGCTACGGGTCTCGACATCTCTCCATCCGCTGTGGCACATGCAGAGAAGGTGGGCGTGCGTGACATGGGTGCCGCATTACCGCACTCCCCTCATGCTGCTTGATGGGTACAACTCGCACAGGCGGGTGGGCAGCGGGTGTGTGGCTAGCACTGAAGCTATTCGCCCTTCGTCCATCCCTTTCTTCGCCCTTCGCGTTCGTCGCCCATCCCTTTGCTCCCCACCCCTGCCCTCACACTCCTTTCCACTCCTCCCCTGCTGTCCAATCTCCACCCTCTGAGCCCTCTTGACCCTCTCTACCCTCTCAACCCTCTCCTCCTCCCGCCGAACCTCTCCCGCCCCCCTCTGCTCACCCCAGCGGGTGGAGGGGGCGGGCAACAGGGCGGCGATGGCATTTGAGTGCGCGGACTTCTTTGAGTACCGCCCTGCACAGCCCTTCCATGCCATCTTTGATTACACGTGAGTCTCCCCCGCCCCTCTGCCTTTCCCCCGCTCAATCCTCTGCCCCCTCAGCCTCTCAAACCTCGCATGCCAAACACCAGCTTTCCGTCCTGCTGCTGCGCTCCTTTCCGTTATCGCGTGCCCACCATCTCAATCGCTTCGCGTCTGTTGTGTCCCATTCGCTCTCTCTAACTTCGTTAAGAGCCTTTCCCCCATCTTACCCACCTTCCGCTCATCCAGGCCCTGTCAGTGCACACATGCCCCATCGCCCCTGCCATGCCCCTCACGCCCCCGCGGGCCCACGCACCATCCTTCCGTCCCTCCATACCCCCCTGCCCCTCCCCACGGCCCTCGCCCCGTGCAGGTTCTTCTGTGCGCTGCCGCCATCACTGAGGGGCAAGTGGGGTGCTCTTCACTCTCATGTTCCCCGTGCGTATCCATTGCACCCTCTCACCATGCGTATCCATTGCACCCTCTCACCATGCGTACCCATTGCACCCTCTCACCATGCGTATCCATTGCACCCTCTCGCCATGCGTACCCATTGCACCCTCTCGCCATGCGTACCCATTGCACCCTCTCGCCATGCGTACCCATTGCACCCTCTCGCCATGCGTACCCATTGCACCCTCTCGCCATGCGTATCCATTGCACCCTCTCGCCATGCGTACCCATTGCACCCTCTCGCCATGCGTATCCATTGCACCCTCTCGCCATGCGTACCCATTGCACCCTCTCGCCATGCGTATCCATTGCACCCTCTCGCCATGCGTACCATTGCACGCCCATCACTCAATGCTCATGTGTGCCTTCGAGTTACCTGCACGCCTGTATGCACTCTCACATGCTCCCTGTGGGCAAAATCTAATCGCTGCTGTGTGCTCACGGCGCGTGGCTGTCTGTGTGTGTGTCTCCCTCGCTGCGTGCGCCTGGCCTGCAGATCGATGGACACGAGGGCGGCCCACCCTATGCCGTCTCCAAGGACAGGTGCGCCCCTCCTCTCCTCCGTGCCCCCCCTCGCCCCTGCCCCCACTCCCCCCTGTTCAACCTCTCTTCCTTGTCTCTTCTTTCCCTACTTTCCCCCCTTTCCCCCCGGCACCCGCTCTCCGCCTGGTCCGCTTGTCACATCCACTGTTGGCCCCCCTCCCCCCTCCTCCTCCTGCTCGCCCCTATGCTGCTCTTGCAGTGCTTGCCATTTGTTTATCCTCTGCCCTTCCTGCCCCTCCCGTCCCTGCCCTCCCCATGCTGGGCCTCCGCACTTCTGTTTCCCACCTCCTTACGCGCCTCGCTCCCCTTGCTGCTCCTTCGCCTCCCCCACCCGCCACCACCACCGACTCCTCATGCTATCACTGCCCTCCTCCCCACCACCCGCCCTCCCCCTCCACGTGTGGCCCGGGCAGCTACACGGAGGTGCTGCAGCCGCTGGGGTTCACGGCAGAGGATCTGCCGACTGTCAGTGTGCCGCCCGGACAGGTAAGCCCCACAGCCAGTGTGCCGCCCGGACAGGTAAGCCTCACAGCCAGTGTGCCGCCCGGACAGGTAAGCCCCACAGCCAGTGTGCCGCCCGGACAGGTGAGCCTCACAGCCGTTGTGCCGCCCGGACAGGTGCGCCTGCTGGGCTGCATGTGCATCAGGGCACGGGGCACGACTGCTGTGCGTGTTGCTCACTCCCTTTCTGGCTCATTGCACGTGCGACCATTCACCTGCCTCTGTCTGTATTGTTGTGCCTCTGCTCATGCATGCGAGTGTGTGTGATCATGCGTGTGTGTGTGGTTGCGGGTGTGGGTGAGTGAGGGTATGGGTGTGCGTGGGTGCGTGGGCAAGTGCTTGGGCGGGTGCGTGGGGGGTGCGTTTGGTGGAGATGACGTGCAGGGCAGGGAGCAGCTGGCCAAGTGGGTGCGAGTGGGTGCAGCATCCAAGGTGTGACGCGCCTGGGACTGCTGCAGTGGCCACCCGCGAGCACCACGGGCCCACCTCGAAGCACCTTAGGAGAGCACGCTCCTGGGTCCCACACATCTTGTGCTTCAACTCAACGCATACTGTATATGAGAAACGAAGCTCTGCGCCTGTTTGAGCCGCAAAGTGGGCGTCAGAGCAGTTGAAAGCAGCGTGCAACAAATGCACTGCACGTGTTACCTTGGGTGACAAGTCTGGGAATCTGGTGTGGGTGAAAGCCACGTGCTTCTGGGGAGATCCCCAAGGTTTGGAGAATTCGCGCGGTGTTCCAGCTTGTTCCCTGAACCCTGCCTTGCATGCTATAACGAAGCGATCCTCTCAGCCTACATCAGTGGTGTTACACTCGCTGATAATTCATTCCTCATCAAAAGACTCTGCATTTGAACGAATACACTTGATGTTGGTGTTGTTCTGCGAACTGGAGGTTTTATTGGGTGCTTGGTTCAATGTCTGGAGGTTTTCCATCATGTGGTTGGATGCCAATAGGGAAATTGGGGTCCAGTATTGGTCACTAATTGAACAAGTTGTTGCACTTACTGTACAAGGAATCATGCTTGCTCACAAAAACATGCGAGCACTGTGGATTTCCAAAAATATTGGTACATGCTATACAACACTGAGAAAGCCTACCAAATCTACCTCAGCTATGTCAGCTGTACTCCCCTGCACCACTGCTTCTATCTCCCAAGTTTTTTTTTTTTTTTTTGTTCAGCGCGTGCGCGAGCCATGGATAAAAAAATCCGTCCCGCCGCATCCCCTTGGATGCCGACGGGCTGACTTCCTCAGGATGAGGGGCATGCCGTACACTCGGCTAAAAAACTCCATGGTCGCTTTTGATGCACGTCGCTGTTGCTGCACACCAACTGCTTCTCCCCTTGGCAGTTCCCAAATCCTTCGGCAGCTTCCCAACTTCTCTACCCCTTAGCGGCTTCTACCCTTCAGGGTTTGGGGGTTCTTCTCCCCTTCTCTGCACCAAGCTGCTTCACACCTTCTCCTCTGCACCAGGCTGCTTCACACCTCCTCTGCACCAGGCTGCTACTCCCCTTCTCCTCTGCAACGTGCAGCTGCTACTCCCCTTGTCTGCACCAGGAGGCGGCTGCTTCTCTCCTACTCCCCTTGTAGGCACAAGGAGGCGGCTGCTTCTCCCCTTCTGCAACGTGCAGCTGCTTCTCCCTTCTCTGCACCAGGAGGCGGCTTCTCCTCTTAACTGCACCAGGCGGCTTCTCCCCTTAACTGCTTCAGGCAGCTTCACTGCTTCCCCAACACTGCCTCCCCAACACTGCCTCCCCAACACTGCCTCCCCAACACTGCCTCACCAACACTGCTTCCCCAACACTGCTTCCCCTTCACTGCTTCCCCTTCACTGCTGCTTCCCCTTCACTGCTGCTTCCCCTTCACTGCTGCTTCCCCTTCACTGCTGCTTCCCCTCCCCTTCACTGCTTCCCCCCGTGAACAAGATAGTGTGGCACACAGGCAGTGCTTGTGCTGCAGCCTTCTCTGCACCAAGCTACTCCTCTGCACCAAGCTACTCCTCTGCACCAAGCTACTCGTCTGCACCAAGCTACTCGTCTGCACCAAGCTACTCGTCTGCACCAAGCTACTCGTCTGCACCAAGCTACTCCTCTGCACCAAGCTACTCCTCTGCACCAAGGGCTTCTCCCCTTAACTGAGGCGGCTTCTCCCCTTAACTGAGGCGGCTTCTCCCCTTAACTGAGGCGGCTTCTCCCCTTAACTGAGGCGGCTTCTCCCCTTAACTGACGCGGCTTCTCCCCCTAAACTGACGCGGCTTCTCCCCTTAACTGACGCGGCTCCTCCCCTAAACTGAGCGACTTCTCGCCTTAACTGACGCGGCTTCTCCCCTTAACTGAGGCGGCTTCTCCCCTTAACTAGGCGGCTTCTCCCCTTAACTGAAGCGGCTTCTCCCCTTAACTGACGCGGCTTCTCCCCTTAACTGAAACGGCTTCTCCTCTTAACTGAGGCGGCTCCTCCCCTTAACTGAGGCGGCTTCTCCCCTTAACTGAGGCGGCTTCTCCCCTTAACTGAGGCGGCTTCTCCCCTTAACTGAGGCGGCTTCTCTAGACCAGGCGGCCCCTTTACTAATAACTGCACCAGGCGGCAGCTCTCCCCTTCTCTGCACCAGGCGGCAGCTCTCCCCTTCTCTGCACCAGGAGGCGGCTTCTCCCCTTCTCTGCACCAGGAGGCGGCTTCTCCCCGTCTTTGCACCAGGAGGCGGTTTCTCCCTTGTCTGCACCAGAGGCGGTTTCTCCCTTCTCTGCACCAGGCGGCTTCTCCCTTGTCTGCACCAGAGGCGGCTTCTCTCTTGTCAGCACCAGGAGGCGGGGTCTCCCTTCTCTGCACCAGGCGGCGGCTTCTCCCTTCAGGGTTTAGGGGTTCTTATCCCCATAACTGCACCCGGCTTCTCCCCTGCACCAGGCGGCTTCTCCCTTTAACTGCATCAGGCGGCTGCTGCATCAGACGGCGGCTGCTCCCCTCCACTGCTCCATCCCTCTCTCCCTGTGGCTCCAGGCTGACGCATCAAGTGACGAACCCCCCACACCCACGCCAGTGTGAGAAAGCCCCGAGGCTCTAAGTTAAACCGCGAGCCTCCTAAACAGAAACCCTCAGGTGACCTAGAATGAGTATTTCCACACCCACGCCAGTGTGGACTCATCATTCAGAGGTAAGAGAAGATCTCCGCACCCTCGCCAGTGCGGTCTCCCTTCTCTTGAGAGTGACTCAAGCCCCCCGCACCCACCCCGGTGCGGTGCTGACTTGTGGTGCAAGTGCAACCCCAACAGTGATGCTACCTGGAGCGTCAGGTACCCGGGTTGCTTGATTCTGGGCCCAGGCAGTGCAAAGCCTCCCGGGCGACTGAGCTTGTCTGCGAGCTTCCACAGCCCATACTCCGCTTCCGCAGCCTCCTCCTCCGTCTACTCCTTGCAGCCTCCGCAGCCCATACTCCGCTTCCGCAGCCCATACTCCGCTTCCGCAGCCCATACTCCGCTTCCGCAGCCCATACTCCGCTTCCACAGGGTTCAGGGGTTCAACTCCTCTCCCCTCCACCAGGCCGCCTCTTCCCTTGTCTGCACCAGGCCGAATCAGCCCTTCAGGGTTCAGGGGTCCATCTCCTCTCTTCTCCACCAGGCCGCCGCTCTGTAAGTTGCTCGGCCGCTTTGTAGACTGCGCCGCCGCTCTGAAAGGTGCTCGGCCGATTCGTAGACTCCTCCTTCGCCAATTCCGTCGTCGTTGGCTGGTCCTGTTAAGAGAAAACGACGAACATCAATCAGTATTTATGTTACCAGAAAGTCAGAATGCGAATGTTAAGGAAAACTGACAGACACCAATTGCAACGGTAAACGATGGAAGGAGTGAGACGGTGAACAGCTTACCAGATGCTTCAACGGTGCGTTCAAGTCCGCTTCGTAGGCTGCTCCTTTGAAGGCTGCTCCCCCGCTCTGTAGGCTGCTCCCCCGCTCTGTAGGCTGCTTCGCCGCTCTGTAGGCTGCTTCGCCGCTCTGTAGGCTGCTTCGCCGCTCTGTAGGCTGCTTCGCCGCTCTGTAGGCTGCTTCGCCGCTCTGTAGGCTGCTTCGCCGCTCTGTAGGCTGCTTCGCCGCTCTGCAAGATGCCCTGCCGCTTCGTAGGCTGCTCCGCAGCTTCGTAGACTGCTCCTTCGCCATTCGAATCTTCGTTGGTCCTGTTAAGAAACAACGACACACAATTAGTCATTATGTTACAAGATTCTCAGAATTCGAATTAAAACAAAACTGACGGACATAACGATGAACAGTGTAAAGACTGAGACGGTGAACAGCTTACCAGCTGCTTCAACGGTGCGTTCTGTTGCTTCCTTGGTTGCTTCCGCCGCTCCTTAAAGCCCAGCCTCTGCTTCCGCCGCTCCTGAAAGCATGTTGCACATACATCCAGCTTGTAGGCTGCTGCGTTATGTGCTTCATAGGAGGCTGCCGCGTCATGTGCTTCATAAGAGAGATTGTAGGCTGCTCCGCCAGTTGCTACTCCATTTGCTTCGTTGACTGCTTCACCGGTTGGTCCTGTTGAAGAAAAAACAAGACACACATTAGTACAAATTCCATGTTCAAAGAAACCTATTAGCAATCAGCTCAAGCAGAAAACGGTAAGTAGCAAGGCTTTAGTAGTTCCAAAACTTACTTGACAGCTTCATCTGCTTCGTAGGCTCCTTGGTAAGCTGCTAAGTAGGCTCCTTGATAGGCTCCTTCGTTGGCTGGTTCTGTTTAAGATAAAGACAGAAACAAAAATTAGTAAATATTCTTCAGAATCAGAATTTAACAGAAAACATTTGCAGCCAGATTAAGCAGAAAACGGTTAACCGAGCTAAACGGTTAACGGATACACTTACCTAAAAGTTCAGCTGCTTCCTTGGTAGCTCCGCTCCTTGGTTACTCCGCTCCTTGGTTGCTTCACTCCAGGGGCTTCGTGGGCTGCTCCTTCGCCATTTGCCTCTTCATTGGCTGGTTCTGTTTAAGAAAAAACGACAAAAAAAGAATTAGTATGTATTCTTCAAAATCAGAATCTCAAAGACAGAAGACACCATTTGCAGCCAAATTTAAAAGAAAACGTTAACAGGGCTAAACGCTTAACGGAAACTTACCACTAGGTTCAGCTTCTTCCTTGGTAATCTTCGATCCTTGGTTGCTTCGGCCTTGGTAGTCTTGGATCCTTGGTTACGCCTCCAGTTGCAGATCCGCCTCCACGCACAACGTGATCTTTATTGCTGATAACGGGGGTAGGAAACACAAAAGAGGGCTCGAAGTTAGTAAACAGCAATGACAAGAAGGAAAACAATGGAGGAAAAACAAACAAGCATAAAACAAATGCGAAAAGCGAAAGCGACAAATGATTATGAAAACGACGAAGGAAACGAGGGCGGACGTCCATGGTCACAGGCTGCAGCTTTCAGAGGGAGGATCTAATCTAGCCACCCGACTACCCAACCGAGGAGGATCTTCTTCCGGCTGCAACCGTATGACCAGAGGGACGGTGGAAACGCGAATTACGAATGGCGGTGGTGGATGATGGACGGTGAAAACGAAAACGAGGAAATCGAAACAAAAGCGAGGAAAGAACAAGGAAAAGGGAAGCGAAACTTCCCGATTGACGTTGGCAGCGGGTTGAGCGGCTGAAGCACCACGTCGACCACGTCAGAACGCGTCAGGGCCAGCCAAGGCTTGAAAATGGAGAGCGGCGCGTCATCGTGATGGCAGGCGGGCAACAGCATGTCCAACGTCAGACCGCCAGCCACGGCTTGAAGAGCAGCAGTTGGACTTGTTGACAAAGGCCATTATACTTGATAACGATGAAGGGTTTGGTACCTGCGAAGATAAAACCAAACAAGAGTCAGAAATCAGAAGTAAACATGGAGAACAATAAAAAACGACATTCAAGTAGATCTAGTGCGTAAACGTCAAAACACGTTGACATAACAACTCCGTGCTTACCTCTAGATCGGAAGGGCAGGCTGGGCGGGGGGCGGCGTCCAAATGAAGCGTCAGACCAGCACGTCAGCGTGATGACAGGGCGGCAGCAGAAGCACTCCCAACGCGTCAGAGCGCCACGCACGGCTTGAAAATGCAGACCGGCAGTTCGGCTCGTTCAGTGGCTCGTTCAGACTTTTGTACCTGCGAAAATACAACCACACAAGAGTCAGAAGTCGAAGTAAACAAGGACATTCGAATAGATCTAGTGCTTAAATGTCAAATTAAGTAGACTTAACAACTTCGTGCTCACCTCTGGAGATCGAAGGGCAGGCTGGGCGGGAGGCGGGATGGATGGAGGCGGTTTGTTGGTTGGCGGTGGTGGGCGATCTCCAGGGTCGTCCAAATGAAGCGTCAGACCAGCACGTCAGCGTGATGACAGAGCGCCACGCACGGCTTGAAAATGCAGAGCAGAAGTTCGGCTTGAGCAGCAGTTCGGCGTGTTCAGCGGCTGCGGAGCAACAGTTCGTATGCAGACTCGTCACTGGACTTGTCTTCTGAGCCTGAGAAATACAAACACAGAAGGGTCAGAAATTGAAAGTAAACACGAAGAAATTATGAAACAATGACATTAAAAAACCATCAAAGCCAAACTAGTAACAGCTTCATGCTTACCTATGGAGATCGAAGGGCAGGCTGGGCGGGGGGCGGTGTGCGGATGGAGGCGTTGGTGATGGGGGCGAATGGTGGTGGTCGATCTCCAGGGTCGTCGCGTTGATGAGAAGTGAAGTTCGAAATTATAATACTAGAGGTAACCGATTTTAAGTCAATGTGTTATATACAACTCCCAAGCAAACTGACTGTGTGTCTAGGCATCGTTTGTTCCTAACCCAAAGTTCTCCCAAGTTCGTGACGCCGTTGGCTCTGTCGCTCAGACCGCCGCTCGAATCGCCCGTGTTTTTCTGCCGCTCTCCTTCGCGGGTAAGTTTGTGTCCCTGCTGTGTGATGAGGCTCCCTGAGGGCGTGTCTGAAGTGCAAACGTCGAGTTTCGTCAAATTTCGTCGACGAAACTCATCCGTGGGACCCACGCGTGTTGGTGTCTGAAGTGCAAACTGACATCCCTCGACGAAACTCGACGTTGGTGCACATGTCGAGGGATGTCGAACAGTGATACCGGGCAGCTGTTTGAGTCACTGTAGTCAGTGAGTGTTTCAAAAACAATTCTTCGACACGCCATGTCTGCATAGCTGTGGCAAACACACGTGAATAAGAACTAAGACGAGAGCGACACGTGCTAGAGAAATTTCGCTGGCAATGTGACAGTAGAATATCCGGTGTTACCAGCAACAATCTATGCTAAGCGAAATTCGCGAGATTGCAAACAATTGAGTTACATGAATGATTCTGTTAATTCCACGTCGAATTTTCATGGGCAACTTATAACAGTGTTCCTATGGCACGTGTGGGTTATTTTGTCGTGTGGGTGTCTGAAGTGAACACAGCTGAAAACGGATGTCGAGTTTCGTCAAGGAACGTCGACGAAAGTTTCGTCGGCAAACGTCGAAATTCACTTCAGACACGCCCTGAGCATCCTAGCAGCAAGGTGAGGATGGAGCAGACGAGTGGTTGGGGCACTACAAGCCGAAAACTACAGTGACTGATTGCAGCAACCCTCTGGGATGTGGTGGTCACCACCACCTGCTGGAGGGTCAAAAACAATATTTAGGGTAGACATTTCTCACGCGAAGTATATCCCGTATATTCAAGATGCCGAAATCAGGACCCTTGCCTTTGCGTAGCTTAGAGATTTATGGTAGTCCACACCCACATGTTGCAGCACGCTAGCCCATCCTCCAACGTGGAAAAATTGTGATTGCTACGCTTAGAAGCATCCTGCCAACGAGAAAACTTTTGTGTTTGAGAACTTGTGCTTTCCTACAAAAAGCTCACGAGAGACGGGGGTTGAGCCTTTTTACGGCGCATTCCAGCCCGTGTGTCAGTAGTTTTTGGCGGTGTACTTTCCGAATCGCGTGCGTGACGACGTGAACCTCGCGTCAGCGAGCAAGTGTTGCGTGGTAACACATGTAACTAAAGGTGACCAGAAGTTTGACACGTCCGCAAAAAACACGCACCAGAAAATTTCAAGGAATGCACGGGGACGGGTCACGGGGAAGAGGCGGGAAGGGGAAGGTGCTCGCGCGAGGAAGAGTTCGCCGGCAGAACTGTTCGTGAAAACCGAGGGGAAATGGGCTGCGGGGTGCCTGTGAGGAATGACAGGAAGATGTGCGCGCGACCTTTTGTCGGAAGTTGTCCACCACTCCTTGCGAGCGGTAATTACAGCCTATCAACTCACGACGACTCTGGTTGGACAACAACTCGTTCAGGAGCACACGGACGAATCAGAACGACGGGGACGAGATCACATAAAAAGCACACAACCGAGGCGCGTTGCCTGACGACGGTTCAAGTTTGGGGAACACAAATGCCGCGGGAAAGGGGAGGGTCAGAGGCTGATGTGTTGACGTCACAGCAGAAACGCCGCTGAAGGAGGAACCATCGTCAAAGTCTGGCGAAGCTGCCTTGGTGGAAGCTGACCAACGGCACAGGCGACCACATGGCCGTAATTTCTCGCCAAAAATGATATCGTATCAGCATTGACACGCTGTACTGATGAGAATCGCCACATCATCAAATTGGAGACACCTCGACCCTACACACTAGCCTAATCAGCCCAGCATACCAACCGATATGAATGCTACTCATTCCAACAGGGCGGATTTCTTTGAATTGCAGACTACTATAATAAAAAAACATCCATGCAGGGAAGGAAGTGTGAGTTCCAACATGTGAAAACAATAACTCGCCTACAGTTTGATCGCCTAGGTCCTTCAATTGCAGTATCGATGGCCCCAAAGTGTTATTGACGAGGCGATGCAAATCAAACTACAATAAACAGTGAATAAAAGATGAACGAATAATCAAGCAGCCAGACCTACAATAGCTCATGACAATTTAGATGCAGCAGGGGCAGCTACAACAGGTGCATCGGGATGGAGAATTAGCTCAGGTCCAGTTGGTGGCCCCAGAGAGCATCTGTCGGTGCTGTGGGTTGCCAGGGCGTCCTTTAACTTCTGAATCTGTAGGGGTCAAAGCACCACACAGAACTCCACAGGAATTAGACATCGTAATGTAAGAACAGCAATGCATCTGAATGACGTGGTATGATAGCAGGGAGTAAGAGCTATGCATGACAAGCAACAGGGTAACGCAGGTGGCAGAAGCATGCATGCATGCATGCAAGGCGTACTGACCTTGGTAATGGAGGCAGAGAAGGCGTCTAGGCGGCCCTCTGCTCCTCGGTAGAAGTGGAACATGGGTAGGAGGCGAATGTTGAGGCTCTTGCACAGCGGCTTGTTGTGGTCGAAGTTGATCTTCAGGAACAAAACATCCGGGTACTGAAGGGCTAGCTTGCAGAGCTGGGGATTCGGGAATGGGTGGTGGGAGAACAAAAGAAGAACATTACATCTTGGATGCAATATGACCCAGACTTAGGAAACCTGAATATATCGTTGAAGTGTAAACGTGTGCATGACACCAGGACGTATACTCAGGTAATGAATTCGGATGACCTTGTGTTTGAAATGACGTTTCTCGTCAGTATCCAGGTACGATCACCAGGCGACTCCGTGCGGCGTATCAATGACGGCAGCACATTAGCAGCCCGCATTGAAGCTCTAAAAGCTATAAAGCGTCAAACCCCGACCGCCTGTGCCTTCAAGCTGGGCTAGTATTTCCCTGACAGAACATCTACCCGCAACACTCACCTTGGGATACAAGGCTCGGCAGGCGCCACACCAGGTGCCGAAGAATTCAACCACGACAAGCTTGTCTCCCGCTTCTCCCAGGGCCTCCACGAATTCGGTCGTAGAGTTGAGGTCTCTCATGTTGGGCGGCATGTTCTTCTCCCACCAGTTCTCGCCATCGCTCTCCACCTTGGACGCCTTAACGCCGCTGCGCGGCGCTTGACCTGGACTTAGCACGGCGGCTTGGGCTTTAACTGCTACTTGTCGGCCTTTAAAGGTGGAGAGGTGAGGTAGAGTTGCGAACGAGGGAGTCTGGAGTCGGAGTGACGAGGTTTGGCTGGAAAGGGAACTGACGGCGTTCGCGGCGCCGACGTTAGAGGCAAGTGCAGCCGCAGCTGTAGCCATTTGTGCCGAAGTAATGACTACTGAACGAGAACCGACTAGTCAAATACGGGTCGACTGGTGCAAAAGCTGGAGAGAAGACAGCACGAGCTTAGTGCGTCTGGACCTACCGGGCTTGGCAAACTCGAGCACTTGATTTATCGATGAATCGTTGAGAGACTAAGCGCTGGTGCTCAAACCTGCGAAGGAACGAGTAGGAATGTCTAGTCTAGACCAATTATGAGCCAACAGACTATTTACGGTACGGGTCCGCTCCGCTCCGCGCCAAGGACGAGGGGCAAGGACTAGTCTGGCCCAGGCAGTCTGTTTGGGTGGTAAGTAATGCCCAACTTTGAGGAACGATGTGTATCCAATCAGTGCATCAATGGCGGCGGCTTTTCGTTCGATTACCGAAGGCAGCTGTGATTGGCTGTGTCGGGTTTTGCGGGGAGACTGGAGGGCAAAAACAAAGAGGGAGAGGAGAGGAGGGAGTGGGCGGGGGGGAAGAGCACGGTTGGTAGGAGCCAGGTGAGAAAGGGGGAACGATGATATGCCCAGGAGCTGGGCTGGCCACGGAGATTGTCGCGTCATCGCGACGACAAGTTCGAGGGAGAACGATGACGGAACGGGTGGAGGAAAGTGACCGAATCCCGATGAGGCAAGTCGGTGAGTGGCGGAGAGGTTGCGACCTAACACGTGTTCAGTCCGTATTTAGCCAGCTGCTGGGTAAAGTGAAGAGAAAGCGGGGTGCAAGTGGTCGGGAGCCCAGAACTTGGAGGTTGATGATTCGCTGGCTGGTAGTTGCGTGGCAGACCACGCAGCTCTCAACGAAGCCACCCCAGAAATGGGACCACCAGCTGGTTACACGTTTCGCAACACTTAAAAACACATTAATTTTGTTAGTCCTTAAAGCCGGCGGCCCAAATTGTTCATGCTTTTAAAAGTTGACCAGAGGGAGTTTTTCTGGTGTGGGCTTTGGCGAGAGTTTCCGATTTCGTCTAGGTTCGTTTTTTTCGCGAGACCCAGCCAACCCTCGGTTTTCCCCCTGGTGAGTGAATCTGTCTTCGAAAGTCCCAAATTGCAAGTGCGTGACTTTTAAAGCTTTCGTATACATTTGAAAAAGGGAGGTTCAAAAGTTTTGAAATTTGAAATATTGGTAACCCAGAAACAGCTAGTTTCACTCGCTTCACAAGGGAGGTGATCTCCCCGTCACCCAGGGCTCACTGGTGATTCAAAACTTTTGGAATAACAAAAGTATACGAAATCCAGTCCATGTGAGATCTACGCCACTACGCTCAACAGGCAGCATAAATCGTAGCAAAGCACATCGCGACAACAGCCAGCGCAAATCACTCCCGTTTCCGACACAAACTTAGACGCGTGGGGCAGTTTAGTGTAATTACACGTCCGAGCCAACGTCAGTTCCGCCCTCTAACACGGCGAGCCCGCCGGACCCCTTCTCACAGCCTCGCCTCGTCGTCCGTCGCGTTGCCTCACCACGCGGCCTCCTCACGCCACCATGAACGCGCACGCTGCGTCTCAAACTGCCGAACACGCACGATCACAGTCGCTTCCCGATCGCGCGACCTCGCTACCACGTTTCCGCAGTAGCGGCGGCAGCCGCAATTGAGGTGTCGCGAGGGTAATCAGAAACGATTGCTCCCCATTACCTCTTCCCGCCTCCCCGTTTCCCCTTCCCGCCTCCCCAATTCCCCTTCCCGACACCCCATTTCCTCTTCCCGCTCCCCATTACCCCTTCGCGCCTCCTCGTTTCCCCTTCCCGCTCCCCATTACCCCTTCCTGCCTCTGCAATTCCCCTTCCCGCCACCCCATTTCCTCTTCTCGCTCCCCATTATCCCTTCCCGCCTCCTCGTTTCCCCTTCCCGCTCCCCATTACCCTTTCCCGCCTCCCCAATTCCCCTTCCCGCTCCCCATTACCCCTTCCCGCCTCCCCAATTCCCCTTCCCGCTCCCCATTACCCCTTCTCGCCTCCCCAATTCCCCTTCCCGCTCCCCATTACCCCTTCCCTCCTCCCCGTGACCCCTTCCCGCTTCCCCATTACCCCTTCCCACTCCCCATTTCCCCTTCCCGCCTCCCCAATTCCCCTTCCCGCCTCCCCGCTTCCCCTTCCCACTCCCGATTATCCCTTCTCGCCTCCCTTCTCAAACTGCCGAACACACATCACAGTCGCCGCCCGATCGCACAGCCTCGCTACCACGTTTCCGCACTAGCCGCGGCAGCCGCACTCTCATTTCCCCCCTTGCAGACTCTCATTTTCCCCCTTGCTCACTCTCATTTCCCCCCCATGCTCTCCCTCATTCCTCCCCCCTTCTCCCTCTCATTCCCCCCATGAAGCCCCTCATCCCCCCCTTTCTCCCTCTCATCTCCCCCCCTGCTCCCTGTCATGTCCCCACCTTCTCTCTCTCATGTCACCCCCTTCTCCCGCTCATTCCCCCCCATTCTCCCTCTCATTTCTTCCCCTTCCCCCTCTTATATCTCCCCCTACTCCCTCTCATTCCCCCCATGAAGCCCCTCATTCCCCCCCTTTCTCCCTCTCATCCTCCCCCCTGCTCACTGTTATGTCCCCCCTTCTCTCGCTCATGTACCCCCCTTCTTCCTCTCATTTCCCCCCCTTATCCCTCTCATTCTCCCCCCTGCTCCTTCTCATTCCCCCCTTAACCACTCAGTTAAATGCCACATAACCTCCCTCTCATTTCCCCGCATTCCCCCCCCCTTCCCCCTCTCGTTTCCCCCCATCTCCCTCTCCTTTCCCCACGTGCTCCTTCTCATTCCCCCCCCCTTCTCCATCTCGTTTCCCCCCCGCTCATTTCCCCCCATCTCCTTTCATTTTCCCCCCTTCTCCCTCTCATATGCTTCTAACCCCTACCGTACCCTTGGATGATCGCATGCCATACTCATCCATCCGCTGCCATACACCGCCACACCCTTCCATCTCCTCCCATACCCTTCCATACGCCAGCCAAGCCCGTCCCTCATTCTGCCATACCTTGCCATACTCTGCCATACCTTTCCTTCCCTAGCGTAAGTGTACCATTCCCTTCCATACCCCAGCCATACCCATCCATCCCCTGTCATACCCTTCCATTCCCTTCCATACCCTTCCATACCTTCCATTCCCTTCCATACCCTTCCATTCCCTTCCATACCCTTCCATTCCCTTCCATACCCTTCCATACCTACCATTCCCTTCCATACCCCAGCCATACCCTTCCATACCCTTCCATTCCCTTCCATACACTTCCATTCCCTTCCATACACTTCCATTCCCTGCCATTCCCTTCCATTCCCTGCATTCGTGCACAGGCATATGACTAGTCACGTGATTGGTATCGAAGAATCCAGGGTTGGGTGATAAAGGTTATGTATATAGTGATACAATTGTAAGGACTTTTTTTATAAAACATGTTGTGAGGCTACGAGCTTGATTTTGGTCCTGAAGTGCCAAAAATGTACTAGAGTTGGGAGTGTATGCATGCTTCTTGAATCACAAGTGCATAGTAATAAATACGCAGGGAGCTGCCGCACAAGTTGGCGGCTGCTGTTGTATGCCTGGCGTTGGTGTGCAGCAGAGGGGAGCGATGCATTGTGTGCTGCTTGGTGGACCTGCCGGTGAGAGGAGTGGGGGGGGTCAGGGCTGAGAAAGGGACGAGGAAGGGGAAAAAGAAGGCACATATCAGGGTGAGCTCAACCAAAGCCTGGAGAGAGTGCCCTTAGTCATCCAAGTGGCGTGAAAACGGTTGTCTAGGCAAGTCCCAAGGCATGCGATGGGACGCGCACAGTACCTGAGAGGCGTGAACGATGGGACAAAACTTGAGATGAGTCGAGCTCGCTTGCACGCACCATCTGCCGCAACAGCCTCGCTACCTCCTCCTTCTCCCTCTCCCTCCGCCTCGCTTCCTCATCGAGCCTCACACCCTGCTCGCTCCCCAGTCCACTGCTGACATGGCTGCTTCGATAGTGTGCACCCAGCGTGAGAGACCCGGCATGCTGCATCTCCTGCGGCTTGCGCACTCATGAGCGCGCTCGGCTGTGAGACCGCAGCAGGGTCCACTCGCTCTTGGTTCTGCTGTTGCTGCCCATGCACCTGCCGCTGTTCTTGCAAGATCATCCCAGCTCCAACTCCTCGTGGGAGCTGCTGCTACATTTGCTCCACAAATGCTAGGTCCAGTAGGAGCTCAATCCGCAGGAGCAGAAGTATGGTCAGAACCGGGGCAGTTGCAGAGTCACACGGGTTGGGGCCAACAGCCGGCGTCGGCAGTCCATAGTCAAAGGAGTGGGGCGAACAATCCTCCCCACTGGCTGCTCCTCGCCTCATGTCTCCTCCTCCTCCACCATGCCTTCCCCTCCTTTCCTGAGCTACCTCCTGCTCCGGGGGGAACACCAAAGGAAGGAACACTGGGTGTGGCAGCAGAGGCAGCTCCGGCAAAGGCAGCAGCGGCGGCAGTATGGGCAGGGACTGAAGGAGCGAGTGGGATCTCATGGGAGGTGAGATGACCCTGGAAGGAGGGGGGATGAGAAATTAAGGCATGGCGATGGGAGAGCGTGGAAGGGAGAATGGAAGGGAAATGAGAGGGAGGAGGGGGAGAGATGAGAGGAGCAAGGGGGGAAATGAGAGGGAGGAGGGGGAGAGATGAGAGGAGCAAGGGGGGAAATGAGAGGGAGGAGGGGGAGAGATGAGAGGAGCAAGGGGGGAAATGAGAGGGAGGAGGGGGAGAGATGAGAGGAGCAAGGGGGGAAATGAGAGGGAGGAGGGGGAGAGATGAGAGGAGCAAGGGGGGAAATGAGAGGGAGGAGGGGGAGAGATGAGAGGAGCAAGGGGGGAAATGAGAGGGAGAGGGGGAGAGATGAGAGGAGCAAGGGGGGAAATGAGAGGGAGGAGGGGGAGAGATGAGAGGAGCAAGGGGGGAAATGAGAGGGAGGAGGGGGAGAGATGAGAGGAGCAAGGGGGGAAATGAGAGGGAGGAGGGGGAGAGATGAGAGGAGCAAGGGGGGAAATGAGAGGGAGGAGGGGGGGAGATGAGAGGAGTAAGGGGGGAAATGAGAGGGAGGAGGAGGGGAAATGAAGGGGAGCAGTGGGGGAAGTGAGAAGGAGCAGGAGGGGAAATGAGGGGGAGCAGTGGGGGAAGTGAGAAGGAGCAGGAGGGGAAATGAGGAGGAGCAGGCTGGGAAATGAGGGGAAGAATGGGGGGAATGAGGGGGAGAAGGGTTAGAACTGAGAGGGAGAAGGGGGGAAAATGAGGGAGAGAAGGGGGGAAAATGAGGGAGAGAAGGGGGGAAAAATAGGGGGAGAAGGGGGGGAAATGAGGGGGAGAAGGGAGGCAAGTGGAGAGGGAGTAGGGGGGGTTGTGAGGGGGAGAAGGGGGGAGGGGGGGTAATTAGAAGAGGATGCGCTTAGCGGGAGAGGCGCTATGCGGGCGCTAAGCGGGAAAGGCGCGCAGCGGGTGCGGCGCTAAGCGGGAGAGGGTGAGGCGACACGCGGGAAAGGCGCACAGGGGGTGAGGCGCGAAATGAGAGAGGCGCGCAGCGAGTGATTCGTTGCGCGGGAGAGGCGCGCAGCGGTTGCGGAGCTAAGCGGGAGAGGCGCGCAGCGGGTCAGGCGCTAAGCGGGAAAGGCGCGCGGCGAGTGATACGCTAAGCGGCATGGCGCGCAGAGGGTGAGGCGCTAAGCGGGAGAGCTCCCAGCATTGGAGGCGGTAAGCGGGAGACCCGCGCAGTGGGTGAGGCGCTAAGCGGGAAATGCCTACCGAGCGGGTGTTGAGAGTGGCGGCGTGGCCAACGCATGGAACGATGCGATCCCGCCGTCGGCTCCGTAATTTTCAATCGGCTTACTCGATCGCACCTACCCAGCGTGGTGATGCAACCCGTCGAGGCGCCCTTGACAGGGCTTCGACGGGGCCCATCAATGCAGCACGACGCGCTCGACGAATGCAGAGCCTTTCCCTCTCCGATTGCCGCTGAACGGCGCAGCAGTGGAAAGGAGCTGGCGTGCAAGCTAGATGTATTTTCCCACTCGCACAAGCCTATAATGTTACCTAAACTCATCTCACATGAGAATATCTGAGCGGTGTCGATGCTCCGCATGTTCTTTGTCGCGCCCCGGTTCCTCTATCTATGCTTAGCGTATGTTAGTCACATATCATGGTTCCTAGTGAAATCTGACTCCAAGGTTGGGTGACGGGGGAGTTTCCTGTGTTTGGAACTCCTCAAAGCTGCAATTTTTCGCCAAACCTCTCGCCACGCTCAGTTGTTTCGTTCTGGCGAATTTTTCCCTGGCTACAGTGCAAGTCCAAACAGTACTTGCAAATGTATACGAAAGCTTTAAAAGCTTGGACACTCAACTTCGTCAAGTTTTAAAAACTTGACCCTCGCGGCCCGCAATTTGGGACGCGGGCTTTAATTTCAGTTTGATTGACACACACATCAACAGCCAATGTGGTTTATTGTAGATACAGCTTCGTTCTGGCGGTACAAAAGGTGAATAAGGTACTACTATTGAATGCATTAAGTGTTAGGTGACATAAAGGGAAACATCTCCCAATGCTACCACAACAACAGCTAAGAATGCTTTGACAAAGCACCACTTACAAGGCATCATTCGAGCACGCCTCACAACTCCACAACCTGGACAGTCAACCCAGACTCCTCAACACCCACAATACCATCACCGCCACCACCAAACCCATTCGGGTGCTTCTCCGGGAGAGGCAGTCCCGCCAAAATATGCGGCACAAACCCAACCACCGAGGTAAGCCTCCTATCCACCGCTGCCTGTTCCATGACGCGCCGGTGGAGGCGCGCGATTGGCTCCAAGCAGTCAGGAAGCATGAGGAGGCGGGTGATGTGGCAATCCACCAGTGTCGACACCCACGCGAAGATTCTTTCCAAGCGCGGGACAGCGAGGAACGCCCGGGCCCCGAAGACAGAGTAGGCAGGAAGCTCAACAACGAATCCCCGAGCTGAGTACACGTCCACCCATTTGGCAAAGTAGGAGAAGAGGAAGCGGACATGCGGGAGGGAGAGAGGCGCCAAGGCAGCTGCGAGAATCGTATCGTCGAATGGGACGGCGACAACTGTGTGGAGGATGAGCTCCGCGTCGGTGAATGCGTCCAGCTCAGCAGATGACGTCAGCGCAGCTGCCATCGAGGACTGGAGCACAGCATGACTGGCTTTCCTGGAGTTCTTAGACCGCGTAGCAGCACCAGCCAGCACTGAACGTACATCTGCCACGGCCCTCTTGCCCCTCAGTCTCCTCAACTCCGCCACTCTGCTGCTGACAAACCCCTGCCCATCCTGCACCCCTCCTCCCTTCCCACCCACCCTATCCTCCTCCGCATCCGAACTTCTCCCTTTCTCTGCATCGTTGCCTGCTTGCCGCTCGCCCGCATGCTCACTGGCAGTCACGGCATCATCCAGCAGCAAGCGGAGAATGAGCGCCAGGTGTCTGGGAGGCAGGTCTCCCATGTGCACCAGACACACCTCCAGCAGCAGCACCTCCCGCCGAGCCACCAGGCTCGGCACCAGGTTCGGGCACAGCGCCGACGTGACCTGGCCGGAGCTGACGATGGCTCGGAGCAGCATGCGGTGGGAGCAGGCCAGCGCGTGCTGAGTCAGCGCTGACACAACCGAGGGCGAGAACAGCCGCACGCATTCGGTAACAGCCGCGGCAACTGACTGGTGGTCCGGAGTCAGAGCAGCCATGGCTGCTGCGGCTGCTGGCGGTGCGAGCCCACTCTCCTCAGCCAGCTGCTTCGCACAGTCCAGGATAAGACGGGCCAGCCTGTGCTGGTCTGCCATGGAGGCGTCTCTGTCTCTCCCTCTCCTCCGCTCCGTGCTGCCGCCCTCTGCCATGCCATCTGCCATGCCATCTGCCTCCTCCAATGCCCTCTCGTATGCGTCCTTTTCCTCTCCTGCTTCCTCTTCCCCATCCTCTCCCTCTTCTTCCTCCTCCTCCTCTTCCTCCTCTTCTTCATCCTCATCCTCCTCCATCTCCTCTTCCTTCTCATCCGCCTCGCCCTCTTCCATATCTTCCCCCTCCTCCCTCTCCTCCCCATTCTCAACACCCTCGCTCCCTACTTTCTTCCCCCCCTCCACCCCTTCCTCGACAAGAGCATTGAGCAAGGCCATCTCTGCCTCGCTCCCCACAAAAGACAACCACTGCCGCCCATTGCCGTCCGCAGCCCGGGACAGGTTCAGGGCCATGTGCAACTTTCCAAACCTGGCCTTCCCACGCGACTTCTTTGCCTTTTTCTTCTCTTTCCCTTTCTGCTTCGCTTGCCCAACTCCTGGCTTCAACCCTCCTCCCAATTCCTCTTCTTCCTGGTCCTCTTTCCCCACGTCCTTTCCTGGAAGGTTCTTCACCAATCCCGAGTCATGCAATGTGGGCCCCACAAACCACCCAGTCGGCTGTAGCGGGTTGCTGTGGCCCGGCCCAGATTTGTCTGCTAGCGCCAAACCAGCCGCCCTCGCAGCAGAAGCAGCCAAACCACCCCACCCAGCAGTCACCACACCTGCAGGCACCCCCCGTACTTTCGCCGAATCAGTCCTTGCTGCTCCGGAAGCAGGCTCGGCAGCAGGTTCGGTGGGCAAGAGCAGGGGCACGGCGGGTTGGAAAGCCCCTAGAACCGAGGCAAGGGAGAGGGGGGGGCAGTGCACGTGCAAGGAGTGCAGTGCGGTTGGTGTGGTAACCAGCAGCGAGGCGTCTTCTGGGGAGGGGCCCACCCATTCAGCGTGAATGAGAGGCAAGGGGAGGGGCGAGGGGGGGAGGGAGGCGGGGAGGGAGCAGGAGGAGGGGAGAGGGGTGCAGGCATGCACACAGCCAAAGAGGGTATCCAAGGCAATGGCGTAGAGCGGCAGGTGAGAGGGGTCTGCATTGTCTGTGGCGTTCAGACGGGGTTTCGTGTGAGAAGGGGGCTTCGCAGCGAGCACAACACAGTAGCGAGTCCCAGGCACTGCAGCCATGGCTCCTGCTGTTACCCTCGCATGGGCCGACGAGGGTTTTGAGTTTGGGTGGTGAGTGGCACCGCCCTCAGGCACCACCTGTGTTGCAGCCACTGCAAGACTTCGTGTCAGGGATGCTTCCAGGAAAGCGGAGGGAGTAACGGCGTCCTTGGATGTGTCAGGTGATGGGGTTTGGGGTGGGATGGTGTTGGGGAAGCACTGCCACGTGGCGTCACTCCATAGGAGCTGGTTTGGGAGGAAAGGCGAGGGGGGAGAGAAAGACAGTAAAGAGGAATACACGAACAAACAGAGCGAAGGTTAGCTTCTGAAGGAAAGAACGAAAAGAGATAATTGATCCTCAGATGGTGGTGGTTCATATACCAGAGCACAGCACAGCACAGCACAGCATAGGCAGTGACTCACCATGATCTCGCCTGCATCCCCCACGCACAGCGACACAACACCACGCCCTCCTTCCTCCCCTCCTGCCTCTTCCTCCTCCTTTTCCTCCTCCACCCCCTCTTGCCCAGGGCCTCTAACTCTGAAGGCCTTCACTAGAGTCACCTTCACTACAGGTGCATCCACATGCCCGTTGCCTCGTGCCATGGCGTCTACATCAGCCATGGCCGCATCACCCGCCCCACATGCCACATGGTAAACCCTCACAACCCTTGCCGCTCCGCCCCTGCCGCTCTCGCTGCTTCCCTCACTCGCCCCCTCCCCTTCTTCCACACCCACCACTGCCAAGACCCACTCACTCCCCCGCTTCCCATCCCCCTTGTGCCCAAGCCAACTCCCCGAGCCTGCCGCCTCCACACGGATCTTTGGTCCGTCCGCAGGCTCGGTGAGCGATGAGGTCAGGGAGAGGTCCGGCGAGTAGGTTCGGATGGAGCCATCCGCGCAGAGGGCGAGAACACCCCCGGAGGGCGGGACGGGGGGAGAGGTGGCGGTAGCGGTGGCGGCGGTGCCAGGTGTGGCCTCGTCTGCAGGTTTCGTCGCGTCTAGTGTTGTGTGGGATGGGCGGGGACCGGAGCAGGAACGGCAGAGGGTGGAGACGGAGTGTGGCAAAAGGAGAGGATATGGCAGGCAAGGGAGAAGCGCTGTGAGCACGCGGGGAAGAAGAGAAGAAGGAGCACGGGGTAGCATGTACCGCGAGCAATGGACGCGTCGCACGGAGGCCACTTACCAGAGTCGGCGCTTCCCGTCGCAGTCAACGGAAACAGGCGGACGATCGGCCTATCAGCTTCCACCACGTGGCAACCGTCCGCCGCGCCTGTCTTGTGCAGGAGCGCGGACGGCGCAATGGAGGACGTGCCGAAAGGCCAGCTCGCGACCACCTGCGCGTCCGCCCCTGGCGCGTCCGCCCCTGGTGCGCCCGCCGCTGGCGCGTCCGCACTCCCCTGGAGCAGCGCGTAGTGGTGACGGGACGCGCGGTCAGAGACGCACGGGGACGCGAAGCGGTGCGTGGGCGGACCAAGAGGCCACGCGCGGAGTCGAGTCTGGGGGAACAGGAAGGTCGGAAAGAGGGAGGGGAGATGTAGAAGGAGGTTCAGGGTTGAGGGTTCCACCCTCGGAGGACGCGGTCGGTCGCACTAGGGAGGACGCGGAGCGAGGAGAGGCAGTGGGTGGTACGGTGGTCATGCGCGGAATCGAGAATGCGGAGAAGAGGGAGGGGGGGGGGGGGAGGATAAAGGGAAGGGCCAAAGGATATGGGGGGTTCGGGATCAGGGGTTCAGCTCCTAATTATGCAGACGGAGACTGAAGTTTTCCGCGACTCTCGCAATCGTTTTTGAAAAGCTCAGCCATAAAACGGCATACGGAACTTTTTAGATGCAGAAATCCGCTTGTGACTGCATTCGGGTGAGGATGCCATCCGCGATACAAGACTATCGCCCTCAGGTTGGCACGCAACGACCAAAACTCACCCGAGACGACACGGAGAATTTGGACGCGCCGTCCGACTGCCTCGAGAGCAGGACGGTGAAATCGTCGACTTTCGACGCTCCTATGAACACCCCGGGAGGTTCCTTACGCGTGCCTACCACGGACCACGAGGTCTCCTGTAACCCTCCTGGTAACCCGCACAGATGCACGGCGTCAATCTCCATGGCGCGAATCGCCACCACCTGAATGAGACAGACTTAGTCGGACAGAGACTGAAGTACTGGTGATCTGGGGATTAGGGCTGAATGAGGTGTTCAGGAGGGTTTTGAGACCTTGGCAGGAGGAAGGGTGGGATAAATTGCTCATTTTATAAGCACATTCGGTTGTGATACATGCTTTTGTGGTTTGTTTCCTGCGGACGCTTCACTTCACTGATCAACATTCGAGAACCTTTCGAGAAAACTTCGGTGCAAGCATTTTGTGTCACGATCTGAGTTTGTGTCAGAGATGGTCTCATAAGCTCAACCAATCCTGTCGCGTCGAGCAGGCAAACCTCGGAATTGCCCTGTATCGCGCTGACTCGCACCTCTTTGAAACGTATCCTGTCGTACATTCCCCATGCCACATTTCCGTCCCTCCCCTGTGTCCCCGTTTTGCTGGCTAGACAAGAACACGAGGAAAGCGGCCATGCCATTTCACCAGCTCGTACCATTCTCCCTGCTCGTACGAAGCTGAACCTGTCTCCTAATATAATTTCCTTCATCGCTACTCAGAGCGATTTGTGTAGCCTCGTTAGTCGCCATGGCTGCGATATCTCCCGTTGTGGCTAGCGCGATTAGAGGCAGCGCATTTGCGCTGTCCTGCAAGAGCGACGCCAGGAGTACCATTTCCCAGCGACTCGCTATTCGTCGAACGCGATACGATGGTCTTCGTAATAAGGTCAGCCACCATAGGCAGTACAATGAAGCGGAATACCTTTCTTGAAGCGAAGTTCTGTTATTTTCCGAGTGTTTCATATGATGACTCATGCGTCTTGGTTGCATAAACAGCATCCCGTTATCGTATCCCTGTCGCCGGTATCATCGCTTCCCTCATCTTCCCGTCCTTCCCCTTGACGCTTATCCCCACAGGGGAGCAGTATTCCAGGTAGAGGCATGGGATCAGGACGACTGATCGAACGAAACGCACAGGCCAAGGTCCACGTTTCAGTCGCTGCAAGCCTTGATATCGACGTGGACATTGCTCCTCCGCCTATTGACGGCGACCTGACGGTGCGTTCACCTGGAGTCGCATTGTTCCGTCAACAGAGCATCACGAACCTAGCATGAATGCAATTTGACTTACTTAAAGGTTAATTTTGTGTGTTCAGGAGACGATGGAGGAGTATGGAGCGGAGTTTGATACGGAAGGGGTGCCTGTGACGTTCAACAACAACGACGACGACGCCATTAATGCAGCCCTTAACTCTGTCGCTGTACGTCTCATGCCTGGCGCATGCCATTGGATGTCACTCAAGTCAGCTCTTCCCACGTATCAGGCACTGCGAACTTCATTGTCACTGCTACGCCTTCATACATCCCAGTCCCTTTTCCTTCCTCTCGCTTCATCGTTCCAGCATGACGGGATGTCCTCCCCTCCCTGTCCTGCTACCTCGTTTCCCTGTGTCTTGATTCTCATGCCTACTTCAGGTCTTTGACATGTCTCACTTCGGCAGAATCAAAGGTAAGCAAGAATCACAGAAATAGTAGATGATGGGATTTGCAAGCTCAGGACTGTGGCAGGCAGAAAGAAGAAAGGAATAAGAGAATCATTGCAAGGACGGCATGGAGCATGTCAGCATTGATGCAGTGACCCCAACTCGTAACGCGATTTTCCTCCTCTTGTTTCTTTCACAGCCTCCGCTATCCTCTTCCTTCCACCCTACCCTGGTTGGTTGGCTTGACTTCGACCTCACTGTGACCACCTGGCATGCTTTCCACAATGCTTCTTCCTATTGACATCATCATGGCAGTATCTGGGGAAGACCGGCTTCGATTCCTGCATAACCAGACCACGGCTGATTTCAACTCCCTCTCCCCTGGCCAGGCGAGTAGCCTCTATGGACAAGCCCTGTCATGCATTGAAGCACTAGTGCGTTCGTGCACGCACGAACTTGAGGGCATTGAAATTGGGAGCTATAATTATTTGCTTTCGGCAAAACGTTTTTTGCTGATGCACTTTCTCTTGGCATGAAACTTCATTTGTGGCATAGAGTCCCTTTATGATTGAAACTGCATGCCATTGCATGACATCCTACTGCATTGCATAACAATATACTGCATTGCATGGCCTCTTTTTGCATGGTATGTTCTTGCATGCCATCATCTCGCATGGCACTACAGGGATGCATGACTGTGTTTGTGTCGTCTACAGCCCGAACCATTGATCTCGCCACTGCATGGGTTATGGTGAGCACCATGTGTTTGGCTCATGATTGGTACACTTGAACCCATTTCTCAGCGCTGTGTCTGCCATGCTGCTTTTCAATACTAAGGCATTTCTGTTCTGCTACACTTCTGTAACACGTGGCCACTCTCGTTCCCATATTGATTTCACCCACGCTCCCTACTCTTCCACTTCCTCCTCCTGTTCCTCTGCTGCGTTAGTCCACTTCTGTTATTCTCACAGTCTCACCCGGCAAAGCTCAGAAGCTGGTTACCACAATGGACAGGTGAATGCAGCAACCACTGTTTACCTCGTTAGATAGGAGGGATCATGGGAGAGAAATGGGAGTTGAAGGAAGGGAAGGCCAGTTTCGTGCTCTTACCGTTTCTTCCAAGCGACTCGAATTCCCTGACCCCTATCATCCCATCCTCTCCACACATCATCCTCTTTGTCATATGCCCATCACCCCTCTCACACCCTCTGCCAGCAGCGTTGGATGCCAATTTCGTTTTTATCCCACCCATCCCCCTCTTTCATGATTTCATCCCACCTGCATGTTGGCACTGCCTATACCCTTTGTCCTCATGCCCTGCCAGGTACATCTTCCCAGCGGACAAGGTATCCGTGGCGGACATTTCAGAGCAAACGAGGCTGCTTGCCCTCATCGGCCCTCAGGCACCCACGGTCCGTTTCTCTTCTACCTCTTCTCCTTTCTTGCACATGTTTTCACGTTATGACTGTCGATTGTCCATCCTTGCCCGGTTAATTTACATGTGCAGCTCTCATGCTCACCTCTTCACGCACACTTCATCATGCACGCCTGCCGATCCTGACTGGCTGGTCTGCAGGTTGTGGAGAAGCTTGGTCTGACTCAGCTGCTGGGGCAGCCAGAAGGGGCCCACGCACACTTTGCAGTAAGGGTTGCATGCGCACTTTGCTGTGAGGGTTGCATGCACACTTTGTTGTAAGCAGAAGTTTCTTGTGCCGGTTTTGTGAGCTCTCTGACATTGACTGAGTTCTGACGAACCTTTTCCAACGTCATCTCTGAAGCTGTGTTACGAACATTAACTAGCTCCTCCACTCTGATGTGTTTCCACTCCCTCAACTCACCCCTGCCCCCTCCACTTCGTTCGGGCCTTTCCCCTTGCACCTGCCCCTGTGTTCCCCTCCCCCTCCCTCTTCCCCTCTCCGTGGTCCTTCCCTGCGTCCCAGGTTGAGGGAGCGCCGGCAACAGTGGGCGTGGGCAGTGGGCTGGGCGCCTCTGTGCCTGGGTTCCTGCTCATGCTGTCAGCTGACGTGGCGGGTCGTGTGTGGAGCCAACTCACCGACGGCTTTGGGATCACCCCGATTGGTGCAGCCGCGTGGGAGAGAGTGCGAGTCCAGCAAGGTGCTCATGCTCTACAATGCGCTCATGCTTCCGAGACATGCTTGTCCGTCCTTCTCCCATTGACTTCTCCACCTCTGTATCCTTCTGTACCCCTTCTCTGCCTGTAACCCTGCCCGTAGATCTGTCTTGAACTCTGCGCTCACTTCCGCGCTGCTGCCCACCCTGTACGATTTTCTGGAATTCTCAAAGGCCTCTGCCTTCACTTCCTTCCTGGTACCGGCCCTGAGCAGGGCGCCCCATGCCGGGGTCGGAGCTGACAGACGAGTTCAACCCGCTGGAGTCTGCTCTCTTCCAATGCGTCTCCACCACCAAAGGTCTCATCCAACTGCTCTCTGCCAATTGATGCCTTGCACCCTCTCCTTTAAGCCCCATGCTGCTCCTTTGAGCCCCCTCTCTTACCTCCCCTCCGCAGCTCCTGTTTTGAATCAAGGAATTGATGTGTGTTTGTTTATTTGTGCCTGCTCTCATTTTCTGCTGATTACAGGGTGTTACATGGGCCAGGAGACCATCGCTAGGCTGATTACATATGATGGGGTGAAGCAACAACTGTGGGGACTCCGCCTTGCCAACCCAGTCCCTGTTGGTGCACTTATCACAAACAAGGAAGGAGCCAAGGTAATGCCCCCCTACCATTGTCCATGCATTTTCTCCTCCAATGATTATCACAGATCTGACTAAGTCTGTCCGTTTCTTGCAGATTGGCAAGGTCACGAGTTGCGTTCATGGCCCTCATGTTCACGATGGCAAAAGTTCGTGTGAGTACCTTGCCCTGGGATACCTTAAGCGGCAAGAGGGTGGAGAGGGCGCTGTTGTGCTTGTGGAGGGGCAAGAAGCTGCAGTCACTGACCTTCCGTTTGCTCAAAGAAACATCATCTAACTAACCACTCCAATAGCGTTCAATAATCAACCATGATCTATTAAGTGTTTATTGATCCAATTGCCTTGGTGTACCAGTACGTTGCATTATGTTTAGAAGTTTGTATGTACGTGGCCCCTGGTTTAGTGTTCCGTTCAAGTTGCGTTATATTGTGGCGTTTCTCCGGAAAAGCCGGGACATCTCCAGCACCCAGTGCCTTTTTCTGCCCCAGACCGCTTCTGCGCAATCCTTCAAGCCGCAACCTTCTGCTTCCCGTACAACCATAGCCAATCCGCCCGTCCGATGCTCACCTAATTCTCGCTCGTGCCCTCAGATGACGCCACCTGCTACCTAGATTGTATCTTGCGCCATCCGCCATTCGGCCCTTTTCGTGCGCGCAACCACCAGCCGCCAGCTTTCCGCCTGGAAGACTGCGTCTTCGCTCTCGTTTGTGTCACTCTTGCCTCGCTGGAGAAACTTTTCTTCCTTGTCTGCGCATGCCTCCGCTGAGGTCAGTTCTCAGTTCACCTCCAATCTCGCGCACCCCTCGTGGTTGTCTGCCCCGCTTTCTCACCAAACCAAACAAACACCGCTGCTACAGTTCCACTTGCTGCTAAAGGGAGAACCCTTTGCTTTCGTTATCCACCCACCCACCACCAGTCCTGCTGGGACCGGCCAACACTGACGCGTTTCGCTACTTCTGCTATGCCGCTTGTAGAAACTGCTGGATTACACGTATACCTTGAGAATGGCTGAACTTCGACGAAGAAATTATTCTAGGCGCTCCTTTCCGCTTGCCGGCTTCGCGTGACTCCCTAGTTTTCTTTGTTTGAGTGATTTCGTAACTGTTTCAGGAATTGACCGCAAGAGTTGTTTCCAGGCAAAGCTTTATCAGCATTACACCGAAAGCTCTGCATTTTCCAGTCGTCCTCGTTATCCAATTTGCCAGCGACCGTGCTTTGAAAATACTACCACCTTCATCTCGACAAGGCCAATCTGCTCGAGATTAGCATTCCACTTTGTAACACATTAGCCGCAGCAGCGAGCGAGCGAGCTGGCTCAAATCGACACGGCACGCGCGGAGCACGGCATGTCGGACTCAGAGTCTCACGAGAGCGACGCGGATCACGTCTCCGGCGTGCCTTGCATCTCCGGCCAGCCGTCCTGCGGAGGTGTTTTCCTCCGCAACGTCTGGCCCTTCGCCGGCAGCGGGAAGAGCCTTCAAAAGAACTACCTCCACAACAGCGTCCGCACTGACGCGGACGAGACCCATGGCGCGCACCGCGATTCGTCTCCGGACACGAAAGCAGACTCTAACGCGGATGCTGATATCGAGCACAATGCGGAGCAGTCTGGCTCTGCAAGCGGCAATGCCTCCCCGATGAAGCGCGGGTTTCTCGGTCGCATGCGGGACAGAGCCAGCTCTCCTTTCCACATGGCGTCGGACTTGAGCCATCGCATGAGCGGTAGCGGAAGGGATAAGTCGCCGGGACGCGTCGCAGCTTCTAAACGACGCGGCAAGTCCGATCGCTCCCCGCAACGCAGCCGCTCTAACAAATCCCCGCTCCGAGCAACGGCAAGTTCAGATGAGAATGCGGCGCGAGATCAGGCGTCTGGAGCGGGTTTGAGTCAAGCCGTTAGCGAAGGAGCCGTTTTAGGAGATGCTGGTGATGTGACTGTAGAGAGAGTGACTGTAAGCGAGTCAGCGGCGGTGGGAATGGATATAAGCGGCGACGACGAGGCCGTGTCCTCGTATAAGCCGAAAGATGCGCAGAGAATTACGGAAGAAGCGCCGTCCGATCACGGATCCTCGGAGCCGAGCGTATCTCAACCGTCGATTGGGCAAGAGAAAAATCCCCCGAACGTGTTGCAACCTCAAGAGGATCAAATAGCATCGCCAGCAGCAGCCGTGGCTTCTGCTGCCGCGGAAGGCGCCGTGATTTCCGGCGCGAGACACGGTAAGGAGGAGGTGGAGGAGGAGCAGGCGATGGAGCACGAGATGCAAGAGCTCACCGTGAGCGACGGGTCCGGAGGCACCAGTGTTCCGGTCATGGCGGTAGGGGGAGTGGGAGCGGGAGCATTAGCGGGAGCGATAGCGGGAGCGGATGGAAGGGATGAGAATCGGAGAGAAGAGGAGGCGGCGGTTGAAAAGGACGCGGAAGAAGGGTGCTCGGAGACGAATGAGGAGGGGCGCGCGGAGGTGAACGAGGACGGGCGGTCGGAAGCGAGCTCGGACGCACATGCTGCCACGCCTCTTCCTTCGCGCAATGACCCGCAGGTGAGCGTGCGCGAGTCTGTTTCTTAGGCGCCCCAAAAAACTGCGCGCTGATGAATCAGGAGGGACGGTCGGAGGCGAGTTCGGACGTACATGCTGGCGGGCCCTCTCCTTGGCGTGGTGACTCGCAGGTGAGCGAGTGATAGTGTGTGTGGGGGGGGGGAGCGCCAGCTGAGTCGTGCAATGGGAATGTGGACAAGGCCTAAGGCAATGACAAGCTTGAGTCACTCAGTTTATGTGCTAGTGCTAAGGATAAAGAACGCACTGGTAACCAGTAATCGACGCCACAACGATCATATTCTCCTTTCATCTCTCCGATTCCCCCAGCCTCCCCCACACCCATTCACCTCAAAGGAGCCTGTGCTGCTGGGCAGTCTGGACAGGCATCTAGCGCTGCTGGGTTCAGGCAGCAAGAGCAAGGTCATACCGGCTCTATTCTCGTCTGTCCCCTGCAATCCCTGAACCTCCAAACCCCGTTTTCCAACCTGCTCCCTTATTCCCAACAGCCTGCATCACCCATGGAGGAACCGGTGATGTTGGGCAGTATGGAAAGGTGCGAACCTGGGAGGTGTCTGGCGCTGCTGGGCTCGGGAGCAAGTGCGAGGTTGTGCTGACTCTATACTCTTCTGAGTCCTGACCCCTCCATTTGCCCCCCTTTCCCTTCCCCCTCCCCTTCCCCACACGACTCTCCCAGCCCGCGTCACCGGAGGAGGAGCCGGTGATGCTGGACAGTCTGGACAGGTGTCTGGCGCTGCTGGGCTCGGGCAACAAGAGCAAGGTCACCATGGCCCTCGTGGCAGTGCTCGCCTACGTGGCATCTGGTGACGTGGACAACATGAACAACGTCTACGACGCCCTCCCGTTCTCTCTCCTTGAGGCCGCCTTTCGGGCGACTGTGGCCAAAGGTGTGTGCCGTGGGCCAAAGGTGTGTGCCGTGGGCCAAAGGTGTGTGCCGTGGGCCAAAGGTGTGTGCGGTGGGCCAAAGGTGTGTGCCGTGGGCCAAAGGTGTGTGCGGTGGGCCAAAGGTGTGTGCCGTGGGCCAAAGGTGTGTGCCGTGGGCCAAAGGTGTGTGCCGTGGGCCAAAGGTGTGTGGCGTGGGCCAAAGGTGTGTGCCGTGGGCCAAAGGTGTGTGCCGTGGGAATTACAGGAATAAGGGATCCCTGAAATGGAAGTGATAAATTTGATATCACAAGAATATTGCTACCTTTCTGGTTACTGGCGACGATTTCATTGCAACCCGAGTGTACCTAGGGAAGGAGAAACGCGCTTGTGAGGTTGAACCATAGCGTCACTGATTGACCATGTTAACGTGCTCCTCTTATCCTTGCCCTTGTTCTCTCGCGCCCCTCCCTCCACCCTGGGGAGCACAGGGTCAAATGGCATGGTGGAGGAGGAGGAGCTGGTGCACGGGGCGCTGGTGGTGCTGGTGGTGCATGGGGCGCTGGCGGTGCTGGTGGTACTGGCAGTGCAGGCGCTGACAATGAATCCTATACACTGCTGATTGACTGTCTCAACGCCCTCTTCTTGTCCTTGCCGTTGTTCTCGCGCCTCTCTCCCCACCCCAGGGAGCACGGGGTCAAACGGCATGGTGGAGGAGGAGGAGCTAGTGCACGCAGCACTGGCGGTGCTGACGCTGCTGCTGCAGGAGCCTGACCTCGCCTACGCGCCACAGACCACACTGCTCGTGCCCCACCTGGTTGGACTCATCCGCAACGGGTCAGTCCCCCCTGCCCTGGCCTGGCCCTCCCTGCCCTTGTGCTCTTTTCCCTCTGAGTTTTGAGACGTCTCAAATCAAACTTGTTATCACGTGGCCTACGCGCCACAGACAACACTGCTCGTCCCCCACCTCGTTGGACTCATCCGCAACGGGTCAGTCCGCCTTGCCCCCTTTTCCCCCCTCTGCCGCATCTGCCTCCTGTGCTCTGATGTGCTGTGCTGTGTGGTTGGACCGCCACTGCCCCCTTTGCTCTTTTGTGCGATGCTGGGATCTGCCATCGTACTGCTACTGCTCCTTGCAACCTCCCCCCGGCTCTGCCTCCCCCACTTTATCACAGCACCTGATTCCCGTCCCACCCTTCGAAACTCCTCACCTCTCCACCCTGCCGGGTTCCTGTTGCCTTGTTGCCACGGGGTCAGACGCGGGGCTCAAGGCAGTCAAGGGCGCGGACGACCTTGACCCCCCTTCCAGCTCATTCACATGCCCCTTAACCCTCCCATCCCTCCCCCGTCCTTGCCTGTGCAACCTCTCCGAGCAGGTACGATCCGGTGGTGGCGGTGGATGCGTATGAGTGTCTGCTGGGGGTGGCCACGGGGTCAGACGCGGGGCTCAAGGCTGTGAAGGGCGCGGACGTGCTGGGAGTGGTGGCCGAGAATATTCAGCGTTCCAGCCCAGGTGCGTTGCTGCAGAGCACGGGGCAGGTGCGATGTGGAGCATCCGTTTTATATGGTAAAGGTATGAGCGTTGACAGGAGGGACCACTCAACACTCCCCTCCCTCCCTCTCTCCTCACCTCCTTCCCTCCCTACCTTCTCCCCCATCCCACCCCACCCCACCACGCCCCTCCCCTGCCCCAAATGGCGGCCCTGCCCCCAGGGTGCGAGTCAATACCGTCGGCCATCCAGCTGCTGGGGTTCCTGTTCATGAGTGGCGTGTCTGACATCGAGATGTACGAGTACAAGCACGAGTTCGCCGCTGCGGTGAGTCCCATCTTGCAAGTCCCAACGGTCGGAACAAGAAACACGAGCTTTGTTACGGGGGTGAGTACAAGCACAAAGAGCAGTTGGGGACCGTGCAGGAGAGTAGGTGACAGTTGACCACGGTCTCGTCATCATCAGCAACATACTTTGATTCCAAGTATTGAAGGTTTCAAGCTGGTGATTTGAAGTGTTTGAGCTGTCCACTAGTTGGTTGCTGGGCTGCGTCTGGGTTTCAAATCACCTTGCTAAGAAATCCCTCCCATTTATCGTCTTACCCCATCCCCTCCCCACGTTCTTTCCCCCCACGGGGCCTTGTTCTAACCCCAGGTGCCGGCGCTAGCGCGGGAGCTAGCGGAGCGAACGGACATGCTCAAGTACGAGGTGCTCAAGCTGCTCGTTGCCATGCTCTCGTCTGAGCCTGCGGTACGTGCCTGCGTGCTGCCTGCCTGACTTGAGTGATTGGTGCAAGGGCAGAGATAGAAAGGGAGCGATAGGAAGGGAAGATGTAGAAAGGTAGATGTAAGGGCGGCGGAAGAATCATATGTTGAGTTGCTAAAGCATCTAAACCTCCTTTCCTGCAGTCCTCGTCCTTATCCCCCACCCCCCCCCCACAACCCCCTTGCTGTGTCCCGCTCTTCCTCGCTCACCATGCACCTCTTACCAGGAGCCAGTGAGATCGGTGGTGCAGACCTTTGATTCCGGCAGCGAGGGCAGGCAGTGGGCGCACGATATTCGGGCAGGCCTGGCAGACATTCTGCTGGACAGCAACGGGGAGGAGTTTCGAAAGGACGCTCTGCAGCTCGTGCGAGTGGTGGCAGAGATTCAAGGGGAGGCCTGGCTCGTGGAGACCGGGGAAGGCGGAGGAGCTGGGAGCGGTGCGAATGGGCTGAGTGCGGTGCGGCCGTCGCCGGCTGATCGGTTCCTGCTGGTGCTGCTGCAGTCTCTGAAGGTGGAAATGCCTCCGCTGCTACAGGAGCTGGCAGTGCTGACGATTGAGAATGAGGAGGAGGCTGAGAAGGGCGAGGGTGGGGAGGGAGGTGAGGGCGGCGAAGGGGAGGGCGAAATGGACGGCGAGGAAAAGGGCAAAATGCATGCGGATGCAGCGTGGGCGGCGCTGGGCGGCAATCTGGACCGTAAGGCAGGAGGTCTGGGGCGAGCAGGCGGGTTGGGCAAGGGGGAGATCACACGGATGCAATCGCTAGTGCCCACCAGCGAGGACTGGCGGTCCGTGGTGAATGAAATGGTGTGGGAGCCGCCGAAAGACAACGACGATGATCCGTCGCTGTTGCAGATAGAGGAGGAGGTTCCGGAGGAGAGTGGCCCTCCTGAGGAGGTGAAGAGGCTGTATCGGGTGCTAGGGGATTGTTACTGCCTGGTTGAGAAGGTGATTGCGGCCCTGGCTGGGGCTGCTGCGGAGGTGGAGAAAGGGAAGGGGAAGGGGGGAGCGGGCGGGGAGGAGAAGGGCGGGGAGGAGGAGGGGAAGGAGGTGGCGACGCTGGTGGAGAGGCTAGGGGCGGAGACGGTGCAGGTGTGTGTGAAGCTGTTGGATGCGATCATCAAGGACGTGCTCATCTTGCTGCAACTCGCCCAGGTGCGTGAGTGGGAAGGGCGTGCACGCTGCGGCTTCTAAGTTGACTTCAAAAAGCCACCTGGTGCAGGTGTGTGCGTGTTGAAATGCTGCTGGATGCCTGTCATCATCAAGGACTTGATCATCTTCCTGCAACTCGCCCAGGTGAGAGAGATGGAACAGGCATGTGTGGTGCTGCTTGTACGCCGACTTACGAAGTCACTCAGTGTAGCTGTGTGTGAAATAGTTCTTCGTGTATTACTGTGTGTTCGTCTGCTTCTGTGTGCATCATTGCGCCCTAATGTGTTTCTTCATGCGTTCTTGCTCCCTCGCATGCGTTTCTGTGTGCAGGAGCGGGAACGGTATTCACATGACGGAGTTTTGTCTGCCGTCAAAGTGCTGGGAAGGTAGGTACTGCCTGCACGCTAGCTAGCTAGCTACCTAGCACCCTGCTTTCCCCACGCTAGCCACCAGCGTTTTGTCTGCCATCAAAGTGCTGGGAAGGTAGGTACTGCCAGCACGCTACACTAGCGCCTTGCTTGCCCTTATCACCACCATCATTGCACCATCATCACATGTTAGAGTGGGTGCGGTATTGGAGTTTTGTCTGCCGTCAAAGTGCTGGGAAGGTACTGCCTGCACCCTAGCTACCTAGCGAGCACCCTGCTTTCCCCTCTCTAGCCACCAGCGTTGCACCGCCCGCGATCACATTGCAACGATACGCAACACAGCACAACAGGTTGTATCGCAACCCATCTGGCATATCCCATCACATGACATCACATAGCATAGCAGTGCATCTCATCGCATCATCACATCATACAATATCACAGCACATACCTCCCTCCCCAACCTGTGACTGACCCACCTTTTCTCCTCCACTTCAACCCCCCTTCCCTTCTTTTCCCCCCTCCCCCCTATTTCCCCTCTCTCCCATTCCCCTGGCAGCTACCTGGCGGTGGCACCATCAGCGCATCGCAAGAGGGTGGGGCGGCTGCTGGGCTTCATGCTGGGTGTCAAGGGGGAGGACGAGGACAGGTGAGCACGCTCGTGCTGCTGCTGCTGGTGGGGGTGGGTGGGTGGGCGGTAGGTGGGATTGCACCCAAGGACAGGAGGCGGACAGACGAGGGCAGTGGATGGATATGTTCTGAGGGATCTTACAGCCAGACTGCCATGCGATGCGACACGTGTGATTAGACATGGGCGGATTGTCTGTCATCACCTGCCAGGCTCCTCCAAATCGCTCCTTCCCCCTCAACTGGCCCTCCCCTCTCCCCCTTTCGTTTTCCTGCCGTCACGGCAGGCCGCTACTGGCATCGCGCTACCTGCTGCCCGCCCTGGTGCACATGAGCAGCGAGCCCCGTGGCTGCAACTCCATCCTCAAACGCGGCGGCCACCGCTTCGTGAGCACCCCTCTCCTTCGCCCCTCTCCTTCGCCCCTCTCCTTCGCCCCCCTCCTTCGCCCCTCTCCTTCGCCCCCCTCCTTCGCCCCCCTCCTTCGCCCCCCTCTCCCTCATCCATTGCACGCCCTCGCTCGCGCCTATCACACTCACACTGTCCTTGGCACCGCGGAATTCGCTTCCTCTTCAAGCAGAGCATCCACAGCCACAAACATGACACACTGCCTCCCCACGCACCCCCTCCCCGCTTGTCCCCCCTCTCCTTCCTGACCCCCCAACCCCCCCCTTCCCCCCTCCCCCCCTCCTCCCCCCTCCTCCCCCCCCTTCCCAGCTGATCGAGTAGGTGACGGAGACAGGGCCCACCAACATGGCACACGCCCTCCATTCGCCTTGCTCCTCGCACCCTCCCCCATCCACCCTTGTTGTCCTCCCCCTCCCCCCTCCCCTCCCCCCCCCCCCCCCCCCCCCCTCCTCCCCACCCTTCCCAGCTGATCGAGTACGTGGCGGAGACGGGGCGAACCAACATGACGGGGCAGCTGCGGTCGGGGGCGGAGGGGCAGACCAGCCTCATGCAGGCCGCTGACGTCATCCTCAACATCTTCTCCTTTGTGAGTCAACCCGCCTCTCGTCAACTCAACAGTCAACTTGCTTGTGTGAGTCGCCTTGCCTTCCTTGTGCCGCTGTGCCTTCACCTTGTACCTTTCAGGCCGCCTATCTGTGCATCTAGCCTTGTAGACTGCCCCAATGGTTGTGCTGTCTTTCCTGACTGGCTGCTTGTTCTGATTGCATCCCCGCCATCCCCACCATCCCCACCGTCCCACCATGCAATGCACCCAATGCAGAGGCGGAATATCAAGGTGCCTGTGGACCCACATGACTTCGTGCCACTCCTTGCATCCATGGCTGCATGGAGCAGCGTCAAGAGTAAGCATGCTATGCTACAACTCATGATTCGCATGTAGCTACTACAGTGTTTGATTGTCCATCACCACACGCTTTGCATCTCTCTTCTTCCTTCTCCAAGTCTCCTTCCCCTCCTCCGCCTCACCCCTACCCCTCCTCCCAGGTACGGACCCAAAGATCACGTACAAGACTCTAGCGATGGCAGCGTGCGTCAATGTATCGATGCTGCAGCTGTCCTCTGAGGACATAGTCAAGAAGAAGTTGGACCTGGCCACGTACAAGAAGCTGCCCGCGTCGCTGGCGGTGATTGTCAAGTTCCTGGAGTTTGGCCACCGCAACTGCAACTCGTTCAGCAGCGAGACAGAGATTAAGGAGCTCTGGGACGTCACGCTTGGATGTGAGTGCTTGGGATTAAATAGCAAATACTCCATTCCTTTCCCCTCTCTTCCCTTCTCTCCTCCACCCCAATCCCACACGATGTCATTGCTCGACTCTTCTCCCCCACTTGCGCCTCTTCCCCCTCTCTTCCCCTCGTGTGCACCCACCAGCGTGTCAGGACTGTCTGCTGCTGTGGCCGCAGCTCAAGCGGGCCATTGTCAAATCAGAGTACTGGGCTCGCGTCTCCCGGCAAAAGTAAGTGCTGCACCCATGGATTTGTGGCGAATATGTATGACATCTTTACCGAAACTCCTTCACTCTCCACTCCCCCTTCTTGATTTCGACCCCTTATATTTTTCTCCTAACTCGTTTTCTCATCTCCCCTGTGCTCTCCCCTCAATCCACCCTGCCCCCCCCTCCCCCCCTCCCTCTTTTCTCACTCTTTTCTCCCTTTATCTGTGTATCTCTGTGCGAGCAGGGCGGTGACACAGGAGAGGTTGAACCAGGTGTGCAAAGACGAGCGGCTGCGGAAGCTGCTGGCGCTCGTTGCCTTCTCCAACTGACACTCCTCCCCTTCTCCTCTCCTCCAACTGACATCCCTCCTCCCCTTCTCCTCTGCTCCAACTGACATCCCTCCTCCCCCTCTGCTGCAACTGACATCCTTCCTGCTGCCCCTGAGCTGCAACTAACCTGCACCTACCTCTGCCTACCTCTCTCTCCCTTGCCCAGTTGACTCGTATCTGATTCCATGCCCATCCTGCCACCCTTTTCTTTGTCCCTCCTCCTCACCAACTCCCAAGTAACAAGCACACCAGTCCCCACCAGCCCCTCTCCTGCAAACCAACTAGTTCTTGTATCTAATTATCCTTGTAACGCGCCCCAGCCTCGGTCAGCGAGACAGCTAAAACCCCTATAGCACATGTAACCCTTTTTATTATTACTGTTGGGCCTGAGCCGAGGCCAAGCAAGGGATGCGGCTTGCTGTGTGCAGCCCAAGCAAGCAATCCCTTGCTGTAGTTTCTAGAGCACTTGCAGTTCCCCCTTCATTTAAAAAGCACGTATTGAAAAGCTGTTAGCTTGGATTGATGCATAACTTTTCAGGTTTTAATATTGTCCAGCACTAGGCATGGCAACCTGGGACAACCTGAGACAGTACAAGAAATTGCCTAGAGGAGTCTCAACTACTCACGGACCCTCTTCTTTTCCATGTCATGGGTTGGAAAGGAACATTATCTTACATGTCGTGTCAATAAGTCGCACTCACTCACAATGCCCTAAAGAACAGAAGTGTGCATATGCATAAACTGAATTGGAAACCTATAACCATATCGACTGTAAACTGTTTCCTGCCTAAATGTACACCACATGCATGAAGCACGTGCCACACCACACACAGCACAACATAGCATGTGACGTGCATTCACCTAGGAATGCACACATTCTGCTCCACCATGCTGACTCCTCAACGCACTACTGCTGCCCCAGGATCCTGAACCAGCACACCACCACTGCCATGCTGACTCAGCACAGCAGCACCACTGCCATGCTGACTCAGCACAGCAGCACCACTGCCCCTCAATCACGCCGACTCAGCAAATCCCACGCGCTCATTGCCAAAGTCGTACACTGAGTGGTACGCCCCCAGGAACGTGTCTCCCAGAATCCTGGCATTGGGAGGAGGGTGGGGAAGATGGGGGGAGCGGGCGAGGGGGTGACTTGGCAGACAATCGGGGAGCACTGGTGCTGCTGCCTTGAAGCAGAGAGAGAGAGTCAATGAATCGGAGCCGCGTCACTAAGACTTGTTCGAACGTCACACAGACACACACCCCTTCACTCACCAGATGGGTTCGAGGGGTTCGGGCACATAGAGGGGCAGGAAGCCGCATGGTGGTGGTGGTGGTGGTGGTGGTGGTGGTGGTGGTGGTGGTGCTGGTGGTGCTGGTGGTGCTGGTGGTGCTGGTGGTGCTGGTGGTGCTGGTGGTGCTGGTGGTGCTGGTGGTGCTGGTGGTGCTGGTGGTGCTGGTGGTGCTGGTGGTGCTGGTGGTGCTGGTGGTGCTGGTGGTGCTGGTGGTGCTGGTGGTGCTGGTGGTGCTGGTGGTGCTGGTGGTGCTGGTGGTGCTGGTGGTGCTGGTGGTGCTGGTGGTGCTGGTGGTGCTGGTGGTGCTGGTGGTGCTGGTGGTGCTGGTGGTGCTGGTGGTGCTGGTGGTGCTGGTGGCTGCTGGTGGTGCTGCTGCTGCTGCTGCTGCTGCTGTGCTGCTGCTGCTGCTGTGCTGCTGTGCTGGTGCTGCTGTGCTGCTGTGCTGCTGTGCTGCTGTGCTGCTGCTGCTGGCTGCTGCTGCTGCTGCTGCTGCTGCTGCTGCTGCTGCTGCTGCTGCTGCTGCTGCTGCTGCTGCTGCTGCTGCTGCTGCTGCTGCTGCTGCTGCTGCTGCTGCTGCTGCTGCTGCTGCTGCTGCTGCTGCTGCTGCTGCTGCTGCTGCTGCTGCTGCTGCTGCTGCTGCTGCTGCTGCTGGTGCTGGTGCTGGTGCTGGTGCTGCTGTGCTGGTGCTGGTGCTGGTGCTGCTGCTGCTGCTGGTGCTGGTGCTGCTGCTGGTGCTGGTGCTGGTGCTGGTGCTGCTGCTGCTGCTGCTGCTGCTGCTGCTGCTGCTGCTGCTGCTGCTGCTGCTGCTGCTGCTGCTGCTGCTGCTGCTGCTGCTGCTGCTGGTGCTGGTGCTGGTGCTGGTGCTGGTGCTGGTGCTGGTGCTGGTGCTGGTGCTGGTGCTGCTGCTGCTGCTGCTGCTGCTGCTGCTGCTGCTGCTGCTGCTGCTGCTGCTGCTGCTGCTGCTGCTGCTGCTGCTGCTGCTGCTGCTGCTGCTGCTGCTGCTGCTGCTGCTGCTGCTGCTGCTGCTGCTGCTGCTGCTGCTGCTGCTGCTGCTGCTGCTGCTGCTGCTGCTGCTGCTGCTGCTGCTGCTGCTGCTGCTGCTGCTGCTGCTGCTGCTGCTGCTGCTGCTGCTGCTGCTGCTGCTGCTGCTGCTGCTGCTGCTGCTGCTGCTGCTGCTGCTGCTGCTGCTGCTTATGCCCTTGGCGACACAAAGACAAACACCGCAACTCACCAGATGGAGCCGAGGCGTTCAGGCACGCCGAGGGGCAGGAAGCCGCTGATGCAGAGCTGCTGCTGCTGCCCTTGTCGTAAACAAACACTTGACAACAGAGACTTGCATGCAAGAGTGCAGACACACACCCCTACTCACCAAATAGGACCCAGGGGTTCCGGCACATCTGAGGGGCAGGAAGCCGCTGATGCAGAGCTGCTGGCCGCCCTGCCCCGCTTGTAGCACGTACTGCTGCAGAGCTGCTCATGGTGCTGTCCCTGCTGTTAAAGGACACTTGGAGGAGTCGCACCAGAGACTTGCATGCACGTCAACACACACACCCACCCAACTCACCAGATGGGACCCAGGGGTTCCGGCACATCGAGGGGTAGGAAGCCGCTGATGCAGAGCTGCTGGCCGCCCTGCCCCGCCTGTAGCACGTACTGCTCCGGCTGTAGCTCAAACTGCTTGTCCCCAATGGTGAAGGCCACAGCCGGCATCTTGTGCACCTTGTTACAGTCCACCTGCGCCTGCCCGCCTGGGCTTGGAATGTGCTCACACATCTGAGCAGGGAGGAGTGTGGGGGAGGAAAGGGACGAAAGCGGACATTTGCAGCGGGTAGGGAATGGGAGGGGAGGAGAGGGGAATGGAGGGGAGGGGAAGGGAAGGGAATGGAGGGGAGGGGAGGGGAGAAAGGTGCATAAGGCAAACGATACGCGCCTGATACTGCAAAAAGATTTGTGCCTCACACATTCAATCTGTGTGCAATGGTGACTGATCACCATTTTCTGCCTGATAAATTGTACTGTTGGTGTGCCATAATCTGCCGACTGATTGAAACGACGGCATGGGAAGCTGGCAGGGTGGGGAAGACGCACCTTGTTGAGGTGGCTGATGATCTCCGCCCGCGTCTTGTTCCTCGCCAGCTGGTTCTGCACCCATATCACCGTCGCCTCACACAGCGAACACTTGGGATCGCCCACTCGCCCGCCGTTGCTGCTGCTGCCACTGGCCTCACCGTCAGCGTGGTCCCCGGGCATCTGGATAATTGGGTCCTCCTCCCACCCGAGCAGGCGGCGACTCATGCTGGCAGGGGGGGATGAGGAAAGCAAGCAGCAGCAAAACAAATTTGAGTCGAGGGGAGATGCAGAAAAGGAGTAGAGGCATAGTCCGGTACGAGAGGAGAGGGGCAGGGGCAGTGAGTGAGTGCGGAAAGAGGCATCTGGGGAAAGGGGAGAGAGGTGTGGGGGATGGATTCGTTTGGAGACCACGCGAGGCGTGGTCGGCTTGGGAGAGAGTAGAGGGAGTAAGGTCACCTGGGCGTGGGCGTGGTGTGAGCGGTGGTTGCCGCCATGTCGTCACACAGGCCGATGGCATGGCACACAAGGGAGGGGTCCATCTGATGATGTGGTGAGGTAATAGGGGAAGAGGTGGGAGGCAGGTGGAGCGGGATGATACATGAGAAGTGATGCTTGCAGCCAGGTCGGCACAGAGGATGACGGCAGTCGTCACAAGGGAGTCCGGGTGGTGGTGAAGGGGGTGGGGAGCAGGTGGAGCGGGACGATCAGTGAGAATGGGTGCGTGCTTGCGTGCTTGCAACCATGTTGTCACAGAGGCCCATGGCATGGCAGTGGCACCATGGGCTTGGATGGTGGCCACAGCAAGGTTGTGACGTCATCATTGTCCCACCATGCATTCCCTCGTGACGCGCACCTTCTGCTCCAGCAGGTCAATGATAATGACAGCATAGTCGTGCACCAGCTGCTTGCATGTTCTGCGAGACGCCTAACAAATCCTACCTTCTGCTTCACGACAATGCCGCAGCCACCATGCTTGCCCTTATCACGCGCACCTTCTGCTCCAGCAGGTCAATGATGATGACAGCATAGTCGTGCACCAGCTGCTTGCACGCCTTTGAGGCCGATGCTTGCCCTCGTAACCTACACCTTCTCACACGCACCTTCTGCTCCAGCAGGTCAATGATGATGACAGCATAGTCGTGCACCAGCTGCTTGCACGCCTCGCTCAGCACGCCCTTGGCTCCGATGGCCGCGTTGATCTCCGCTATCACCGCCTGGCGCACCATGCGAGGAATAGCAGCGTTCAAGGGATAAGAACGGTTGAAGACACTCCAACTGGAAGTGGAACCGACACGTGAGGAGTCTTTAAAATTAGATGGAATGAAGGGTTTAAGGTTTATCATGCACGGAATACTGGTGTCTGGCAGTGGGAGGAAGTGGAGACGGGATATGCAAGGATATAGATTGGGGCATGAAATAGCAGGGGGAGAGGGTAGGTGAATGGGTTGGAGAAATGAAGACCCCGGGCAAAAGCGGGTGGAAGGGGTTGGGAGGGGAAGCGAGGGGGAAGTGGGGGGAAGGGGACGAGAGGGGACAAGTGGGGAGGGGGTGAGTGGTAGTTTGAGGGAAACATTGGGATGGCCAAGCACTAAGGGGAAGAAGGGGGAGAGAGAGTTGAAAGAAGGGGAAGGAGGGGGGACGACAGGGCGTACCGAAGGGCCTGCGATGAGGGAGGTGCCTGTGTCAGCAATGGCAGCACAGCCGCGCTTGCAGATGCCTGGTGGGGCGGTGATGGCACGGGAGAGAGAGCGGGGAGGTGAGCGTGCGCAATACATGCGTGGGAGATGCATGTGGGTGATGGATGGAGGGGAGGAAAATTCCAGCCGCACAGGCTGTCATACATGGCGTGTCACAGGCTAGAGCAGGGCACAAGGCAGTTTAACTTGGGGCATGGGGCATGGGGCATGAGGCATAGACCATGGGGCATGACTCACTGGTGGTGGAGCCGTTGATGAGCACATCTCCCATGTCAAACTGCATGGCCGCCATGCATGCATGCACACAAGCACACACGAGCGCGCACGCGCGCCCCCACACACAAACACAGAGGCACACGCACGCAAACAAGTTGTGAATTCTTTAGTCGTGGAAAAAGAAGCCGGTACCTCCTTTCTATAGTCTCAAAGCCTCAAGTCGCCAGCACAAGAAGCAGCTTACAGCCAACCAGCATGCCATGTTGACGTATTATCGTCCCCAATACATGGCATGCCATGTTGACGTATTATCGTCCCCAATACATGGCATGCCATGTTGACGTATTATCGTCCCCAATACATGGCATGCCACGACATGCCTCTGTGCACCCCCCTTCGCCATCCCTCCCTCCCCCCCACCCACTCCCCCTTCCCATCCCTTTCTCCTCCCGCTTCCCATCCCCTTCCCCTCCCCCTTCCCATCCCTTTCTCCTCCCCCTTCCCATCCCCTTCCCCTCCCCCTTCCCCTCCCCTTCCCCTTCCCCTCCCCCTTCCCATCCCCTTCCCATCCCCCTTCCCATCCCCTTCCCCCTCCCCCCCTTCACGCGCACCTGCCAGTACCCGCGCCTGCTAACAGGCGCCCACGAGTGCGCGCCCTTGTAATGCGCCTTATCCACTCCCCCAAACACCACCTCTCCGCCCGCCGCCCCCTCGGGATCCCGATTAAACCAGAACGAAAAAACCGGCTCGGGAACCAGCCCCTGCGACAACATGTTGTACCACGGGGGCACGATGCCGTTCACGGAGATCTCCTTAAAGCCCAGCCCCATGATTCCATCAAATTTCGCCGCGAAGAACGCGAGGCCCGGCTCGCTGGTGGCCTCCGCGAAGGTCTGCCCCGTTATAGTCACATCGCCGACGGTCACATCGTCTTTGGACTGGAAGCCTTTCATCGCGCCGCTGCCGTACTGGATTGCGAACGGCGTGCCGTCCGCCTCGTACGAGCGCGACTTGCGCGAATCGTACTTGGCGTGGTTCAGACATGCCAGCTGCGAGGGGGGACGGGGAAGAGGGGGGACGGGGAAGAAGGGGGACGGGGAAGAAGGGGGACGGGAAGAGGGGGGACGGGGAAGAAGGGGGACGGGAAGAGGGGGGACGGGGAGGAGCAAGGGAGGGAGCGGGGAGGGAGGGGGTGGGTTGATTAAACTATGTGTGCTTTTAGTGAAAGAATCGCAAGGTGTGAGAATCTCCGAGTGATAGGGGACGAAGGGGACGGAGGGAAAGTATGCGAAGGAGGGGAAGGGGGCAGGGCAAAGGGAAAAGGTGAGGCGCGTGCAGTGGACGGTAGCGGAGAGGAGAGACGAGGAAATGGCGAGAGAAAGTGGAAAACAGGGAAGCCACGGGGACGATGCAGCAGCTCCAGGGAGATCTTTTAGAGCGATCATAAAGAGAGACTACAAGGAGAGATAATAACGAGAGATGGTAACGGAAGAGCGCGTCGTACGGAGAGGTAGCAGCGGCGCGAGGGCACCCAGAGGTTGCTGCTGCCGGTGTCCGGCACGACTTTGAACGTCTGCGGCGGCGATCCAATCCCGATCTCCATGTAGTACTGCGCGTCCATGAAGTTATTCAGCGGCACCACGTCCGGCCCGCGCTCGCCGCCGCTTGCGCCGTCCGCGCGCAGACCGCTGGCGGAGAGTAGGCGTTGCTTGAACGCCGCGGACGATAGCCACTCGCGCTGCGCCGCGATGCGCTCTAGTGTGAGCTCCCCCGTCCGCCTCAGCCGCGCGCGCGCGAACCGCGGAGGTGCGGCCGTGGCAGAGCCATCGGAATCCGCCGCAAAAACCGGCGCGAGGGACGCGGCGAGAAGGAATAACGCTAGGAGCGCGACGACGCGACGCTGGATGAGAATCCCCATGAGAGGCAGCGCAACCAAATCTGGAACAACTTAAGGTGGCGAATCTGAGCTAGCCGAACGAAATCTGAGCTAGCTGAACGAAAACCACAATCAGTCCGACGAAGGTGGCGAATACAACGACGACCCAAGATCCATGCACAAATAAAAACCTAAGATGGGAATGACGAATGGGATCTAGGGGCACTTGGCAATAATGGAGTGGATTTGACGGCGCGGGAGGCGGTTTGGGGGAGTCGGGGGAGTCGGGTGGGCAAGAGGGAGCTTGCAAAATGGGAGGCAGATGTTGCTGTTTGGGCGCGAAATTGCACACCAAAGGCGCGGAAAAGGGGGGATGTTGCAGCACTGGGGGAATTGGGGGAAAAGCTCCCACCACAGATATGGCCAGCATGCAATTTGGGTGGGGCGGGTGTGAAAGGGGGAGCAGGTGTGGGGCTTGGCGATGGAACCGTTGCGCGGAAGAAAGTGCAGTGCGGTGCACCTCCTAGCCATGTAGGTCGTGGAGACGTTGTGCTGCTGCTGACACACCACTCTACCATTCCACGTGTTTCACTCGGATTCCGCTGTCGATACACATTGACGACTCGTTAACAATATAATTATAAAAGCGTTCTACGAAAAACACACATATAAATTGCACGACTCATGCGGTGCTAAGTGCTAGGTATTTGCCAACCACCCCTTCACTCTAGCAGCTAGAGACCGCAACACATGATCATACCTAAAGTATAAATCCTTATGAAAATAAGCTATGGAAACTGTCCGAACAATCCCAGTATGCTGGAACAAGGAGGGCACATGTGCATACCCAACAAGCCTCTTTTTCTTCACAGATTCTCCGAGCAGCACATCTGCTGGCTTCTGCATAAAGCGTGACTCCACATACCCGACCACTTTCTTGGCAGCATCAGCCCTGAAAAGGTCTGCTTGAGTGCAGCAGGGGAAATCATACACATCGCCGTGCTTTGCACCCCAATGATACGTCGACGGGTAATACAATGCCACCAAGTCCCATGGTTTCTTCTCGTGAAGGTCAACTGTGAGAAACCTCTCTATGCCAGCGTCCCAAAGCCATGCGGGCATCACATCATCTTCGAAGAGGAGGACAAACCTTGGGTTTGTCAGCAGGCACTGGTGCATGGCATAAATAGCATCCACGGCTATTTTCGTCTCCCATGTCCACCTAGCCCAACCTTTTCTCTCAATGATCCGCTGCGGAACAGCAGCTAGCAGCTTACCAGCATCGCCAAAAAACCCGCACACGTCAGCATGAGCTGGCAGGATATCCACATGGATGGACAGATTCGCCACCACATCGCGAATGGCTTGGGTGTGGCTGTCAACGGTGGTGCTGCTGTCAAAGGCGGCCTGAGCAAGCACCTGGATGAGGGGGCGGACATACGTCTCACTCACACCAGCGCCTGCAGCATACCGCCTCACCGCCTCATCCATCATCTCCCGCCTGCTCACCTCTCTCCCTCCTCCTCCCCTGCCTCTCACTGCCGCTTCTTGTCCGTTCATGATTCCACCTTGCCTGTTCCTTGTTCCTCCTCTACCCTTCCTCCCTCCTCCCCTCCCTCCTTGCTGCTGTGGTTTCGTTTCCCTCCAGCGCTCCTCACCAAAGACAACACCCTGCTGAGTCAGCAAGTCCACAGGGTCAACTACGTGGCATGCTGAGCTGTACAGCACGATCCGCATGTCCTGCCCCAGCACCAACCCTTTCCGTTTTTTAAGCTCTCTAATAGCATTCTCCACCTCCTCTCCCGTTTTAGGCACATCATCAGCAGTCACATCACCCTCTCCGTCCCCTTCCCCATCTTCTTCCCCTTCCACTCTCTCTGTTCCCTGCTCCATCTCTCCATTAGCATTGCCACCAGCGTTGATTCTCCCTTCGCCTTTGCCTTCCCAAGCGGCCACTCGTCTCGACTCTAATGCCTGCAGCAGCCGCACGACTCGCTGCCACGTGGGCTCCAAGTTTTGTGGGTCCAATCGTGGCGCGGATGTGATTGCTATGCACAGCCCGCTCGGCGCGCTTGCATTCACGCGTCGCTCCTGTGCCTCTGAGCTGGCGGCATCTGATTGACCGCTGAATTTTTCAGGTGATTCCTTAGGTGGAAAGACTGACCGTGGTAAGGGAGGTACGCGAGGCGCGAAGAAGTCATCGCTGACGTGGCGACGAAGGTGGAGAGGATGTATGGCGCTGGAATCGCGGAAGAACAGCCAATCCGAAGGCAGACTTGGCAATGTAGCGAGGATATGCGATGAAATAAAGCGCCAATTAGCGAATGTGCCCAAAACGCGGTCTGTCTGCTCGGCGCGCTTACGCGAGGAGAGGGAGTGAAGACGGGAGACAGCGAGGTATGAGCGGGTAACGAGGATTCCCCACGGGAGACAGACGGCTACGATTGCCGCGAGGACGAGAACTCGCATTCCTACGCGTCGATTGCTGCGCGGCATTTTGGGTCGTCAATGTGGGAGCACGTAAGCTCGAGCAATCATAGACAGAAATTTAGGCTCTGGGGCTGTGCTTGCTTGTTGCTTCGGTTGAGATGGTTTGGGTTGGGTTTCAGGGTTAAAACAAAGTGCTTTGGCGCTAGGCTATGAAGAAATCTCAAGGTGATGTTGTGAACGCCTATAGCGAGTCGAGTACATCCAGGTCAGCCCCTCCACATTCCCAAGGCCGCAAACACCAGCCAGCAAATTCCTTGAAAACTGCAGTCCAGAGCTCTCCAGTTTCCCCCACGAGTCTCTGGAATCCCAAGGTTACTGCGCTCGCTGTATTTACCTGCTCGCGCTTCAAGGTTTGTCGCACCTCACACGCAACCAGCTTCCTGCGCTCCCTTCCCTCGATACTGCCGCTTCCGGTTCGGATCCTTGCTGCTGCAAGGCGTTGCCTGCGACATGTCCAGTAGGCGTGCCACGGTGCTGCTAGGTGTAACTGTCCTCGCGACTGTCGCTGGAGTCGCATACGTGCACCAGCTGCAAGTGAAGGAGCGAGAGGTGTGCTACCTCTTCTCATTGCCTAATTTTTTGTCTTCAGCTTTATCTAGGATGCACGAATCTGCTTCGTTTCGTCATGGTAGTTAATCACGTTTTCCAACTCCCACGCATTTTCACGAATCCCCTGCCGCCACGTGGCACAGAACCTCCACCGCGGCGTGCTGCGCGACGACCAGCTTTTGGAGGAGAAGCGTCGCCAGTTCCAGTCGCAGGCCCAGCCGTCGCATTCGCCAATGTCGCTGACGCAATCGCCGCAGGCTTCCCCTCCAGCAGCGCAGCAGCAGTAACCCGAATTCGTGACACCACAGGAGGCATCAGAACATTCAGTCTTAGATCAAATCACAGCCATCAAATTTATCGCCCTTCAACTCTCCATCTCCACGCTTTCTTGAATCGTTCGTATCAAGCACCAACACGTCAGCCTAACGGAGATATAAGCGGAATGGCATCACCATCAGATCACAATCATGCGCGCATACCAGCAGCGGATCAATATCCGCTGTTTCAGCTCTCCACCATGCTCCCTTCCTCGCCCTCCCCATCTATTCCCCTCACCCCGTCATCTTCTCCCTCCTCCCCCGCTCCGTTCCCTTCCTCCTCCGCCTCCCCCTTCTGGCGCATGCCCCTCTCCCCCTCCCGCGTCTACCTTATTGATTCAGCCGCCTCTTTCCGGGCGGCAAGGGTTGACGTTATCCTGTCCAAGGCAATCATGGTGGGGCTTGATGCTGAGTGGCGGCCGTCCAGACTCCGACGGGAAATGGCTGAGCTGGCACAACAGGCTGACATGTCTAAACAGGCTGTCGTAGCAGCTACATCATCACTTCAAGCAGCAGCAGCATCAGCATCAGCAACATCAGTAGCAGCAGCTGCTGCAGCAGCAGCGTCATCTGCGGACATGCTTCCCCCTCATCGTGTGGCCCTGCTGCAAATAGCATGTCGTGTGCCGCTTGGAACATGCGGCCACCATGAGCGTGACAACAACGGGAGTGGCAATGATGCACGTACACCAGGCAGTGGCGAGCAGTCGCAGCAGCAGGGGGGAGAGGAGCAGATTGGCGGGGTATCAGCAGGGGGGCAAAGCCAGCCACAGCATGTGGGGCAGCGTGAGAGTGAAACACTATCATTGCCACATCAGGCGGACAGTTTGCAACCAACGGACAGGTGGCAGAATACGGATGGGTGGGAGGAGGTGGTGCTGCTTCTGGACCTACTGTCGCTGCCGCCTTCTCTCTATGCCTCTCCACTCCGCGCCATGCTGCGTGCCCCTCACACCCTCAAGCTCGGCTTTGCCTTCTCAGACGACCTCGAGTTCCTCCACCAATCTCTCCCTTCATACCACCGCTCCCTGTCCTCACACCACCACTCCCCCTCTCCAGACCACCACTCCCTGTCCCCGAACCATGACCAACGATTTCTCCCCTCAGGCCATCCCTCAGAGCACGATATTTCAGGCCACGATCACCCCTCCCAGGACTGTTTCCACCACGTGGCGCCCTTCATAGACATCGGCACAGCCTACCACGCCATTCGCCGCACGCGCCTGCACCTCAAGCGCGACAACCTGCTCTCGCTCCTCACCGCCGCCGCCCCTCCCGGCTCCCTGGCCGCCAGATCAGTGCTGCCGCCCGCATCTGGGCTGTCAGCGCTGGCGCAGGTGCTGCTGGGGGCGGGGCTGGACAAGGAGTTGCAGTGCAGTGACTGGGAGCAGCGGCCGCTGTCACGCCACCAGCTGCACTATGCTGCTGCTGATGCCCTCTGCCTGATTCACATGGCGCTCGCGCTGCTCCCCCTCGCTCTGCGACCCCAGGCCCTCTCTTCCCATGCCCTTTCCGCGCATGCCCTTTCCGCGCATGCCCTTTCCGCGCATGCCCTTTCCGCAAATGGAATGGGGCAGGTTGGACTAGCAGCAGTACATGGAGGCCCATCCACTTCACCATCCCTGTTAGCATCATCCTCGTCAGCATCCTCGTCAACATCCTTGTCAGCGTCCTCGTCAGCATCCCCTTGTGTTGTTCACCAGCCCATTCCGGCTGCATCTGTTTTAGTAACGGCGTGTACTGTCACGCCCGCACTCCCACCCTTGCAGTCACACCATCGCCTCATGCACACCATGCAGCATGAGAAGCAGCATCAGCATCATTATCAGCATCGTCATCACGATCTGCATCAGCAGCAGCAAAACAGGACTGCAACCCTCACCGCAGCCAGCAGCACCACCCCTCTCGTTGCTGCCCTATCAGAGTTCATAGAGGAACATTCCCACACGCTCTCCCTCTGCCACATCACTGGCAAGGTGCGCTCTGTGGGAAAGAGCACGGACGGCATTAACAACAGCACCAGCACTAGCAGCGGCAGCGACAGCAGGGCGAGTTCAGGCCAAGGGCGTGCAGGGAAGGGTAGGGATGGCTTAGGGAAGCGGTTGAACTCGAGGAAAGGGAGGAAGCAGGCACGAGAGAGCAAGATGAGAGAGGAAGGGGAGGAGGCGACAGGAGGGGAAGAAGGAGAGGGAAGCGGGGAGTCAGGGCGAGGGTCAAGAGGAGAAGCAGCGGGCATGGCTGTAGCATGCGAGGTTGAGTCGCGTCGCAATGAGGCGTGTTCAAACGATGCCCTGCCTGCAGGGGATGCTCGTACTGACAGGCCACACAACGGACTGGTGTCACCATATCATGCAGTGCGCCCAAGTGACATGCATGGGAACGGATTGGTGCCGCCGTGGGATGAGTCACGGGGAGGGGATGGGCGGGCGAGGTTCCTGTGTGACTCCATGGTGGAGGGGCTGGCGCGGCAGCTGTGGTGTGTGGGTGTTGACACCGCATCCCCCAAGACTCTCGGCCGAGACACATGTGACACCAGGTATGGTTGAGCTTGGATGATGGTCAGGTAAATTGGGCACGCGAAGGGATTCGTAATGCGTTTGTATCATGCCAAATGGGCTTGTGCTGCCTCTGTTCCTACCCTACCTACCCTGCTTCCTCACCCTTTTACAGGAAGCTGATAGAGTGGGCAGAGAGGGAGGGCCGTGTGCTTCTAACGAGGGACGTGAAGCTCTTCCGGCGCCGCCTGCTGCCGCCCACCCACATGCACCTCATTAGAAGCACCGACAAGCGCGAGCAGCTCCGCGAGGTGGTAACCGCGTTCCGCCTGCTCCTGTGCGAGTCCTCGCTGCTCTCGCGCTGCATCCGCTGCAACGGCACCTTCAAGCCGCAGGCGTTGGGGCCGTCAGAGGCAGCGGCGGCGGCACCATGGACACAGATCGTGCCGAGTCACGTGTTGGATCGCGTAGCGGAGTTCTGGCAGTGCTGCCAGTGCCAGCACCTCTACTGGGAGGTGAGGTATGAGATGAGTGGCAGTGATGGGAGGTCTGAGGAATGTGGAAGGGACGTGTGCCCGTTTCTGCATGTCTCTCCCTTTCCCATGTCAGCATCTCCCTCCCTTCTCTTGATGCCCTCTCTCCCTCCCGCCACGCCTCTCCATTGTACCCTCTTCCAGGGCTGCCAGTTTGATCGCGCAATCAAGCAATTCACAGAGGTGTGCCAGCTGTCGGCTGCGCTGGCACAGACGAACATTTCAGCCAATGGTTGATTCTTTAGTCAAGTCAAAAGCCATCAAGCAATTAGCTGAGGTGTACCAGCTGAGCTAGTGCAGCAGACTAACATTATGGCCAGCAGTACAGTTCATCCTGCTCTGCAAGGGTCTTCATGTCATTCGATGCGCACCGACACGCCTACAGAACGCCTACTGAAGCAACAGTCTTCAGTGTGTTGCTCACCACTTTCAGGTTCATCCCCACCCTAAGCCAAGTTGAGTTGACACAGCCAAGGCTGCATGCTGAATTTTCAGGTCTGAGTCACATCATAAACATACTGAGAATCAGTCTTTCTAATAGCCTGGCAAAATAACAGATAGGAGGAGCTTTCGATGCTATAGTTTTCACATATTGGAACTAGGTGAGATCACACTTCCTTCCCTAGATGGATACATGAGATGATGGGTTTCGCTCACCTAGCCTTGTTAAATCCAGAACACATACATTCAGTTGGGATTTATTTTGTATGTAGTCTGCCATTCCAAGAAACGCGCTCTGTTTCTATGATCCATATATAGAGCTGAAGCATATTTTCTTATCGGTTGGTCTGGTCTGATTAGGCTGGTGTGTACAGCACAGCGGATGTGCGTGGAGGGTCGAGGTGTCTCGAATTTGGTGATGTGGCTAATCTAATCAGTACGAGACAGCACCGTGATTTGGCCAGCGTGGCAGCGTGTCACGGATGATGTCATTCTGGCGCGGAATTGGGGGCGATAAATTTCTGGATCGCTTGTCTAGTCGTCAGCAAGTGTTCACACGCAGCTTCGCACAGTTCCGTGGCGACCCTTAGCGACATTTGTGTTGTGACGTCAACACATCAGCCTCGTCAACAACTTCCGAACCTCCCCTTTCCCGCGTTTCTGTCCCTCTTCTCAAACCTCGTGAACAGCGCGCCTCGGATTTGGCTTTGTGTGGAGTGGATGTCACATAACTCTTCTGTTGCCATGTGCGTCGACGTCCGTGAGTGCTCTGTTTTGTCAATCTTGCAACAGTAACCCGCCGCTGACGCCAGGCTCAAATCGTCTTCACACACGCGATTCGGCAGCACAGTGCCAAAAATGCTGACACGAGGATGGAATGCGCCGTACGGAAGGAGGTGGTGGTATCCACAGGCTTGGTGCAATCCACTAGTCACTGTAGTTTTCTGACTGTAGTGCCCCAACCACTCTTCTCCTTCATCCTCACCTTGCTGAAAGGCTGCTCACAGAGAACCTACTCACAGAGCAGGGAGTCGAAATCGCCCGCTCAGACGAGCGGCACAAAAACACGCGCGAAACACAGCCGCAGTCTGAGCACCACAGCCGAGGGCGTCACCGATTGGGTTCAATTTTAGCTTCAGAACTAGCAGCATCTACACACACCACCCCCAAGTTCTGGTAGTATAATACCGTGAGATTCAGTTGATGAACTTCTATTCCATAATGTCAGAGTTCAATTGTCATGAACGAGCTTCATCTCAACGAGCTTCTATCTCATCTATGAGCTTTAATACGACGACCCTGGAGATCGCCCACCGCCATCGCCACCATCGCCAACCAGCAACTCGCCTCCATCCCGACACCGCCCCCCGCCCAGCCTGCCCTTCGATCTCCACAGGTAAGATTGAAGTTGTTCTGCTTGTTTTTACGTTGACGCTTTTTAAAAGTCATGGATATAGAATCTCTTTATCTTAAGCTCCGAGTTCTGACTCTTTTGTGTTTGTATTTTTGCAGGTTCACAACACTACGTCGTCCTCAAGTCAAAACACGAATCCGCAATCGATCTGCTGCTCTGCAGCCACTGAACGAGCCCAACAGCTGCTCTCTACTTTCAAGCCGTGGTCTGACGCAGTCAGACGCTTCGTCTCAACGACCCTGGAGATCGTCCACCGCCATCGCCACCATCACCACCATCGCCAACCAGCAACTCGCTCCATCCCGACACCGCCTCCCGCCCAGCCCGCCCTTCGATCTCCAGTGGTAAGGATGAAGTTGCTATGTCTACTTATTTTTTGTTTCACGCATCGGATGTCCTTGTTTCTGCTGAATACCTTTGTTTTTCGATTTCTGACTCATGTTTGTTTGTATCTTTGCAGGTACAAAAAGCAAATGTCTTCCTCAAGTCCTGCTGCTCCATTTTCAAGCCATTGAACAACCCGAAGTGCTCCTCTCCATTCTCAAGTCTGGCGGACGTGCTGCCGCCGCCTGTCATCATGCCGACCGCTGCTCTGTTTTTTCAACCCATGGCTGGCGGCCGGACGCGATCTGACGCCGTGTGGTTCGCTGGATGCGGTGCTGCCTCCGCTCTTCACGCCACCAACGCTGATCGGGAAGTGTTGCTTCCCTTGTCTCCCTCTGCTTTTTCAATTTCGTTTTGTCGTTTTCGTTTTCATTCCACAATCGCCCACTCGTTTCGTCGCCGTTTCCTCCGTCCCTCTGGTTCACAGTGCTGCTGTCGTTAGATGATCCTCCTCGGGTTTTTGGGTAGAATAGCGTGTGGGTTGGGTAGATCAGAGTGTCTCCTCCCTCTGATGGCTGCAGCCTGTGAACCATGGACGTCCGCCTGTTTCGTTTTCTCGTCGTTGGTTTTTATGTTTGTTTTCAATTTCGTTTTTTGCTTCTTGCATTTGTGTTTTCTTTGTTTTTCTCCTTGTCATACCTTTTTACTAACTTCGAGCACTTTGTGTCTTTCCTGCTTTTCAGGAAGCGAGGAGTTTCAAGGAGTTGACGAAGCTGACAACGAATCAGCAGCAGCAGACAAGACTGGCGGTCTGACGCCGTGGCTGGCGGGTGGAGCGCGCTGGACGAGTTGCTGCCATCGTTCATCCCGCTGCCTACAACGATCGGGAAGTGTTGCTTCCCTTGTCCCTTTTTCGTTGCTTTTTTCGATTTCGCTGCTTTCCCGCTTTCGTTTTATCATTGTTTTCATCCCACAATCGCCCACTCGTTTCGTCGCCGTTTCCTCCGTCCCTCTGGTTCACAGTGCTGCTGTCGTTAGATGATCCTCCTCGGGTTTTTGGGTAGAATAGCGTGTGGGTTGGGTAGATCAGAGTGTCTCCTCCCTCTGATGGCTGCAGCCTGTGAACCATGGACGTCCGCCTGTTTCGTTTTCTCGTCGTTGGTTTTCACATTCATTTTCGCTTTCGCACTTGTTTTTCTTTTGATTTTCCTTTTGTTTTTCTGTTTACTAACTTCTAGCATCTGTTTCCTTTGTTTCCTGCCCCCGCAGAGGCGGATCTGCAACAAGAGGAACGGCGGACAACAAGAGCAACGGCGGACTAGCAGAAAGCAGCCCACGAAGCCGCCATGGAAGCTGTCAAGTAAGTTTCTGATTCCTTGCATTGTTCATCCTTGTCATTTGCCGTTTACTGCTTGAGCTGATAGTTTCTTTGAAAATTGAGTTTATACTAATATGCGTCTCTTGTTTTCTTTAACAGGACCAACCAGCCAAGCTGCCAATGCAGCAAATGGAGAACCAGCTGATGGAGCAGTCTACAAATTCTCCTACGAAACGCATGGCAGATCAGCCTTCAAAGCTGGATGGATGTGCGACGGGCTGCAAGGAGTGAGCTACAAGCAGCTTAACTTGTGGTAAGTTCATCCGTTTTTCGTTTAGCCCGTTTAACTTGTTATCCTTAATCTAGCTGCAAAATGGTGTCTTTCCTTTGAGAGTTTGATTCGGAAGAATGAATACTAAATTTTGTCTGTCGTTTTTCTTAAAACAGGATCAAGGAGCCTACGATCAGCCAACCAAGGAGCCCGAGCGGCCAACCAAGGAGCCTGCGAAGCAGATCAAGCAGCCCACGAAGCCGCCATGGAAGCTGTCAAGTAAGTTTCTGATTCCTTGCATTGTTCATTTGCCGTTTTCTGCTTGAGCTGGTTGTTCATAGTTTCTTTGAAATTCGAATTTATACTAATATGCGTCTGTTGTTTTTCCTTAAACAGGACCAACCAGCCAAGCTGCCAATGCAGCAAATGGAGAAGCAGCTGATGGAGCAGTCTACAAAGTCTCCTACGAAGCGCATGCGCGAGCAGTCTACAAATTCTCCTACGAAGCACATGAGCGAGCGGTTTACAAGGCGGATGCGAAGTCTGGGCTGCAAGGCGGCGGAAGCGGGGACGGAGCAGTCTACGAAGAGGCGAAGCAGTGTACCAGTCTTCAAAGCGGCAGGGCAGCCTACAAAGTGGCCGAGCACCTTTCAGAGCGGCAGGGCAGCCTACGAAGCGGACCGGACGACACTACAGGACAGCGGCGGACCGGACGACACTACAGGACAGCGGCGGACTGGACTACACTACAAGGCAGCGGCGGACCGGACTACACTACAAGGCAGCGGCGGACCGGACTACACTACAAGGCAGCGGCGGACTGGACTACAGAGCAGCCCACGACGCGGCGGAGCAAACTCCTTAGCTTCAGAGCGGCCTACTTAGCGGCGGAGCCGCCTACGAAGCTGCAGAGCGGACTCATTAGCTGCAGAGCAGCTTACGACGCGGCGGAGCGGACTCCTCAGCTGCAAAGCAGCCTACGAGGCGGCGGAGCAGACCAAGATGCGGCGTAGCAGTCTTCAAGGGAAGCAGCGTAGCAGTCTTCAAGGGAAGCAGCGCAGCAGTCTTCAAGGGAAGCAGCGTAGCAGTCTTCAAGGGAAGCAGCGTAGCAGTCTTCAAGGGAAGCAGCTTAGCAGTCTTCAAGGGAAGCAGCTTAGCAGTCTTCAAGGGAAGCAGCGTAGCAGTCTTCAAGGGAAGCAGCGTAGCAGTCTTCAAGGGAAGCAGCGTAGCAGTCTTCAAGGGAAGCAGCGTAGCAGTCTTCAAGGGAAGCAGCGTAGCAGTCTTCAAGGGAAGCAGCGTAGCAGTCTTCAAGGGAAGCAGCGTAGCAGTCTTCAAGGGAAGCAGCGTAGCAGTCTTCAAGGGAAGCAGCGTAGCAGTCTTCAAGGGAAGCAGCGTAGCAGTCTTCAAGGGAAGCAGCGTAGCAGCCAACAGGGAAGTAGCGTAGCAGTCTACAGGGGAGCAGCGTAGGCGGAGGCTGGGCTGCAAGGAGTAGACGGAGGAGGAGGCTGCGGAAGCGGTTGATGCGGAAGCGGAGGCTGGGCGAGAGGGATGTGGCGAAGCAGTGGAGGGTTGTGGCGAAGGGTTGCGCGGATGGTGACTAGACGGGAGCTCGAAGGGTGGCCTAAGAGGTGGCTGAGTCTAGCGAGCTCAGCCGGTCCTAAGGCGAGTGGCGCGGTGTGGCGTGGCTTCGGCAGTGATGTGATGGAGGACGGGCCGGTGCTTGGTTCTGGCAGTGCAAAGTCGCCCGGGAGGCTTTGCACTGCCTGGGCCCAGAATCAAGCAAATCCGGGTACCTTACCCTCCAGGTAGCATCACTGTTGGGGTTGCACTTGCACCACAAGTCAGCACCGCACCGGCGTGGGTGCGGGGGGCTTGAGTCACTCTAAAGAGAAGGGAGACCGCACTGGCGTGGGTGCGGAGATCTTCTCTTACCTCTGAATGATGAGTCCACACTGGCGTGGGTGTGGAAATACTCGTTCTAGGTCACCTGAGGGTTTCCGTTTAGGAGGCTTGCGGTTTCACTTAAAGCCTCGGGGCTTTCTCACACTGGCGTGGGTGTGGGGGGTCCGTCACTTGAGCCACAGGGAGAGAGGGATGGAGCAGTGGAGGGTAGCAGCCGCCGCCTGATGCAGCCGCCGCCTGATGCAGTTAAGGGGAGAAGCCGCCTCAGTCAAGGGGAGAAGCCGCCTCAGTTAAGGGGAGAAGCCACCTCAGTTAAGGGGAGAAGCCGCCTCAGTTAAGGGGAGAAGCCGCCTCAGTTAAGGGGAGAAGCCGCCTCAGTTAAGGGGAGAAGCCGCCTCAGTTAAGGGGAGAAGCCGCCTCAGTTAAGGGGAGAAGCCGCCTCAGTTAAGGGGAGAAGCCGCCTCAGTTAAGGGGAGAAGCCGCCTCAGTTAAGGGGAGAAGCCGCCTCAGTTAAGGGGAGAAGCCGCCTCAGTTAAGGGGAGAAGCCGCCTCAGTTAAGGGGAGAAGCCGCCTCAGTTAAGGGGAGAAGCCGCCTCAGTTAAGGGGAGAAGCCGCGTCAGTTAAGGGGAGAAGCCGCCTCAGTTAAGGGGAGAAGCCGCCTCAGTTAAGGGGAGAAGCCGCCTCAGTTAAGGGGAGAAGGGGAGTAGGAGAGAAGCAGCCGCCTCCTGGTGCAGAGAAGCAGCCGCCTCCTGGTGCAGAGAAGCAGCCGCTTGATGCAGTTAAGGGGAGCAGTTGTGCCTGATGCAGTTAAGGGGAGAAGCCGCCTGGTGCAGTTAAGGGGTGCAGCCGCCTGGTGCAGTTAAGGGGAGAAGACGCCTGGTGCAGTTATGGGGAGTAGAATCCCTAAACCCTGAAGGGAGAAGCCGCCTCCTGGTGCAGAGAAGGGAGAAGCCGCCTGCTGGTGCGGAGAAGGGGAGAAACTCCCTGGTGAAGCGAAGTAGTGAAGCTGTAGAGGGGTGAAGGAGGGAATGGGTGAATGGGTGTAAGGCTGCCTGGTGAAGTGAAGCAGTGAAGCTGTGAAGGGGTGTAGCAGTGAAGCAGTGAAGCTGTGAAGGGGTGTAGCAGTGAAGCAGTGAAGCTGTGAAGGGGTGTAGCAGTGAAGCAGTGAAGCTGTGAAGGGGTGTATCAGTGAAGCAGTAAAGCTGTGAAGTGGTGTAGCAGTGTAGCAGTGAAGCAGTGAAGGGGTGTAGCAGTGAAGCTGTGAAGCTGTGAAGGGGTGAAGCAGTGAAGCAGCTTGTTGCAGAGAAGTAGAAGCAGCCGCTGGTGCAGAGAAAGGGGAGAAGCAGTGGGGTGCAGGGAAGCACCTTTAAGGAGGTTTTTTAGCCGAGAGATACGGCAGTACTCTGATTCTCAGGGTCTCGGCCCGTAGGCATCCCACCCAACGCGATGCTGATGGGACGGATTTTTTATCCTCCATGGCTTGTGCACAAGCCTTCCAAGTTAAACAAAAAAAAAAAAAACAACGGGGGGAAGCAGTGAAGGGGAAGCAGCAGTGAAGGGGAAGCAGCAGTGAAGGGGAAGCAGCCGTCTAAACCTTGAAGCAGAGAAGCAGCAGCTTGGAGGGGAAGTAGTGAAGGGGAAGCAGTGAAGGGGTGATGCAGTGATGCAGTGAAGGGGTGATACAGTGATGCATTGAAGGGGTGATGCAGTGAAGGGGTGATGCAGTGAAGGGGTGATGCAGTGAAGGGGTGATGCAGTGAAGGGGTGATGCAGTGAAGGGGTGATGCAGTGAAGGGGTGATGCAGTCAGGATCGTGTTAGTATCTGGAGAAGCAGAGAAGTGGAGCAGATGAGTGGAGAAGATATGGAGTAGAGAATTGGACCAGAGAAGCAGCGAGTCAAGGTACATTGGAGGGATGATGTTGACATGTACAAGCTGACATGTACCCAGTACCAGTACCAGCTACCAATAGCAGCTTCCAGCCATAGAATCTAGACTTTTTATTCTCCTTGCACGTTGTACTTGGTTGTATGTCATAAGACTTTTTTAACTACAAACATTTTAAATAACGCTGGTTGGCATTGTCCAATAACGCTGCGTTTGTTCATATGGGGAACGAACTAGCATAATGTGTGAGCTGAGCACACTACAATAAAGGTCAAGTGAATCTCTTCGCTATAGCATGAATGGAGATCTTCCTTGTCGAGAGTCTTCCCTTCACTTGTGAGCGAGTCGCTTGCCTCACATTCCTTTCCAGTTGGCCTAGTTCGCCGTGTCGGGCTGGCACTCTTTCCTTGGGACAACAGTTCTAAGCGGCAAGCGCTAGGGTCGCTTTTCCAACAGAAAGGGGCTGGTTGGCATGGGCCAATAACGCTGCATTTGTTCATATAGGGAATGAATTAGCAGGGTATGATGCACAGAGCAAGGCACGAGACATGATTCAGAGTGACACTGGTACCGTACAAGCCAGAAGGACTGGCAAGCAATCTTCTCCCCCGACTGCTTTGCAACTGCTAAGAGGAGGCACCTAAGGCACAGAACTCGCATTGGTGACCAGGTTCAAATGACATGTAAGTAGCTTCGATGATATGCAACTAGCTTTTACGACACGTAGCAGCACGGTTCAGATGACATGCAGCTCGGCGAGGAAGTCAGCACTGAGGTCGAGGAAGAGCATGTGGGAGCCGTCCACATGCTGCACGTCCAGTAGATACTTCTCATCCCGCACCTTGAACAGCTGTGTGCGGTGCAGAGCGGTTCAGGGGGATGGACGGAGTTTAAGAGCAATAATTACAACTTTGATCAAGACCAATGATAGGAACCGTACCGACTTTATGAACAATGATAACAACCCCAACCCCACACCCGGAAAGTTCTAAGAATTCTCACTCTCACAACCTCCAGGGTACATCCAAAAACAGAGCAGCGGGAGCCAATTGCGTTGCGGTAGGCATGATAAAAAGGCAACGAGGGAGAGGCGGGGTGCACAAACAAGTGCGATGAGGGCCATTGCTCAAGGTAAGTTCGATCAAAAAGCAGCAGTGAGACTGACTGTGACACACACGCTCACCTGCATCTCAAACCGCAGTAAACGCCGAACCCCGCCGCCCACCAGCGCCTCCACAGGAATCACAGGCCGGCCTCTCTCGTCCTGTATCGTCCGAACGCCGTCCAACCTCCCCCCATCCACCAGCATCCCGTCCGCATCCCCACCAGCCCCACCATACCCACCCCCACGCCCATGCCCATGGACCCAAGAGGCTGTGCTAGAGGCAGCACCGGAGGATGAGGAGGTGGAGGTGGGAGGGAAGGGGAGGGGGCCATCCCAGCGGCACTTGACGACGTAGGGGGAGAGCTTCTTCCACCGCACCTGCAGGGCTTGCAGTGCCCGGAACACCTCCCCCATCACCTCCATTGGGTGTGCGCGGGACTGGTGGGGAGGGCAAGGAGAGGGAAGGGGTGGGGGGGGGGGTTGAGGAAGAGGGAGAAAGGGAAGACTGCCAAGGCGACGCAGCGCCTGCGGTGCTTGAAACATCCCGCCTTCACCTACATTGGGTGCGCCTCCTCAGCTGGTGGGAAGGGAGAGGAACCTCACCTGAGTGTTGCATGCATCTCCACACACTCGCTCACTCGCTCACTCACGCACTGACACACGCATGCACAGACGGAAGAAGGCATGCACATCCATGCACACAGGCATGCACCATGTATGTACACACTTCATCTCTCTCCTACTGCAGCCCCAGCGCCCATTTTCTGTCCGCCACAACCCTCTGATGATTATACACCAGCATGCCCAACACCACAATCCCCAACCCCCCGTCCTGTCCCCACGCCCACATGCGTTCCCTTTCTCACCTGCAGCCCCAGCGCCCACTTTCTGTCCGCCACAACCCGTTGATGATTATGCGCCGGCGACCCCGGCACCCCCATGCCCAGCCCGCCACTCCCCCCTCCCCCACTCCCAACGCTCCGCCTCGCCACCAGCGCATGCCCCAATCCCCCCCTCGCGGCCACCAGCGGCGACCCATCGGCAGCAAGCGCATGCGCGGCGTGCTGCTGCTGCTGCTCCTTGTGCTCGTTGAACTCGGCGCCCAGGTACCCCGTGGAGATGCGGCGGTGCGAGTCGAGGAGCAGGTAGTAGGCGACTGTGGCCTTGTTGGTGCGCCGCTCCCGAAGGGACTCCGCCAGGTGCTCCTCGTCAAACCCCATCTTGGTTACCACCTGGAATATCTCCTCGTCGATCTGATGGTGGTGGGGAAGGGAAGGGGGAAAGGTGGGGGGGTTGGGGGGAGTGGAAAAGAGAGGATGATGGGAGGGCAATCTCCGCCAGGTGCTCCTCATCGAATCCCATCTTCGAACATCTCCTCGTCAATCTGATGGTGGTGGGGAGGAGAGGGGGCGAGGGGAGAAGAAGGGAGTTAAGGTGGGCGGAGAAGGGGGAAGAGAGGATGAGGAGAGGACGGTCTCAGCCAGGTGCTCCTCGTCAAAACCCCATCTTCGTCACCACATGGAATATCTCCTCGTCAATCTGATGGTGGTGGGGAAGGGAAGGGGGGAATGGGGTAGAAGTGGGAGAGTGGAGAAGAGAGGATGATGGGAGGGCAATCTTTGCCAGGTGCTCCTGGTCGAACCCCATCTTGGTCACCACCTGAAATATCTCCTCGTTGATCGGATGGTGGTTTGGGAAGAACGAGGGGGAAACGGTGGGGAAGGGGAAGTGAGGTTGAGAAGAGGACGGTAGTTCTGCCATGGCAAGTGCTCCTGGTCGAACCCCATCTTGGTCACCACATGGAACATCTCCTCGTGATAATAAAAGTGTTTTGAGATATTCCAGGTGCTCCTGGTCTCAAAACATCTTGGTCACCACATGGAATATCTCCTTGTCGATCTGATGGTGGTGGGGAAAGCAGAAAGGCGGGAGGGAGTGAAAGAGAGAATGAAGAGGGGAGAGAATCTGCGAGGTGCTCCCTGTCAATCCCCGGTAATCCAACCACTCCTCCCTCCCCTAACTTTCCCCCCTCACCCCCAATTCCAACCCCTCCATTACAGTACTTACTCACCCCTCCATTCCTGTAACCCCCTCTCGTCACCCATCCCATGTCTCACCCGTTTGGCCTGCTCGGCGGCGTTGGGTGGCGGCACGGCGAGGTAGCGGGGGAGCTTGGCGAGGAACCAGGGGTGGTGGCGGATCACCCCCCACTGCCCCCCCCCCCCTCCCCCATCCCCCACTTATCCTGTACCCCACGTTGTACCTCTCATTGCACCTCTCACCCGTTTGGCCTGCTCGGCAGCGTTCGGTGGCGGAACAGCGAGGTAGCGAGGGAGCTTGGCGAGGAACCAGGGGTGGTGGCGGATCTCAGGGATGGTGATGCGCTTCATTGGGTCCACTAGTAGCATGCGCGGTATCAGGTCGCGTGCACCCGCTGACAGGTGGTGGGGGAGAGCATATATGCCACCCTGCAAGGCAAAAAGCCATACGGGGGGCGGGCGGGCACGGGCATGTCATGGTTGGGATGGTGATGCGCTTCATTGGGGTCCACCTAGCATGCGCGGTATCAGGTCGTGCGCGCCTGCTGACAGGTGGTGGGGCAGGGCGTAGATTCCACCCTGCCAGTGATGAGAAGTGGATGCGGGGGCACAGACAGACATGGGCATGGTATGGGTGGGATGGTGATGCGCTTCATGGGTCCACTAGGAGCATTCGCGTTATCAGATCGCGCGACCCTGCGGAGAGATGGTGGGGCAGGGCGTAGATGCAACCCTGCACGCAGAGAGCATGGTGGAGGTGGAGGGACAGGCATTGCACCGCCCGCTCCTAGGCTGCACCGCCCGCTCATACGCTGCACCGCACGCTCATACGCTGCACCGCACGCTCATAGGCTTTTTGGCTTAGGCTTTTAGGCTTAGGCTATTAGGCTTAGGCTTTTAGACTTAGGCTTAGGCTTAGGCTTAGGCTTAGGCTTAGGCTTAGGCTCTTAGGCTCAGGCTTTTAGGCTTAGGCTTAGGCTTAGGGTTAGGCTTTAGGCTTAGGCTTAGGCTTTAGGCTTAGGCTTTAGACTTAGGCATAGGCTTAGTCTTAGGCTTAGGCTTAGGCTCTTAGGCTTAGGCTTAGGCTTAGGCTTAGGCTTTTAGGCTTTTAGGCTTAGGCTTAGGTTAGGCTTTTAGGCTTTTAGGCTTAGGCTTAGGCTTAGGCTTAGGCTTAGGCTTAGGCTCTTAGGCTTAGGCTTAGGCTTAGGCTTGGGCTTTTAGGCTTAGGCTTAGGCTTAGGCTTAGGCTTAGGCTTAGGCTTAGGCTTAGGCTCTTAGGCTTAGGCTTAGGCTTTTAGGCTTAGGCTTTTAGGCTTAGGCTATTAGGCTTAGGCTTTTAGACTTAGGCTTAGGCTTAGGCTTAGGCTTAGGCTTAGGCTCTTAGGCTCAGGCTTTTAGGCTTAGGCTTAGGCTTAGGGTTAGGCTTAGGCTTTAGGCTTAGGCTTAGGCTTTAGGCTTAGGCTTTAGACTTAGGCATAGGCTTAGTCTTAGGCTTAGGCTTAGGCTCTTAGGCTTAGGCTTAGGCTTAGGCTTAGGCTTTTAGGCTTTTAGGCTTAGGCTTAGGCTTAGGCTTAGGCTTAGGCTTAGGCTTAGGCTTAGGCTCTTAGGCGTAGGCTTAGGCTTAGGCTTAGGCTTAGGCTTTTAGGCTTAGGCTTAGGCTTAGGCTTAGGCTTAGGCTTAGGCTCTTAGGCTTAGGCTTAGGCTTAGGCTTAGGATTAGGCTCTTAGGCTTAGGCTTAGGCTTAGGCTTAGGCTCTTAGGCTTAGGCTTAGGCTTAGGCTTAGGCTTAGGCTTTTAGGCTTAGGCTTAGGCTTAGGCTTTTAGGCTTAGGCTTAGGCTTAGGCTTAGGCTTAGGCTTAGGCTTAGGTTAGGCTTAGGCTTAGGCTCGTAAGCTTAGGCTTAGGCTTAGGCTTAGGCTTAGGCTTTTAGGCTTAGGCTTAGGCTTAGGCTCTTAGGCTTAGGCTTAGGCTTTTAGGCTTAGGCTTAGGCTTATGCTTTAGGCTTAGGCTTTAGACTTAAGCTTAGGCTTAGGCTTAGGCCTAGGCTCTTAGGCTTAGGCTTAGGCTTAGGCTCTTAGCCTTAGGCTTAGGCTTAGGCTTAGGCTTAGGCTTAGGCTTTTAGGCTTAGGCTTAGGCTTAGGCTTAGGCTTAGGCTCTTAGGCTTAGGCTCTTAGGCTTAGGCTTAGGCTTAGGCTTAGGCTTAGGCTTGGGCATAGGCTCTTAGGCTTAAGCTTAGGCTTTTAGGCTTAGGCTTAGGTTAGGCTTAGGCTTAGGCTTAGGCTTAGGCTTAGTCTTAGTCTTAGTCTTAGGCTTTAGGCTTAGGCTTAGGCTTAGGCTTTTAGGCTTAGGCTTAGGCTTAGGCTTAGGCATAGGCTTAGGCTTAGGCTTAGGCTTTTAGGCTTATGCTTAGGCTTAGGCTTAGGCTTAGGCTTAGTCTTAGGCTTAGGCTTAGGCTCTTAGGCTTAGGATTAGGCTTAGGCTTTTAGGCTTAGGCTAAGGCTAAGGCTTAGGCTTAGGCTTAGGCTTAGGCTTAGGCTTAGGCTCTTAGGCTTAGGCTTTTAGCCTTAGGCTTAGGCTTAGGGTTAGGCTTAGGCTTTAGGCTTAGGCTTAGGCTTTAGGCTTAGGCTTTAGACTTAGGCTTAGGCTTAGTCTTAGGCTTAGGCTTAGGCTCTTAGGCTTAGGCTTAGGCTTAGGCTTAGGCTTTTAGGCTTTTAGGCTTAGGCTAAGGCTTAGGTTAGGCTTTTAGGCTTTTAGAATTAGGCTTAGGCTTAGGCTTAGGCTGAGGCTTAGGCTTAGGCTTAGGCTTAGGCTTAGGCTTAGGCTTAGGCTCTTAGGCGTAGGCTTAGGCTTAGGCTTAGGCGTAGGCTTAGGCTTAGGCTCTTAGGCTTAGGCTTAGGCTTAGGCTTAGGTTCAGGCTTAGGCTTAGGCTTAGGCTTAGGCTTAGGCTTAGGCGTAGGCTTAGGCTTAGGCTTAGGCTCTTAGGCTTAGGCTTAGGCTTAGGCTTAGGCTTAGGCTTAGGCTTAGGCTCTTAGGCTTAGGCTTAGGCTTAGGCTTAGGCTTAGGCTCTTAGGCTTAGGCTTAGGCTTAGGCTTAGGCTCTTAGGCTTAGGCTTAGGCTTAGGCTTAGGCTTAGGCTTAGGCTTAATCTTAGTCTTAGTCTTAGTCTTAGGCTTAGGCTTAGGCTCTTAGGCTTAGGCATAGGCATAGGCTTAGGCTTAGGCTTAGGCTTTTAGGCTTAGGCTTAGGCTTAGGCATAGGCTTAGGCTTAGGCTTAAGCTTAGGCTCTTAGGCTTAGGCTTAGGCTTAGGCTTAGGCTTAGGCTTAGGCTTAGGCTTAGGCTTAGGCTTAGGCGTAGGCTTAGGCTCTTAGGCTTAGGCTTAGGCTTAGGCTTAGGGTTAGGCTTAGGCTTAGGCTCTTAAGCTTAGGCTTAGGCGTAGGCTTAGGCTTAGGCTTAGGCTTAGGTTTAGGCTTACGCTTAGGCTTAGGCTTAGGCTTAGGCTTAGGCTTAGGCTCTTAGGCTTAGGCTTAGGCTTAGGCTTAGGCTTAGGGTTAGGCTTAGGCTTAGGCGTAGGCTTAGGCTTAGGCTTAGGCTCTTAGGCTTAGGCTTAGGCTTTTAGGCTTAGGCTTTTAGGCTTAGGCTATTAGGCTTAGGCTTTTAGACTTAGGCTTAGGCTTAGGCTTAGGCTTAGGCTCTTAGGCTCAGGCTTTTAGGCTTAGGCTTAGGCTTAGGGTTAGGCTTAGGCTTTAGGCTTAGGCTTAGGCTTTAGGCTTAGGCTTTAGACTTAGGCATAGGCTTAGTCTTAGGCTTAGGCTTAGGCTCTTAGGCTTAGGCTTAGGCTTAGGCTTAGGCTTTTAGGCTTTTAGGCTTAGGCTTAGGCTTAGGCTTAGGCTTAGGCTCTTAGGCGTAGGCTTAGGCTTAGGCTTAGGCTTAGGCTTTTAGGCTTAGGCTTAGGCTTAGGCTTAGGCTTAGGCTTAGGCTCTTAGGCTTAGGCTTAGGCTTAGGCTTAGGATTAGGCTCTTAGGCTTAGGCTTAGGCTTAGGCTTAGGCTCTTAGGCTTAGGCTTAGGCTTAGGCTTAGGCTTAGGCTTTTAGGCTTAGGCTTAGGCTTAGGCTTTTAGGCTTAGGCTTAGGCTTAGGCTTAGGCTTAGGCTTAGGCTTAGGTTAGGCTTAGGCTTAGGCTCTTAAGCTTAGGCTTAGGCTTAGGCTTAGGCTTAGGCTTAGGCTTTTAGGCTTAGGCTTAGGCTTAGGCTCTTAGGCTTAGGCTTAGGCTTTTAGGCTTAGGCTTAGGCTTATGCTTTAGGCTTAGGCTTTAGACTTAAGCTTAGGCTTAGGCTTAGGCCTAGGCTCTTAGGCTTAGGCTTAGGCTTAGGCTCTTAGCCTTAGGCTTAGGCTTAGGCTTAGGCTTAGGCTTAGGCTTTTAGGCTTAGGCTTAGGCTTAGGCTTAGGCTCTTAGGCTTAGGCTCTTAGGCTTAGGCTTAGGCTTAGGCTTAGGCTTAGGCTTAGGCTTAGGCTTGGGCATAGGCTCTTAGGCTTAAGCTTAGGCTTTTAGGCTTAGGCTTAGGTTAGGCTTAGGCTTAGGCTTAGGCTTAGGCTTAGTCTTAGTCTTAGTCTTAGGCTTTAGGCTTAGGCTTAGGCTTAGGCTTTTAGGCTTAGGCTTAGGCTTAGGCTTAGGCATAGGCTTAGGCTTAGGCTTAGGCTTTTAGGCTTATGCTTAGGCTTAGGCTTAGGCTTAGGCTTAGTCTTAGGCTTAGGCTTAGGCTCTTAGGCTTAGGATTAGGCTTAGGCTTTTAGGCTTAGGCTAAGGCTAAGGCTTAGGCTTAGGCTTAGGCTTAGGCTTAGGCTTAGGCTCTTAGGCTTAGGCTTTTAGCCTTAGGCTTAGGCTTAGGGTTAGGCTTAGGCTTTAGGCTTAGGCTTAGGCTTTAGGCTTAGGCTTTAGACTTAGGCTTAGGCTTAGTCTTAGGCTTAGGCTTAGGCTCTTAGGCTTAGGCTTAGGCTTAGGCTTAGGCTTAGGCTTTTAGGCTTTTAGGCTTAGGCTAAGGCTTAGGTTAGGCTTTTAGGCTTTTAGAATTAGGCTTAGGCTTAGGCTTAGGCTGAGGCTTAGGCTTAGGCTTAGGCTTAGGCTTAGGCTTAGGCTTAGGCTCTTAGGCGTAGGCTTAGGCTTAGGCTTAGGCGTAGGCTTAGGCTTAGGCTCTTAGGCTTAGGCTTAGGCTTAGGCTTAGGTTCAGGCTTAGGCTTAGGCTTAGGCTTAGGCTTAGGCTTAGGCGTAGGCTTAGGCTTAGGCTTAGGCTCTTAGGCTTAGGCTTAGGCTTAGGCTTAGGCTTAGGCTCTTAGGCTTAGGCTTAGGCTTAGGCTTAGGCTTAGGCTCTTAGGCTTAGGCTTAGGCTTAGGCTTAGGCTCTTAGGCTTAGGCTTAGGCTTAGGCTTAGGCTTAGGCTTAATCTTAGTCTTAGTCTTAGTCTTAGGCTTAGGCTTAGGCTCTTAGGCTTAGGCATAGGCATAGGCTTAGGCTTAGGCTTAGGCTTTTAGGCTTAGGCTTAGGCTTAGGCATAGGCTTAGGCTTAGGCTTAAGCTTAGGCTCTTAGGCTTAGGCTTAGGCTTAGGCTTAGGCTTAGGCTTAGGCTTAGGCGTAGGCTTAGGCTCTTAGGCTTAGGCTTAGGCTTAGGCTTAGGCTTAGGCTTAGGCTTAGGCTCTTAAGCTTAGGCTTAGGCGTAGGCTTAGGCTTAGGCTTAGGCTTAGGCTTAGGTTTAGGCTTACGCTTAGGCTTAGGCTTAGGCGTAGGCTTAGGCTTAGGCTCTTAGGCTTAGGCTTAGGCTTAGGCTTAGGCTTAGGGTTAGGCTTAGGCTTAGGCGTAGGCTTAGGCTTAGGCTCTTAGGCTTAGGCTTAGGCTTAGGCTTAGGCTTAGGCTTTTAGGCTTTTCGGCTTAGGCTTAGGCTTAGGCTTAGGCTTAGGCTTAGTCTTAGTCTTAGGCTTAGGCTTAGGCTCTTAGGCTTAGGCTTAGGCATAGGCTTAGGCTTAGGCTTTTAGGCTTAGGCTTCGGCTTAGGCTTAGGCTTAGGCTCTTAGGCTTAGGCTTAGGCTTAGGCTTAGGCTTAGGCTTAGGCGTAGGCTTAGGCTTAGGCTCTTAGGCTTAGGCTTAGGCTTAGGCTTAGGCTTAGGCTTAGGCTCTTAGGCTTAGGCTTAGGCTTAGGCTTAGGCTTAGGCTTAGGCTTAGGCTTAGGCTTTTAGGCCTTTAGGCTTAGGCTTAGGCTTAGGCTTAGGCTTAGGCTTAGTCTTAGTCTTAGGCTTAGGCTTAGGCTCTTAGGCTTAGGCTTAGGCTTAGGCTTAGGCTTAGGCTTAGGCTTTTAGGCTTAGGCATAGGCTTAGGCTTAGGCTTAGGCATAGGCTTAGGCTTAGGCTTAGGCTTAGGCTCTTAGGCTTAGGCTTAGGCTTAGGCTTAGGCTTAGGCTTTTAGGCTTAGGCTTAGGCTTAGGCTTAGGCTTTTACGCTTAGGCTTAGGCGTAGGCTTAGGCTTAGGCTTAGAGGCTTAGGCTTAGGCTTAGGCTTAGGCTTAGGCTTAGGCTTAGGCTTAGGCTTAGGCTTAGGCGTAGGCTTAGGCTTAGGCTCTTAGGCTTAGGCTTAGGCTTAGACTTAGGCTTAGGCTTAGGCTTAGGCTTAGGCGTAGGCTTAGGCTTAGGCTCTTAGGCTTAGGCTTAGGCTTAGGCTTAGGCTTAGGCTTAGGCTTAGGCTTAGGCTTAGGCATTTAGTTAGGCTTTTAGGCTTAGGCTTAGGCGTAGGCTTAGGCTTAGGCTCTTAGGCTTAGGCTTAGGCTTAGCCTCTTAGGCTTAGGCTTAGGCTTTTAGGCTTAGGCTTAGGCGTAGGCTTAGGCTTAGGCTCTTAGGCTTAGGCTTAGGCTTAGGCTTAGGCTTAGGCTTAGGCTTTTAGGCTTTTAGGCTTAGGCTTAGGCTTAGGCTTAGGCTTAGGCTTAGGCTTAGGCTTAGGCTTAGGCTTAGGCTTAGGCTTAATCTTAGTCTTAGTCTTAGTCTTAGGCTTAGGCTTAGGCTCTTAGGCTTAGGCATAGGCATAGGCTTAGGCTTAGGCTTAGGCTTAGGCTTAGGCTTTTAGGCTTAGGCTTAGGCTTAGGCTTAGGCATAGGCTTAGGCTTAGGCTTAAGCTTAGGCTCTTAGGCTTAGGCTTAGGCTTAGGCTTAGGCTTAGGCTTAGGCTTAGTCTTAGGCTTAGGCTTAGGCTCTTAGGCTTAGGCTTAGGCATAGGCTTAGGGTTAGGCTTTTAGGCTTAGGCTTAGGCTTTTAGGCTTAGGCTTAGGCTTAGGCATAGGCATAGGCTTAGGCTTAGGCTTAGGCTCTTAGGCTTAGGCTTAGGCTTAGGCTTAGGCTTAGGCGTAGGCTTAGGCTTAGGCTCTTAGGCTTAGGCTTAGGCTTAAGCTTAGGCTCTTAGGCTTAGGCTTAGGCTTAGGCTTAGGCTTAGGCTTTTAGGCTTTTAGGCTTAGGCTTAGGCTTAGGCTTAGGCTTAGGCTTAGGCTCTTAGGCTTAGGCTTAGGCTTAGGCTTAGGCTTAGGCTTAGGATTAGTCTTTTAAGCTTAGGCTTTTAGGTTTAGGCTTAGGCATAGGCGTTTAGGCTTAGGCTTAGGCTTAGGCTTAGGCTTAGGCTTAGGCGTAGGCTTAGGCTTAGGCTCTTAGGCTTAGGATAAGGCTTAGGCTTAGCCTCTTAGGCTTAGGCTTAGGCTTTTAGGCTTAGGCTTAGGCATAGGCTTAGGCTTAGGCTCTTAGGCTTAGGCTTAGGCTTAGGCTTAGGCTTTTAGGCTTTTAGGCTTAGGCTTAGGCTTAGGCTTAGGCTTAGGCTTAGGCTTAGTCTTAGTCTTAGGCTTAGGCTTAGGCTCTTAGGCTTAGGCTTAGGCATAGGCTTAGGCTTAGGCTTTTAGGCTTAGGCTTAGGCTTAGGCATAGGCTTAGGCTTAGGCTTAGGCTTAGGCTTAGGCTCTTAGGCTTAGGCTTAGGCTTAGGCTTAGGCTAAGGCGTAGGCTTAGGCTTAGGCTCTTAGGCTTAGGCTTAGGCATAAGCTTAGGCTCTTAGGCTTAGGCTTAGGCTTAGGCTTAGGCTTAGGCTTTTAGGCTTTTAGGCTTAGGCTTAGGCTTAGGCTTAGGCTCTTAGGCTTAGGCTTAGGCTTAGGCTTAGGCTCTTAGGCTTAGGCTTAGGCTTAGGCTTAGGCTTAGGCTTTTAGGCCTTTAGGCTTAGGCTTAGGCTTAGGCTTAGGGTTAGGCTTAGGCTTAGGCTTAGGCTTTTAGGCTTAGGCTTAGGCTTAGGCTTAGGCTTAGGCTCTTAGGCTTAGGCTTAGGCTTAGGCTTAGGCTTAGGCTTAGGCTTTTAGGCTTAGGCTTAGGCTTAGGCTTTTACGCTTAGGCTTAGGCTTAGGCGTAGGCTTAGGCTTAGGCTTAAGCTTAGAGGCTTAGGCTTAGGCTTAGGCTTAGGCTTAGGCTTAGGCTTAGGCTTAGGCTTAGGCTTAGGCTTAGGCTTAGGCGTAGGCTTAGGCTCTTAGGCTTAGGCTTAGGCTTAGACTTAGGCTTAGGCTCTTAGGCTTAGGCTTAGGCTTAAGCTTAGGCTCTTAGGCTTAGGCTTAGGCTTAGGCTTAGGCTTAGGCTTTTAGGCTTTTAGGCTTAGGCTTAGGCTTAGGCTTAGGCTTAGGCTCTTAGGCTTAGGCTTAGGCTTAGGCTTAGGCTCTTAGGCTTAGGCTTAGGCTTAGGATTAGTCTTTTAAGCTTAGGCTTTTAGGTTTAGGCTTAGGCATAGGCGTTTAGGCTTAGGCTTAGGCTTAGGCTTAGGCTTAGGCTTAGGCTTAGGCGTAGGCTTAGGCTTAGGCTCTTAGGCTTAGGATAAGGCTTAGGCTTAGCCTCTTAGGCTTAGGCTTAGGCTTTTAGGCTTAGGCTTAGGCATAGGCTTAGGCTTAGGCTCTTAGGCTTAGGCTTAGGCTTAGGCTTAGGCTTAGGCTTTTAGGCTTTTAGGCTTAGGCTTAGGCTTAGGCTTAGGCTTAGGCTTAGTCTTAGTCTTAGGCTTAGGCTTAGGCTCTTAGGCTTAGGCTTAGGCATAGGCTTAGGCTTAGGCTTTTAGGCTTAGGCTTAGGCTTAGGCATAGGCTTAGGCTTAGGCTTAGGCTTAGGCTTAGGCTCTTAGGCTTAGGCTTAGGCTTAGGCTTAGGCTTAGGCGTAGGCTTAGGCTTAGGCTCTTAGGCTTAGGCTTAGGCTTAAGCTTAGGCTCTTAGGCTTAGGCTTAGGCTTAGGCTTAGGCTTAGGCTTTTAGGCTTTTAGGCTTAGGCTTAGGCTTAGGCTTAGGCTTAGGCTTAGGCTCTTAGGCTTAGGCTTAGGCTTAGGCTTAGGCTTAGGCTCTTAGGCTTAGGCTTAGGCTTAGGCTTAGGCTTAGGCTTAGGCTTTTAGGCCTTTAGGCTTAGGCTTAGGCTTAGGGTTAGGCTTAGGCTTAGGCTTAGGCTTTTAGGCTTAGGCTTAGGCTTAGGCTTAGGCTTAAGCTTAGGCTTAGGCTTAGGCTTAGGCTCTTAGGCTTAGGCTTAGGCTTAGGCTTAGGCTTAGGCTTAGGCTTTTAGGCTTAGGCTTAGGCTTAGGCTTTTACGCTTAGGCTTAGGCTTAGGCGTAGGCTTAGGCTTAGGCTTAGGCTTAGAGGCTTAGGCTTAGGCTTAGGCTTAGGCTTAGGCTTAGGCTTAGGCTTAGGCGTAGGCTTAGGCTCTTAGGCTTAGGCTTAGGCTTAGACTTAGGCTTAGGCTTAGGCTTAGGCTTAGGCGTTGGCTTAGGCTTAGGCTCTTAGGCTTAGGCTTAGGCTTAGGCTTAGGCTTTTAGGCTTAGGCTTAGGCTTAGGCTTAGGCTTAGCCTCTTAGGCTTAGGCTTAGGCTTAGGCTTAGCCTCTTAGGGTTAGGCTTAGGCTTTTAGGCTTAGGCTTAGGCTTAGGCTTAGCCTCTTAGGCTTAGGCTTAGGCTTAGGCTTAGCCTCTTAGGGTTAGGCTTAGGCTTTTAGGCTTAGGCTTAGGCTGCACCGCCCGCTCCTAGGCTGCACCGCCCGCTCATACGCTGCACCGCCCACTCATACGCTGCACCGCCCGCTCATACGCTGCACCGCACGCTCATAAGCTGCGCCGCCCACTCATACGCTGCACCGCCCGCTCATACGCTGCACCGCACGCTCATACGCTGCGCCGCCCACTCATACGCTGCACCGCCCGCTCATACGCTGGACCGCACGCTCATACGCTGCGCCGCCCACTCATACGCTGCACCGCCCGCTCATACGCTGCACCGCACGCTCATACGCTGCGCCGCCCACTCATACGCTGCACCGCCCGCTCATACGCTGGACCGCACGCTCATACGCTGCGCCGCCCACTCATACGCTGCACCGCCCGCTCATACGCTGCACCGCACGCTCATACGCTGCGCCGCCCACTCATACGCTGCACCGCCCGCTCATACGCTGGACCGCACGCTCATACGCTGCGCCGCCCACTCATACGCTGCACCGCCTGCTTATAGGCTGCACCGCCCGCTCATACGCTGCACCGTATCCCACCGTTATCCCACAGCACCGCAGTGCACTGCACCTTGATCTTCTTGAAGAGGTTGGGGATGTTTTCCTCTCCGAATGGCAGGCTGTCACACAGCAGCGCGTACAGAATCACCCCGACCATCACCCACCATTACCGCACAGCACCGCAGCCCACCTTGATTTTCTTAAAGAGGTTGGGGATGTTTTCATCGTCGAATGGAAGGCTGCCACACAGCAGCGCGTACAGAATCACCCCGCAGCTCCACACGTCCACCTCGGGACCTCCGTACAGCCGCCCTGATATCACCTGCGGGGGGGGGGGGGGGGGGGGGGGGGGGGGGGGGGGGGGAGGGGAGGGGGGAAGGTACGTGTGTGTACAGAATTTAGTCAAGCTTTAAGCGATTTAAACTAGCTCCACACGTCCATCTCGGGCCCTCCGTACAGCCGCCCTGAGATCACCTGAAGGAATAGGGAGAGGTGGGGAGGATGGGAGGGTGGAGCTGAGGTAAGTCAAGCTTTTCATGTTCCAAACCAACTCCACGCGTCCACCTCGGGACCTCTGTACTGTACAGCCGCCCGCCCTGATATCACCTGAGGGAAAACAGGGAAAGCGGGGTAAGTGGGAGAATGATTTTCAGGTGATAGAAACCATCTTCACACGTCCAAGTGGGGACCACCTCACAGCTGCCCCGGTATCACCTGAAAGGAGTTGGGCAGGCGAGGTGGCAGAAGGCAGAGGGCAGAGGAGAGGGGGGAAGATGAGTGCATGACAGAGTCAGCGTTGAAAGAGTCAGAGAGAAGAGTCAACAAGCTTGCCTTTGACAAGCTATACTTCACTCATGTCCCCTATACTTACCTCGGGAGCAGCGTAGTTGGGGCTACCACAGGACGTCTTGAGGAAGTGGCCGTCGCGCATGACGTTGCTGAGCCCAAAGTCGGCGATCTTGACGTTGCCCTTGGCGTCCAGCAGCAGGTTCTCGGGCTTTAAGTCGCGGTGCACCACCATGTTGCGATGGCAGTACTCTATGCCGCTCACTATCTGCACCATGCGGGGTGAAGGGGTGAACAGGGTGGGAAGGTTTTGATGGGGTTCAAGTGGGGACGGGAAGGGCTTTAAGTCGTGGTGCACCACCATGTTGCGATGGCAGTACTCAATGCCACCCACAATCTGAATTGTGGCAGGGGTGCATGGGGTTGAAGGGGTACAAGAAGGGATGGGCTTTAAGTCGCGGTGCACGACCATGTTGCAATGGCAGTGCTTGATGCCGCTTACAACCCAAACCGTGGGAGGAGGGCGGCTTGGGGTGAGAGGAAGGCGGGGGAAGAGAAGGGGGGAGGGAGACAAGGGGGGAGGGAGAAAATGGGGGAGGGAGAAAGATGGGAAGGGAAGGTGAGGAAAGAAGAGAGAAGGGTGGTAGAGGAAGGTCCTCGATGCAATGATATTTTTCAAAAGAATGATAAGCCTGTAAGTAACATGCACCCGTTATAAGAGTGATAAGCCTGTAGGTCACATCACATGTACCCGTTATAAGAGTGATAAGCCTGCTCAATGCAGTCAAGTCAATCAGTTTGCCGGCGTCTGTATTACCTCGTAGCGACATTCTACGCACACACCCACCTGCTGGAAAAAACGTCTAGCTTCATCCTCCAACAGGCGCCCCTTCTCAACGATTTAGTCGAAGAGCTCGCCCGCCTTGACGTACTCCATCACCACCAAGATTGCCCGCCGGCGCCTCTACCACCTCGCAGCACACACCTGCTGGCGTCTCTCTTACAGCAACACCCACCCACCTGCTGGAAGAACCGCCGTGCCTCATCCTCCAGCAGGCGGCCCTTTTCCACAATGTAGTCAAAGAGCTCGCCCGCCTTGACGTACTCCATCACCACGAATATGCCTGCTGGCGAAGATGCCTGTTGGCGAAAATGCCTGCTGGCGAAGATGCCTGCAGGCGTTACCACCTTAACACCATTCTGAGCGTAACACACACCTGCTGAAAAAAACGTCTGGCTTCGTCCTCAAGTAGGCGCCCTTTCTCAACGATGTAGTCGAAGAGCTCGCCCGCCTTCACGTACTCCATCACCACGAATATGTCCGCGGGCGTCTCGATGACCTCGTACAGGCGAATGATGTGCGGATGCATGAACAGCCGCAGGATCTTTATCTCCCTCCGCACTGCCGGGCGGCGCGGGGAGGCGCGGGGAAGAACGGGAGGGGACGAGGGAGAGGAGAATTGCGGACGGAAGCGGCTCTGTCATCTCGAACGATTGGATGATGTGCGTGTGCATGGACATATGACTGGACAGATGATGCATGCACAGATGAATGAAGGGGCGAATGCATTGAGAGAGGAAACGCTGTGGGATGGAGAAGCTGATGAGAGGGAAGAGGGTCCAGTTGAGTGTCAAAGCTCAACGGAGGTTAAAGCTTAATAGCTAGCGCTGAAAGAAGCCCGCACATGGCAAGCATTATAACGAGATAGGAAAATTCACGCGCTTAGGGTTCCACGACGGGAAACGAAGGTCGCCGTACCTTTTTCCTCCATGTCCATCGATCTAATCTTCCGCCGGTTCAGGATCTTAATTGCCACTTTGTGTCCCGTTAGTACGTGCTCCGCTACCTTCACCTTGCCGAACGACCCCACACCCAGCGTCTTCCCTAACCGATAGTTCGGCAGGTAAAACTCCGCATTTGCTCCGCTGCCACGTGGCGGCGCAGGCGCGCCCTCCATGGCTGATGTGGCGACGTCTGACAGGCTAGAGAAGTCACTATTCAGGGGGAAAAGGTGTGCTTTTTACACATGGACTGCTCGGGGATCCGAGGTATGAAGCTACTCTTTATCTACGATCGAAAATCCTGTGTACCCATCTCATACCTATCGTATACATACGCCACTACGTCGCATCTGTATCGCATCTACGACTCGAAGCACATCTGTCGCGTCGCCGAGCACCGAGTATGACAATGTTTCCCAACGACTACAGCAACCAATTCACGCATTAGGCTTTGCCGATACGGTCAAGGCAATGCGCACTATGCTGCGAAACATCCAGCGACGCGCCGCGTGTGACACGTGCAACGTATACGCTGATTTTTCACGGGTAGGTGTTCTGACTGATCCGCAGCAGGTCAGCGCATTCGCCATTCCATAAATCCAGTTGCTAGCCAAGATCGAGCTTAGGCTCGTCAGCCATAAACGCTCCTGCACGAATTACCGTCGTCAGTCACTACCATATCACGGCGCAGTTGCCTTCCCGCAGCAGGAACTAGTTGAGGTTGGTTGGAAGTAGACTAGGTGCGTGCTGGGTGCGATAGTCACTGCTTGACGAGCAACTTTCATCAAAACCAGGGCAGATCTTTTGCGGGAAACTGAATTGACGGCCGTGAGTACTAGCTACTTTCCAGGACCCGCTGAGGTGGACTATCCAACAAATGGCACGGCGTGGTTCGGGGCTGGTGCTTCCCAGAAAATGGACGGCTGCGCGTTTCCTGACAATTTTTTCCACTTACAAGTGTAGGTGTGTACAGAAGTACAATAATCTTTCTGACGCCTACACTTGAATCAAATGTACAACAATAATCAGCCACTAAAACTGTGGCCCACAGCGTGAAGCTATATAGCAGATACTTCATGAATCCTATCATCTTGTGCTTCCAGAGCCAGAATAGAACCGTGTAGATGCACACCGCAAGCTCTCTGCAGTGTCGGCCCCCGTTAAAGTATTCACTCCAGAAGCCCTCAAGCACAGTTGCTTCAACTGCAGAAGAGAATTTGAAAGGATTAGAGGACAGATTAGAGAGTGTGCAAGACTTCAGACAGAAGCAACTCTTACAAACCAGAGAAACATCCATACTTACTTGATACTTGTCAATGATGGCGTCAGTAAAGTCAGCCCCAGTGATATCAGCTCCTCCTAAGTCAGTGAGTGCCAACCATGCCCCTCGCAGTACAGCGTTGCGAAGGTCTGCATCATTTAATACTGCTCTGTCAATCAGGGCATCTGATAGATCAGCTCCTGATAAGTTCGCCTTGTACAGGACCGCCTAGGAAGTGAAAAACAGAAAAGTCAGATAGAGAGAGACGGTTCATTGAAAGGCAGGACAACAGACAAACTGGAGTATTCAACAACGTGAGTCATAGTCTCACATGGGAAGTGACATGGCTCTATCCAGCACCTTGGTGAGCAGATATAAGAAAGATCAATTTGACATGGCATACCTTAGTGAACATGGCCCCTCGAAGGTCAGAACCATGCAGGTCGGTGCCACGAAGGGAAGCTTCCATGAAGGTCGCGCCTTGCAGATCAGACACTGACAAATCTTGGCCATCCCTCTTGACGTACGACTCGTTGATTTGCTGATCAATGGAACATTTTTTAGATACAATAAATATTGTGACAGATGAAAAACAAACGCAGGAAATTGGTACTTTAGGGCTAAAACTTTTTCTTCTTGCTCTTTACTCCTTCTGCCACGTAAACATATTGATGGCCAATCTCTTACCTCTTGCACTCGCGGTCTTAGCGTCTGAATGTCCAACAGCGCGTCATTTTCGGCAGCAGCCATGGCTGGACTCAAGGCGAGCAGCAATGAGCACGAAGCGGCTGCGAGCGCCACGGCTGCGATGCGCACGTACGGTGGAATGCAAAGCGTGGCAAGGCTGATCGCTGAATTTCCCTGATGAAGATATTGCGATTCGTCAACCCGTTGCATGGCCGAGATTATATGAGTGGAAGCAACCCGATGGCTTTGGAAGGAAGGCCGATGTTGAGAAGGCCATTCAGCGAGAGTGGAGGCTGCAAGGCGCCTAATGTGTCGCGGTGAGCATGGTAGATTGCATCGGGATAGACAGGATCTAGCAGATCCATCCGTCCAGATGAGCCATTGTGGGGGTGAAGCGGTGATGGAGGCAGGACACCGAATGCTAACCAGAGAAGCAGCCATAGCTTCGTGATTATGCCTTGCTTGACTATGCGGGCTCCTCAACCAAATAAAATTTGTTGTCTTAGGGCGTGTCCAGCGCGTACGTTTACGGTTCGTTTACAGTTCATGACTCATGGCGCAACACGATATTAAATGGTTCAAAGCGATTTGCAGTTTCCACCATTTTTAACCGTGACGCAACAAGGTCAACCGCACAGGATGAACTGTAAACGTACGCGCTGGACCCGCCCTTAGTGATGGCAATGGAGAACTAGAAGTCATGGGGGGATGATGTGGTACATGGATCGTGCTGGTGTTGATGCAATCCGTCAAGAGTTCACCCCAAATTAGGGTGGGCGAAAGTGAGCGACTAGCAAGCAAAGTTCGCCCTCGGATGTGTACACGGTTGACTGTCGCCAACCCCGCTCGTCACAAAAAGATTCGCGATTGACAACTCAGAAAAAAGCCCCAATCAACGAACTCCTCGACCTCCACCAAAAACCACACAAATGTCCCCTCAGGGAAAAAACGACAATTTCGCGCCTGAGGGCGGGTCCCCCGCGTTCGTTTCGGCAAAAGGACACAATTTTTCGAAATCTGCACAGATAAAACAGCACGTTTCTGATACGTGCTGGAGACCGAATTTGGTCACTGGATTTGCGGGGGACACGTCTGTTGAGGGAGACAGCTGCTGGGGCCTCGCTAAATTTTGAAATGTGCACGAATTCGGTTCGTGTGGGGACCCGTATAGCGTCCCCACAGTTTGGCGCATTTCTGCGTGGGGACACGCTTAACCCTAGCTAGCTGGTTACTCTATGAACTTCATTTCTGGTTGCGTAGATTGAGCTGACCTGATATGAGAATGACGCGCCCTGAGCATGCTGGGCTGAGGTGGTGCGCCGGGTATTTGAGTGTGCAGAAGCTTTGAAACCCGGTGCACCTGGGAGGGCCATGGCATTCCGTACCACGTCATTCATCACTCCATTCGACTTGATCGATGCTCGGAGCAGCCGATCGAGACGAGACCACTGATTCGTGTCTTGCCAGCAGTGCTAGGCTGGCAGCGCAGCATGGCGTCGAGGCAGATTGCCTGTTATTCACCACGTATCCTGCCAGACTTGGTATCCCGTGGTCGTTCTTTCGAGTTCGAATAAATAATGTCCTTCAGTGAGGTAAAGAGAAAGCTGCTTGTTGTGTAACGCTGCTCAGAATTCACGCCAGTATGAAGCTTCCCTTGATTCCGATTTTAGTTGCATGCTTCTTTGGGGTAAGCTCGATGTAGGTTTCAATCCTTCACTGACACATCAGGGAAGCGTCAACTCCCCTTCACAGCCCCTCCAGGGCACTGACAAACTCTCGAGTGTGGATTGCAGGTGCTTTTCCTCCAATGGCTCCTTCTCGACAACGCCATCTCCATTTCTAGGTTTGACACGACGGCACCACTTGTCCAGTTTCATGCCATTCCGCGTTCACTTCGACAGAAAGTAGGTTTCGTTCAGCAGACCCCCGATGCTACTCAGGCTGATCGTCTCCTGCGCAGATCAAGTAAGCCGCAAAGCCCTCATGCGCTTGAAGCAGCTTTTAATGAGACCGTCACATGGGTGGATGAATTTGTAAATATCGGCGAAAAAACTGGTGAAATTCCACAGGTCAACAGGGAGAAAGAGCTTCCCGAGTATTTCAGGTTCATAGAAGACGACCTCTGGCCATGGAGGGAGAGAGGTGGCATCCCACAGGAGGCGCTCTCTAACGCACGCGCCGTAGGAGCATCCTTCCGTGTGCTTATTGTGAACGGCCAACTCTTTGTGGAGCACTATGCGGTGAGATAACACAACACTCGTGTCCATTCACCACGGATGATGAGGATGCAAATATTTCAGTAAGCAGCAGCTTTCTTCGTCTGTTCTGCTTGTCGAATGATTCATTTTGCCTGCGGTTTACCTCGTTTTATGTTCAGGAATGTTATCAAACCCGAGCGCTTTTCACGCTGTGGGGAATCCTCCAACTCTTGCGCAGCTACCCTCCCTGCCCAGCTTCTTCTCCCCATGCCGCTGATGCATCAAATAGTAACAGAACAGCTAAGTACGGTGGAACGATGACAGACGTAACAGGCAACGTGTCATGGTGTGTGCCTGACGTGGATCTGATGTTTGAGTGCAATGATTGGCCGCTGGTGGAGAGAGCTGTCCATGCAGCTGCCGCCCACCCCCCGCCGCTGTTGCTCAAGTACTGTAGCACGGCCCGGCACATGGACGTGGTGTGGCCTGATTGGTCCTTCTGGGGCTGGTGAGTGCATCTGGAATCAGGCTATTGAAAAAAATCCGTTAACACCTGACTCTCCATGAACATGCAGCTGGCAAAATCTGATGCAATTTGAAGCTGAAGAATCCGTGCACCTTAAGAACGTAACAGTTCTGAGGCGCCACTAGTTCTGCTGGTTTCTTTTCACAGGCCTGAAGTGCGAATCTGGGAGTGGGAAACGGCAAGGAAGCTGATCAAAGAAGGCACAGGTTTGATTCCCTGGAGGGACAGAATCCCACGTGCTCACTGGAAAGGCGCCACGTGGGTTGCCCCGGACCTCAGGGGTCCTCTGGTCAGCTGTAGCAGTCAGGGGGGAGGGGAAGGAGGGGAAGATAGCGAAGAGGGTGCTGGCGGAGGCGGTGGTAAGGAAGGGGGGATGGTGGGGGAGGATGCGAAAGGTCAGGGGAGTGAGGGGAAGGAGGCAGAGAGGGATTGGGGAGTGGATGCGTGGGATACGAACTGGGTGCATGAGATTGCAGAGGAGACTACACGATTGGAGAATCAGTGCACGCACAGGTGGGTTGATGGCAGCACAGGTGGGTTGATGGCAGCACAGGTGGGTTGATGGCAGCACAGGTGGGTTGATGGCAGCACAGGTGGGTTGATGGCAGCACAGGTGGGTCCTGTTGTGGATCACGCATCATACTTGTGCAAAGAGAAGCCTCACACACAGGCTTCGCCCTTTAGTATCGTGCCCTTTCGGATTTAAATCTCCTCACTTGTCGTGTTAGTTATTTTCTCTGCAATGTTGTTCCTGCTTAATGCATGGCGAGTGTAACCTTGGTTGGCAGGTACAAGGTGTATGTGGAGGGGACTTCATGGTCATGCAGTCTGAAATACATCCTCGCTTGTGCTTCCACACCCGTATTCATCAAAACACAATACTATGATTTCTTTTCAAGAGGGCTACATAACGGCATACATTTTATTGAGGCACCTCTTCCAACCGAATCACCCATGTGCCCCAACCTCAAGGTAAGCTTGTAGAGCCTGAACTTCAGTTGACGTCCCATTTTCAACTCTCCTGATATCTACATCGTCCTTTTGACTCTTTTTTCTGGGCAGCGAATTGTTGATTGGGGTAATGAGCACCAGCAGGAAGCAAAGGCAATTGCAGATACTGCTTCAGACTTCGTGCAAGACAAGCTTTCAATGGAAAATGTGTACAAGTACATGCTTATGTTCTTGAATCAGTATGCCTCGCTGCAGCTGTTTGATCCTTCGCAGTTGCCGCGCGAAGGCATGCAGCTAGCAACCACGGATTTGCTGATGAGAGAAGCACCGGCTGAATTTAATAGTAGAGAATTTCTCAGCACTATCTGATGTGATATGACCAGCATTCTTAGTGAAGCTTGTGATTAACTCCTGTATATAGTATTTCAAATGGTACATGTTACGAATGTTTTTTATTGCAGAAACTCGATTCCCTGCAGGCTTATGTCGAGCATGTCTTGTGTGCACTGCAAGCTATGTTTGAATCTGAGACTTGATTTCAATCCAGCCAGCGCTCGTTTTACTCAGGCAGTTTGCTTCCGAAAGCGACCATTCGAGCTAGCCTGTAGTGACTAAATCGCCGTGCAATGGTGATGGAGAAATCGAAGCGAGCGCGCGCGAGCGATGCGGGCGGGAAAGAGGCTAAGAAGGCTGCGGTGGAGAACGGACAAGCTGCACCGACAATGGCGGAGGAGAAGCTAGCGGAATTCGTGGAGAAGATGCGGAAACTGCACGAGGAGATCGAGGAGGTCCGCAACTGACGTAGATTAGGGTTGTTTTTTCCGGATTTCGTTGCGTTGGTTGTTCGCTGGCTATACTTTCTGGCGAACCCTGAACCTCGTACACACCCTGTACCCGTTATCAAATCCGCCATCATCCCGTTTGGGCAGTTTTTTTTTTACTACAACTCCTTCTCGATCTCGCCTTCCACCGTGGCCATACTTTTTCACCTACGCTGCGCGCTTCTTTCTCGCGTGCTCTGCTCGGCAGGTGACGGACAAGGCGACCGAGGAGGTGCTGGAGGTGGAGCGCTCGTTTGTGTCACAACGCCGGAGGCCGCTGTACGATAAGCGCAAGGCCGTGCTCGATAAGATCCCGCACTTCTGGCAGAACGTGGTACGCACTCGCAATTCCGCACTGCTGCGATTGCTTCTCCCATTCGCCACCGCACGTACTACTGCCATCTAGCCGAAATCACAACGTCGTTTTTTCTTCTCCCCCGTCCTCCAACCCCTCTCCCTTCTCCCCTCTCCCCCATCCCCCGTCCCCCTTCCCGATACCCCTCTCCCCTCTATCACCCTTCCCCTCTCCCCTTCTTTTCTACCACCCCTCTCTTCCCATTGCCGTTTCCGCTTTCTTCTTCCTCTCGCCCATCCATCCCTTCCTCCCTCTCCTGTCCAGCTGTGCAACTGCGGTGCCATACGGTACAGCACGGTGGAGCAGGACGTGCAGGTGCTCAAGCACCTTCTTCTCTTCCCTTCTCCCTTTCTCACCATCTGTACCACTCTTCACCGCTCGTCATCCCCTCCTCCCAGCTGTGCAACTGCGGTGCCATACGTCACAGCACGGTGGAGCAGGATGTGAAGGTGTTGGACCACCTCACGAGTCTAGACGTGGAGGAATGCAAGGAGGAGGGCGATATTGGCTACACCATCACCATGGTGAGACACGTGGTTACCATGTGGGGAGATGTGGTTACCATGTGGGGGCGTGCAGGTGTTGAACCACCTCACGAGTCTAGACGTGGAGGAATGCAAGGAGGAGGGCGATATTGGCTACACCATCACCATAGTGAGACGTGGTTACCATGTTACTGTGTGGGATTTTCGTTACCGAGATGCGGTATGTGAGGTGGAATCATGTGCACACAGCACCCATCCCGCTTCAGAGCTTCTTCAAGTCTTATCAGGACCTTATCAGGAGGACCTTCTCAGAACCTTCTTGCTGGGACCCATACCGTTCTTTTCCCCATCCTCCCGCTGCTCCCATCTCCCCTCCTCACCAGACGTTCAGTCCGAATCCGTTTTTCAGCAACGAGACACTCACACGGTCGCTGATAATGCAAGATGAGCTCACTCTGCGCGTCACAGGCACTCGCATCAACTGGAAGGAGGGGCAGGTGGGTTGGGAGGTGGGGTGGTAGAGAGGCTTTGGTCGGGTTTCGGGCTGCGTGTGTCGAGTGGGCTTGGGACACGGCTTTGGTCGCTGTTGATGCAAGATGAGCTCACTCTGCGCGTCACAGGCACTCGCATCAACTGGAAGGAGGGGCAGGTGCGGTGGGCAGGGGTAGGGGGATGTGGAGTGGGAAGGGGGAGAGAGAGGGGGGGAGGTCGGGTAAGGGAACGGATTAAGTGGAAGGAGTGGTAGGTGGAGTGTAAGGGCGAGAGGGGCAGGCGAGTTGATGCTCACTTTCTCTCCTCGCACATTCCACCCGCAGGACTACACAGCAGGCATCAAGGCATATGTGGACGATGAGGAGGAGGAGGAGGAGGAGGGGGGGGAAGAGGGCAAGGAGCAGCTCGTCAGGTGAATTGACAGGTCGTCAGGTGAATTGATAGCTCGTCAGGTGAATTGACAGGTCGTCAGGTAATTTGGCAGGTTTCCAGGTGGTTTAAGATTAGTTGGTTCAATCGCCGTGCACACCTCCCTCCTGCTGTCTTCCTACTCACCTTTACTCTCCTCCCCTCTCTTCCCCCTCTCCCCCTACACCCCTCTCCCTCCCTGCGTGCACGCGCTGCAGTTTGTTCAGCTGGATGGCATTGGACGACGATTATCCCATCTCTGCCACGTGTCTTCCCACTCACCTTTACTCTCCTCCCCTCTCCGCTCCCTCCCCCGTTGCACCCCTCTCCCTTTCCTGCCTCCTCGCGCTGCAGTTTGTTCAGCTGGATGGCATTTGGGGACGATGATCCCATCTCTGTCGCGAATGATGATGTGAGAGGGGAACGAGGGAAAGGGAGAGGTGTGGGAGTGGGACAGAGGATGGGGTAGGGGGGAGTGGTGTGGATGTGGAAAGGAGGATATAGATAATGGGGGGGGGGGAGAGGGAGATGACTCCATTTTCGTAGGGAGGTGGGTGTAAGTAGTGTAGCTTTCAGGTTTTAGAAGATGGCTGCTCACCTGTATGCCAACACTGCATTCTAGGGATGTGTGAACCATGGGCATGTCCGTCCACCCTTCTTATATGTGCTGTGCTTTCATGAACTCCATGTGGATCCTCAGAAACAGCTTCCGGGGGGGGCACCCATACCGCCTGGTCTACAAGCTCTTTCATTAATTTCTCCTATGCTTTCTCAACAACCGTTCTCTGGCGCTGTTTGCGTTGCCTCTTGTCCGGCAGATTGGGAATGCTATTCGGGATGATATCTGGCCAAACCCTATCAAGTACTATCACAAGGTAAGGGCATGCGCTTTTAGGCATCTCAATAACGCTTCAAAAACTCTCAAGTATTGTAACCACAAGTTGAAGTCCTGCTGCTTCTTGTTGTTTCGATCCTCATGAGTCGCCCCACTCCACATCCACTCTCTGTGTCTCTCTCTTCCCTGTCTATCATGCAATCTCTTTTGCCAACCATGGTTATCACACATGATTTTCAGCCATTCTCAATATTACTGGTAATCACATCGCTCCTTTACTAAACAGCCCGAGGGTACAACTGTCCCCCCCTTACCTCCTCTTCTTTCCCTTTCACACCTGTACCTTGCAACGAGAGGAGGGTGTGTTGGTTCTGACTTTTAGATTCCTCCCCCCCTTCTCTCACCCATACCTTTCCCCCCCTCGTGGCAGGAGGGAGTGCGGCCACGAGAGGAGGTGGAGGAGGAGGATGACGAGCCTGAGTTTGGGTTTGAGTACAGCGGGGATGAGGAGGAGGAGGGAGAGGAGGGAGAGGAGGGCGACGACGACGAGGTATGATGTGGGGGAGTGGTGGGTGGGTGTGATGGTGTTAACGGTGGGTGGGGATGATGATGCTAACGATGGTTGTTGTGTGGTGTGGTGGGGATGGGTATGGTATGGTGGAAATGGTGTATGTTTGATGATGGCGATCATGGGTTGCATGGCACCTCCATCATAGGTCACATGCGGGGACACATGAAGGGGGATTCACATGTGTCCTGGCACAAACACAGAATGCTAGAATGTCCTGTTGTAAGGTGTTTCTGAGACTTTTCAATCATATGGCTTGCTGTTTCTCTTCTCTTCCCTGCTGTTGTAAATGCTGACTGACAGGCAGAGGAGGCAGACGAATAACAATCGTTGAGTAACTAGACGACTGTACCTGCTGCAACCTGGGTTACCAGGGAACGAGTTATACTGTAGGTTGTTTGTTTACTAGTATGGTTTGGATTACTAGCTGGAGACCAGCAGCGGCGGCAGCAGTTGTTAATGCTGCTGATAGAGCATAATCCTTTGCTGCAAGCTCCAAGATGCATAATATGCAAATTTTGTTTCCCGTCATGCATGTTTTTCAACGTGTGTACAGCAATTCATGAACGTGGTTGAGCCAAAGCAGAACTAATTATCCAGCATTAGGTACAGAACGGCTAATTACAGAAAAAGAACAGCATCATCAACTATGGTAACTGCAGTAATAAAACTATCCTAGAAGTCTTGCTTCATCCCTATGCGCGTCTTGAAAACCCTAGCAACCCCATACGGTAACTAACAACCATCTGTGTTGCTTACTACCAGCACAACAAACCATGTGTGCTGTGCTGCTTAGTGCCCATAGGACATGCGCATCCCGGCATTCCCCATACCAGAAAACCCAGCAGCACTGCTGCCACTGCCAATCCTGCCAGTAACTGCGAAGTTGGAGGCGCCAGAGCTGCTGGCAGGGAGGGAGAAGCTGTCCAGCGAGGCGGCTAGAGACTTCTTGGTGCAGTCATACGGACCCACCTCTGCCTTGCGTACCTGAGCGGTGCAGAGCGGTACGGGGGACGGAAGAAGACGTAAGTCAACGAAAGAGAGAGGAAATATTGTGCCTGGAATACACTCGTGAGCACCCAAAAATGCTACTCAAAAGGAAGGACAACTCACGGGTGACCAGGGATTTCTGGGCGGTAATGGCTGCTTGGTCATCAGTGGCGAGTTAAGTACCCTCCCTCCTTTCTTCTCAAGATCAACCTGAAGCAGAACAAAACCAGAGACCAGACACAGTGAAAGCCGTGAGCAAAAGGTAGGACAGCCGAGCGTTTTTCAAGCACTTCCCCAGCAGTCACACTCCATAATGCAAAGCCATCCATCCACCCACCAGCAGTCACGCCGCACACTCACCACGCCTAGCGCCTCTGCCTCCAGAACCTTCTTCATAAACGGATCTAGATCCTCCCCTTCCGCCCCCACCGCTGCCTTTGCCCGTTCCACCCCTCCCCCCTGCTTCTCCGCACTCCCAGGAGGAGTGATCTCCCCTTCTTCCTTCTCCCCCATCTCCCCTCCCCCCTCCACCTCCGCTTCAGGAGAAGCAGGAGCAGTGAACATGCCCCTGCTAGACGCACCAAGAGACCTGCCTCTGCTCGCACTACCACCCTTCTGAGAAAGTATGCTCCTGCTCTCGCCCTCCTGCCCCTCCTTGCCCTCCTCCTCGGCCTCAGGCGAGGCAGGAGCAGTATACATGCCCGCTTCAGAGGACGATGCTGCAGACTGCAGGCTCGTGCTCGTGACTGGCTTTTGATTCTGATTCTGAAGCGCCTCAGAAGGCTGCTCGCTCGTGCTCGAGAGAGGTGCCTGGGGAAAATCTGGCTTGGGAAAGGCCCCTTTGAAGAGGTCTGTCTTGAGCTGCTCTGCTTTGAACAGGCTCCTCCTGGGGAGGGTGGGGCTTTCAGCCGCTGGAGTAGGCACTGCCTCGTGGTAACACTCCTGCTGCTCCTGCTGCTGATCCTCCTTCCTCTCCTGCTGTTGCTGCTCCGCCATGGCTGACGACGACCGGCCTATTGTGGCAGTTGCTGGCGTCCCACTTGCTGCCACGTGGACCTCCTGTGTCTTCTTGTTGGATCGCTTGGGGCTCTGCACAAGGAGAGGGGAAGATAAAGTCAGGACATGCCTCACGGCCATAAACAACAAGACTCTCGTGAGGCAAGGAGCATCAACCAAGCACACTCAAAAGGGGCACCATGCAAACTTTCAGCAAGGAGCATGGATATGTGAAGACGGCCCCTGTACCTTGAACAGGCTGGCGATGGGGGATCCAAGGAACCGAGGCAGAGGGGAGGAGCGGCGCTGCCTGCTGTCACCCCCTCCCTTGCTGCCAGACACGCCTCCTGACGCTGCCACTGCCACTGGAGTAGCCACCGCCACTGGAGTAGTTACTGCCGTTGTAGCAACCCCTGTCACCGCCGCTGCCACTGGCACTGGCAGTGTAGCCATCGCCCCTGAAGCAACCATGGTCCCAGCATTCTGCTCTGACTCTCGTGGAGGGGTTCTTCTCCTTTCCCCTTGCTCACAGCCGTCTGGCGTCCCAGCGGTTTCAAGCACCTCGCCCACCCACTCGCCCACCTTCTCCGTGCTCGCCCACGCCCCCTTCTCGCCCTCCTTCTGAACCGTCTCAAAACCCGCCCCCCTCTCGCCCTCCTCCACCCGCCCAGCCTTCCCTGGCGACTTTTGCGGAGTGCACACCACAGACCCTCCCCTCTCCTTCTTCTCGTTCCCAGCTTCCTCCGTTTCCTCTCTCTCCCTCTCTGCCGCCACCTTCCTGACTGATTTCTTCCACGGGCTCCCGCTAGCAACGAACGCCCCAATCGCCTTCAGCGACAGCCCCTTCCTCCCTTTCTCGCTCTCGCTCCCGCTCTTGCCGCCGGGCGTCTTGTGCCCCTCATCTGCCGCGTTCTCCCCACCCTCACCACCTCCCTGCACCGTACCAATCTCCCCTCCAGCATTCTCCCCAACGGCACACTCACCCTGCTCCTCCAGATTTCCCAACGCAACCGTCAGCACCCCCCCAGGGTGCACAGCCTGCCTCCGCTCCTCAACCTGCTGCTGCTGCTGCTCCTCTTGCCCGTCGTTGCCGGTACGTTTCTCTCCAGCCCTTTCCCGGCTGAGCTGCTGCCCCGCATCACTGCTCCGCGGGGTGGACATGGCGGAGAACGCAGCGTCCGCCGCGGCGAGCGCGGACGGCTGCGCCACGCCCCCTGGCACCCAGTGGGTGCCGCTGCCCGCCTTCTTCTCCACCCGCGGGGACGGCTTCTTCTGCGCGCTGCTGCTCGCGCGGGGCGTGCTGCTCGTGGGCGGTGTGTTGCTGTGCTGCGATGAGCCGCTCTTGTGTGATCCATTGCTCTCTCGACTCGCCCGAGGGGTGACAGCCTGTGACACACAGCACGACACACGAATTTGATTGAGAGGATGTTGGGGACCCCACCATCACCATCACATCCTACACACCAGGGTTGTCAAAAGCGAACCAAACATATCTTACCTCGACTTTGGTCTGAGAAGGCCCTGCGTGAGTCTGCTGCGTCTTCTGCTGACCAGCCCGCCCGTGCGTCGCCTCGACCTTACCACCCAAACCCGAACCGTGCACCCCCCTCCCCGCTGCCTTCTCACTCTCCTTCCCCGCGCCAGCCTTCGCGCCGGACGAGCTCCCGCCAAACCCGAACCTCCCAGTCGCTTTCGGAACAGGAATCCTGGAGGCAAGACCCAGCAGCTTCGAGTGGTTAGCGGCCACTTTCAGCGCCGCCGCGAGAGGGGACGTCGCTGCACCCGGCGCTTTCTCCTTGGCGAGAGCACCGCCCTTGCTCACCACCAGCTGCTTCCCGCTCGCCACTTTGCTGTCTGCCGCCACCCGTTTCGCTCCCCCTTGCCCCACTGCTTGACTAGTACCACCGCAACGGGCCTTCTCCTTCACTTCCTCCTCTTTCTCCTTGGCAGTCGGTGCTGCCTTCCCGCCGAGGCCGAACCCGAACCGTGCCTTTCTCGCTCCCACTCCGCTGACCCGCCTGGAGGTAGCAGCAGGCGCGCCTTTCTTGACAGCCGCACGATCATCCGCTTTTCCCGCAGTGAACTTGAGCCCAAACAGGCCACCCGTACTGGAAGCACCGTCCGCACTGGGAGCACCTCCCGCTCCGCTGGTACTACCCTGTGAGGCACCTGCAGATCCCTCCGTGCTCACAGCCTTCACGTCCTTACCCAACGTCCGCGGTTTCGCAGAAAACACAGTGCGAGCAACAGCACTCGCCACCTTCGCCGTCGCAGAGTTCGCAGCGGCGGAGAAGGCAAACCCAGCAGCAGCTGCCACGCGATTCGTGCCGTGTCCCGTGCCGTAATTCCCTCCACCATTGTAACCACTCCCCACACCCACGAACCCCACGCGTTTCCCGGCATCGGCAGAGGTCCCAGTGGAGCGAGTCGACGACGTTCGCAGCACGTCCAACCCCGACCCCCCCACGCCAGACGACGCAGCACCGTGCGCCAGCGAGCGGCCAGCGGGAACGAGACTCGTACTCGTGCAGTGGCTCGTCGACTTCGGCACCCCTGCTCTCGCCGCCACCGCTCCTGGACCCACACCAGACTTCCCCCCGATGTTCGCACCAGCCCGAACAGCAGGCCTTGGGGGTCCTCCAGCGGTCGCGCTGCCTGACGGCCGGGATTTCGCCGCCACAGCCTGCTGACGCTGCTGCTGCCACTCCCGCAGCTGCTGCTGCTTCGAGTCGTTCGAGCTGCGCGCGCTGCTCACACTCCCACTCGAGCCTCGATGAGCAGCAGCTGCGCTCGCCTGCGGCGGCAACGGCTCCCGCGCGGCGGCAGGCTTCATCGGGGACGGCGCGCACGCGCGCATGGCCTTGGATCCGCGCCACACCATGCCGCGCAACGCGCCTACAGGCGCATCCTCAGACTTGGCCACAATCTCCGACTCGGACGCGTGCGAATGTGCATTCCCTGCGGGCTTCTCAGCGCCAGAGGCAGCGGAAACCACCGAGTCTTCCTCCTCAAATCGCACTACTGCCGTCGCTGTACCCTGCACATCGCGCTGGCCTTCAGTTGCCGTGATCGCACTCTCTTCCTCCCCACTCACAGAACTCGCATGCGATTGGGCCTCATCGACCAATTCTTCTTCTTCAGGACGACGCGATTGCCCAGCGTCCCTCAACGAGTCGTTGGAGTCGTCAACGTCTGTGGACGACTCAAAGCGGCTGTGCAGATCCACTCTCGCCCCACACGAGCCAACCCCCGCGCCTCCTTTACTCGAAAGCCCTGACGATGCCGCCTGACGGGAGTGAGAGGAGGTACCAGACTCCGCCGCCGCCCTCTTGCTCCTCTCTGCCGTTCCCGTGTGTGAGGTGGTGCTACCGCCATGCTTCGACAGGCTGCATGAACCGACACCGCCGCCACCGCTACCTTGCTTTGCGAGCCTGGAAGCGCTCGCGCCCACGCTCTGCTGGCGGCTTGTACCCGTCGCTGTCGTTGCCGCTGACCTGGGAGTCCTGCTGGAATGGGCGGGAGTCTTCGCTCCTGGAGCGGGGGAGGCTCCTGCTCCCTTCGCCGTCTTCGCATTCGACGAATGCAACCCTGAAAGACCAAGCGACACACCTGTTAGATAAGAAAAAATGGCAGGTAGTAACGCCAGCGTAATACAGGACCATACTTTTACACAACCAAAATGAAAAACAATATTCTGACGTAGGCGCTTACGAGGTGCTGCGCCGGGCAGCTTGAGTCGTGTGCTTGAAGGGCCCTGGTTCAACCCTCCACTCGTCGCACTCTTCGAGACCTCCGCGCAGTCGCTCGTGCTGCTCTTTTCTATTATCGCGGCTACTTTCTGCTCGCTCGTCATCCGCTGGAGCTCTGCAGCACCACCTGATTCGCTGCACAACGCGTCCCGATCATCCTCCGGAGTATTGCCGGATTCGTTAGCAGCGGTGTCTCCGGAAGGGGGAGCGGTATACATGGGAAGGAAAGACAGGTCGACTGGAGGGAGATCTGGCGCGAGCTGGTCCTCTTCATCGTCCAGGTCTAGGAGCGACTCTGCGGGCAGAGCGAAAATAGAAAGATAGACGCAGGAATTGCAGTTGTCATTATTGCATGTATGGACGCTGAACGACATGAGATTGAAGGGAAATCCTGGAATAAACTTTGTCTCATTTGAGTCCTGGTTAGGGAAGCACGCACCTGCGTTCTTGTTGAGGAAAGCCTCGTTCCAGGCAGCGCTAACGCGACGATCCTTGCGCACGGGTTTCGGCTCAGGAGTCTGAATCTTAGCCAGTGCTGCAGAGGCGCATGCGTCGGAACCAGAGCCGCTTGGAGCGCACATCTTGGAGACTTCCTTGGATGTTTCATGCTGGGGATCTTCGGGCCAATCGATGTCGGTCATTCGCTCCATGATAAAACTGTCATCGATGACTTCGCCGTGCAACTCGTCATCATTCAAAAGACCTGCATATCAACCATTTGAATGGTAAGTCATCTTTTCTCTAGAATACTAATTGCTTGTACGGATAAAATAGACACCAGGGTTTGTATCCCACCTTCGTCCTCCAGGAACACGTTGTTCCATGGCAGGCTCTGCCGTGCGACGCTCCGTCGGCTCTTCCTCCGTGCAGCCGTCGGTGTCGGAGCGAGCTTAGAGGCAGCGTTGACGTTAACTGAAACTGGAATGCTGGCGTTATTCTCATTATTCTCCACTAAATTGAAGGTAAGATTTGAGGAGTGATTTAATTTACCAGCACCAGTTTTTTCCTGCTGCAAGCTGCCCTGTATGATGTCACCTCCGCCAGCAGTGTCGTTTAAAATTCGCTTCTGAGGTCGCAACGGGGTAATTGCGAAGTCAAATCGTCCTGGGAACTTCTGATTCGCCTCATCTGCATATCAATAAGACATATTCAGTTAGTATCCTTCACAGCAGGTCACCAGTTAAATTCAGAAGACGAACGAGGAGGATACGATAGGTAGAACTAACCAAAGGCTGATAAGGTGTTCAGGCTGACGTTTCCTAGAATCAATTCGTCCGTCTCCATTGCTGATCGCAACTATACACCACACTGGAAGGCTTCGAAATCTAGTAATATATCCGACGAGATGTCAGATCGCTTAGGTAATACCTATGAAGTGATCGCAACTAGGACAAACTTTGCCAGACAATGGCTTCGGCAGGCTAAGACGCAGCGGACTATACTCCAACGTGAACAGTCAGTTATGCCCTCGAGATTGTCTATCAGTTTGCCATGGAATGATCTTGGGAATTGGGATGAGAGTTTGCGGTTTGGGTATCAGCAGCATGGAGAGGGAGAACAAGGAGAAGTGTTTTTTTGGTTGCAGGTTTCAGGCGGTTCGCGTCAGGGAATGCGTCTGTCACAAATTTGGCGGGACATTTTGAAATCTTCGGTCGAGGTGCGAAATGACAAGTGCGAAAATGAAATCCTCGTTATAGAGCTGCTAATTTCGCCGGTGTCTTGGGTACACCGGTTCGAGATTGCGATGCTATTCTTCTTATTGCAGCACACCATATCATTCCGGAAAGGCCAACAGACTACAAACATATTTCTCACATTCCTTCCGAGAGACACTTGTGCTAGATTGTCCCAATTCAATACTCGTTTCTGCTGTCCTCGACGAAATGGCTGCCGCTGATCCTGCTCCAGCGCTAGTGGCTCTGGACAATGCGATCGCGCAGATCGACCTCCTCATCTCCCGCCTCACCGCGTCGTCCGCCTCCTCAGCTGACGTTCCCGTTGCCGCTCAGCCGAAAGCAGCAGTAGCTGGAAGCAGTGGCGAGAAGCAGTCGTCAGAAAAAGGGAAAGCAAAAGCTGCGAAACTAGGTGATTTATTCTGTGCAAAACCGCGGAACTCCGTAAATGCTCCATCTGAACATAATAAATCGTTGTTCGCCATTGTCTTTCTGTGATGTTTCTACTGATTCGTTTGGCTGATCCTTGTGGCACTCCTTTCCCTCTCCGCCAGCAGCGCAATCATCAGCTACTCCAGCGTCAGCGGGGGAGAGCGTAGAGAATTTCGACAAATGCGACATCAGGGTGAGGGTCGTGCGACAACACGCAAACTTTCGTTAGATCAGCAAACGTCGCCAACACATGCCTTCTCCTCTCGTTGCTACCACATTCCTGGCCGTTGGCGAATGAACATGAATGCGAGCTTGTATTCTGCTTATCCTGGATAACTTCTCGAAAATAACGCGCTGTTAATGCAACTGTATGAGGAGATGCATTTGAGGCGCCTCGCAACATCTTTTCCCCCTTCTTCCCCCTCTCCGCCCCCCGCGCGCAGGTGGCGCGGGTGCAGGCGGTGGAGCCCCACCCGGTGGCGGAGAAGCTTTACGTCTGCCAGGTGGAGGTTGCGCCAGGGGAGGTCCGCCAGGTGTGTAGCACCGGCACTGCGTATTACTTCCCCGTCTAAACGTTTGCGCTCCTCTCTCCATCAATTGCTCCCCCTCTTCTGCTGCGTCAGCCGCTCTACCTCGTGCATGCAGCATGCACGCCCCTTCCTTTCCCTATGCGCACACTGGCTCCCTGCAGCCCGAATTCTTTTTCTCAAACAGCTATCCTCTGCTCACCTGTGTCCGTGTGAACTGAACCCCCTTCAGGTGGTGGCTGGTCTAAAGAAGTTCATATCGCAGGAGGAGCTGCAGGGGCGGCTGGTGTGTGTCGTGTGCAACCTCAAGCCCGTCACACTCGTTATACTCACTATTTCCTCTTGTACTCTCAACCCTTTCCCAGGTGGTGGCTGGTCTAAAGAAGTTCATCTCGCAGGAGGAGCTGCAGGGGCGGCTGGTGTGTGCCGTGTGCAACCTCAAGCCCGCCAAGCTGGCCGGGCAGCCCAGCCAAGCCATGATGCTCGCTGGCTCGCACCCCTCTGCCGAGGCTGAGGCCGGGGAGGTTGTCAAGGTGAGCAGGCCTGGGCGATGACTTTTTTTAAGCGCCTGGCCTCAAGGTGTTTTTTTAGGCGCCTCACGCTGAGGGGGGGAATGCTGCGACGGTGAGGTGAGGAAGGAGGAGTGGGCGATGCACGCGTGTCTGTGGCTGTCCAGCACATGAGTCGCGTTGCGCGCTCTTTGTGTTGATGTGTCTGAAGCCCCCCACTCCACTGTGCACTCCACCTTACAGTTCAATCCCCCCACTGCTCCATCTCCCTCATTTCCGCACACCCGTTTCATCCCATCCCTTTGACTCTCCGCCCCAACAGCTCATTGATCCGCCCCAAGATGCGGCAGTTGGTGATCGAATCTGCATCCAGGTACGCATTATGCCTGTGATCGTTCCCTGTTCCTATGTGCCCTGCCCATGCCTGTACCTTCCTGCATGAGTCGTATCATGGATGCAAGCTCACGTGTGCCTCCTTTCATGCATGCCCGATGTACGACTTACTTCATACACATATGCATGACCTGTCGGTCTGCCTCATGCCCATCCAGTGTGCCTCATGTGCGAACCAACCCCATCCACCAAGCCTATGCCCGTCATATTCCACTTGCTTTTGCCATGGTTCACCCGTTTTTCAAACTCCCCCTGAAAATCCGTTCTTCTTCTGTCTCAACTTCCCTCGCGTCCCATTCACCCTGGCGGCAAATCCCAGGGTCGGCCTGCGAGTGCAGCCCCAGTGAAGCAACTCAGCTCCAAAGTGTGGGAGAAGGTAGCAGGGCTGCTTCGAGTGCAAGGTGGGTATTATAATACGGAAATATCAAACGTTTCTATTCACAGTTACAGTAGGGAGTTGGCATATTTCGCTAAGTCCCCCGTTCACATGTTAATCTGCTAATTAGTTTAAACCACTGTGTGGTGTGTTATGTTTTGTTCCCCAGGAGGAGCTGCAACGTTTGATGGGCAGGCTCTGGTCACAGGGGCAGGCGGAGGCATCACTGTGCAAGGTCTGGTTGATGGCAGTGAAATTCACTGAACTGAGAAATAAGGCTACACATCACCTTTATGTTTTAGCCAGCTATTCATGTGATGTTATATCGTTGTAGAAATGAGTAAATCTCGCCGACTGAACCACGGTAAATATCTTCCATCGGTACTTTTCATGCCTCGCAGAAAAAGTGCGAGGAGATCCCAAGGTTCCCCGCATTACCGTTCCTGGTTCAAGCAATTCTGCTTCAATCGTGTCGACCAGTTTACACAGATGGTCTCTCTTCCATTGAATAGATGGTTCATGCTTGAATAGAAGAGGTACCATCCCACATTGTTCCGAAGCAACCTAGTCCGTGGATCCATTACAAGTGAATGAGCGATGACGCTGGTTAATATTCTAACGGGGTCACGCGTTGTCGTTCCATTCAAGCACACCAGCTTGTGTCACCACGGGAGCTTGTCAACTCGCGGGTTACCATTTCGTCGCGACGATGCCTCGGGAATCTCCCGGAATGGCCGTTCGTTCGCCGTGACAGCGCGGTTCAGCCGGGACCGATCCGACGAGCGGCGAAGGGGGAATGCCGTTGGGAGAGAGGACGTAGCTCCAAGGGAGAGTCGGGCTTGGCGAGAGAATGGGGAAACGAGTGAGAACGAGAGGCGTTTCGCTGGTGAGAGCAGGGGGGGGGGAGAGGGAGACGATCAGAGGAGGACGACGAGGGGGGATGGTGCTGGAGCTCGTTCTCCTATCGGTGGTGACTATACGCGGAGAGAGTACAGAGGGATGGAGAGCGATGGAGGGGAAGGTCGCTTTGGGGGCAGAGGAAAGGGTGGTTCAAGTGGGAGAGAGCGAGGGGAGAGGGACATGGGGGGACAGGCACGTGAGGGTTCAGGGTTTGGGGATAGAGAGGGGTTTAGCGATGGGGATGGTGACGAGAAGGTTCGCTATAGGGAAGAGCGATACGGGTATAAGAGTGCGGATCGAGAGGGGTATGGGAGAGAGAGAGGAGGGAGGGGGTATGGCAGGGGGGAGGGGGCGGTGGGGATTGATGATGCAAGGAGAGGCGGAAACGAGAGGCGAGAGGTGTATGGGGGTGAAAGGGAGCGGTTACCAAAGGGTTCAGAGCGATACCAGGGGGCAAGCGAGCGGTACTCTGGGAATGGCAGAGAGAGTGGGGGCCGAGGAGGTGGAGAGGGAAAGAGGGAATATGGGGGAAGGGGCGGGCGGGGGGTTGAGGAACGGTGGGGGGAAGCAGGGGAGAGTGGGGGTGAGCGGAGCGAGAAGTGGGGGGATGGAGGGAGAGAAGGGGGAGACTATGGGGAGGAAGGGAGGAGGGGTTATGGGGAGAGAGGGGGGGGCGATTATGGGAGGAGAGGGAGGGGCGGTTATGGGGGGACAGAGAGGGCGGGATACGGAAGGGGGGACAGGGGCGGGTATGGGGGAAGAGGCAGGGGCTCGTATGGAGGAAGCGAGAGGGGTGGTTATGGGGGAAGCGAGAGGGGTGGTTATGGGGGAAGGGAGAGGAGTGAGTATGGGGGAAGGGAGAGGAGTGAGTATGGGGGAAGGGAGAGGAGTGAGTATGAGGGAAGGGAGAGGAGTGAGTATGAGGGAAGGGAGAGGAGTGAGTATGGAGGGAGCGAGATGGGCGGATCAGAAGAAAGAGGGAGGGTTGAGTACAGGGGAAGAGAGACGGATGATAATGGGGTGAGAGGGAGAGGGAGGGGGGATTATCGGGGAAGAGGGAGAGGCGAGTATGGGAGTACAGGGAGGGGCGAGTATGGGAGTACAGGGAGGGGCGAGTATGTGGGGAGAGGAAGGGGTGGATACGGGGGAAGAGGGAGGAGTGACAACGGCAGGAGAGGTGGAGATACGCAATCAGACTTTCACCGCCGTCCACGCCAAGAGGAAAGAGGGTGGGGGCGGGAGAGGCTTGACGGACAGCAGGAGGAGAGGATGTCAGATGTCAAGGCGAATGGAGTGCAGGAGGGGCATCTATCAACAGATAGGGACTCTCAAGGGGATGGGAAATTTCCGAAAGACGGGCATTTGCCGACAGAGGGGGTGATCAGACTGATGAATGTGGATGTGCCGCTGCATGCCGACCCTGGCAAGGATGACGTGGCAGTGAGTGAGGGGCTGGTGCGGGCGGCAGCTGCGGCGCTGCACGTGCGGGCAGAGCATCTTCCCCCGTCTGCTCTCACTGTCGTCCGCAAGTCCTTCGACGCCCGCAAGGTGTGTTGGGCTGGGCTGTATGCATTGCAAGACACGCTGGGGTAGGGTGCAAGGGCAGGGCCTTCACCCTCTCCCACTTTCAATCTTTCATGCTCTCCCTCGCCCATCCCCATCCCCACCCCCTCACTCACAGGCCCCAGTGTTCGCCTATGCCATTGACATCGACGCAGCAGCACTAGCGCGGACCTTCACCCTGTCTTGCTCTCCCACTCTTTCACCCTCGCCCTCCCCCACCCCCATCCCGCCCCCCACGTTCCCAGGCCCCTGTGTTCGCCTATGCCATTGACATCGATGCAGCAGCAGTAGCCCAGGCCTTCACGCTCTCATGCTTTCTCACTCTCTCCCTCCTCCATCCCCATCCCCACCCCCTTCCCACCACATTCCCAGGCCCCTGTGTTCGCCTATGCCATTGACATCGATGCAGCAGCACTTGCGCGGGCCTTCACGCTCTCAGCCACGCCGCCCAGCAAGCGCAGAGACGTGGCCCTTAAAGCCCAGGTCGTGCTGCCCGAACCACCCTTCAGCCTGCTCGCTGCCCGCACCCCTGCTGCTGCTCCTGCTGCTGCTCCTGCTGCTGCTGCTTCTTCCACTGCTGATAGTGTTGGTGCTGGTGCTGGTGCTTATACCAGCAGCAGCACAGGTGCTCCCACAGGAGCAGTGGGGGCGAGAGACAAGCCACCGAGAGAGCGAACGCGCAACGTGGTGGTGGGGATGGGTCCAGCGGGGTTGCTGGCGGCGCTGGTACTCGCAGAGGCGGGCGAGCAGGTGATAGTGGTGGAGCGAGGTCAGCCCGTGGAGGAGCGAGGGCGGGACATCGGCGCTCTAGCCGTGCGCCATGTGCTCAACCCAGACAGTAATTTCTGCTATGGGGAGGGTGGGGCGGGGACGTGGAGTGACGGCAAGCTGACGACTAGGATCGGGAAGAATAGTCAAGATGTGAGGGAGGTGCTGAATGTGCTGGTGAGGATGGGTGCTCCTGAACGTATTCTTGTGGACGGGCGCCCGCACCTGGGGACGGACAGGCTCGTGCGCATCCTGCAGCAGTTCCGAACCTACTTGCTAGGTTTGGGCGTGGAGATAAGGTTCGGCACGGTGGTGGAGGATTTGGAGGTTCGGAACGGGCGGGTGGCTGGGGTGCACGTGAGGCCGGCTGGGAGTGCGGTGGGAAGCGGTGCAGAGGGGCAGAGTGTGATTGCAGCGGATAAGGTGCTGCTGGGGGTGGGGCACTCAGCAAGGGCAGTGTTTGACATGCTGCTGTCTCACAACGTGCTGCTCACCCTCAAGGACTTTGCTGTGGGCTTTCGTATTGAGCACCCCCAGCGCGAGATTAACGCCATCCGGGTAAGCGGCACTCAGCCGATATATATATGTGTATATATATTAGTTCCGTTGATCCTAGTTTGCTCCTCAACAACAAGTCATAGCTTCCGTTTATTGGGGCAACTTCCGCTGCATCAAACGGACAGTCCCCTGCGTCCCTCCACTTTCCTCATGGCAGTACCGGCGGTGGCAGGGCAGCATGGACGTGGAGGCAGCAGTGGCGTCTGCTGAGGCGAGGGCTGGGGCCCCTTGAAGGGCCACTTGCCCCAACACACCTTTCTTCCCCCTCTCTCCCCTCATCCTGCTCCCCCCCCGGGCAGTACCGGCGGTGGCAGGGCAGCATGGACGTGCAGGCAGCAGTGGCGCGCGGCAAAGGGCCCATCCCTGTGGCTGACTACTCCCTCGCCGGCCAGTTCTCCCTTACCGGCAGTACCGCTGACAGCACTGCCAGCACCGGCAGCAGCAGCTCCACTGACAGTGGCAGCGGCAGCAGTGGGCAGCAGGAGCGCAGCTGCTACTCGTTCTGCATGTGTCCGGGAGGGCAGGTGGTGTGCACGAGTGTGACAGCAGACGAGCTGTGCCTCAACGGCATGTCCTTCTCCAACCGCTCCTCGCTCTGGGCCAACGCTGCTCTCGTGTCATCTGTCTCGGCGTCTGCTGGCGATTTCGATGACTTCAGCAGGGAGCACGGCGCGCTAGCAGGAATGGAGTACCAGGTATGTTGGAGGCTGGCAAGGAGGGAGGGCAGGTGGTGTGCACGAGTGTGACAGCAGATGAGCTGTGCCTCAACGGCATGTCCTTCTCCAACCGCTCCTCGCTCTGGGCCAACGCTGCTCTGGTCTCTTCCGTATCCGCGTCTGCTGGCGACTTTGACGAGTTTACAAGGGAGCATGGTGCCTTGGCAGGCATGGGGTACCAGGTACGTTGAAGCGGCTTCCAAGAGTTCTCAAGGAAAGGTGGGTGGGAGGCGGGGGTGGTGTGTAGGCTAGAGAAGGAGGGAGGGCAGGTGGTGTGCACGAGTGTGACAGCAGACGAGCTGTGCCTCAACGGCATGTCCTTCTCCAATCGCTCCTCGCTCTGGGCCAACGCTGCTCTCGTGTCATCAGTGTCTGCTGCTGCTGGCGATTTCGATGACTTCACCCGGGAGCACGGCGCACTGGCAGGCATGGAGTATCAGGTAGGTGGCGGGCTGGGGTGGGGTGGTGGTGGGGAGGGAAGGGGGTGAGCTGTGTGTGAACGGCATGTCATTTTCAAATCGCTCCTTTCTCTGGGCCAACGCTGCGCTCGTCTCCGCTGCTAGTGGTCACTTTGACGAGTGGTCAAGGGAGCACGGCGCTCTGGCAGGCATGGAGTACCAGGTAGGAGACCTTGTGGTGGTGGGGGATGGGGTGCGGTGGTGGTGGGTGCGGTGCGGCTGGTGACTTTGACGAGCTGCTGTGTTTGCTGATGGAGGCATGAATCGCAGACCAATAAGCGTCAATGTTAGGCAGCGTGCAAGGGAGAGCGGTGATTGCTGGTGCTGTCTTGATAACGCTCGCCTCTTTCACTTTTCTTCACTCTCCCTTCCTACCTCCTCCTTTCTCCTCCTTCACTCGCCCCTCCCTTCTCCCCCCAGAGGGCAATAGAGCGCCAGGCAGCTGTGATGGGAGGTGGGGACTTCGTGGCACCAGTGCAGCGCGCCACTGACTTCCTCAATGGCACACTCTCTCCTGGTGAGCACCGTGAAATCAAATCCATCTTGAAGCGTCTCAGTACAAATCTGTTCCCACGTGACTTCGTGGCACCGGTGCAGAGTGCCACTGGCTCCCTTCATAGACTCTCTTCCCTGGTGAGCATGCTTCCCCAGGAGTATGCTCAGCCTGAGCAGAGTCACTCCCTCAGCTCATGCCACCCGCATCCGCCTTGCCCGCTTCCCACATCTGCACTACCCTCCTCCACCATCCCCCCCTCCCCTCCCCCTGCCCGTTTTCTGCCCGCCGTCCTCCCCTGTTTCCACCCACTGTCCTCCATGCCAACCGCTAACCGTTATCTGGGAGTAGTACCCGGTTGACTCTCCCACCATGCAGCTACCGCCAGGGAGTGGCACAGGCCCGCCTGGATCGCCAGCCCTCTCTCCTGTCTTTCCCCCTCGCTCTCCCTTCCCCCCCTTTTCTCTCTCCCAGCGTCCGCCCTGCCATCGTCCAGCTACCGCCTGGATTAGCTCTACTCTACTCGCCCTCCATCACGCCCGCCCTTGCCCTCACTGCACACCCCCTTATCGATCGTCCCTTTCTCTCCCCCTGCTTCTCCCCCTTCGCCAGCGTCCGCCCTGCCATCGTCTAGCTACCGCCTGGGAGTGGCATCATCCTGCCTGGATCAGCTCTACTCGCCCTCCATCACTTCCCCCCTCTCCTCCTCTCCCACTCTTTCCCCCTTCCCTTTTTTCCTTCTCAGCGTCCGTCCTGCCATCATCCAGCTACAGCTTGGGAGTGGCATCAGCCCGCCTTGATCAGCTCCATCACTTTTCCCCTTGGCCTCACTGCACACCCCCTTACCGATCGACCTTCCCCTCCCCCTGCCTCTCCCCCTTTCCCAGCTTCCGCCCTGCCATCATCAAGCTACCGCCTGGGAGTGGCATCGGCCCGCCTGGACCATCAACCCTCCCTTGATTCACTTTCCCCCCTTTTCCCCCCTGCCCCCTTTCCTTCTTCCCTCCTCCCCGTTCTCCCTCCCAGCGTCCTCTCTTCCATCATCCAGCTACCGCCTGGGAGTGGCATCAGCGCGCCTGGACCAGCTCTACTCGCCCTCCATCACACTCTCCCTCTCCCTCACAGCTCACCCCCTTACTATTCGTCCATACCCTCTCCCCCCAGCGTCCGCCCTGCCATCATCCAGCTACCGCCTGGGAGTGGCATCGGCCCGCCTGGACCAGCTCTACTCGCCCTCCATCACGCTCGCCATCCGCCTCGCTTTAGAGAACTTCGATAAGAAGGTGATGCACATTTCTTGTTTCACTGTCTCCCCATGCATGCACTCCCCCTTGCACTCCCCTCGGTCTTCCACCCTCTATTCCCTCGGTCTGTTCTTGCCAGTCATCTCCGTATCTCCCCGCCTTTCCCGTTTTCCCATCTCCCTTCCTCTCTAACCTTCCACCCTTCACCCATCAGATGCCTGGCTTCATCTCCCCACACGCCCTGCTCCATGCTGCCGAGGTGAGACCAATAGCTTCCTTCAGTGGTTCGTTTTGGTTCATTGTAAGTTACTTGTAAGAGTTACTTTTGAGTTCTGAAGAGTGAATCCGAAATCGGAGTGGTTCATTGTAAGTTATTGTACCTGACAAACTGGAGACTAGTAACTTACCCTACTTGCCTCCTCTCCTCCCTTCCCCTGCCTCTTCCCCAGACGCGCACGAGTTGCCCAGTGCGTGTGGAGCGAGGGGCAGAGAGCTACGAGAGTGTGTCGCTGCCAGGGCTGTACCCGATAGGTGAAGGGGCGGGGTACGCAGGGGGCATCGTGAGTGCGGCTGTGGATGGCATGCTGGCTGCTAGAGCCATCCTGCGCACTGCTGCTGCTGCTTCTGAACTGACTGAGAATTAACTCGGGGGTACGCACGGAGCAGGGTACGCAGGGGGCATCGTGAGTGCTGCTGTGGATGGCATGCTGGCTGCCAGAGCCATCCTGCGCACTGCTGGCACTTCTAAAGTAGTTGACAAGTAACGACAGGGTACGCAAGGGGGCGGTGTACTCGTGGGGGCGGTGTACTCAGGGGGGAGGGGTACGCAGGTGGAGGGGCACGCGGGGGGCATCATGAGTGCTGCTGTGGACGGCATGCTGGCTGCCAGAGCCATCCTGCGCACCACTGGGACGGCATGCTGGCTGCCAGACCCTGTTCACCCCGTTGACAGCTCGTCTCAGGCTGGGGGTCCTTTTGAGGCGCCTCAAAAGTCGTCTCAGTTCTCGCGGATATTTTTAGGCGCCTCAAAAGTCATCATGAGTGCTGCATTGAACGGCATGCTGGCTGCCAGAGCCATCCTGCGCAGCACTGGGACTTCTGAAGTGATGAAAAGTAGCCTTGGGGTTCATAGGAAGCCATCCTCCATACAGTGACATGACACATATGATATGCTGCTTTCTTCCAATCTAGTGCAACCTATACATGCAAATGAACACTATGATGTGCTGTATTGCTCCTAGGATAGACTGGGCTGGGGCTATGTACTGTACCGTATCACTGCAATGTTTTAGTGTGTGTACCAGGAATAAGAGCGGTCACTGTTTATTCATTTATTCTGCTGATGTACAAGCATACATCAATGAAAGAATCGTGCTAACTAACAGCATACCTAATACATATCCTTATTGTATATAACATTATATGACAATGCGACCATCTTCCTGTAGAATGTAGGAGCTGGTATATTCCAGTCCTTATAATACGTTTGTACCGATACCGGCATGATCCCAACTCTCGCTCTCGGACACGAAACAAACCCCTTATGCTTCTTATACACTATGGAGTCCGCTTTTACCCCGTAATCCCCTTTACTATAATCGCGAAACCGCATTTCATCGCCAGTGTACCTGTAGAGCACCTGCCGGTTCACCTTATTGGCGGCAGGGGCCCGCTCGCAGTACCGGTACTCGTCCGGGCGGCTTGTGTCGGCATCTACTGCGATGAGCTCTACGTCGTTTTCGGTGGGCAGGCCGCTGCAGGCACCAGTCTCCTTGGAGGTGAGAGCCTTGTGACCCGCAGGGTTGCAGGATTGAGAGCCGATTCGTGTCTGCCTGCAGACGTGCTTCATCCACGGCCATAGCTGGTGGGGGGACGAAATGAGGGGAGGGATCGGGGGACAGGGGAGAGGTGAGGCAGGATGAAACGAGGAACTAGAGAGGTGGCAAGGCGTGGGGAGAGGTGGGGGACTCTGGAAGAGGTGGGAGGAGAGATGGGGAAAGAGGTGGTGAAGAGGCGAGGCTCGAGGTGAGGAAACGAGGAAGGAAGGAGGGAAAGCCTCACCTTATTGATCTCTGGGGAGTTGTAGTACCGCTTCCGCATCCTCTCCCAGTACGTCCCAGGGTCCTTCCCACAGTGGTTGATTGTGACAGTGAGGCAGGTAATATAACCCGGGCTCTGCCCCAGGCCGACCATGAGCAGGCTGCGGATCTTGTTGCGCTTGCCGTTGTTCAGCTTCACACCGTCCCACAGCTGCGCACACACGCCCCCTGTGATGTCCACTCCTGACGTGCAGTAGTCCAGGTAGTAGCAGTGGTCCCCGCCTATCACGTAATTGCAGGAGACGGTGCTGCCTGTGGTGGGGTGGAGATGGTATGGGTGTTGAGTGAAGTGAGTGGGGAGGAAGGTAGAAAGTGAGTAATGTCATAACGGGAGACTGTGCTACACTGCTACATGTGAAGTCAATGGGAGTCAACCAGTGAATACTTACCAGGGTTGAACCAGTGAGTGCAGAAGTAGATCCCGGCCGAGTCAAAAGTCAGGCGGCCCTTGGACTGAGGCGTGAAGACAAAGTTGTTCTTCACTGACGTCAGCATGCAGTCCCATGAATAGTGCACATCAGCGCCGCACCGGAACCCCGCGAAGAGGTAATCATGGAGGAAATTATTATGAACCTTCACGCCGATCGACCCGCGGTAGAGGTTAATCAGCTCCCACGCGCCAAACACATCGTTGTTGGTGATCACATTCTTGGATGAAACCAGAGTCATGCCCAGCCCGCACATGCCCATGCGAATCACTCCCGGTGACCGCTCGTACGTCCCAGGGGCGGTCACAAAGAGTGAGTCCAGCTTCGTGTATCCGGATCGGAAGACGTCGATTCGGCCAACCACGGAAGCCTGCGTGAACTGAATCCCGAAGGAGCGGTAAATGTGGAGCGCAGGACAGATGATCTCATACCCCATCAGGCTGCCGTATTCCGGAAGCATCTCGCAGAAGGGCGAGGAGTTGCGCACGGCGCTGCGCAGCCCGATGCCGATGAACAGGACGTTGCTGGCGTTGTGCACGCGCAGCACGGGCTCGTCGGAGCGGGAGAGGGAGATGGAGTGGCGCGAGGGCAGCGAGCGGGACCGGAAGATGGTGCAGGAGAAATTCGTCCCGAAGAGGAGGCCGCGGGAGAGGGAGAGGGAGCGGTATAGCACGAGAGTGACGGTCTGCCGGGGAGGGTAGCGTGTGCGCTTGGCGATGTCGGACACTGAATAGACTTTGATCACGGGGCTGCTGTGCCGCGGGGAGCATGGCTTTGCTGCCCCCTTGGGAGTGACGGTTCCCTTGGGATTGACAGTGGCGATGGTGGCCTTGAGATTGACGGGAGTGTTGGGTTTGGCGGCAGTAGCGGTGGCTTTCAGGCGCTGCCAGGAGAGTGTGCCGCCCGGCATCATGTCATCCATGTCGTCTTCTGTCATCACAGCAAACCGCCCTGCCGCGCCTGCTGCCCCTGCCGCCCTCTCCCGCCCCTGCGCCGCTGCCGCCCATCTGCTCCTCGCCTCTGCCGCCCACACCGCCTCCTTGGCTCTAGTCACTTGGCTCATCCGCTTCGCCTGCTGCCGCCACTGCCGCAGCCGCGGTTTCACGAGCGCCTGCTGCTGCCGCCAGTGCTCCTCCTGCATCGCAATCTCCTCTGCTGTCTGCGGTCGCTGGTCCCGCTCCCACCGCTGCTGCTCCCGCTTCGCCCACTCCGGCGCCTCCCTCTGCTCTCCCTGCGTCTGCCACTGCTGCGCCCCTTGCTGCTGCTGCTGCTGCTGCTTGATTTGAAGGCTCGCAGTTCTTGCGTGTTTCTGCGTGCGCCGCTGCAGCTGCTGCTGCCACTGCTGGTGCCCGGACGGCCTGTGGGAGTACCTGGAGCCATAAATCCCAGCTTCCTCTGTGGCCTTATCAGAAGGTCCTGCTTCCTCCCACAGCTCTCGCTCCTTCCTGCTTTGCTCTTCCTCCTCCAGTTGATCGTGGTTCGCCTCGTCCTCCTCCTGCTCCCCCGGCTGTTGTTCATCTGCCCTGTATCGGCGGTTGGTTACACCTGTAACAGTAATCAGCCCGTCCGAATGCGGCAACTGCGGCCCTTCAAACACAGAGGGAAGAGGATTTTCCCCTTCCCCTTCCCCTTCGCCTTCGCCCGGCCCCCCGTCCTCCGCCAGTTCCTTCCGCCTCTCCTCTTCCGCCTCATCCCTCTCCGCTGCCTCTACCGCGGCCTCTTCACCGGTCAGCGCTGCATATCCTCGCACCGCGCCGCCCTCTGCCGATTGTTTATCACAAATCGGGCCATCGCGTATCCCCCGACCACCTGCCGGTGTCCCAGTGCGATTCGCGCTTCGCGCCAATGTAAAGGCTTCGTAATTTCTGGATCCGCGGAAGAGTGCGCGCAAAACCCCCCCCGTGTCGGGCAGCCAGCTGAATCCTCGGGGAATGATCGGCGGATGTGCCGCTGCAGCGGATACTACTTCCACAAGCACCGCAGCGTAACTCAGCGACAAAAAAATCGCCGCCGTGAGGAGCGGTGGTAATAGCGCCTTCCTTGTGAAGGAGACGCGCCGCATCTGATCGATATGGGGATGGATCGAGACTGTTTTGACTTTGAACGGAAAGATATGCGCTGGTCGCTACAATATAAACGAGCTTCTGGTACGCGGCGTATCAGCGATAATTTGAAGGGTTATATGTACGCACAAAAAGAGACAGACGGAAGAGCCCAAGTGAAAGAACAAGCGTCTAAGAATACACACAACGGAATGAACGCGACGGTTGCACCTGCCAAACATTTCTGGTCCACAGATGCGAACATGACAGAGAGAAGGCGCACAAACACATGCATGCCCTGAGGTTGGAACAATCACGCTGCCCTGCATTGCCGCGTTGCCCCCATTTCTACCCCACTCACTCGGCGGCAGCACTCCCTCCCCCCAAAAAACATGTTGACTCACTGAACCTGTTGTGTTGGCCCCATCTGTCGGTGCGGGCAAACAGAAATATGCACCGGGTCTGCCCCGTCCGCCGAAACTTCGTAAAAACTGGTTGGTGAGGCTGTCTGCTCGGCTCTCTGTGGTTGTTCTCACTACTTTCTGCTTGCCCGTTTTCCGCATGACCGGGTCAGCACTTTCTTCCCGTGCCGCACATGGAGTGCCGGGCACCAGGAACAATTACCTGCCCGAGTAGTTTTGTTGAAGTCGGTGCTGTCGTGCCAATCGAGAATCCCGAGTGCGACACACCACGATGATCGACGTGTTCCATGCGAAGGTGACAACATCATTCACCGTGCAATGGCGAAAACTGGCGAGGTTACCAGGAGTAGTTCTACCGTGCAATCCAGCGGTTCAGGTGGAACAACAGATTTGCCTGGTCAACGTCAGCGCCGCCTTGGACCCCGTTGACCCCTACATGCACAGAATGGATTGGACAATTACTGAGACATTATAAACGTCACTTACGTAGGTCACCAATATATTGTTAGAAGCTACAGCCAACCAAATCCGACAGCTTCAGCCAGCCACAGCCCACTATACTAATTACGCGTCTCTCTACAAAGAGCTACGACATGCAATGCTTCCTATTCTGCAAACAGCAAATCATGAAGCTAGAAACGAACAATGGTGGTTAGCCATTTCGCACCCATCTATACAAAACAAACTAAACAAGATCAGAACGCTCCAGTCCAGGCCTACACCGCCACCAACACGTCAAGAAAGGCCCGCGCCGCGGTCAAGAGTCAGCCGGGGCGCCATCGGTGGCGCCTCCAGCCAGGTCTATTTCACTGAGCTTGAGCAGGGCACGCAGCGAGGAGCGGCTCTTGGAGAAGTGGCGCAAACTGCCCCTGAGGTCCGTGCCCTTGCGCATCATCACCTTGAACTCGTCAAAGCTGATCTTGCCGTCCTGAGGTTTGGAGCGATAGCAACATGCGATGCGAGAGAGGAGCAGAAAGACGGGGGAGAGGAGCAGAAAGACGGGGGAGAGGAGCAGAGTGATGGGAGAGAGGGGCAGAGAGATGAGCAAGCGAATGTAATGGGCGGGAGGTCAGCTAAGGACGGAGATACGTATCGTGTGCCTCAGATCCATGTCATGTGCATGTTATTGCGTGCTTATGGGCATGGTTATTGCCAGCTCACATTGTTGGTGTCGACTTCAGCAAGGATCTCCTTGAGTGAAGTCAAGTCTGCTCCCAGGGCGTCTGCCAGCTCCTCAATGTCAATGAACCCGCTGCGAACTGAGTCAAAGAAGTCAAACGAGTAGGGCGTTTCTGAGTATCTCAGAAACACCCGGCATGCCCTTTTCTCGACTCACATTGTTGGTGTCCACTTCAGCCAGAATCTCCTTGAGAGACGTGAGGTCGGCTCCCAGCGCATCCGCCAGCTCCTCAATATCGATGAACCCGCTGCGGTCTGAGTCAAAGAAGTCAAACGCCGCCTGCAGGTTCTGACCTTCTTACTGCCCTATATCTGATATGCCCTTTGCTCGACTCACATTGTTGGTGTCCACTTCAGCCAGAATCTCCTTGAGTGACGTCAAGTCCGCCCCCAGTGCGTCCGCCAGCTCTTCAATGTCGATGAACCCGCTGCGGTCCGAGTCAAAGAAGTCAAACGCCGCCTGCAGGTTCTTCTCGTTGTCCACGCGCTGCAGATGCATCGTTGCCGCCACAAACTCGCTGTAGTCGATTTCACCGTTGCCGTCAATGTCCGCCTGTGGGTGGACGGGTGGGTGGGTGGGTGGTTGGATGGGTGCATGGATATATAGACCTGCACGTACCATATCCACAGCTGCGGAGGGCAGGGAGCCAATGCAACCGAGCCAAGGACTGATACCAATATACATCCATAGCATACACATCACACTGGACTCACCGCATCCATGAGCGCCTGCACTTCAGCATCGGAGAGCGGAGAGCCGATGCGGCGGAGGCCGTTGCGGAGCTCCTCGAGAGTGAGCGTGCCGTCCCCGTTCACATCGATGATCTTGAACACCTCCTGTAGCCCCTGCATCTCCTCCGCTGATGACAGCTGGTCGGCGATGACCTAGGGTTGGGGGATGTGGGTAGGGTACAGTGAGGAAGGGAGATCGAAAGAGGGGGAGGCATTGGAGAATTCTCAAAAGGGAAGGTACGGCGAGGAAGGTATGACCTAGGGGAACGACTGTTGTGGAACTACTTTAGTGTGTGTGCACGCAATGGCATGTGGCATCCCTGGCGGGACTGGTGTGAGTCTCAAGCATGGACAATGGGCGTCATGAGACTCACCTTGAGCGCCTTCTTCTTGAGCTTGTTCATGGCCTGGAACGACTGCATGCGCGACAGCACCTCCACTCCCAGCGGCGTGTCTGGCGCCTCGTTGGCATCCCTCAGCCACGGGTGCTCTGATGGCCGCAGCACGGGGGGATGAGGTGAAGAGAGTGGGGGGGGAGGGGGAGGAATATCAATGAGATGCGTCAAAACCCGCCTCGTTGGCATCCTTCGGCCACGGGTGCTCTGATGGGCGCAGGGGAACGAGACAGTTGTGATAAGAGTCCCTCTGTGGCAAGGAGGCAGGTGAACATGATTCTAGCAAACACAAGCTACGGCACGACGGGATAGAGAGAGGGGAGAGGAGGTAGGGTAAGGGAGGGAGGGGGGGGGGAGAGGGAGGAAGCAGAGACAGGAGCAGGCCTAGTCCAGAGTCATTGTGACCAAGCAAGGAGGCAGACAAAAACAGCAGGCAGGCAGGGGAAGGGAGGGAGTGAGCACTTACGAAGCACTTGCTGCGCCGTGGGGCGCTTGGAGGTGTCGGGTTGCAGCATGAGCATTTCGAGAGGCGAGTATGGCTACTAGAGGCATCATGACCGTAAAAAACGCATGGCAGGCAGGGAAGGGGAGCACTCACGGAGCACTTGCTGCGCGGTGGGGCGCTTGGAGGTGTCGGGCTGAAGCATGAGCATGACGAGGTGCTTGGCACCGTCCGACACCTTGGGCCATGGGTCCCGCTTCAGGTCCACCTGCGACCGCAGCACTGCCTGCGCCACTCCCTGCTCCGTCTCTGGTGCCGTGGAGAAGGGGAAAAGGGGAAGAGGGGTGAGATTGGTGTGGGGGTTGTGGAAGTGAGTTGTGCTCTCGCCATTACGCGCTTGAGGTCCACCTGCGACCGCAGCACCGCCTGTGCCACGCCCTGCTCCGTCGCTGGTACCGTGGGGGAGAGGGGTGCGGAAAGTGAGAGGTGTGGAGGGTGAAGGGGTGGGAAGAGGGGGGTTGGGTGGGGAGGGGGAGGGGGAGTGTGGGGGTGGGGGTGTGAGGGTGGGTGAGAAGGGTGAGGGGAATGAGAACGGCGTGGGGGGTGTGAGCAGTGTGTAGGTTTGCAGTGAGCATAGCAGCACGGGTACTTGCCTGCCCAGAAGGGGGGCACGCCGCAGAGCAGGATGTAAAGGATCACGCCTGCGCTCCACACGTCCGCCAGGGGTCCGTAGTTCTTCCTTAGCACCTCGGGCGCCATGTAGTACGGGCTGCCCACGATCTCGCTCAGCGTCTCGCCCGGCTTGAACATGATGGACAGGCCGAAGTCGATCGCTCGCAACGCCGCGTCCTCCTGGTTGTTCGCGAACAGGAAGTTCTCGGGCTTTAAATCCCGGTGCATCACCCCGTGCTTGTGGCACACCTGGAGGGGGGGGGCGGGGCGGGTTGCAGCGATGCAAGGCGTTTCGAAGTTTTATTCCTTGCTAGCAGGGTCGGGCTTTATGGCTGGTGCAGTACTCCGTGATTGTGGGACGCATGGGAGGGCACGCAAGGGCTTTTGAATGTTTCAGGGGAGGTTAAAAAAGAGCACATGGAAGTGCAGCAAAAGGCGCAGGGTGATGAAGAAATAGGAGCTCAGATGATCATTGCAGTTTTCAGAATTTTGAGGCTTTGCGCGTGCACTTGACCAACTTTGTTGCGGTTCTTTACGTTGTCTTCTGAACCCTGCCTCCCACGCCTATCCCATTCCGTCCCATTCCATCGTACCATTTCTGAACCATTTCCATACCGCTCTTTCTCTTACACCGTTTTCTATTCCCTCCCACTCCCCTTTCGTTCTCCGCTACCTGAACGACGTCCGACGCACACTCACCAGCGCCATTCCCCTGCACTGCACCATTCCCACCCGCCAGAACTCTTAACACACACCAGCGTCCTTCACACGCACCTGCACGACCTCCACGATAGTCCGTGTGATAACAGCCGCCGCTCGCTCGCTATAATGCCCCCTCGCTATAATCCGCTCGAACAACTCCCCGCCTTCGCACAGCTCCTGAACGATGTGAACCGCGTGCCGATCCTCAAATACCCCTTTAAGTCCCACGATGTTAGGGTGCGGTGGTAAGTGGTGCATAATTGCCACCTCCCTCCGCACATCCTCGATATCCACGGCCGTCTTTAATTTCCGCTTAGGGATGGACTTAACGGCCACCTGCTCGCCGTTTGCCTTGCTAGTCGCGAGACACGTCACGCCGAACTCCCCGCGGCCTAGCTCTCGACCTAAAACGAAGAACTCTGCAATGGATCGGTCTACCATTTCCGGGAAGGGGTTGTGAAGAACGACATCGTTTCGCGGCTGCGCGGGAGGACCGTCGGATTGGTTCGGAACCGCTGTAACGGCGGATGCTGCTGCGGAGTTCTGGTGAGGTGCGACATTGCTAGGCGGAGGCGGCTTCTGCTGCTGCTGCTGTTGCTGCTGCTGCGGCTGATGTTGTTGTTGTTGTTGTTGCTGCTGCTGCTGTGGAGTCTGCGCTACGTAGTCTGAACGATCGGTAGTTCGCGGGGCCTCTTTTCCCGCGCAAGCGCCCATTGGATACCTACCTAAGAGGCTGACGACAGCTAGAGGTGGACAATGAAAAGTAAGTCGTGAGTTAGGTATGTTAAGCTTAGACGCATATCTGGTCAACGATAAACAGGCTCGACAGGCTAGACATCAAACCGTTTAAAGGTCGGTATTGTTGACAAAAAAGCGGCCCGACTATTTTTTCTGGTCAACATTTCGGCACAAAGACAGGCACCAATCGACATGCAGTGACTCCATAAAACCGCAGGTATCTGAAACAATGTGGCACTTGACGATAGCGAGTGACACCAATAGTTCGTCCTTAGGTTAGCTTGCAGGTCTGGTCCTAGTTTAGTACAAAAGGCGGGCTCAATGTAGTTGACAAAAAAGACGAGTAATTACGTGCCTAGACTGTAGGAAGCTAGACTGTAGGAGTCAGGGAAGTGGAGTTGGTTGGAGCGTTACTGTAGGTTCAGAACCAAGACGGGAAATTACTGACGGAGTGAGAAGGACGACGGAGGGAGAATGACAAAATCGAGGTTTCCCTCCAACGGAGGATAGAATTGAGGCTGCAGTGAAGTGAAGGTGACACAATTGGACGGTCCTGTCCCGACACGACTGGGATCCCCTCGATAATGTCGTTCACTGGGAATATGCTTGGAGTTCTGCCAGATAACCAGCTACATGATTGCGCAAAGTACAAGCGCACATTACGTTCAGACATTCTGATTTGCCATTTCTCCACATAAACATGCATTCATATGCACAGATACCGTAAAACGTTTTAATAAAACTCCTGGCTCCACTATTTGCAGTCTGCAACATTTGCATGACTTTTATGGCGCTACTTGAGATGGCCTGCCCAAAACCAGGTGCCGCAGCTTACGGAAAGCAGCCTGCAAAGAGAACAAGCGAAATTAGTATCTAACAATAACAGTTAAAGGATCAGAAATCCGACAAGGGAATAGCAGCACACACACAGCAAGCAGCCGTACCTTGGTTTTGCTTTGAGTTCGTCGCAACCAATGCTGCCCAGCTTCTTCAGGCCCACTGCCCGCACAGGTTCCACCCCACCATTCCCTGCCCTGAACCTTCCTCAGCACTGCTATCAACTCATTGTCCTGTCTCTCCGCTTCACTGCAATCACAATCACTAGTCTCCTCACTGACATAATCACTCTCCGATAATCCCCCTCCATCGTCCTCAGTCTCCTCTCCCGCAAACTCATCAAACCCTGCCACCTCCTCCCCTCCTCCCATGGCTGCCTCTGCCAACTCCTTCAGAATAAAATCCATATCGTCCGCCCGAACACCAATCCACTGTAGGCCTTTACTGGAGCGACAGGCAGATTTGGTCCTGGGGGGACTGCTACTGACTTTGCTCGTGTCTTGACAAGAACCTGCTGCTACAGTTGCACCATGAATGCTATTCTCTAAGGAATCTCCAGCAATCCCAGCAGCAGCAACAGCAGCGCCAGTGGCTTCAGAAGCTGCTTTATCCTGCTGCCGTCTCTCCCGCATCTCGGCAAACATCACGCTGAAGCCCTTATCCTCCGCACCCGCATTGTACTTCAACGCGGACGACATGGTGGGGGGGACAGCCCTGCCCCGCGACTGCGAGGAAGCAACACTGCACGGAGCACGTGGGGCTGCTGCAACGCGCAATGCCGCTCTGCCCATTCCGCCCATTCCCCCCGTTCCAGGGCAGCAAGCAACTACACTTCCACCCGCACTTCCAATCACACTTCCACCCGCATTTCCACCCGCACTTCCAGTCAGCGACTTGTCATTCTTCCCGGCATCAGTCTCAGACCTGTGTGCCATGGTGCTGTCAGGGTAGGCATGCGGCGCTGTCATGCCGGCAGGGCATGCACTTGCACATGAGCTGCTGACCGGCTCTGCTCTGCTCTCAGCGCACGCTGTCTCAATCTTGAACCTTGCTTCACCTGTCCCGCCTGCTGTGTGCGCCCCCGCAGAGGCTTCCGCCTGAAGCTCACCCCCGCTGGTTTCCTTCATGAGCCCCGCACTCGACACCACTGGCGCAGCTGGCGCGGTAGGAGCGACCGAGGAGACCTCCGCAACTGCGACGATTGGCGCAACTGGCGCAGGTTGCGCCGACGGCGCAAGCGGGGCGAGGCCAGGCTGGCACAGCCCGAGCAGCTGAACCACCTCCTGGCGGCAGAGCCGGCTGTGCTCCAATAGCGCCAGCACCGACGAGTCGTCCCAACATCTATCCGCCGCCGCCGCGCCCTGGGCGCGCGACCCTCTCCGCCCAGGGGTCGCGGATGAGCCGTTTTCGTAATCGGATGCGGACGGGGAGCCGAAGGGGGAACCGAATGCGCCGGATGCGCGCACGGGGGAGGAGGGCGCGCTGTTGCTGCTGTCCATGAGTTGGCGCGATACGGAAATGCGGAGGCTGCGCGAGTTGCGCAACCGCTGGCGGACTCGCTCGGCCGCCTCGCCTGGGGAAGCTTCGCCGCTGGTTGCGCCTGGAGCGGAAGGATCGGCGCAGGATGCGCCTGAGGCGCAAAATGTCCCGGGAGCCGGCGAGTGAAAGGTGAAGGAATACCGCGGAAGGGGAGGCGAGTCGTAAGACGGTGAGTCGCTTCCGCCGTGGTCGTAACGAGGACGAGACGGCGACGCGCACTCGGCTGTGCGATGTGTCGCAAGCGAGCTCGAACCGTCAGCATCGTTGGCGGCGAGTAGCGCGTCGGTAGAGTCGGCACCGGAATCGGAGGCTTGCAGCGAGGAGCTGGCGGAGAGAGGAAGCAGCGGTGGCGGCGGAGGCATGTTGAGTTGGTCGAGCTGGGATGCGTTTAACAGCACCGGCAGCTCCCTTCGCTTGCTCGCAATCTTACCGCTGCCGCCGCCGCCGCTGCTGCCGCTGCTACTGCTCCTGCTGACGGATTTTCCGCTGCTCCTACTGCTGCTAGCTGCAAGGAAGCCGCCTTTCCGACCCTGGCCGATTCGGCGTTGCGGAAGGATTGGCGCCCATTGCGGGAACAGACACGTGTCCGCCGCTGGAGACACGGGGGACAGGGCTGACGTGGACGCCAGGATTCGGTCCACGTCATCACGGATCCCTGCGCTCGCGTCTCTCGTAGTTGAAGGAAGCTCCTTGTCGTCACCATTGCCATCGCTGCTCGAACCTCGGGAATGCCGAGATGCTGTGTCAAAGGAAGAGGCGGAAACGTCGGAAGCGGCGGACGCGGCGGAGGCGGCGGAAGGTGTCGAGGACAAGGGGGGGAGAGAAGAAGTTGCGGAGTCGAAAGAGACGGCGTCCAGAAGCAGGGAATGCGGGGACGGAGGCCCGCGGGGCTTCTGGCGGAGGAGCGCGAACTCGTGAGTGTACTTTAATCGACGGTCCGACTCGTCGCCCTGGCTGTCATCGTGGTCGTCGAGAGCCCAGTCGCCGAATGCGGGGATGCGCGAGGTGCGCGCAGTCATGGCGATGCGCTGCCACCGCGGCTGCTTGCGTGCGTACAAAACGAGTCAAGGAGAGATCTAGCAGTGGGATTCATACGGAGGAGAATTCAACTAAGTGTCCACGAGTCCGTAGCAAACGAGGAGCTAGCTGGGGTTGCGAATGTGGTTGACGGATGGCTGAAATCAGAAAACACGACTCTGATCACCTATGACAAGCAAAAAGTACGAGTTTTCCTCGTAGCGCCGACCAAATGTGAAATGTGGGTGGGAAGAATGGAATGGATGGAGGATGGCGACAGGAGGGCGTGGTAGGCGCGAAGTTGGAAGTGGGGTTGCTGCTGCTGTAACGGGTGACGGCGGGGTGGGTTTCTGCGAAGGGCTAGGGTGGAGCCTGGAAGGTGATGTGCTGTCGTTTTTTTCGCTGAGGTCCCTGCCTGAATTCGCAGAAATGAATCGCGCGTTGCGCTTCTTGGAACGTTACATTTCGGGGAGATTTCAACCGCGGGGATGGCGGAATGCTAGTTTTCGTGGGTCGGCGCGCGTCGCACTAGCTTCGCACGGATTGGTCAGAGAAGAGAAAGTGACGGCGGGTATGTTCTTGTAACGAGTCATGAACATTGTTCGTCCCAGCCCGGGCGAAAGGCATCATACCGAGCGAAGCAATAGGGAACGGAATCAGCAAAGCTCAGATGATGATGTGTTGACATGACATGTACACCTTACAAACACAACTCCAAAAGGCACATCCAGATCAACTGTTACATGAATCAAAACCTACAAGTCATTGTTCCAAAGGACAACAGTTCGCCCTTCGGTGCTCCCTGGTGGCTAGAAATCACACAGGACGAACGTCATTTGGCCACACTAACAACCAGGGCCAAGTATGACTAATTAGGCTAAAAGGCTAGGCTGCCGTATTAGGGTCTCACAGTTGGAGCTTGTGAGAGCCTAGGCTAGGCTTGAGGTCTCAGAGTTGGAGCATGGCATGTGGTCTGGCTATTTACAGAATGAGTCACTTCATTTGCATGAGGACTGTCTGCCTCAGAAACTCACTTGTTTTTTACTGTTGATTCGAAATGCTCACACGGAATGTGTAGGGAGGGTGGGATGCGGAGGGAGAAGCAGTGCGTGTGTGTGCTGACCGGCGCTGGGCCCCAGGTGGTGAGAGACATGTTTAACACCCTCTCACCCTCTCCTGTTCCTGCCGATTGCACCTGCCCTCGCACCTCCTGCCCACAAACCTGCCCCTGCCCTGCCTCCGCCTCCTCCCCATCAGACCCTCTTCTAATAGGCTGCTGCTCCACTGGCTGCAGCAACAGACCGCTGCCTGACTCGTGCTGCTCATGCTGCTCTGTGTGCCCTGTGTGTCCTGTGTGCGCTCTCTTCCCTGTGTGCCCTGTATTCTCTGTGTGCTCCTTGGCAGCAGGGGAACCAGGCGGTGCAGCACGGGAAGTGGACACACAGAAGTTGATGGTCATGCTGCCACCTGCAATGAGGATGCCTGCACCAGGTAGCACCTGCACATGAGAACACACAGGCACAACCATGGTAGGTTACAAGCAGCACTCTAATAACAGCACATGAACTCCAGCAACTGGCGATAAGTTTTATTCAGGTGAAGCTAAAGAAGTAACCAAGCTGCAGAACTCAGGAGAAGCATAGCATAGCAGAGCATTACCTTGAGCCAGAGTGGAAATCCACCACCTGCCCGCACCATCTGCCTCCTCTGCCAATCCCCTCGCCCGCTGCCACCGCACGTGCCTCCCAACATGACCTTCCCTCCTTCAGCGCCCTCATCTCTCCCTCCCTCACTTGCTTCCTGTTCTTCCTTCCTCCCAGACTGGAAAACAGTCTCCCCCTCACACTGCACGATAAACCCCATAGAGTCACTTTCGTTCCGATTCATTACAATCACCGAAGCCTGCCCGGTCGAAGGATCCACATCCACACATGTGCCGGCAGCTGGCACGTCGGGCAGGTGGTGAGAATTTTGCAGGGCTGCCCGGACCTGGGAGCTGAGAGTAAGAAGCCGCCCGAGCAGGCATCTTGTAGCGGGCAGATCAACAGAAGCAACGGAGACATCCAAGAGGCATCTGACTGGCTTGTGGTCGCTCTGAATGGCCTCCATGCACGCGTCATAGCGCAACACATGGGCCTTCACTGGCTGCGCCAGCGTGCACTCCTGCTCCTCGATCGCTCTTTGAGGTGCGCTCACACTCGAACTCGCAGTCAGACCGGCACCAGGAGCAGCAGGAGCGGATGCAGCAGCAGAAGCAGCGGAAGAAGCTGAAGCAGTAGCAGGAGGAGCAGGAGAAGCAGTAGTAGCACCAGCAGGTGCTTGGGAGCTGATATCCCCATCCTTACTCGTGCTGCTACCCGGCCCTTCCTTACCATTCAACCCAGCTGTACTTTCACGACCCAGTGCAGGGCTGCTGACCTCATCATCTGCCTCTCTGTCAACCAAAGCAGTGTTTGCCACTGTTGTTGCTGCTGCTGCTGCACATGTTTCTGCTGCTGCGGTGCCAGCTGTTGCTGCTACTGCTGTGGAAGGAGGTGAGACGGTGGGTAGATCAAATGAAGTGAGAGTGGGGCTGGGGCTGAGGTTGGGGCTGTTGGTAGTGGGGGTGGGAGGAGAAGCGGGAGGATACAGAGGCTGGCAGGGGTTGTTTGGAGCAGCAGGCAAGGAGACAGACAGAGGCAGAGAAGGCGCGAGGATGGGCGGCAGTGTGGGCCCCAGAGTGGGCGGCAGCGTGGGCGGCAGGCTTGGAGTGAAGCTATCGCGGAAGAGCACTCGGTCGCACCAAGCAGGCACACGGCGCTTCTCCCCCGAGTCATACGCTGTGATGCGGGGCGTGGGGCACAGAGGCAGGGCGTGGGGCACAGAGGCAGGGCGTGGGGCAGAGAGGCAGGGCGTGGGACGAGGCAAGGGTTGGGCAAGGTAGGAAGGGAGACGGGGAGTTGAGAGTGAGCTTCGCAAAGAAGGCACAATGAGGAGGTCGACTGGTTACAACGATCCGACAGCGCCTAACCCTGAATCCGTGCACAGAATAGGGTATTCTTAAAAAGAAAACGTGGGGAGAAAAACCCAAAACAAAAGCAAAGAAACACACACACAGAGGAAGAAAAACACATACCCAGCGGATCGGGTGTGCCGCGATCAAACTTGTAGGTGGGGGGGAAGGAGATGACCCCCTCCTCCATGCCTCGGAATGCACGCCCGCCCGCCATCTCTCTGAGCAGCTGGTCACTCGCCAGCAGGGCAGGCAGGTTGCGGGCCGCCACCTGATGCCTCGCTTGCTCGTGTGACACGCCCTCCACCCGGTAGTTGAGGTCCCCCATCCACACCAGCAGGTCGGCTTCCGCCAGCTCTGGAGTTTTCATTTCCTCCAGGTCCTGCAAGGTAGTAGAGGTGGGAGGAGGGAAGGTATGGGAACGGGTTGTGCTGTTGCCTCGTGTGACACCACCGCCATCTCTCTGAGCAGCTGGTCGCTCGCCAGCAGGGCAGGCAGGTTGCGGGCCGCCACCTGGTGCCTGGCGTGCTCGTGTGACACGCCCTCCACCCGGTAGTTGAGGTCGCCCATCCACACCAGCAGATCCACCTCTGCTAACTCTGGCGTTTTCATGTCCTCCAGGTCCTAAAGGGGAGGGGTGGGGAGAGATGGGGAGAGGCGAGGAGAGGTGGGGAGCGGTGGAGAGGGATTGCTAGTGAGGGAGGGATGCAGAAGGCACCCGTTAGACTGAACTACCATGCATACAGTTCCACTCTGCTGACCACTCTCTCTCGCCCTCACTCCACACCTCTCTCCGCTCCCTCTCCCCTCCTCTCTCCCCGCCCTCCCCTCTCACCAACCCTATCTCCTCCTCCCTCCCCCATCACCAAACATATCCCCTCCTCTCTGCCCTCCCTTATCCCCTCCTCTCTGCCATCCCCTATCCCCTCCTCTCTCTCACCTCCTCCCCGTCCCGCCCAATGACCAGATCGTCCATCCATGACGTGGCATCGTCCGACCAATCAAATCTGCCGCCCACTGACTCCCCACCGTGCCTCCCACTCCCAAACGCTCCCCTCTTTGGACTTATTCCCGGTCCTGCCCCTCCCCCTCCTGCTGCTGCCCCTGCTGATCCTCCTGCCCCTCCTGCCCCTCCTGCGCCCCCCACGCCCCCTGCTCCGGCTGCCCCTGCTGCTGCGCCTGCCACTGCTCCTGATGCTCCTGCGGCTGCTGCTGCTGCCCCCACTGCAGCCCCTGCTGCAGCCTTCACTATGCCCTGCACTGCTGACTGCAAACCAGCTGGTGGCGTGCACGGGAAGGGGGGAGGGGAAGGTACGAGAGGAGATGGGAAGTAGATTTTGACTCGAGTCAATTAGCTATCGCTGCAGCCTTCACCATGCCTTGCACTGCTGACTGCAGAGACCAGCTAGTGGTGTGCAAAGGAAGGGGGAGTGGGGAGGAAGGGGAGGAATCGTTTAGTGAGGAGGGAGAGGAGGGCAGCAAAGTTGGAAGGAGGGCAGAGAAGTCACACCGCACCTTACCTCACCTCACTTCACCAGACCTCACTTCACCTCATCCCACCTCACCTTTCAATCCGCCGCCAGCGGCTTTGGCAGCGGAGGAGGCGGCGGAGGCGAGGGTGGTTTGGGGGCAGTAGAAGGAGAGGTGGCGGTAGATGCGGCGCCAGTCATCACTCGAAGGCTATCACAAGAACACCCTCCAAGCCCTCATGCACAGCCCATCAGCCCATAACAGCATGGGACCCACCTTTCAAGCCGCCCCCGGCAGCTTTAGCAGCAGAGGAGGCAGCAGCGAGGGTGGTTTGGGGGCGGTAGAAGGAGAGGTGGTGGTAGATCCGGTGCCAGTTGTTATTCCTCGGAGGCCATCACAACATAACCGCAACTTAACACTCTTAACGCCCTTGTGCACAGCCCATCACCCCATGAGAGTATGGATGTCACCTTTCAAGCCACCCCCAGCAGCTTTAGCAGCGGAGGAGGCAGCAGCGAGGGTGGTTTGGGGGCGGTAGAAGGAGAGGTGGCGGTAGATGCGGCGCCAGTCCTCGTTGCGCTTCACCACGCCCTCCATGTGAGCTGCGAGATGGCAGCTGAGGACCGCCACGCTGCGCCCACACACACTCATGCGCACAGCCACCGCTCCCTGGGGGAAAGAGTGGGGGCCGGGTAAGGTGTGCACAGCAGGCGGGGTTATGGACCATGGTTTGGCACAAGTCACTTCCCCTGGTCACGCCCTCCATGTGAGCGGCGAGATGGCAGCTGAGGACCGCCACACTACGCCCACACACACTCATGCGCACCGCCACCGCTCCCTGGGAGACAGAGAGGGAGGCAGGGCATGTAAGGTGTGCGCAGTGCAGTGGGGGTTATGGGTTTGGCACCAGTTGCTACTGCATCTAATCACGCCCTCCATGTGAGCGGCAAGATGGCAGCTGAGGACCGCCACGCTGCGCCCACACACACTCATGCGCACCGCCACCGCTCCCTGGAGTCGTAGGGGGGTGGTGTGGACAGGAAGGGGGGGTTTATCATTCCAATCAGAGCACCAGTGCACCACTGTCCAATTCTCCTCCATAATCTTACCTCTCCCAAATTTGCTGAAGTGCTATATAAGGCGAGAATTTAATTTGAGATATGCTGTGTCTGTCTGCTGCCCTTGGCTCACCTTGTTGCCCAACGTGCGGCCAAACCCCCGAGGCACAGCCCCCACCTCCACATCCCGAATAAGATGGGCAAAGGACGCCCTCGCCCTGTGGGACCCGAGACGAGAACACGGGAGTTGGAAGGGAGTTGCTTCTAAATGTCATTCAGAGAATGCTGCCTCTGTTGCCCTTGGCTCACCTTGTTGCCCAATGTGCGGCCAAACCCCCGAGGCACAGCCCCCACCTCCACATCCCGAATACGATGGGCAAACGACGCTTTCGCCCTGAGGGACACGAGAACAAGGGGAATGCAGCAAGTGTGTGAATGACAAGTCAAGTGATTTTTGAGTCGACTCAAAAAGTCACCTTCACATCCCAACTGAGATAAGCAAACAACGCCCTCGCCTGAGGGACATGCGCATAAGGGGAAGTGCAACAAGTATAGTTAGAAGGGAGTTTGGGTAGTCAGTGGAGCAAGGAATGATGTTTTGTGAGGTGTGATTGCTGGAGAAACTCATGTGTGCTTTGAGGTAACCTGTTCCCCCTCCCCCCCACACACACTCACCCACACTCTTAGGCACACTCTCTCACAACCAAACACACTCCCTCCCACGCACTCACCACACAGTGATGAGAATCCCCGCCATCTGCCTCGAAACAATCCGCACAAACGCCCCTCGGGACCCCAGAGCAGCGCCAATTGCCGCCACCCAGTGGGCCATTCACATGCACTCTCCTTCATACACTCTCTCCCACACACTCACCACACAGTGATGAGAATCCCCGCCATCTGTCTCGAAACAATCCGCACAAACGCCCCTCGGGACGCCAGAGCAGCGCCAATGGTCGCCACCCAGTGAGCCCCCAGCGCCGACCCTCGTTCCTGCAGCCCCAGACGCACTGACTCCTTGGCTGCTGCTATGGCTATCGCCCCCGCGTTCATCTCCACCTCCTGCAACCCCACTGCTACTATATCCGCTCCTCCCCCTCCTGCCCCACTCCCCGAATCCGCTGCTCCCCCAACCCCATTCCCCATACCCGTCCCATCCGCCCAGTCTGCTCCCTCTGCTGCCTCCTCGCCCTCAAGCCTGTCTCCTGCCACCTCCCCCAGCCACGCCTCCACACTCCTCTGCACCGCTCTCTCCTCCCCGACGTTCCACGTGCAGGCAGCCAGGCGGAACCTCTGCCGGGAGGTGAAGAGGGCGGAGGAGGAGGAGAGGGTGGCACGTAGTGCAGGGTCCACAGGGCCTGGGATAGCCGCCAGCCATGCACTCACCTGCCCCGTGCGGGACACACACACAATGAAGCTGCTGCACCGTGCCAGCTGCCGGATCGCTGCTGGTGTCGCCGCTGCAGCCGCTGCCGCTGTTGACGCCTGGGAGGAGAGGGCTGTGTCATCCGAAGGGTGGGCCGGATCTGATGTTGCTCCAGTGGAAGGGGAAGGGGATGCTGCTGCTGCTGCTCGTGCCGCCTTGGCTGCTGCTTTGGAGCATGGTGCGGGAGGGTGTGCCTGCCATGCCCCGATCTGCCTCCCTGTGCGCACATGCAGCACGGTGATGCTTCCATCCGCCGTGCCCACCCATAGCCGCAGCCCCACCACACACAGACAACACACGCCGGCCTCCATCACTACCTCCTGCAGTTTGCCGCCCGCCCAGTCGTACTGCCTCAGCATGCCCGACCCATGCCCGATCCACACCGTGCCGTCGCCAGCTGGCGCGACCGCGTGGAGCTTGCGCTTGGGGGGACGGGAGGAGGAGGAGGAGTAGGAGGAGGCTGAGGAGGAGGAGGAGGAGGAGGAGGAGGAGGAGGAGGAGGAGGAGGAGGTGAGGGGTTCGTCTTCCCATGGTGCTGGTGTGCCTGCTACAACTGGTGCTTCTCTATAGCTGTCACCACTCGTCACTGAACCAATAGGAGCACTAGAAGTGCTAGAAGCACTAGCACTGGTGGCACTAAGCGTGCTAGGGGCAGCATTACCAGGGGCTGTGGCGCTGTTGGCTGTAGCGGAGGCAGCGCTGCTGGCCCCAGAGGCAACAGCGCCAGAGGAGGTATCCGCAGCTGCCCTCTCCTCGTCCTTCACCTTCACATGACACACCAGCGCTCGCTTCCTCGCGTCCCTGGGCAGGTAGGTAGGTGGGGCCACGGAGGGTAAGGTAGTGGGTGGGAAAACGAAGAGTTTAGTACGAACCAAGGTTGCAAAACGAAAAGGCAACATGCAAGAACGGGGACTGTTTGAGTAGGTGGGTGTGTATGGGCATACCAGATGGAGATGGAAGCAGCTCCAATGCTCCACACCTGCCCCGTTGCCGGGTCTGACACCAATCGCCGCACGGACGTCACTCCATACACCACGCCCCCACTGCCACCCTCGTATTCTACCCCTGTCCCAGCAGCAGCGCTGCTGCCACCACCCCCCCCACCACTTCCTCCTGCTGCAGCAGCTACACTGCCACTGCCACTGCCATTGCTTTCTGTTGCAGTGACAGGAGTGCTCCCTCCTGCCCCACCAGTTGCCTTAGAATCATCACCATCATCAGATGGTGTTGCAGCAGCAGCAGCAGCCGCAGCAGCTGAGGCAGATGCAACTACAACGCGGTTTCTTGGCACCTGGACGTTACAGGAGGACGCGTGCAGAAGCACGGGCACGGCAGCAGGGCGGATCACACAAGGGGCTCGAAGGGGAGCAGTGCTGCTGAGAGGAACAGCGGGCGGCGTGGGCGCTGGGCTGGGCGAGGAAGACGCTCGAGAGAGCTCGCTGCACAGGCTGGGCCAGGGCCACGCCTTGATCACCCCCCTGTCCCCTGCAGACCAGAGCTCGCCGTGTGACGTGACTACGAGGGCTGTCACAGTGGTGGCGTGTGCCTGCCACTCTGCCACGAGTTCTGCCCATACTTTCCACCCAGGCTCCTTCTCCCCTGCCCCAACACCTGAGTTGTTCCTACCCATCGGTGCTCCCCCTCTACCCTTCGCCCCCCATCCTCCTCGCTCCCCCATGCTGCTGCTGCTGCTACCCTGCACTGCTCCGTCGCCTCCTGCTGCAGCATCCGCACTCTCTGCTCCCCTCTCCCGCACCCTCCACACCAGCACCCGTCCATCCCTGTGCCCCGTGAACACCATCCGTCCCTTAACATCCGCGGCAATGCTCTTGGCTGCAGACACACCTGCCCCGAATGGCACCCAGAAGAACGCTGCTGCCTCTTCATCCCCCCTTGGGTTTCCCAATCCCGAGGCTCCCTGTGAAGTCATCACGTGCTGGATATCCCACACCCTGATCCCATCATCTGTAACCAGGAAAATGGAAGAATCTAGGGTAACTAGCAGGCATGTTCGGCTGCCATGGGGGTCCCTTGGGGCAGGGTCCCAGATCGAGGGCGTGGACGGATCGACAGGGCGATTGGACGGCTGGGATCGACTGGGACACGCACAGGTGGGCCGTAGACAACCTTATCCAGCTTGGGAGGGCGTGCGGATTCACTAGCGGCGACTGGAACACTGTGGTTACGAGCCATGCCAGGCGACAGGAAGCGCAACCCCCCTGCTCCCCCCCCTCCTACCCCTCCTCCTCCTCCTCCTGCTCCTCCTCCTGCGCCTGCCCCAACTCCTCCCTCGCTGTCTCCTTTGCCAAAATCCTGAGAGGCTGCGCCAGAGCCTCCTTTCCTGTCTCTGCGCCTCCCATTCAAGCCCCTCATAAACGTAAAGCCCGCTTCACCCCCGCGAGCCGACATTCTCTTGTCCACTGCCTTGGAGATTTTGGACTGAAGCCGCATCACTCCAGCACCTAACCCCTTCCCAGCCCCCTCCTCTTGCTCTCGCTCCCCCTCCTCCGCGTCGTCAAACCCCTCTGCTTTTGTGCCATTGCTGTGCATATTTGGGGTTGGTGAGAGCGCTGACGGCTGTTGGCCCGGTTCAGTCACGCACCGATCCAAAGCATGTGGAGGAGAGGTAAAGTAGGAGTCGGAAGAGCCATCGCTCAGAGGGGAGAGGGGATTGGGAGGAGACAATTGCCCTGTGGTGGCCTCAGATGTCAACTCCTGCTGAATCTGCTGCTGCTGCTGCTGCTGCAAATCCTTCTGAAACTGGCGCTGCTGCTGCTCCCTCCAGCCACGTGTGTCTATGGTGGTTCCACAGGCAACAGCAAGGGCCACCAAGTCACCGCCAGGCTGAGGGGACACCGTGTGCCTGATATGCTCTGCTGCAGTGTCACTACTCGTCCTGTGCAGAATGCTCGCAGTGTCACTCGTGACGCTATCACTGCTGCTAACCACACCACAGTCATTGCCACCACCACCGTCACCACCGCCAGCACCAGCAGCAGCACCACTGGCACGGCTACCGGAGCGCTTGTGTGGCTTGGAGAAGAACCTGAAGCCCAGCTGAGGCGACCGCGGCCGCTGCTGCCGCTGATCCACCACAGATTCTGAGGCACATGAGGGGTACTCCATGATGCCCGCGTCTTGCTGCTGCTGCTGCTGCTGCTGCACCCCGCTCTGTGTGCCATCTGTGGTGCGCTGTCCTTGAGTATTACTACTGGCACGCTTAATGGCACGGTTCGTGTGTAATGGGGGCGAGGTTACATGTGTGCCTAGCTTGGGGGAGTGCGGGGGCTTGGCCGACCAGGGAGGAGAGGTGAGGGGGCTGGGAGAGGGTGACGGCGGAGTGGTGGAGAGAATTTGGGGTAAGTCACCCGGTTTGGGATTCTCAAATGGGCCACTGGGAGTAGAAGCTTGCTGCTGCCACCGGTGGTGCCACTGCTGAGGCGACTGCTGCTGTGATCGTTGCTGTTCCTCCTCCGTTCCCTGGGGTTTAGACATGACATAAGCTGCTGCACTTTCCCGCAGCGTCAGGGCCTCAGACTTGCCGGCTGAGTGACGCCTACCAATCCTCTTCAGAAACCGGAACGGGTCACTGGTAAGGCTCCCGCTCCCTCCTACTCCCTTCCTTTCAGCACTTGCAACAACACTACTGGTGCTAGCAGTCGCGGCTTCTGCACCTGCAGCATCACAGCGACCACCATCATCAGCCTCACTACCAGCACCACTGCTGTCACTGACAGAAGCAGCAGCAAATGGATTAGCGTCACCAGCAACAGAAGCGCCACCAGCAACAGAAGCGCCACCAGAGCTTCCAGTTCCAGCAGCAGAAACTAACTCCTCTGCAGCACCAGCAGCAGCAGCAACCGCACTAGCAGCACCAGCAGTAGCATCAGCGTCAGCATCAACAGCCCCATCCGCGGCGCCGCTCCTCTTCGCCTCCCTTGCCTCGAGAGCAGCAGCGAAGAGAGCCTTTTTCCGGTTACCAATGACGACTGGCCCGCTGTGGTGCAGGCGACGCGGATGCGAGATGTCCGGCCTGGGCGAGGGTGATTGAGAGCCGTCGATTGTGTCCGCATCAGTAGATATCGGAATGAACTTCTGATATATTACTTTGCTCCTGCCTTCCAGAAAACCATAGGCGCTTGCAGAATCGCTGTGGGGGACGTCAGAAACTTGAACAGGGGAACCTTCCTTCGTAGAGTGAACAGGTGCTGTCACAGCTTCTGCAGGAACAGCAACAGAATCAGCAGCAGAGGAATCTTTCGCAGATGAAGACAGGGAAGGCAAGTTGCTATCTGAGAGGGTAAAATGGAAGGGTATGTGTCTGCCTGAAGCGTTGATGAGAGGGTCTGATGCTGTTGCCGCTAGCGGACGCTCAGTCACGCCAGACGGGGAACCGAAACTGTCAGCGATAACGACAGATTCTGGCAAGCTCGTCAACGCGCGCTCGCTCTTGGGCAAGGCTAACGAGACCCTTGGAGTACAGATGCTTTCCATGTCGTGCGTCGGCACGGCTGGTTCGAATGAAATGGGATCAAAACCCTCTTTTGGAAAAAGCATGTGATCCTGCTTCGCTGTCGTATCAGTGGCCGCAACTGAGGGGAGAGGGATAGGATTATTGGAATCATTTGCGAAGTTAATTGAGAAGGACGGTGAGGCTGCGAGGGACTGAGAACGAAAGCCTGGTTCGCACATTCCTTCGCTAATTGCCTTCGCAACATTATTAGAAGCAGCAGGAGAGGGGTTGTCAGGAGCCGAAGAGATGCTGGTGACGTCGCGATCCTTCGCGAAGGAGATTTCGCCAATGCCGTCGATACTGCGAACAGCGTTAAAGGTCCCATCGCTACAAGACCGGTTCATCCTGGAAATGCTGCGATCCGGTCAAACCCGCCGTGAGCTTAGGCTTTCAGGCTTATTTTAGAAAATGCACGGCTCAGAGTCAGTCTGCTCCACGAGACCGCTCGAATCCTCGTGGGAGTCTGAACAGCTTTATCCTTTAGGTGCGTCAAAAATAGGCGACGGGTTTGTCCTGAATTAAACCCGCTGTGACCCGACACGTTGAACAGATAGTCCTGATCTTCAGTTTTTTAAGCGGTGGACTGTTAGAGTCTACGCACGATCCTTAGCGATCGTCTGATTCCCTCGGACTCGTTTTCAGAGGCACAGGAACCTCGGCGCGGCTTGCAGTCCTGCTAGATTCATTGATAGTCAGCGGCGCCGGCGACGATACTGAGGATGACCAACTGAAGAATCTCGTCATCAACAGCTAGACATTGGAAACTCCATATTTCCTGCAACGAACTACACATACTACTTTCTTACATTCCTTGACATAAATGACTGCTCAGAACAATGGCACGGTGATTATCGAACTGTCAGGCTAGCACCAGTGAGCCAACGACATCTTTCATTGACGGCTGTGTAAGCTGGAGCTACAAACCTCTTTTCAGGATGGAATGATACGTGAGAATGCTTTGTTATGCTGTGCTGTGCGCGGGATTCCCAGAGCAAAACTTTCGTTCCTCGGGATTGTCGCTATTACTTCGTTCCTTGAAGTTGGCTCGCATTTGCGAAGGGGCCGATGGTCTCGAGTCCCAACTCCCGAGGGAACAGTGCGCATGAGGACGAAGACGGCACTTGGATTTATGCACTACAGTAACGAGCTCTTAAAAATCCCACTTATTGATAAGCTTCCCTTATCTGAGAAACTACCCATATTTCATATTTAGCAGCTTGTCCAAAGCTAGGTTATGCCTGGGATGAGGCATCACCTTTCTACTCTAGACAAATTTACGTTAGGAAACATATACAGTGATCGTATATGTTCACATGATGTCAATCAAGCTTCCATTCCATCTTCTATTTTGACTTCTTACCACTACCATCTCCATCAACATCTGATTTCCGCTTTTTCTTCTTCATTCTGGGAGTCTCACCCTTCTCTCCTACCGGTGGTACTTCCGCCTTATCAGCAAGCTTCTTTTGCTTGCCTTTCTTCTTGGCAGACAAAGATTCTGCGACAAAAAACAACACAAAACGCTGAGCTGCGAAAGAATACCAGATTTCAGTGCAAACAGAAGAGAATTGAGTAGAGCAGGAAGTTGGCAGGTGAGTCCAGTCAGCACAGAATTACTGTGGCTTACATCTGTCAAGGCAAATTCACCTTCCCTAGAAAGACTCATGTGTCAATACATAACCAACACAGAGCGCATTGCTTTGCAGTGTCAATCAGTGCTTGTGTAAGGAAGCGAGCTCACCTTGAGGGGGCGTTGGAGTGGACTCAGGCTGTGGCACGGCAGCAGCAGACACACACGTTACGGAGCGAGTGATTGGCCGCACTGGTAAGAGCACAAGGTACCAGGCGACAAAGGGAATCGGGGCCAGGGAAAGCGGTGGTGGGGAAGGTGAAAGGGTTGGGGAGGGAAGGAAAGAATAGTGAGAAAGACGAGGTCAGGTACTGAAGGCAACGAGTGCGAGGAGGGATGCAAAGGAGAATAGAATGTGAACACGAACGCATACAGCATGCACACATGCTCCAGTAAACCAGAAGCAGGCATACCTATGGGAGCGCGGCCGTCGCAGCCAGGCAGAAGAGCCACCAGTGACACACATGCCCCAGTGAGACACATGCCCCAGTGACACACATGCCCCAGTGACACACATGCCCCAGTGACGCACATGCCCCAGTCACACACATGCTCCAGTCACACACATGCCCCAGTCACACACATACCCCAGTCACACACATGCCCCAGTCACACACATGCCCCAGTCACACACATGCCCCCACCAGTGACTCATTGGCAGGCATACCTATGGGAGGGCGGCCGTCACAGCCAGGCAGAACCGCCACCAGATTCCCACGGGGCAGTGGGTCTGACACGAGTGCGAGCTCCTGGGAGGGTGAGAGAGAGAGGGAGAGAAGGGGGCATAGGAGTACACAGTGAGAGATTGAGAGAACGGGGGCGCAGCAGCACAGAGTGAGGAGCGAGGGGGCAGAGGGGTACAGAATGAGACCGAGGCACGTGTATGCACACACTTGGCACGGTGTGTGAAAAGCTCGATGGTGGTGTTCACGTTTGGCCCAATCAGTATCACATTCGGTGACACGCATGGGCTGGTCAGCAGTATTTGTCCGAATCACTTCTGAGAATCACTTTTGAGAATCACTTGAGTTTTTTCAGAAGTGATTCACGCGCTGTCCCGTGGAACTTAACCTACCCTGCCACATCCCCGCACATGGCCCCTCCCCTTTCCCTTTCTATTCCAACTCCCCCTCCCTTTTCCCCATCCCCTTATTTCGGCTCGCATCTCTTACCGAGGTCCCCAAGAGCCTCACCGTAATTGGCTGGCCTCCCCAGACAAATCCCTTCCCCCCTGCTGCGCCTCGCCCCGCGGCCGCTGCCCCTGGTGGCGCAAACCGGCACACCTCCACCCTCCGACCGTCCGCCTGTGCCCCCGCTTCCCCCCGTGCGCCCGCCTGTACGTGCAACTGCGCGCCGTCTAGAGCGCGGAGGTCCAACTGCGCGGAGACGGGAGATGGGGGAAGCTCAGCGGAAGAGGTGAAAGAAAAGGGACAAAACGGGAGACTGGAGGAGGAAAAAGCGGTCCAGCATACCAACATGTAAGAAATCATAGGTCATGTGGGGCAGGTATTGTATATGTGAAATAAAAATGCGGTGAAGATCTTAGCGCGTACACTTTTGGCGTCTGGCATTTGCACGAGCCAGAGCTCCACGTCGTCATCCTCGTTACTGTCTTCTCCGCTTCTTCCGACAGCGCTAAGCAGCTCCGCGGCCGCCGCCATGGGCGGGCGAAGGTTATCGACAAACCCCCGCGAGGCGAGCTCCTGGGCAAGGTCCGTGTGAAGCACGGTTCCCGGCAACACCATGTCCATACTCATCGCCATGCCGCCTGAAGCATAAGGTAACTATCCAGGAGTTAAGTTCCTCGCGCGGTATATTCGCAGAAACGAGCGACGCGACGATAGAGTTGTGTGGTGGAGGAACGGGAAAAAGTCGGAACGAATCGACATGCCAGAAACTAAGGTATTGTGAACCGAGATGGTTCAGGGTTGAAGGTTTCTGGTGTTGTGTTTAGGGTGTGTCCAGCTCGTTCATTTCGGGAAATTTAGTACCTCCTCACGATCCGGGGTTCAAAACTGATCACTGTACCTATAATCGAATACGACCTGCGTCGCGTGCACCCTTTTTGTCAATTCTAGCGCGCGGACACATTCCCCCCACACAGACTTCAACAGTGCAGTGGCCTATTGAAACGAGGTAACCGGTTCCCTCGTCAACCAAAGCATTGGAATTTTCGCCAAGCCAACACTTCCACTACTGGTTTTGGCGCGTGTCAGGCTGCACTGGCGAAATCGAGCGCGCGATACGATGGGCACTCACTGTAGTGGGCAGGACACGGCTCTGTACCATTGTTCGATGCGCACGTTGATTTCTGTAACGTGCGTCACACGATTCGAGGTACGTGCAGGGGGTGTGCCGTATCGTGAACGGGAGCTGATCGTGTCTGGCATTTTTGTGAAATTCAGTGTTACAACGCAAAATCTGGTAACTGAAGGGCTTTACGAACAGTAAATGAACGAGCTGGACCCTTCCTTAGGTCAATTAGATCCCCTTTATTGAATTAGAACAACATTGGGAACAATTCCAACTTTCACTAAATCCAGGGCCCGAATTGGGGGAAAAAATGCGGCCCTTCTATGTTAGGGACTCTAATAGCCTAGGTTTCCAGCGTAAAGCTGGAAGTCTACACCAGCAGCATATTAGTGTTCTTATGCTACAGTTAGGGGTTACTAAACGTAACGGTTGAGGTCAATAACCACGTCTTTAGCCGGGCGGTAGATGAGGTCCAAAACTCGCCACATCTGCACAAACCGTCCAGCAATAAATAAAGCAGATCAAATTTGTCAAGAATGCCATTGAAAAAATAAACATTCACTACACAAAAGCCTTCACCCCGAGCTATCAGTGCTCACCTGCAGCGTGCCTCCTCCCCTTCGCTTGTTCACGTTGCTTGACACACTCGCAAACGTCCATGGGTCCTTTGGTGCCCACTGGAACTCAATCACTCGATCCCTGCATGGATTGAAGGAAAGAAGGAAAACAGACACTTGTTTTAGTCAAATTAAAAAAACGCGGGAGGGGGGAGGAGGGGGAAGGGGGGGGCTAAAAAAATACAGAAAACTTGCAGACAACAGAAACAGGCAGGAGGATGCAGGGCAGAAGTCATAAGGGGAGGAGGCATGAGGGCAGCACTCACTGGTGGCCCACGTGTTGGAAGAGCAGACCAGGCGGCACTCCGTCAGCTCGAGACGACTTCACCGCCTCCACATGCAACTGATGGGCACAAAGGGGTGCAGAGGGGCGCAGAGGGGTGCACAGGGGTGCACAGGGGTGCACAGGGGTGCACAGGGGTGCACAGGGGCGGAAGGGGACACAGGGGGCACAGGGAAGGCACAGGGAAAAGAGGTTTGCGGTGGTGAGGAGGGTGGACGGGGGCGGTTGGGGTGGTGAGCAATGGGGAAGGGGGCAGGGGTTTGTAATGAGGAGAGAACACCATGAGGGACGGCTGTGGTGCGACTCACCAGAGAGCAGTCCCAGATGTTGACCAGACCGTCCTCTGCACAGCGGGGTGACCTTTGAGTCGACTCAAAAGTCACCTCGAAAAACCTACAGGGGAGCATGTGTGGTGCGAGTCAACTCACCAGGGAGCAGTCCCAGATGTTGACCAGCCCGTCCTCTGCACAGCTGGCGAACACCGTGGGGCTGTCTACAAATAACAACTGCAAGCCCCAGCATGGCACCACCAGCATCAGAGGCACCTGTGTGGTGCGAGTCAACTCACCAGGGAGCAGTCCCAGATGTTGACCAGCCCGTCCTCTGCACAGCTGGCAAACACAGTGGGGCTGTCGGGACACCACTGCATACATACAGCAGGGGAAGAGGTGGAAAGCGGTGAGAGGGAAAATTAATCGTGGGCAGATGTTGACCAGGCCGTCCTCTGCACAGCTGGCGAATACCGTGGGGCTGTCGGGACACCACTGCACACATACAGTAGGTGAAGCGATCAAGAGGGGTGGAAAGTGGTGACTAGGAATAATCATTGTAAGAATACACACCTAGGGAGGCCTAACCTGAGAGAATACCTGCTGTTACCTGGGGGGGTTTACCCAAGAAAAGGGGTCTGTGGCTTGATGCTTTGGCTCAACGAGAGGATTGCATTTGAAGAGACAAGGAAACAGGAGATGCAGCAAGGATAGAAAGGTCGCAGGGGAGCAGCTACAGACGCGGGAGGATTTGAAACTCGTGGCTGACGTGGGAGATGGTGGTGGGGTGTGTGGGTGGTGGGGAATGTAGAAATTCTCAAGAGCCGAAGTGCGACACGAGGGGGGTGCGAGGGGGGGTCGCAGGGCAGCAGCTCCAGACGCAGGAGAATCTGCAGCTCCAGATGTTGACCAGCCCGTCCTCTGCACAGCTGGCAAACACCGTGGAGCTGTCGAGACACCACTGCAGGCGTACACGCAGGGAAGGGTTGTCAAATCACAACCACTCCAAGCACCACTCACCGTACCAAGTGCACCGCTCACCTGCACGGACAGCACAGCTGCCTGGTGCCCTCCGCGGAACGCATGCGTAGCCTTCGCCTTCCCCCTCCGCCTTCCTCCAAGCACCACTCACACCACACCAGCTGCACCACTCACCACACCACAGCACCACTCACCTGCACGGACAGCACAGCTGCCTGGTGCCCTCCGCGGAACGCATGCGTAGCCTTCGCCTTCCCCCTCGCCTCCCCCTCCGCCTTCCCCCTCGCCTCCCCCTCCGCCTTCCCCACCGGCCCTCCCCCGAGCTTCCTCACATCAAACAGCCTCACGCTCTTATCCGCACCCCCCGTCACCACCATATGCTCGTTCCGCCCGTTCCAATCCACACAGTGAACGTCACTATCATGCGCTTTCTCCACCCTCTGACACGGGCCCTTCTCTCCGCCAGTCCGTGCGTCCCACAGCAGCAGTCTCGAGTCGTCGCCAACGGAGCAGAACTGCTGGGAGTGCGAGGGGTGGAAGCACACGTCTTCTACGGTTGCTGTGTGGCCCTTGAACATCCCGCGGGGGGCCAGGCTGGTGGATTTCGCGGCGGATCCGAGGTTGAGTGGAGGGGAGCGGGAGGAGGATCGGGTTGCAACAGTGGGCTTGCCTGCACCGTCTGCATCCGCCTCTGCTTCATCATCGCCAGGAGGAGCACCACCACCACCACCACCACCACCACCACCACCACCAGTTGCCTCGTCAATGACCATTCCCGTTGGTGCCCCGTCAGTTGTTCCATCTTTTTTTGTGATCGGTCTTCCCTCCTTGCTCTCCCCCTCTTTCTTCTCCTCAACCGCTTGCTCCTCTTCCACCTCCTTACTCTCGTCCCCAGCTTCCACGCCCTCATCCCCCCCTGCGTTACCCTTCCCTGCCTGACCATCCTCCTTCCCTTCTGCACCCTCCTTCCCACCTGCCTTATCACTCTCTGCCGCATCACCCTTCCTCACTCCCTCACCCTCCTCTCCCCCTGTCTTATCCAATTCCATGCCCTCACTCTCTTTTCCTGCCTCTGCAGGTTTATCTGCATCCGCACCAGCAGGAGCAGCGGAGGCAGGTTTCTCAGCATCACCACCACCCTCTTTCTTTTCTTCTTCATCCTTGCTCCCTGCCAATTCCCCTCCCCTTCCCGCCTCCTCTCTCCCTACGTCCCCCTCTACCTTCTCCTCCTTTTCTGTCTTCTCCTTCTCCCCTGTCTCGGCTGCCTTCACTGCTTCAGATTCCTCCTCACCTTTCCCTGTCTTATCATCGCTCCCTGCCTCTTCCTCCACCTTTGCACCAGCCACAGAAGCATCATCAGCATCAGCAACACCACTGACGGCGACGGCATCCTTACCAGCATCAGCATCAGAAGCATCAGCAGCAGTAGCATCAGCAGCAGCAGTGGCAGCTGTAGCAGCAGCACCATCAGCATCGGCCATTACCACATCAGCATCTGCTCCTGCGGGTTGTGCCTTAGCCTCCTCTCCTGCCCCTCCCCCCTCTTTCGCCTCTGCCCCCTCTTCTTTTTTGTCCGCCGCTTTGGGTTCTGACCCCACTTTTTCTTCTGCTTCCTCTTTCGCTTCTGAACCTTTTTTCCCCTCTGCATCTTCTTTCGTCTCTGCCCCCTCCTCTGCTTTCCCTTCACCTTCTACAACCTTCTCCTCTCCCTCAGTACCTTTCTCCTTAGACTCCTCCTCTACCTTCGTACCCTCTTCCTTCTCTTTTCCCTCACCCTCCTTTTCTTTCCCCTCCCCCTCCTTCTCTTTTCCCTCCCCCTCATTTTCTTTCTCCTCCCCTTCCTTCTCTTCCCCATCCTCCCCCTTCTCTTTCCCCTCCTCTTTCTTCACTCCCTTCTTCTCTCCCTCCTCCACTGTATCTTCCTCCGGCTTCTCCTCCTTCTCCCCATTCTCCCTTTTCGCCTCCTCCTGCTTGCCCGCCCCTCCCTCATTTCCCTCCTCTTCTTTCTCCTCTTTCTTACCGCTCCCCACTTCAGCCCCCTCCGATCCTCTGACTCTCTTCTCCCCCTCCCCTCCACCATCCTCCTTCTCCCCTTCCTTCGTTTCCTCTCCCTTCACCAAACCTTCCTCCCGCTTCCGTTTCTTCTCAGCTTCCCCTGCCGCGCTTCCCCCATCCCCATCCCCACCCACTCCCCCGCCTCCGCCTCTCCCCCTGCTACGGGCAGGGGAGTCAGCACGGGCGCGGGAGGAAAGGGGGGCAGAGGGGCCAGCGCGGGAAGGCGCGGAGGAAGCAGCAGCTGCCTTGGCTTTCGGCTTGGCAGCAGGGTGGGGCTTGCGGAGGGCTGCAGATGACTGCAGTGACGGGGAAGGGAAGGACAAGGGGAGGTTCAAAGGCGCAGGGAAGGTAAGGGCAAGAGGGGCACGGGATCCAGCACAGCATGGCCTAGTGGCTCATCTGCAGCGATGAGATGCTGCTGCCTTATAGAGATAATTCTCAACATTCCAGAGCAGCACATTCTTATCCTTGCTGGCTGCCGCTGATCACCAGCAGGGTGTTTTTCAAGCGCTCAGAACATACAAAACCAGCAGGATCTGCATTTGAGACGCCTCAATGACCTGCAAGTGGCTCACCTGCAGCGATGTGACATGATCAGCCACGTTCCAGAGCAGCACGTTGTGGTCCTTGCCCCCGCTGATCACCAGCACGAGCTGGTATCCAGTCGCTTCAACGAGACCTGTTTAACCCAAGATTTGATAACCATGCCTCACCTGCAGCGATGTGACATGATCAGCCACGTTCCAGAGCAGCACGTTGTGGTCCTTGCCCCCGCTGATCACCAGCACGAGCTGGTATCCAGTCGCTTCAACGAGACCTGTTTAACCCAAGATTTGATAACCATGCCTCACCTGCAGCGACGTGACATGGTCCGCCACGTTCCAAAGCAGCACGTTGTGGTCCTTGCCCCCGCTGATCACCAGCGGGGCCACCGGGCTGGTCGCCATGGCAAACTCCGCATCCTCCGTGTGCCCCACCAGGATCTGACAGGCGTAGGTGCGGGAGAGGGGGGGAGGAGCGACAGGGAGGGAGGGAAGTATGGAGAGCATGCACCCATTGCAAACTCGGCATCGTTCGTGTGCCCCACCAGGATCTGAGCGGGAGAGGGAGGGTGCGGCGGAGTGAGAGAGTGGGGCATGGGTGTACAAGGAGTGCAGACAGTTCGCCATGGTTGAGGAAGGGTGGGGCATGGGTGCACGCAGCACCTCTCGTACCATGCACCATGCACCAATCAACTATGGATCGACCCATTGAGACAAACATACCAGGTCGGGCGTTGAGGCAGGCATGTTGAAGGAAGGAGTGCAGAAGGGATGGCGTTTCACGTGCCACATGAGCACATCAGGGCTGTCGGTGTGTGTGAAGATGATGTTGCGGTTCTGCACCAGCTCTCGCTCTCATACCATTCGGTGATCTCTTTTGACTTGACCCGATGCCACGTACCAGGTCAGGAGTAGAGGTGGGGGTGTTGAAGGAAGGAGTGCAGAAGGGATGCCGTTCCACGTGCCACATGAGCACGTCGGGGCTGTCGGTGTGTGTGAATATGATGTTGCGGTTCTGCACCAGCTCTCGGATGCGATTCACCTCGCCCGGATGCACGATCGTTTTGAACTTGCGCACAAAGGGCGATCGCCTGTCGTACTTGAACTGCCATGGGCCAAGGGGGGGGCGGGGGGTCGGGGAAAGGAGTAAGGGGGCAGAGAGAGAGAGAGAGAGTAAGACGACAAAATGAGTTGTTTCGGTCCATCTGTCGAATGTACTTGCACTCGCTTTATAGGGCTTGCAAACGTGAGACCGAGAGGACATGCAGCTTTTTCAGTCAATCAAAGCATAGTTATGCGCCACCCAGCCATGCATGCATCACCACTGTCACACGATGCATGCACAATCCATGCATGCACTATCATTGCCATGTCATGCATGCACCATCACAGTACAGCGTACCCGGCAGATGTCCCGTGGGGCAGCAACACGAGGTTTCACAACATACGCGTTGGAGACCACAAGAGTGTTAGGCATTGTGCCGTCCGTCTGATGATGGGGGTTCAGAAAAACGAAGGAAGTTAGAGATTCCGGTTTGGGACGCCGAATGAGAGCGAGGATGGGCATGCTATTGTCTGGAGCAATGTCGCTAAGAATGAACGCACGGACGTTAGCTGCACGTTATTCTCAAGCGTCGCGCGTTTAAGCGTCGCCAAGCCGTCCAGGCAACAGAATGCTCTTGACTAAAGCTATGGTGTGATGCACGTAGCCCTAAAAAAGGGACATACCTGCTCGGAGAGGTAGAGGCGTCGCTTGTACTTATGCGTGCGGTCCTCCACCAACGGACCCCACCTGCCGTCACACGCGCATGCGAAAAAAACACACGCACACGCGAAAACAGCACATGCGCATGCGAAAAGAGAAGGCGGAGAGCTTTCAAAGAAGCTATCAGGGTGAGCAAAATTAGGGGTCGCCATTACGGGAACAGGGAGTCTTAATGAACGGAAAACGCCTTGTAAGAAAGCCTATTACGTTGTCATACCACAAACAAGGGCTATTATGCAAAAAGCTCTGGCTTGGTCCGAACCTGCACGAGAGCGACGGCCAGACGAGGTGGTGGTTGGCGAACCAGTCGTACAGCAACGGCATGTTTCGCTTCCACTTTCGCCGATCGTCGCCCTCCTCCTCGTCGCTCGACTCGTCGTCGTCCCACGGGTCCTCCTCGCCTCGCCGCTCCGCCTCCTCGTCGTCGCGCTTTCCCACGCGACGCTCGTCTGGACCCATTCTTACGGAGGGAACGCGGACGGGCAAAATAATAAGTCTGTCTGTTGAAGGAGAATGGAAATGGCGGACAACTCCTGCAAAATTGGCCTAGGTAATAACAGCCTGCAAGCTCGAAGGTTTGTGAGGCACAGTCGGCGTTTTGAGTATTGACCAGTTTGGTTTGAATGACGGAAATTTCAAGCCCCACATTCTGATTGGCAGAATACGCGCAGTACATTTTGTTCGTCCAGAAAGCTCTTATAAATGACAAACATGACATTTATTCAACTATACTTCTGGTTTGGGACACAGGTACAGTTCAGAAATTCATGAAGAAACAGCCTCTGCAGCCTTGTCAGCAACTGGTCTTTTTGCAACAGACTCGGGCGGAGGAGCACCAGTGGCTTCGGCATATTTGTCTTCCAGCTCCTGTAGCAAACAATAGATTCATCCCATATTTTAATGCAAATCGCTCTAGTGAACAAACAACAAAGATGCAAGCGAGAATCGAATACTTACAATGAGCTTGCTGCGAATAGTGTCGAGAACTTCTGGGGTCATTCGATCAAAGTAAAGGGTCCCCTGAGAACACAACAAACAACAGCAAGTAACACTTTCAGCCAACTTCGCCTTTATCAGGCACAAAACTCTTTTGCTCTTCAGCTCACACAAAAAGAGAATGAAGGGCCCCATGTGCTGAGTCTTAAGGCATACCTCCAGGTGGTCGTACTCATGTTGGAAGATGCGTGCTTGCCATTCTTTCAGACTGATGCTGAATTTCCGACCGTTGATATCCTGAGCATCCACCTTCACACCCAGTGGCCGCTGCAAACAGAGTAGATAGTAGAAACCAACAAACAAACACACGCGAAAGCAATCAGGCTTCATTCTACTCACACCAGCATAAACGACACAGACAAAAACTACATCCACTTCTGCAGAATTCCTAAAACCAACACACTCACCTCGACATCAGCATAGATCTTAGGGAAGGAGAGGCACCCCTCCTCGATGACGTCCCGTGCCTTGGCGTACTTGACAATGCGTGGATTCACCAGCACCATCTCCACGCCCTTGCCCCTCTCACCCACCGGGTTGTACACCATCAGCCTCGCGTTCACCCCCACCTGTGGCGCTGACAGCCCCACTCCCTCCGTCCTGATGGCATGTGGGACACGTGCGGGGGGAGACGGGGAGGCGGAGCGCGGGGAGGGGGGGGATGGGGAGGGGGGAGACAGGGGTGGGGGAGAGAGGGGGGAAGAGGGGGGGAGTGGGAGAGGGATCCTCACCTGTCATGACACCTTCACCTGTACACGACATGACCCCCCCGACTGTACATGATAGACACGCTCACCTGTACATGACACGCTCACCTGTACATGACACGCTCACCTGTACATGACACGCTCACTTGTACATGACACACTCACTTGTACATGACATGACACGCTCACCTGTACATGACACGCTCACCTGTACATGACACGCTCACCTGTACATGACACTCACCTGTACATGACACGCGCACCTGTACATGACACGCTCACTTGTACATGACATGACACGCTCACCTGTACATGACACGCTCACCTGTACATGACACGCTCACTTGTACATGACATGACACGCTCACCCCTACAGCTGTACATGACACGCTCACCTGTACATGACATTATGACATGACACGCTCACCCGTACAGCTGTACATGAGACGCTCACCTGTACACGACATGACACGCTCACCTGTACATGACATGACACGCTCTCACCTGTACATGGCACGCTCACCTGTACATGACATGACACGCTCTCACCTGTACATGACATCAAACATCTCCGCTACAAGCTTCTGCAGCGACTCATCAAAGACGTTCACGCGCTTGTTGGGCGCCCTCAAGCGCGGGTCCGGGTACAGCACTATGTCCAGCGGTGACTCAAAAGTAATGGGGCCCGCTGCACAGGTGGATGGGAAGAAACATTGAGGGGTGGGGTGGGGGGAATGAGCGGGGAAGGGGTGGCACTATGTCTAGCGGTGACTCATACAATATGGGCCCCGCTGCATGGGTGAATGGGAAGAAAGGTGAGGGTGGACGGAGATGGGATGGGGGCAACGAGGGCGGTGTGGGTTGCAGCACTATGTCTAGCGGTGACTCATACGATATGGGGCCCGCTGAACAAGTGGATGAAGAGACAAATTGGGGAATAGGGAATGAGGGAAGGGGTCACTCGATTCATGGGGTGGCCATGGGAAGCAGGATCAATTCAGAGAAAATGAGCGGAAACATAGGTATTGGCCTGCAGTATGCATAGTAACGATGGATAGAGGGTGGATGAGCAGCAGATCATAGACAGACGAGCGATAGCAGCGGCACTGACCAACGTTCTCTTCGTCTTTAATTGATCGCAACTCAAAGAGAAGACCTTTCAGCCGACTCAAAAGGCACCTCGCATGCATAAACAGCATACTACAGACAGACGAGCTACAGGAGCAGCACTGACCGACGTTTTCCTCGTCTTTGATTGATTGCAGCTCGGAAAGGAACCCCCTGCGCGCCCTCGCGATGTGCCGAGGGGTGTGAGCTGAGGGCGGGAGAGAAGGGAGGGAGGACGGAGGAAAAGGAAATTCGAGACGGAGGGGATGATGAAGACGGGTGCAAAGGGGGGGTGGAGACGGATGGGAGGATGCGTGCCGGTGAGAGGATGTGCGCGGGTAATTGGACAACAGGAGGTAATTGGAACAGGAGGGAAAGATCACATATAAAACAAAAAACACGGGCGCTTATAAACAAGCAAAATTAGGGGGGTGCCGGGGTGAAGGGGTTGAGCGGGGTGGGGGGGGGGGGGGGGGAGGGGGAGGGTGAGGGGGTTGAGGGAGGTGTAACACGCGCATTCATCGACAGCCCAGAGCGGCGACGGAAACAAACCAGAAGAATTTTGTAGAATGGAAGGACGGGGTGATCCGAACACGGAGAGCCGTGGATTGGCTCCCGCTTCCGATTTGGAGCCGTCGAAACTCTCTGCAGCCTCGCAACGCGTGGTATGTGACTTTAAGGATCGATTAGAGCGCGGCGATGCAGCAGCATTTAGTGCGGTCCGAGAGGGTAATCTGCGGTTGAGAATGTTAGTCACCGTTGTCTCCCATCGCAACTGATTACCCAGTTGGAGCCTGCCACGTGGAGGACTCAACGACGGAGCTAAGATTAACGAGGAGAAAGCAACGGAACGATAACGGTAGTAAATTAACCTGTGAATGCTGCACCGATTTAAGGAACAGACGGTGATAGCGGAAACTGGAATGAGCTGCGTACGGCGAGGGGAACGTACCCCGAGAGACTCCTTAAAAGAGGACCTCGACAGCAGAGCGTATTCGCCATAGATTCGTCCGCTGCCGAAACAGAAGCTTCTCGCGAGAACCACTTGCGTGGGAAGGCTACGCGAGAATTACTGGTGCCGGAAGGCTAGGAATCTGTAGAGCTCTTTAGTAACAAGGCAAATGAGTTTAGGGAGCTTTTGTAGGCATGATGACCTGAAGGTGTGGGGGATTTTGTAAGTGTCCATAACTGTACCTCGTTGTCTGCGAAAAGTAATTCTGTCATTATCGAATCACTCTAAACAAATACAGTATTTGATGTTTGGAGTCTTCGCTGAGATCTGAGACGTCCATCACATCAACCCCCTTTCAACGAACCTATCCTGGCCTTCCGCAGTTCGCGCTTCAGCTGTTCAACTCCGCTCCCCACAATCCATCACATTGCAGGACTCGAGTCGCAATGTGCTCAATCACACATCAAACCAACTTCCATCCAACACGAAATGCCTGTCTACTGAATTGTTTCACCTCAAACCCATCTATCACACACACAACAGCAGCACCTCTTCTGCATGCGTTGGTCAGACTTTTGAGCTTCCTTCAATCCTAACTCGTGGTTTCCTCAATCTCATCAAGCCGTTTAGTTAATATCCAACGAGACGGAGAGCAGTAAAATCGTTTCTTCTGGCAGTAAAATCGATTTTCTGGATATTGTAGATGCCCCTGGCCTTCGTGTGTGGGAAATATGGGTCCATGGCTACTACCGCCTGTACAAGCTCCGCCCAGCCTATTACTTGCAACTTCGCTCCAGCCAAAAGGAGCAGGTCTATTCGACAGGCCAGTTATCATTCTCAAAACCTCTTATCGCACGACCCAGCACTTACGGATCATCCCATACAAACACAAAAGCTCCTCATTGGGCCATGGTCCATCAGCAGCAGGGAAATCGATTGATATCGAGCCAATAACTCCGAGATTCGATGGCTGCCGTAGAAACCTGCATCAAGTCTCACAGACACCGCCTTCGGACCAGAAATATCTCATGTTGAGCATGGGAAGCAGCAAAATCCGCGAGAACAGCACCAGGAGCAGTACTGCGAGCAACGGGAGCGGCAAGAGGAGCGAGAGCAGCAAGAGCATCGCCAGTGACTTTCCTGGAAAATTGGGGTTGTTTCCAGCGGACGAGTGGGACCTGTACGAGGCCGCTGCTACCGGCGCCCAGGTGCGGGTGGTCGGGCCGGCCACCATGGTAACCCGAGGGGTAACCCCAGAAATTACCCCTTCTGCCGCCCTGGTGACCTGGAACTCCCAGGTTAAGGTAACTGAGGTTGAGGAAGCTTCTAATCAAGGGAACAGCATGGAATTTAAGAATGAAAGCGCTGGCGGTACTTGGAGCAAGGGCCCAGGCTTGTATACTCAGGCGCCTTGCATTATGCAGACGCGTGGGGATGGTTCTAGTGGAAGTCCAGTGGTGGCCTTCCCACTGGCAAGCAAGTTACCAGGGCTGGGAAGGTTGCTTCTGCAGTGCGGCACAGAAAGGCACGTGGTGCAGAAAGGAGAATGGGGAGCGCTGATAGCTCGCAGGTATGGAGTCTCTCTGACGGACCTCTCCCGAGCCAACCCGGGCCTGAGGCTTGGCAAGCTGGTTCCAGGCCAAAGCATCAACCTCCCTGCTAAAGCCAGAGCTGATGCTAACCCAACTATGGCTTTCTGTGCCGGGATGCAGTGGGTGCTTAGAGCCGTTGCTGCTGTAAGAAAGCTGGTCATTGGGCTGTTTCAGTGGTTACTACGGCAGCAGCAACAACTGTTGCATTGGCAGCAGCAGCAATGGTCATCTATGGGAAAGCTTCAACAGCTCCAGGGACAGGGGCATCAGCAGCAGGAAGACCAATCCACGCTGGATAACAGAGACGACAGTATAGATGATGACGCAGAGGATGAGGAGGAAGAGGTCCTGGGCGAATGGGTCGAAGCTGAAGAGGAGGACGTACTGGTAGCTGGAGAACCCAGTCAGGTCAAGCAGCAGGGAAGCAGTGGAAGGTGTTGCGTTGCAGCCCTTTGCCAGCAGGACTCAGCTACTGGTGGAGAGATGGATGGGAGAGAGACCCGTGCAGCGGTGGGTGGAATCTGTCTCCGTCAGCTCTGCCTCCTCCAGAACTCTATCTTCACTGTGCCGACAAGTGTTTCTCTTGCAGCCATCACCGTCCCTCGTGTTTCTTCTGCTCTCTGCTGTCATCCTGGTGCTGTGCATTTCAATCCTGGGTGCATGTAGGCGTGGTCAGGCAGTGAATGGAGATAGAGAAGCTAGTGTCAAACTATGTTTATAGAGTTAGATATGCTATAGTGAGTTGGATGTTAGGGGGTACAAAACTTTCTCGACACTTTGGTTGTATCCCTCCCTTTGACCTAGCATCCCCATTCTCTCGCTACTCAAGCAAGTAGGTTCTTAAGATGGTATCATGAGTAGGTGACTTCCTAGCCTAGCCCCGAATCGCCCCGCCCCTTAGCACGTCGTGCCCCGTCCCCTTAGCAGGCCGCGCCCTGTCCGTTCGCAGGCCCCGCCCCTAGCCTGCCCCGTCGTCACGCTCCTTACCCGTCCGCGCCCCACCCTGCCCCTTACCCTCGCGCGCAGCCCGCGCGCCCCCCCCTAGCTCGCACGGTCGCACGCGCGCGCAGCCACGCATATGCAGCAGCGCACGCGCACGCGGGTGCACGTGCGCCAGCAGTACGAATAGCAGCCGCGCACTGCAGCTGCCGTCCGCACGCACGCTCGCCACGCGCGCACAGCAGCGTCAACACGCGCAGCAGCAGCCGCACGCGTTGCAGCAGCCGCACGCGCTGCAGCAGCCGCGAGCACGCACGTCACTGCACGCGTGCGAGCAGCAGCCTCTCGCGCACGCAGCAGCCATTGCACGCACGGTTTCAGCAGCAGCTGCACACTCCTCTGCAGCCACTCGCACGCACGCCCTGCAGCAGCCGCAGCCACGCGCGTGCAGCGGCAGCAAGCGCAGCACCTGCCTCCGCATCTGCAGCGAGCGCAGCAGCTGCAGCCCGTGCTCCAGAATCCGTTCCTAACCACTACTATCCGCCCCTACCAGCTCCTTACCACTCCTATCCGCCTCTACCCGCTCCTCACCGCTCCTAACCGCTCATACCCGCCTCTAACCGCTCCTCACCGCTCCTAACCGCTCTTGACTGCACTCCACCGCTTTGAACCGTACCTGACCGCTCCTTTCTGCACGTGCAGCACCTTCCTACCGCCTACTGCCTCTGGCTTTCCACTCACAGCGGCTGGCGGCCGCAGTACTCTCTACTAGCGTGACCTAGGCTTGAACCTCTGACTTCATTTGTCCCTCGCCTCACTCGGTTCTCAATTAGCACTTAGGCCTCGCCACTCTGGCTTAGGTCGCTCCTAGCTCAGGCAGTTCCTCGCCTCGTCTCTTCGGGCACCGTACGCCTCACTTGTTTCTAGCTCCGGCCCCTTCTAGCTCTGCGCTCCTAGGCCGGTAGTTCCCTCGTTATGGCGGCCCCTCGTATACTGCGTTTTGATGCTGAGGGTAGAGCCCTAGAGTTCCCCTCCTGGCTCATCCGTGGCGAGCGGTTTCTCAAGAGTCAGCGCCAGGACAATGATACGCTCTGGGCGCACGCTTCCGGTGACCTGCCTGAGCCTCCGTCCCCTCCTGACCTGGGTGCTCAGCCGGACGAGGCGGCCCAGGCGCGCTTCGATAAAGCCCGTACCGCTCGTTCAGTGTGGCAGTCGCGTGACGCTGCGGCATGCATTGCCCTCTCCAGCCTTCTCCCCGAGACTGAGGAGGCTCACTTCTCTCAGGTTCGATTTGCCAAGGACCTGCTCACTGCCATTAAGACACGTTACTCCACTCCCACCTCCGCCTCCCTTGGTCGCCTCTTTCTGCCGTTTCTCTTTCCTGACTTAGGCTCGTGGCTACAGTAGTCTTGTCTCTTGTTGCTTGCTGTACTTCTATATATGTCTGCGAACGCTTGAACTGGCCTTGTGGCCTCTTGTTTGTGCTCAGAATGTGTGGTGACTTCGTGATCCACCCTGAGCTTGCTGTGTTTCTTTTCTTGACTGGTCTTGTGACCACATGCGTGTCATACCTGTTTTGATGCCCCTCACTTAGCCTATGGGGGTGTGTCAAACTATGTTTATAGAGTTAGATATGCTATAGTGAGTTGGATGTTAGGGGGTACAAATCTTTCTCGACACTTTGGTTGTATCCCTCCCTTTGACCTAGCATCCCCATTCTCTCGCTACTCAAGCAAGTAGGTTCTTAAAGCCGTTGGCCCAAATTGCACAAGTTTTAAAGCCAGCAGCTAAAATAGTGACCCCCCCCTTCTAGTTGGGTCCAACTTGATTACTCAAGAACTTTTTGTATTGTTTTGGAAAGTTGGAAGCGAGGTGTGTTTTTTTTTCAGCCTTCGGTCGAGTTCTTAGTGGATTACGAACAAAAGTCTTTCCTCAATTCTGATTGGCAGCCACAATCTCTCACAGGCACTTGTGCGATTTTGGCGCAAAGTTGAGCGACGCGCACTCCTGCATTCACTAGAGCCAACACTTCTCCAATTCACATCCCAAGCAGACACACAGTTCCATGATGAGAGCCAAACACACACTCCAGAGCCTTTACTTCACCAAACTCGCATCCAGCAATGTGCTGCCTTGGACTTCCACGAGGGGGAAAATGAGGGTGACGGGACAAGCGGGGACACGAAGGGGGCGGGATTAAGCGGGGGACATGTAGGCGACGGGACGACGGAGAACGTGAGGAGGGCGACGGGATGGGAGGTGAGAGATGAAAAGAAGATGAGAGGACATTTCGTGGCGAGCTCGAGGCCGGCGAGGTGGGTGATGGGAGGGAGAGAGGCAGGGCGCGATTGGGCGTTTCAGTGCGAGCGCGAAGGCGACGGGAAGGGTGTTTCGGAGGGGAGGCGAGAGGAGTGAGAGGGAGGGGGCGACGGGAATTGTGACGCTACGGGTGGGAGAGAGGCCGATAGGGACAAGTATGGTGATGTTGGGAGAGGGGGGGGGGAAGCGAGATCGACGGGAGAGGGGGGGAGAACGCGAGCTCGACGGGAGACGGGGAGAGAAAGCGAGCTCGACAGGAGAGGGGGGGAGAACGGCGAGAGGAAGGGAGAGTGCGAAGGCGACGAGGCAGGAGATGGGAGGAGAAAGTGGGTGGGGGATGGGAGGGCGTTTCGTGACGAGCAGGATGGCGATGGGGTGGGGGATGGGGGGTGTGAGAGGACGCGTGCATCGAGGGCGACCAGAAGGGAGCGGCGAGAGAGAGAGCGACGGGAAGGGAGGGGAGAGAGCAAGAGCGACGGGAAGGGAGGGAAGCGTTACAGGGAGCGACGGGGAGGGAGCGACGAGAGAAAGAGCGACGGGAAGGGAGCGACGGGTAAGGGAAGGGGAAATACGGGGGGAGGGAAGGCAATGGGAAGGGAGAGACGACAGCGAGGGTAATGGGAGGGGGGCGGAAAAATCGAGGGCGAGGGGATTGGAGCGAAGAACACCAGAAAGTCGGTAGGACGAGACGGGAAGGAAAAGGACGAAAGCGACGAGACGGGAAGGGAAAGGACGAAAGCGACGGGATGAGAAGGGAAATGGTGAAAACGATGGGATGGGAGCGGAGAAAGTGAGAGCGACGGGAGGAGAGCGGAGACAGTTAGAGCGACGGGAGGAGAGCGCGGAAATTGAGAGCGACGGGAGGAAAGCGGAGAAAGTGAGAGCGACGGGAGGAGAGCAGAGAAATCGGGAGCGGCGGGAGGAGAGCGGAGAAAGTGAGAGCGACGGGAGGAGAGCGGCGACAGTGAGAGCGACGGGCCAAAGAACGTGAGAAGGGGAGGGCGACGGAATGGGAGGGGAGATCGGGAGGGTTGTAGTGAAAGGCGAGCGCGATAGCGACGAGTGAGCGGCGATGGTAGGCAAGGCACGGTTCAAATACGCCATGGACGGGAGTTTGACGATTTCGCGTGAGATGAAAAAAAAAAAAAGCATTACGCTGAGAGGCCACGTCTTACTACATTACGCACTCGAGCTAGCTTGCTAATTGCGTGCCTATGAGAAGGGCGACTAGGATTTCAGCTATTCTTAGCTAGACATGAACTAGACTACGGAAGTGTGAAATAGAGATATGAACCCCCTTCCAGCTTGAAACTGAAGTTGGCCAGGCGACTCAACCCATCGCCTTACAATGTTCGTGCGAGTGCAGCATGTAGACGTGCGACGGCTGACATTCTTTTGGCGGGAGCGATTTTTTTTATCATTTTTGGCGATAGCCAATCACATCAGTTCGATCTGAAAAGTTTGGATGATGAAAACAGTGCTTTTTCGCCCTGATATCTTCCTATTTCGTCAAATTCGTTTTCTTCGCAACACACAGCCAAAAACGCGTCTTCCCCCTGGTAGGAGCTCGAAAGTCCCAAATTGCAAGTGAAACTTCTTTCAAGTTTACAAGCTCCTCACCGTCAAGTTTTAAAAGCTTGACCCACGCGCCTCGCAATTTGGGACTCGGGCTTTAAAACCAGGGTGCACATTCAACGCGGTTCGGCTTGAGATGTTGGGAAGGGGGTTTGGAGAAAAACAGTGATTGGCTCACGAGGGGCGACAAAAAAATGATTCCGCTAGAGCTTCGGGCATTTCGTAGGTGGCGGGAGGGGGTGAAATGGCGGGAGTGGGTGAAACCGAATGGCGGGAGGGATGAAACAGATTGGCGGGAGGGGGGGGAAACGAAATTGCGGGGGAGGGGGGAAACGAAATTGCGGGGGAGGGGGGAAACGAATTTCGACGGGGAGGGGGAAATGAAATTGCGGGGGCGTGGGGAAACGAAATTGCGGGGGAGGGGGGAAACGAAGTTCGACTTGAAGGGGTTGAAAGCACACCTCGTAACCCACTCAGTCAAGGGATAACCTTTGATGCACATTCAGCTGAATGTGCACCCCGGTTTTAAGAGCTAGGTGAAAGCTGGCATCACAATGTTTCCTAGCTGTATCACTCACTGGATGCACTTCAGCTGTAGAGAACTTCGGACACTGGGCTTCAGTTATTAGTGATCTTCGTTTGTAGCTCTCATACAGTAAAAGAATCTCCACTGATGTAACATGCTGGCATTGATACAAGCATACACGTGACTTTGCAGCAACGCACTAGAGACGAAGCCCCATCTCGAGCAGCATTGTAATACCGCAAGGCAATTGACGCTCTCGGAACAACGGACGGCTGCTGTTGGTTCGCATAAAGCTGATCCAACGGCTGTAAGAATGTAGAAAGAGCTTCGATTAACGCAGCCGCCGAGCCTCGCGCTCGGATTCCATGAGGGTGAGGACGTCTCCTGCGACAATGATATCAGTGATGGGGTAGGGCACAGAGAGTTAAAGTAAATTCAACAAAATCACAAGGCCATTTAAAAATACCTTCTGCAGAAGCTTGCTGAGCACACGGTAACAATCACACCTTCCCGAACAATTCAGAAACGGGATAGGAACGGTAGACTGAACGGTCAGGGGGATTACACCAAACCCCTAAAAGATCAGAGAACCTGGTACGACCACGATTACCCCCCTTTATAATCAGCCCAACGTGCAGACGACCAGACGTAATTTGAAATGAACTGGCAGGCTGCAGTACCGAATGAAGGTAGGTCCTACTGCTTGCTAAATAACCCGCCTGCTCGAGAGAGGTCGACTAAAACGATGACCAACAATCTGGCTGCAATAACTACCCTCGTCCAAACCGGCTGTAATGACTAACCATGTCGTGAAACGGGCCCAATGAAAAGCTGCTGCAGCTACCAAACGAGGTGTCATAGGCTCTCGTTCAGACTATCACACAGGGTGGAATGAACCGATCTCATACGCCAGCAGGGATCGACTATGCAGCCAACGCGGGAAAATGGGAAACCCTAACCTCTACATCCTGAATCATACGTCAATGCTGCTGCCACTCACCTTGGTGCACGGGGCCGCTACAGTCACACAACTTTTCAGACGGGGCCCTTGACGTTCCTCGTGATATAAAAGTCCTCATTGTGGAACTTCACGCGCACCTGCGTACCCTCTCAGTCGACTCTACAGTCACCTCGCGTTATTGTCACACACCTACGCGCACGGGGCCCTTGACGTTCCTCATGATCTAACGGTCCTCGTCCGTGAACTTCACGCGAGGTGAGTCACCTCTCCAATCACCTCGCTATATTGTCACACACCCGCTTTAATGTTACACACCTACGCGCACAGGGCCCTTGACGTTCCTCATGATGTAGCGATCCTCATCGATGAACTTCACGCGCACTTGCGTGACTTGACCGCGGGACCCCGTGCGGCCCACCACCTTCTCCACAATCGCCAGCTTCATTGGGGAGTCCTGCACACGACGGTCGTAAGAGAGGTAATTATGACGTGAAAACACGTTGAACAGCGACGGCACTGCAAATGGCAGCAAATGACGGCGAATAACAGCGAATGCGACAGCCATCGAACGGAGGTAAACGACGGTGACGGAAAAGAGAGAGGAAAGCGCGACGACGGAAACGACGATGTACACGGCAGGAATAGAGGGGTAACCAGGCGCGATCTGAGTGCGTTAAGTAAACTAATCAGCACAGCGACAAATGCGTTCGTATCAGGGGATCACGTGGTTGCAACCACTGTTACGAGCTAGTATCACCCAGAAATGGACGCTGACCTTCTAACTGCTAAACTCCCCACTAAACCTCTAAGATACATCATCAGATACTGAGAGATGCACTTCCCCTGGGCACTATCTAATATATAGACGACTAAAACATCGCGACGCGGGGCTCACCATGTTGACAGGAAGCGCTAGCACTCGGTTTAAGAGGCGGTGCCGGCAAGGGCAGGCGGCAGCAGAGGTCTAGCGAAAGGAAGATTAGGGAGTATTGCAGGAAGGGAAAGGGAAAATGAGGTAAGTGCGGAGCCATGATGAAACCCTAGCGGTTTCCCCTCCCCCACCCCTCCTTCTCTCTGAAGCTCCGCCCGCCGTGCCAATTTGTGCTGCTCCGCGCGCGGAGAAGCATGAGAATGTGGCGTTTGGGGGCAAAGGAGTCGGGGTTTTGCGGAAGGTTCGGCGGAGTTGGTTCATCACACGTCACGGTGATTGTCCCCCGTACCTGGTTCGGGGCCCAAAGCGTTGTAAGCAGTCGTTTATACAAACTCGATATAGAAATGAAGGTTGAGAATCTTTATCCAAATCAATTCATGCCTTACTATGCTTCCTGACCTCTAGGGCGGCTTCTGTCAAAACATATTGTTCTGCTTATTTCACTCTAGGTTGTGTAGGGTTCTTTCCTTAGAGGGTACAACAATCTCTCTCGATAGTCCTTGTACCCCCCCCCCCTTACCTAATCGACACTTTCTCATCTAGCTAGTAATTCTAGCATGGTATTAAGAGCACAATGCTCCTTAGGACCGAAATTTTAAAAGGGCCCACCACTACTATTTCGACCTGCTGCCCGAGTCGCGCCCCTAGGAGAAACGCGAAATGCGACTAGGCGAGACGATTCCTTTTTCTGCCTAGACGCGATTTTCTGTTCCTAGTCACGTGCGACCCCCCTGACCGAGCCCTAGCTGCCCCGTGCGCCTCTCGCGCGGCCCGTCAGCCCCTACGCCCGGTCCCCCCCTCGTTCCTGCTGCTGCGCGCGCCACTCACGCTGCCCGCCAGCCCCTAGCACGCACCTGATGCGCGCTCCTCGTAGTGCTGCCCCGCACGCACCTGTTGCGCGCCCCTGGTTTGCACGCCCACAGCCCACGCGTGCCCACTGCTACTACGCGCTGCCCAGCCCGAGCTGTCACTGCTGCTGCTACTGACGCTGCTGCTGCTACAGCTAGTGCTACTCACTGCTGCTGCTACTGAAGCTAGTGCTGCTACAGCTAGTGCTACTCACTGCTGCTACTACTGAAGCTAGTGCTGCTACAGCTAGTGCTACTCACTGCTGCTGCTACTGAAGCAAGTGCTGCTACAGCTAGCGCTACTCACTGCTGCTGCTACTGAAGCTAGTGCTGCTACAGCTAGTGCTACTCACTGCTGCTGCTACTGAAGCTAGTGCTGCTACAGCTGGTGCTACTGCTGCTGCTGCTACTAAGGCACTTGCTACAGCTGCTACTGACAGAAGCTACTGCTTCTACAGCCCGTGCTACTACTGCTGCTACTGAAGCTCCTGCTACTACAACCCGTGCTACTTGCTGCAGCTGCTCCTCCTTGCTGCTGCTGCTGCTACTTGCTGCAGCTGCTCCTCCTTGCTGCTGCTGCTGCTGCTACTGAACGCCGGCTGCTGCTGCTGCTTGCCGCTGCTGCTCCGCCACTGAGTCCGAGCCGCGCCGCCCAACCCGAGCTGTCACTGCTGCTGCTGCTGCAACTACTGCTGCTATGGCTAACCTGTCAGTTCTTACGTTCGATGCCGAGGGCCGCGCGATTACCTTTGATGTCTGGCTCGACGATCTCCAGCTGTTCCTGCAGAGCGAGTCTAAGGATGGTGTTTCCCTGTTATTGCACACTGAAGGAAAGCTCCCACCCCCTGCTGCCGACGCTGTAGAGAATCTGTCTAAGTGGCTCATGCGTGATGCAGCTGCCCGCCTTGCTGTCCGCAACCACCTGCCAGTCACTGAGCGCGCGCACTTTAGCCGGCAGAAAACGGCCAAGGATCTCTATGGCACTGTAGTTTCTCGCTACTCCTCCCCAGCTACTGCTGCTGTAGGTCGTCTCATGCTGCTGTACCTGCATCCCGATCTAGCTGAGTTCCGCACTGTCTCTGACCTCTTTACCCACCTCCGCTCTAGTGAGGATCGCTTCCGTGCCGCTCTCAAGCCGGACTTTCTCGCTAAGAACCCCCCCCCGCAGTACTTCACCCTGTACTTTCTTATCACTCGCCTCCCTGACTCCCTTCGCACTGTCAGGGACCAGTTCCTAGCCATGGACCCCACTGAGCTCACACTTGACTCGCTCGAGAAGGCCCTTCTCGAGGTTGAGAAGAGCACTGTCGCTGTCGCTGCCTCTCGTGGCACCCCCCGCTCCCCCTTCTTTGAAGGGTGTACTCCCTCCCCTCTCCTCCCCTCAGTTGCTACCGCTGCTGCAGTCGACCTCCTTGGTGCTGAGGACGTTGGCGCTGCGTCTGCTCCCAGTGGACGGCGCAACAACAGCAAGGGCAGAGGGGGCAGGGGTGGTGGTGGTGGCAGCAGCGGAGGGGGTGGCGGGGGTGGTGGCGGGGGTGGTGGAGGCTCTGGGGGTGGCTCTGGGGGTGGCGGCAGTGGAGGAGGCGGACAGGGTGGAGGAGGCGGCGGTGGTGGGGGAGGCGGTTGGGGTAGCGGGGGAGGCGGAGGAGGTCGGGGTGGGTCTGACAGGGGTGGTGGCGCTCGTGGACCCTCCCGTGGCTACGGGAGTGGTCAGCAGCTGCCACGCCTCCCGGACAACCCCACCGACCAGCAGCTCCGTGAGTGGGTTCTCCAGCGTGGGGGCTCTGGTCGCTGCCCTTATGTCCGGCGCACGGGGCCTCTGAAGGGCACAGTCTGCGGGAAGCCGCACACAGAGTACACGTGCTTCGGGCGTCTTGAGGACGCCTGGGTGACTGAGTACACCGAGGACCAGCAGGTCCCGAACTGGCTGCAGCTGATGGGAAAGGGGTAGATGTGTTTGCTCTTGACTTTGCTAAGATCAATGCTGCTCTCTATGCTATGTATGTTTCTGACTATAGTGTTGAGGGTGCGTGTTACTCGTGTGTGCCATGCGATGCTGGTGGTGATGCTGCTCCCCCAGGTGCTAGTGCGTTTGCTGCTGCCCTAGGTGCTAGTGTCGCTACTGCCCCAGGTGCTAGTGAGTCTGCTGCTCCTGCTGAGGTCTTGCACACTTTCACACTTGACTCTGGTGCGTCACATTGCTTCTTTCGCGACAGCACCACTGTCACCCCACTCACTACCCCTGTCCCAGTCTCACTGGCGGACCCCTCTGGGGGCCCGGTGGTTGCACGCCACTCCACTGTCCTCCCGTGCCCAGCTGTCCCCTCTGGCTCTCTGTCCGGTCTCCACCTCCCCTCGTTCTCGACGAACCCGGTGAGCAACGCCGTCCTTCAGGATGTATGGGTTGACACATTTACTCCTGGAGGTCAGCGTGTGGCGATCTGCACATGCGCCAAGACAGGCCGTCACCTGGCTACGTTCACACGACAGCCGGGGTCGAACCTGTACACACTCACCACAGCGTCTGCACAGGTAGCTGCGTCTGGTCAGGTGGCTGCGTCCGGTCAGCTCGCTGCGTCCTGCTCGTGTCGCCTCCTCACCCACCCTGCGCAGCTTTGGCACCACCGTCTTGGCCACCCGTCGCAGCTGCGTCTGCGCGGCATGCACTCCCGGCTCCTGGTCTCTGGTCTCCCTGCGACCCTGCCCCCCCTCCCGCGCTCGCTTGCGCCGCCGTGCCTTCCTTGCGTCGAGGGGCGGCAGCGCGCCGCTCCTCACTCCTCCGAGTTTCCTCCGACCACTGCTCCTCTGCAGACTCTCCACCTGGACGTGTGGGGCCCGGCCCCCGTCGGTGGAACGGACCAGGAGCGCTACTTCCTGCTGGTGGTTGACGACTACACACGCTACACCACATTCTTCCCCTTGCGTCGCAAGGCGGATGTCAGTGGTGTCTTGATCCCCTGGATCCGTGCTACTCGTCACCAGCTGCGCGAGCGGTTTCGGCGGGACTTTCCAGTCCTGCGTCTGCACTCTGACAGGGGTGGTGAGTTCTCCTCTGGCGTCCTTGAGACGTTCTGCCAGGATGAGGGCATCGCCCAGTCGTTTACGCTTCCGGCCTCTCCGCAGCAAAATGGGATCGCTGAGCGTCGCATTGGCCTGATCATGGAGTTGCTCGTACCTCCATGATCCATGCTGTTGCTCCCCATTTCCTGTGGCCGTTTGCGGTCCGATACGCCACGCATCAGCTCAACCTCTGGCCCCGTGTCTCTGCTCCAGAGACCTCGCCCACACTCCGTTGGACGGGACAGCCTGGTGATGCGTCGTCGTTTCGGGTCTGGGGCGCGCTCTCCCTTGTTCGCGATACCAAAGCGAGCAAGCTCTCCCCTCGCACTCTCCGCTGTGTCTTCCTGGGCTTCCCCACCAACGCTCCACCCTGGCAGTTCTACCACCCTGCCTCGCGTCGTGTTCTGTCCTCTCAGGACGTCACCTTCGACGAGTCGGTCTGTTACTACCGACTTCACCCGCACGCGTCCCACCCGGTCCCCCTCGCACCTCTCTTCCTGGTACCAGTCCCCCCCCCGGTAGACCCCCTTCCCCCACAGGGTCTTGCTCCCTCAGGTGTGTCCCGGGTAAACCTACCCCCCTTGGATGAGCCAGTTGAGATCTCTTCTGACTCCTCTGACTCACCTGAGGGGGGTGACGCCGTCGCCGACGACACGGCGACCACTCGCCGCACTCCTCGCTTGGAGACCCCCCCGGGTTTCCCGCCACGGCCGTCTTCGCCGCCTCCGCAGCCTGCTGCTGTGGACTCTGGAGCTGAGACTACTGGAGCTGGGTCTGGGGGTGGTGAGTCTGGGGGTGCCCGCTCTCCTCGTCTGGCTACACCCCCCGGGTTCCCACCTCTGCCGTTTTCGCTGCCTCTGCAGCCTGCTGCTGTGGACACTGGAGCAGAGACTGAGGGTACTGAGCCTGGGGGTGCTGGGACTGAGGGTACTGAGCCTGAGGGTGCTGCGACTGAGGGTACTGAGCCTGCGAGTGCTGAGACCGAGAGTCCTGCCTCTTGGGGTGCTGCGAGTTCGGGTGCTGACTCTAGGGGTGCTGCGAGTCCTTCTGGTGTTGGTGTCGTCGGAGCTCCTACCGGAGGACCTGGAGCTACTGGTGCTGGAGGTACTGGAGGTGCTGCTGGTGCTGGAGGTCCTGGAGGTGCTGCTGGTGCTGGAGGTCCTGGAGGTGCTGGAGGTACTGGAGGTGCTGCTGGTGCTGGAGGTCGGGGAGCTGCTGGTGCTGCTGGTCCTGGTGGAGCTGCTGGGGCTGGAGGTACTGGAGGTGCTGCTGGTGCTGGAGGTCGTGGAGCTGCTGGTGCTGGAGGTACTGGAGGTACTGCTGGTGCTGGAGGTCGTGGAGCTGCTGGAGCTGCTGGTGCTGGAGGCGCTGGAGCTGCTGGGGCTGGATGTGCTGGAGGTGCTGGAGGTCCTGGTGGAGCTACTGGTGCTCTTCGCCACCTTCTCAGTCTTCAGCCAGGTGCTACTGGCTTCCCTGTGGCAGGTACTACTCCTCCGTTGCTGTGTCCACCGGCGGACCAGTCACAGCCGCCGCTGCTACCACACTCCCCACTGCCTGCTCCTGCTCCTTACACTGCGGTGTCAGAGTCCCTGACTGAGTGTCGAGAGCCTGAGACTCGTGCTTCCACCCCTGAGCGTCGAGAGCCTAAGTCTAGCTTTGACCTTGAGCCTGAGCCTAGAGCTGTTGTCCGTGCTCGTGTTCCTCGTGTTCGTCGTCAGCGTGCTCCGGCTGTCCCCGGCACTCACGATATGACACTCCGTCCTTCCTCTGTTCCTCAGCGTGTTGTCCAACCGTTACCTCCTGCGTCCTCTTTGCCTGACGTTGCTGACCCTCCGTCTGACCTTGCTCGTGCGTCCAGTCCGACTGTTACTCGCCTTCTTGCTACGGTTGTGACGGACCCTACGTTCTCGTCTCCTGCTGCGTCTGCCCTAGTAGCTGAGCTCGTTGACTTTGCTGCTATGTACCGCCAAGACTACCTTGCGAGTCTTGTCTCTGACCCTGTCCCTGCCTGTCCTCCGTCCGTCGGGGGTGAGACTGCTCTTGGCTGCACTGCCCTTGGCTGTGACGTTCTTGAGGACAGACAGGAGGAGCTGGAGTGCCTTGCTGCCGCTTCACCCCATCACGCGACCATGCTGCTTGCCCCTGAGGGAGACCCGGATGCACTTGACATCCCCACCCCGCGCTCCTACAGGGAGGCGGTTTCGGGTGAGTACTCCTCTCAGTGGCAGACAGCCATGGACGCAGAGATAGCTTCCTGGAAGTCCACAGGCACCTACGTCGACGAGGTTCCCCCACCTGGGGCGAACATCGTCAGTGGCATGTGGATTTTCAGGGTGAAGCGGCCGCCGGGTTCTCCGCCTGCCTTCAAGGCACGTTACGTTGCTCGAGGCTTCAGTCAGCGTGAGGGGGTCGACTTCTTTCAGACCTTCTCCCCCACCCCGAAGATGACCACTCTTTGGGTGTTGCTACACGTTGCAGCTCAGCGTGACTACGAGCTGCACTCCCTCGACTTCTCGACAGCTTTCTTGCAGGGTAGCCTTCACGAGGCCATCTGGTTGCGCCGTCCACAGGGCTTCACTGGGTCGTTTCCTGAGGGTACCCAGTGGAGCCTACGCCGACCAGTGTACGGCTTGCGTCAGGCGCCCCGCGAGTGGCACGACACACTGAGGACGACACTTGCGGCTCTTGGGTTTGCTCCTTCGACTGCTGACCCGTCGTTGTTTCTACGCACCGACACTACTCTGCCGCCGTTCTACATCCTCGTGTACGTTGACGACTTGGTTTTTGCTACTGCTGACACTGAGGCACTGGCCCTAGTGAAGGCGGAGCTGCAGGAGAGACACACCTGCACTGACCTGGGTGAGCTGCGGAGCTATCTTGGCTTGCAGATCACCCGGGACAGAGCACGGCGCACCATCACCCTCACTCAGTCACACATGGTGCACCAGGTCCTTCAGCGCTTCCGCTTCACGTACTCCTCGCCACAGCCCACTCCTCTAGCTACCAGCCACTCGCTCTCAGCTCCACCTTCGGACGAGTCCGTAGAGCCGAGTGGTCCGTACCCAGAGCTTGTGGGCTGCCTCATGTACCTGATGACGTGCACACGACCTGACCTCGCGTACCCTCTCAGCCTTCTGGCTCGCTACGTGGCACCCGGTAGGCACCGAAAGGTGCACTTTGATGCTGCGAAGAGGGTACTGCGTTAATTGTGCAGCACATCGGGCATGGGGCTCGTGCTTGGAGGACGGGGTTCGGTGGTCCTCACAGGACACTCTGACGCTTCTTGGGCCGACGACCAGGCGACTCAGCGTTCGTCACAAGGCTACACCTTCAGTCTTGGCGCTGGTTCTGTCTCGTGGAGGTCCACTCGTTCTTCTTCTGTGCTTGGTTCCAGCTGTGAGGCCGAGATCTACGCTGGGGCCATGGCTGCACAGGAGCTCCGTTGGCTGACCTACCTGCTGACCGACTTGGGGGAGCGGCCTCGTTCTCCTCCAGTTCTGTACGTCGACAACAAGGCAATGCTTGCCTTGTGTCGCGAGCAGAGACTGGAGCACAGAACGAAGCACATTGCTCTGCGCTACTTCCTTGCGCGTGAGCTGCAGCAGCGTGGTCAGCTGCGCCTTGCTTTCGTGGCCTCTCGGGCCAACACTGCTGATGTCTTCACCAAGGCCCTTTCGGCTGGTGATCATCAGCGTTTCTGCACTGCTCTTGGGCTTGTGCCCACTCTGCCTCACCTGCTGGTTGCTTGACTTGCTCTTGTTGTACACTGCTATATATCTTTATACCTGCATGTTTCCTCTTGCTAGGTTGTGATCTGTGTACTGCCTTGCTCTTATAAATCTGCATGTGAACTGGCCTTGTGGCTGCCTACTTGTGCTCAGATTGTGTGGTGTCCTTGAGATCCACCCTGGGCTTTGCCTTGCTTGTTGTCTTGCTTGTCTGGTCTTGTGACCACTGTTAGGCTTGGCTATCCCCTACTTCACCTATGGGGGTGTGTCAAAACATATTGTTCTGCTTATTTCACTCTAGGTTGTGTAGGGTTCTTTCCTTAGAGGGTACAACAATCTCTCTCGATAGTCCTTGTACCCCCCCCCCCCTTACCTAATCGACACTTTCTCATCTAGCTAGTAATTCTAACAGCTTCTTATGATATGCTTGGTGGTGTTCAATCACTAACACGAAACAGTACAACAGAGACATAATTATACACACACTATCTTAACGGTTCAATAAGTATCGTCTCAATCAATATTAGCACGAGTATCGTACCGTAACTGCCCACCGAATCAAGCTCACCCCTGCGTTATCTACCCCGTTTTGCAATTGCACAACCCAGATAATTGGGTCGTACTTCTATGTGTCTCCCGTTTCAACATCCGTCCTTTCACCTGATTGCGTATGGCTACCTTTCTCCACACTTCCTATCCCATCATCTGTTGCTTCTACAGCACTCTCGCCTGCAACACTCTCCACAGCGACACCCTCCTTAGTGGCACCCTCTCTAGTAGCGCCCTCCCCTGTAGCGCCCTCCCCTGTAGCGCCCTCCACTGGTGCTGCATGCTCATCAGCAACAGGCGCACCCTCAGCACCTTTACAGGCCTCAGCAGGTAAACCCCCAGCTATGGCTTCACCAATACTCGTTGCTGCCGTCATGCCCGTACCTGCAACCGAACCGTCCTTGACTCTCTCTCGCTCCTCCCCTCCTGCTGCATCTTCACCAGCCTCCATGCTTTCTCCCCCACCCGCAATATCCTTGGAGCCTTCACTGACTTTACCTGCCAAATGAGACTCACCCTCATGTCCCCCTTGCTTCTCCCTTTCACCTGCCAATTGTTCAGCTGCACTAGCATCTACCATCTCAGTCTCTTCCCCCTCAGCCGCTGCTGCAACTTCTCCTTGGGCAATCTCAGCACCAGGAGCATCGCCACCACCATCAGTTGCATCCTTCAGAGCCTCTGCTTGCTCTTCTCCCTCTTCTGCCACTGGCTGAGGTGACTCAGAAACCCCATGATCCACTTTACTCTTGTGCTGCTCATGCTCATTCGCTGCCCCACCCTCATCTGCAACTGCCGCTTGGTCTATTTCCTTGGCTCCTCCTGCTGACTTCTCCTGCTGCGCCTCAGTTATCTCTACACCCGCTGCCCCTTCACCTGTCCCTTCCTCACCCATAACCTCCCTACCATCCACCACAGCAGCCTCCTGCCCCCGCTCAGTCTCAGCAGGCTCAGCGACCGCTTGCCCGCTCCCATTGTTGTCGCCCACAGGCTGCTGCTGCTCCCCGCCCACCAATGGGGCACCCTCATGCCTTCCACCCTCCTCTGCTGCTCCCTCATTTCCCCCATCCACCTCTCTCATCCCCTCCCCTCCAGCACCAACCACCTCTTCGTCCTTCTGCTGCTCAAGCTGCTGCTCATGCTGCTCGGACTGCTGCCCCGTTTCTGGCTGTTCCTGCTGCTGCTGCTGCTGCTGCTGCTGCTCCTGCTCCTTCGCTTCCTCCTCCTTCCGCTCTTCCTGTGCTCCCGTCCCCTCCTCTTGCTGTTGATCAAGAGGCAATCCATGCTCCACTTGCTCCGCCTGTTGCATCACCTGCATGTTCATCTCATCCCCTCCCTGTGCCACCCCTTCTTGCACCTCCATCATAACAACCATTGGCTCGGCGCCTGCCCCTGTACCACTCTCCACCATCTGAGGTACTTCCTCTCCTTGCTCTCCCCCCATCTTCGGCCCACCTTCATCACCTTGACCAGATTCTAACCCCTCACTCCCTCCTTGGACCCCCAGCCCTACCATTCCACCCTCCCCCCCTATCCCGCCCCCCAACCCTGGTTCTTCCCCCCCTGTCAACAGCAGCTGCTGCTCCTCTGCCAAACCTGGCACCGGACCTGCAAATTCAGGCTCGGGTACCTGAACTTGAAGCACAAGCTCAGGCGCAGGCTCGGGTGCATGCTCTAGTGCAGGATCTGGTACAGGCTCGGGCGAAGGCTCGGATGCCGCTTCTTGAAGGGGCCCCGGAGCAGGTAGGGGTGCAGGCGCGGGTTTCCCAGACAGGTAAGAAGCAGCAACAGAGGCGGATTGAGGCGCAGAGGGAGGAGCAGGGAGGAGAGCAGGAGGGGTTGGTTGTATGGGTTCAAGTGCTGATGGAGAGGGGGGAGGAAGAGCAGGAGGAGGGGCAGTTGAAGGCTCGTACGGTGGTGGTGGTGCATGAGCCGTACTGGGCGGTACGGAGGTGAGCTGATACTTGTGCATCGGGTTGTATGATGCTGGTGGGAAGGCAGCTCCTTCTGCTGATGGGTCTATGCCCGATTCTTGAAGCTGATTGCGTGGAAAAGGCAAGGAACGAACGAGAGGAATGGGAAACAGAGGAATGAGGACGTGAGGGCAAAATGGGAACATGCAAGAGACAGGCGCAAAGCAGCATGCAAGAAGAGGTAGCAAGCAAAGGAATGTGAACCGTGAAAGTGGGGTAGGAACGGATGAGGGCAGGGCAGGGCAGGGCATCTTACCATGGTTCGGAGCTGAGCGTTCTGAGCGCACAGGGAGGCGTACTGCTCCCGCACCTTTGCTAGCTCCTGTTGACAGGGAACCGGGCAAAGTGAAACGGTAGAGGATAAAATGGATAAGAACGAGAGATGGGAGCAGGTGTTCAGATGGCTGTTCTGCTTCACGTGTAAAGTAGGAGGAAGGGATGAGGAAGAGGGAAGTGCGGAAAGTGAAGAGGGAGGTTGGGAGAGGAAAGAAACGAGAGGGAAGAAGGGAAGAGAGAAAGGGAAAGATGTAAGGGCAGGTATACCGAGGAGAGCCCCATGTTCTCCATCTGCACTGCAGTCTGCCGCGCTATCAGCTCGTCACACTCTGCCTGCTTCCTCAGCCGCGACCGCCTTGCGCTCTCCCTGTTGCTCTGCTTCCGCCTCTGCCGCTTCACCTCCCTCTCATCCTGCAAGGTATCACGTGCACGGAGCGAGCAGATAGGTGAGTGACACACACACACACACACACACACACAACAGGCGAGCAGCACACATAGAGAGGAACTTAGACGCATCAGACAGATGGGACGCACAACGGGGAGAATCACAAACAAATTCCCCGTTCCGCAACAAGCCATAACGGGCAAGGTGGGAGAAACGCAAGGCCAGCGGAGAGTTCTTACCCCGCGAAATGGCACCTGGTAAATCAGACTCCCCCCCACGTCGCCCCCATCCCCTCCTGCCCGCGCCCCTACCGCACGTGCCCCCAGCTTCCCCCCAACGCCCTGCCCCAAGGAGGGAGCGGGCACCACAGCAGCAGGAGCAGCAGCACCAGGCCACATATCCGCAGCAGACGCACCCATCGGGTTATACCCCATTCCGCCTCCCACCCCCCCTCTTGCCCCCCCAGCAGCAGCATGACCACCACCCCCACCGCCTAGCCCAGCAGCCGCAGCCGCAGCTGCTGCCGAAGCAGACGGGCCTTCTGACGGGCTTGAAGGCGTGGATGTGTACTCTCCCGCCGAGCCTGACGCCAGGGCCAAGGCTTGGCCCGAGCCTGGTGCCGCCTGGGCGTGCGGATGGGCGAGGCTTGACCCTCCAGTGGTAGCCAGAGCACCATCTTGACCATGTGACTGCTGAGTCGCCCTTTTGCGCTTCGAAGGGGCAGCTTGGGCTGCAGGCGCAGCAGGGGCAGCTGCAGCTGCTGGCGGGGCCGACCCAGTAGCAGCAGCCCCGCCGGCAGCACTGGCGGCGGCGGCGGCGGCGGCGGCGGCAGCAGCAGCCATGGCATCGTGGGAGTAGTCCATTTGCATCCCGGGGTAGCCCTGCGCTGCTGGCATGGCCATGGGGCCCATGGGGGTCATTCCCATCATCGCTGCTGCTGCTGGCACCTCAGAGCCGTCCGCCTGGTAAGCACAAGGGTAAAAGAGTAGGAGACACGAGAGGCGCATGTTGGGTTAAATCAAGGCAAAAAGCAGACGGTTAAGGTGCAACAGCAGCTGCCAAAGGAGCAGACGCAGAAGCACCAACAGAATTGGAAGCAGCAGGAGCAGCACTCGGGAAGGCAGGGATGTTCATCACTATTTATGTAGAGAGTTTACCGACTGGGGAGGCGGGTAACCATAAGGGGATGGGGCCACTGCCCCTGCAGCGCCTTGGGCCATGCCCGGGTGAGGCGCAGCATACATGGCCGCATAGCCGTAGGGCCCTGGTGGTACACCACCGTAGTGCGCTGCCATCATTGGCTGAGAAGGAGAGGGGGTTAAGACAACGAGGAAATCAAACGACAATGGTTACAGGAAGGTGTGAGAGTAAAGCGGGAACTTGAAACAGAGAGACGATGAATGAAAGGGCGCTACTAATGCACAGCTGCGTGAATCCAATGCGCTTCAAATCGCGTACCTGTGGTCCCCACATGTACGGATGGGGATGCCCTCCCATTGGTGCGCCGTAGTAGCCCCCTGCATGCGCCGCTTGCCCTCCCGACTTGTAATACGCCTGCATGCCACCATGGCACGGCACAAAATCAAAGTTTCAGTGACCGTTTAGCGGACGTTAAGGACTAGTGCACTGAGAGTTTCCGACTGCACCCAGTTCATTAAGAAGTTCGACCTAAGGAGCAAAGCGGGACGCGCGGGAAAAGAAGGTCACTGGCGTCGTGAGGAACCGGGTAGGAAAGATTCGCTTCCAGCGCACAGGGCTACACGACTGCAAGGACCGACGAAAGAGCGGGGATTGTCGCCATCGGTCGGGATCAGAGCTTTCTGGTTTGAGATCTGCTGACTGAGTTGAGATCTGCTGACTGGATTAACATCTGTCGACTGGGTTAAGTACTGATGACTGGGTTGAGATCTGCTGACTGAGTTGAGGTCTGCTGACTGGATTAACATCTGTCGACTGGGTTAAGTACTGATGACTGGGTTGAGATCTGCTGACTGACTGCTGACCGGGTTGGTCTCCTGATTGTGGGGGTCTACTGACTGGAATGTGATCTGCTGACAAGGGTTGAGGTCCGCTGACCGGTTTGAGTGGAACTGAAACGATAGAGAACTACCTTGAGGGCGTTAAACTGCGATGATCGCTCGGGGTACGCTAATCACTCAAGCTGCCGTGACCATCGCTGGCTGCTGACGGCGTATGCTGTACCGTTCGTAGGATTGAGCAGAAACGTGCTCCCCAGCATGACAGCTGCAACCTACTCGTTACAGGTGTCGCCACATACTGAGCTTCGTTTCTAAGCGTGCTCACCTGCATAGCAGCTGCAGCCCAATCGTTATACCCGTTAGAGGGGTCCTTAGACACATCACCTGCGGGTGATAACGAAGGAAAAAACGTGAAATCTAAGGAACTCTTAACGAAGGCCGTTCCGAAAACGATTGAGGCCAAGGCCTACGACAAAGGAATGCTAGAGCGAAATAACATATGCTCGCCGTTAGGCGCGCGGTACATGCCTTGTTGAGCTTGCTCGTCCGCCATTTCCTCGGCAGGCTACGTCCTAGCGTCAACTTTTTCGACGGGAAGAAACAGTATTATCGCCTCTTTCTCTTAACTACACCCCATACAACACCTAATCTTGCTTTAGCAAGCTGACAACTTCCTTAGTCGGGAAACTAACAAACGTCATGTCGACCAGCAAGTTCGGTCGGCAGCATCCATTGCTCAAGCGCGACGCAGCAAGTTTTCTAAATGTTTTTTTCAAATGCTTTGCTTCGCAGGCGACACGGTAGTGCGGTGTGGGAACGCAAGCAACGCAGGCGGGTAGGTCAGGAAGCAAGACTCAGTAAAAAACTGCCATATCATCCTAGGTACTGGGAAATACTGAAGGGAAAAGTGTGCACAGGTGGAGAGGGAGGGAGGACATGGCAGGCGGGGAGCGGCCATAGTTTGGATCCAGAAACCCTCGTCTGCTCCGACCTCCTACACGCTGGCCTTGGGACTGACATGGAAGTGCTGGGCTGGAAACCCTCGTTTCATCGGACGGTTTAGAGTGAGTGACGCCACTATCGACAGCTGTCGATGTATAATGTGAAATCCACGCAGGCAAAGGGGGTAGTTGGGGTTTCGGCGGTGGTTCTGCCACGTTCAGGTTGGTAATGTTGCGGACCGCACTTACGTGGCAGGAAATGCGTTCGGTTCGGGAAGAGGCTCGTTTTTGTGCGTCGCTGCCTTCACGAAACGTAAGAAGTTACCGTAACCAAATCGAGTTTCAATACAGATACGATGTTTGCGCACTACCCAGTTTCCTACAAATATTCCTGGGGACTCATCGTGCAAACGGGTTTTGCATTATCGGCAACAGAATGTATAATTTCCCTCGCACTGCAGGTGTTCGCCAAATCCAACCAGCAACTTCTCTTCAACGTCATTCAACCACCCCATTTTGTTCGCCGCACGGATGTGTCGCACTGTCAAGGTCCCTCCTTTATTCGCAGAGATAGTGCTGCGATGGCGTACAGCAAATACTTCAGGCCCACTACACCCTGTTTCTCGCTACACTGAACTGCGGAAACACACTGAACAGTGGAACTATTCCTTGGACGTATTTGAAAAGTTTACAATATCCGTCTCTAGGAGGCGGGTGATCCGAAATTTCGTCGTCGAGAGAGCATGCTGGCAGATTTCACAGAGCAATCCCAACTGTCCTCTGCCCGACTGGAAGGAGCCGCATATTCCCTTCAGGGTGCACACTTCTACGGATTTCTGCCCCGCAAAAGCCCCAAAAAATTCGGCTACAACCCCCATGTCCCAGTCAGGCTTCACGATTCAGGGGCATAGGTATGCCCTTATGCCCTGAACATTCTGGGTTAACATCGCTCCAGGATCCGAATGTAAAGGAATGGTTTTCAGTACAGCCATGAATTCTAAAGAGTGTCGTAAGAGCCTTTTCCTGAAGTGTACAAGGCGCACTTGGGGGCTTGCCCTGATTCTCCATACAAGCTTCGGGCCTTCCCTGGAGCCTCCCCGCCCTCAAACTCCCCCCCCCTCCAAAACCACCCCTCTTCCCTCTTTGTTAGGGCCGCAAGCCTGCCACTTACAATTTTGGTGGTAGGTGGTGGCTTTGAGTTAGACCTGCATTTGATTGTAGTCCGGAACCGTGAATGCTATATTGTAGTCCAAACAACTTAGGGTCGGTCTTGGCTGGTGACTAGGGTCGTTGGGGTCAAGCTGCTTGTTACGAGGTGGAATTGACGGGCATGAGGAAAAAAAACTGATTTGTGTCAGACTTCACTGGAGGGGTCTGAGACCATGATTAGCCCGACGCTAGACACCGGCCATGATCCTTTCCCTGACGCTTCCCGGAAATTTCAGGGCTGGAAACTAAGGACCCCAGCCACTTGTGCGTGCTGGCCTAAAACCAATCGACAGCCCTGGTCCCAGTTGAGCAACACGTGGTCTGCGGCACGGTGTCAATGCCATAATGGCGGAATGCGATGCGACGGCGAATGTTGATTTGCTTGTGCGGATTTTCTTCGTGTGGGCTTACCGTGAGCTAAAAAATGGTCAGAAACGAAATCATAAGGAGATTCGCCAGGTTAGCCAGAACGATAGCAGAGGCGAGAGCGAGAAGCATAAAAGGCTTTCATCAAGCCACGTTCTGTCATTGTCAATCTCAGCCAGCCTTACTTCAGAAGGCAGACATCCGCCATTCCATCATAATCTCTTAGACATTCACATCATGCTCGCCTTTTCCCAATGGGTCGCGGCTGCCGCGGAGGCTGCAGCAGCGAATGCGATTTTCTCCGACGAGCAGAGGTTGTCACTCACCATCGCTCACGGGCCGTACTTCAATTTCACCAAACTCCCGCTTCCAGAAATCATGAAGAAAGTGCACTGTCTGGAGGCCTTCAAGCAGCAACTGGAGCAAATGGGCTTTCGCGTTTTGATGAGGAAATCTGCAAGCGTGGGGGAGCTGGAGATCTCGTACGGACCTTATCCGGTGTTCTTACTGGAAAGCCAAGAGCAAATGGAGCAGCTTGCTATCGCTATGGTGAAAGAGGAGCTTCAACAAGAAAGCACTGCCGCGGATGATCCGCGGTGGTGCAGATTAGCAAAATCGGTGTTGGCTTTCTACTACGAGTGCTAGTGCTGTAATCCACAGACTTAATGACTCGAGGGCATCACTTGAGTCTGCATACTTACATGAAATTATATTTTTTAAACACACATTGTGTTTTTTTAAATTGTGTATTGTGAAAGCGAAGCTGCTTGTACTGCACAATTGGCATCGTCGAAGCGCGCTAAACGCCCTTCTCCAACTACAAAAACCGTGGGTTGGAGCTCATTTCCCTCCACCCACGTTTCTCGATTTTCAAACGGCTCACTCAACATTCCCACCACCCACCCCAGAGTAAACCGCCTTGCTAATGCCACTTGGATAGGGTACATCTTAGTTAGTGTTATTAGACTGCACTAGCTTGTGTTCAACGTTGATGCAAATGTTGTAATAAGCCATTTGTAATGAGAACGATGCCAATTGATAAGAAAGAAAGCAAGCTTTCTCAATCTGCTGAAAAGCAACCTCTGCACCCCTGAGTAGCAGAGTGTTGTGCTGGGCTGGTGCCACCAGGGATTGTTAGGTAGGTAGGTAGGTATCTGAGCAGGCAAGAATGCACCTGCTTAACAATGCACTTGCTGGTCCACCCTCTGAGCTTGTGTGTACAGATCATTATGCAATAAAGTCCATGTACGGTATTCTGGTTACACTCCTCCTTTGCTCCATCCTCAGCCCCTTCAGCATCATGATCTCCCTCCACTACATTTTACACCATCTGATTTCTTTAGCTCTTGGTCTCAAACCTGTCCACTAGAGCTTGTGGCGGTCGGTATTCTAAACCATTAAGAGGAACATTGAATTCTGACTTGTATGCGATTGTAGCATCCTCAAATGCGCTCTGCACAAGACAAACAGGAATGAGATAAAGGGGTGGTTGATTGTTGGTCCTTAAGATGCAACTTCAATCAGACAATTGCACGGTTTGAAATACTCACCTTGTCATACAGCTCGAGAAGCCTTGCTGAAGCGTTAGTTGGGTGTGCCCAATGGGCATCATGAAAGGGATTCTTCTCCTCCTCTCCAAAATGCCACGTCACCTTTGCCACATCCTCCTCTAGATTCTCGAACCGCCCAATAAAATCATATCGGATCGCATCCAGCTTGCATAGGTCGATCTGAGCATTGCGGCCGAACGAGGGAACATGGGGAGTGATAGGGGCCAATAAGAGCACAAACAATGACCACGTGGGGGAAGGCTTGGATCAGAACGACAAAATATTCAGGGAGAAAGATGGGGTTTGTGAAAATAGTGCAGGGAAAGGGAGGGGGGAGAGTGTAGAAAAAGGGAGGGGAAGGGTGTGGGGAAGGCACCTGGGGGCGGACATGGGGGTCCATGCACTCTACACAGCGTGTGGCTCGTTGCTGCAGGAATGACATGAACGTGGAGAAGGGGATGAAGTCGCTGCCGTTCCGGCTCTTCATAAACGTCTTGTACGCCGGGATTCCCATAAAGAAGCGCTGCAGCGAGGGAGAGACGCAGGGGAGGGGGTGGAACGGAATGCAGAGTGGAGTTGACATGAATGAACAGTGGGGAGGAGTGTGGAAATAGAGAGACAGAAGAGAGGAGGCAGAGGGGGAGGGGAGGAGGTGGGGGTGCGGACATGGATGGGAGCACGGGGTGCGGACATGGATGGGAGCAAGCAACGGAAAGCAACAGCTCCCTCGCCTCACCGCATCCCCTTTTTGAGCCGTCTCACAACTGTGCGTAACCCCTTCTGCCCACATGCTTGTTCAAATACACCGACACAGTTCACGCAAATTGAGTGCTAATTAGCTCACACATCAATCCCAGGGACAACACTCACCTCGTTCCAATACTTGCGGCCTTGCAAGCCCACCCCATTCACATGCTTGTTCAGATACGCCGACGCAATTCTCGTAAACGGGTTGCGCACGAACGAGAACTTGAAGAAGTCGGGCCGCGTGAGGAACCAAATGTTCTCGTGCTCCTCAAACCCGTACCCCATGATGCTCAGCCCGCTCTGCAGCGGGCTGTGCACGGAGGTGCGTGCGAACAGCTTCACGCGGGGCGACTTGTTGCCGCCGAGCCGCTTGGCCAGCTGCTGGCGGAACCACACCTTCCAGCTCGTGCAGGCCACCTTTGGGACAGAGCAATACACTGTCTTGAGCTCCTCTGGTGGTTGAGGGGGGGAGGGTGGGTGTTAGAGGGGGTTAAGAGTGGTTGAGGTTTTGAGTCACGGGCACACCGTGCGGTCCCCATTCTGCTCGAAGACCACACCTTCCAGATCGTGCAGGCCACCTTGGGGACTGAGCAGTACAATGTCTTGAGCTTGTCTGGCGGTGGGCGGTAAAGAGGGGGGAGGAAAGGGGACCGAGCAGTACACCGCTTGGAGCGATGCAAAACCGATGCATCATAGAAAGAACAGAAACATGTAAATGGAGCACAAGCATCCACCATCCACAAGCAGCTGCTACAGATACATCGGGTTGACACACGGATGCACTCGTGAGGGGGCACATGGGCCTGGGTGTGCAAAGCAGTGCGCACAAGCAATACGGAGCACACACACTCTCCTCCACGATAGAGGGCAAGGCGGCTCACCATCGACCAGCATCTGCTGCAGGTACTTCTGGTTGACAAACCCAGCCGCACGGGGGGCAGAGCACACACTCTTCTCCACTGCAAACGCAGCTGCCCGGGGGACTGCAGTCACAAGGGCTGCACCTGCCTCTGCAGAGGCTCCTACATCTCCCCCCACAGACGCCAGGCGGACTGCACCTGCGTCTACAGAGGCTCCTACAACATCTCCCCCCACACTGCTGCTCTGGCTCGCCCGGTGCTGTCTTCCCTGGGCGGCAATGAAGAGTGCCTCTATCGAGGGCCGCGAGTGGATGAGCCCTCGAGCCCACGACAGCAGCAGCAGCTCCGCCAACTGGTGGTGTGGGATGCAAGGAGATTGAGGGATTGGGTGCAGAGGGCAAAAGGTGAGAGACGGCGGGCAAAGGGGGGGGTGAGACAGTGGATGGTGGGATGGAAAGAGCAGTTGATGGGAAGGCTGGGATGCATGATGTATCCATGCATCCATACAGGCATTCATACATGCAACCATGCGTACCTCCAGCTGACCACAGCTCCATTCGTGCCCTTCCAACCCGCTCGCCCCATTACCACTGCTCCTGCTCGTTCCAATGCTGCTGCTCTCACTACTGCTGCTGTTCTCGCTGCTGTCACTCCCAGTGGTGTCAGAAGGTGATCCAGACTTGTTCCTTTGCTCTCCTTGCTCCTTCTCCCCTTCCTTCACCGCCAACAGTCGCCGCGACGACGATGATGCTGATGGTGACGATGACAGTGGCGATGGTGGTGGTGAGGAATCGGAGGAGGCAGACGGAGCGGGCGAGGGTGAGGAGGAGGAGGAGGAGGAGGAGGAGGAGGAGGAGGAGGAGGAGGAGGAGGAGGAGGAGGAGGAGGAGGAGGAGGAGGAGGCGGAGAGAGGTACTCTCAAGGGGCAACCCATGGCCGTTCTAACGGCAGTGTGGGGGAGGAGGAGCGGGGCGCGCAGGGGATGGAAGGTGCCTGCGACTGTAGCAGCGTCTGTAGCAGAGGCAGCTGATACAGTGAAGTCCACGTCAGACGAGTTGGACGGCACACGCAGGTAGCGCCACGTCAGCGTGCGAAGCGTGCAGTTGAGTAGAGGGTCCTCGGGGCACCCTCTGCACGTGCCACCTGGCATCACCTGATTGGCTTCCAGATACACTGCCGGGCTAAGTGCTAGTCTCTCCCTAAATCCCCCCTTTACCCCTCCCCTCTCCTCCTTAACTAACTCCTCAGGCGTCCCAGCAGCTGTCTCCGTTTCCCCTAGCGCCCCTTCCTCCAGTAATCTGCTGACACGTGACGAGGGCTGGAGAGCGCCCAGGCACGACTGGAAGAGGCGGAGGGCGGAACATGCCTCGGGGGGGGTCTGGGGGATAAGCGGAGGGGAGGGATCGGAGAAGGGGAAAGGAGAAAGAGAAGGGGAGGGGAATGGATTGGGATCGGAGAAGGGTGAGGAAACATATGGTGCAAGGGAGGCTAGAGCAAGGCACATGGTGCAAAATTTTGAGTAGCTTACCCATTCTCTGCTTGCCACGTTGATTAGTCCAGAAGGGACCCACAGTGACAACGACAATTCAGGCACTTCGGCGCTGCTGCCGTTTCCACTTGTCGCGCTCGTATTGGCCGATTCCGATTCCTCGTTGACACAAGCCGGCAGGGAGACTTGCACCTCTTTCTGTGACTCTAAAAGCGGAGCAGCAGAGGCTGCTCCCGTTACAGTCACACTCGGCCAGGCAGCCTTATCCTTCTCGTCTAACGCCAATGAATCTACACCGGGAAACGCGCTGAATAAATCCAAGAACCCCTCCCCTGCGGGTCGCTTCTTGGGACTGCCGCCAGCGGAATCAGCAGCACTTCCGTCCACGTCAGTATCCGCAATTGCTGAGTCACTCCATACAACGGTTACCTCCCCCGCCTTATCCGCTTCCGCCTTCCCAGGGCCTGCCTCCTCCAGTGCGCGTGTGCTCCACACCGCGCTGACAGCGGGCGCAAGGCAAAGCGCCTGGAGACGTGCGCCTAGGTTGCCCTGGGGAAGAAGCAGGGGAGGCGGGGAAAGCAGCAGGGGAGGCCGGGAAGCGGGAGTAGAGACACATGCGTACAGACATGACCAATGGTAGCGATAATAAAACCTCGGCCACAGCAAGTTCTGGGAAGTCTCAGAATTCATTCTATGAGACTCGTATCTCAAAGTGCGATATAGTGCGTGCGGCAGTGAGACTCGTACCTTGGCCACAGCAATCACAGCACCGGCGCTAACTCCACCCCCTGACGCCGTCCCCGCCTCCCCTGTTGCGTTTGACTCTCCCCCTGCTTCTCTCTCCCTAGCGACATCCGCCGTGCTATTTGTTTCAACTGTCGCATCCGCCTGTGCCACAACCCCCGCCTCTCCACCTGCTTCGGCTGCCTGTGCCCCTGTACTGCTGAGTTGCCCCTCACACGTGCCAGCAGCTGCCTCCGCCTTCCTCTCGACCTCCTCCTTCTGCCGCGTATCGCTCCCATTCTCACGCGCTCCCTCCTCCTTCCTGCTCTCCTCCCGCGTGCTGCTCTCCTGCTGCACACTTTTCTCCTTCTCACCGTGACTCTTATCCCTCCCCTCGTCCCGCCGTTCATCACGCTGCCCCTTCCTTCCCCTGACCGACTCGGACCGCTTCGATTCCCCCTTGCCTTTCTCGCCAGCCTCCTCACGAATGGCACTCTCTGCTTCATTCGTCAAAGCGTCAACCTTAATCGCCATCGTACCTTCCCGCTTCTTCCCTTTCCTCTTCCCCGCCATCGCAACAACCAGTCCTGTCTCCCTTTTGCTACCCGTGCGGCCTTTTCCCGCCGCATCCCCTCCTCGCATTTCCCCCACCCGCGACTTTCCCCGGTTGCCTTTCCGCAGTTTCGCATCCCGCGGGTCTTCGGACCTCTTCCACAGTCACCACCTCCCCGTAAAACGCGCCTCGCCAGCTGTCTACGCGATCCACGCCATCAAATTCGTTTTCGCCATCCACGGCGCTTTTCCCGGCGCTATCTTTCCAGTCGTGGCTAACGATCGCAACTGTGACGTCACCCGACGACGAGAGGAGGTTCCGCGAACCCTGCATGTTCTGCGGGACCGGAAGCTGAACAACTGCCCCGATGGCTGCTAACGAAGCGACAAACGCTATAGCGAGGATAACTCCAATTGCGGCAAACGAACGAATTCCCGCAACCGGCGCTGGCGACAAGTCGTCGCCTTTGCCGCGCTTCGAGCGGCATTGAGTTTTCTCCCACAAGGAGCGAAAGGTCCCCGAAAGAAGGCTCCAACATCTTTTCCCGCTGCGGGTGGTGGAACCTATGCGAAGCGGGTTGACGACAGGCTCATCGAAAGAGCCGCAGTTCTGGGCTGGCAGCGGCAAACTTATCGAATAGGCACATCGCTCCATGCGTAACGGAAATTGTCCGAATCCTTTACGATCACGAAGGAGAAAGAAGGCGCGTACGAATCCGAATCGAGCTACACAAGTTTCAAAATCCTCCCAACTGATTATACCTATTACGTTAAGAACCAGAGCCAACAGATAATGTGAACTGAAAATTTGGCTGCTGATTGATATATCAGTCACCGGGCCTGGTTCTGTAGGCTCTCACCCAAACAGGGTTGTCACCTTGAAACCTCTGAAACGGCTGCACCCAGCTAGGGATTCCCATCCGGGACATCGTTCAACCGTGACAGGTAAGTGAAGGGGGCGGCACCAAAGGCAAACAAGCCGAGCCTCTATCCGAGCGTCTTCACTACCTGTGCTGTCAGAAGCGCAAGTCGTGCGACTCGTGACACGGGACGGCAGTGCCGCACCGTACAGCCGTGACAGGTAAGTAAAGGGGACGGCACCAACGGCAATCAAGCCGAGCCTGTATCGGAGCCGGCAAATTGCTTCAATGACATTGTGGGCGCTTCGTTTACTTCGGTTTCCACTAGCGAGCCCCTTCATCCGATAGCATGGTGATGAGATCACCCTCGATTCGGATCGATTTTTACCGGGGCTTGAAAACTCTGAATGTTTTAGATGTGAGAAACGGGATTTGGGAGCGGTGAAGGATCAATTTTGCACGATCGATCCTGCAAAATCGCTAGAGGTGTCGCGTCCCCTCAGTGAAGCAAAAATCGCGCAATCACAACAAGTAGCGCTCCGTCAGAACAACTGCACCAATCAACACGCTGTTGCCATTGCGTCTCGCAGTCTGATTCCGGCAACTGACACCACCAATCAGAATGACTTATAAGAAAGTACCAGTTCAAGTCCCTCTGTTGTGCAGGTTGATTTCCCGCCAGAATTCGATATTTCGTCTTTCCTCGATATGGGCCAAGCTCTGCACTTCAGCGCAAGGCTTAGAAGTATACACTAGTAATTAAGAGATGTAATTTATACGATGCCTGAGGAGGTTGAAGTCTTGAATAACGTATTAAATACTGTAAAAAGTAATTGGAGGGCATGAATTGCCCCGACGTGCATAAATGGGACATGCACCAATTGCCTCGACCTAAGATTTCCGTCGATTTTTCACCTACAAGCTGAACGCACCATTTAGATGACGGAGCGTTCTAGTCCACACCAAACGCCCCTCGGAGTCCCTATACAACAACGCATGTGACTCTCGTATTAAGCTGGTTCAGTTAGAGGTGTGCGACTGTAGTTATATCAACCAATGAGTTGACTATTCCCCTGGTGGAGGTAACATCTGGCAGTAAACGCCGTCTATCGCTCGCACGTCGCTGCACGAAAGCCGCCAAAGTCGTAGAATTTATTTTGCGTGTGTCCCCTTGGCACCTGTTCCGCCGAACATCGTCCCATTGGCTAGGTGGCACCAAACATGCTCCAACGAGTCGCCCACTACCACGCCAAAGTACCCATGGCGATGTCGCACGGCTTCGGCTTGACAAACCACGGGGGTGAAGAGGCTCGGTTCGGAGGCTCGACTTGTTTGCCTTTGGTTCCGGCCCCTGCTGCCTGCCATGAGTGTACTGTACGATGGTGTCCTGGTTGGTTGAAGCTTGGTTGGGTGCAGCTTCGGAGGTTTCATGGTGAGAACCTACAGAACCTGCTTTGGGGGAGTGCCTACGGGGCCCGGACCTAATAGAATGGTTCGGAAGGCGATGTTCTCCAAGTGGTTCCGTGTCGCATCTCCCCCAACACGCGCATTCTCGAGGGCTTCTAGCCACGGGTTGCCTGACAACCTCGAGGCCTGGTGGGCACGACCTGACCTGACATTCGTGTTGCACATGGGCTCCTCGCTCGAATCTCTCTCATCGTCTCCCGCTCCCACCTTGATCATTGCAACAGCCAGGCCTTGCTGGCTGGTCTACTCACCAGCAGCCAATTTTCCAGGTCGCATGGTCTGTTGGCTCTGGTTCCTACGTGACAGGTTGATGTGAAGCACCTCACAACCTCCACCAGTACTGCTGGGCCATCTTGTAATTAATCGGAGGATGTTGACACGCTCAATACGGACTCGTACACACTTCTTGCTCCTTAGTGCTCGTTGAGGAAAGGTTGACCACTCGAGCGACGGATTGAGCGAATAAAAAAATCCCGTTAGTCATGGAGCGGCGTGCCTATTCGCCGCTACCAGCGCAAATCCGCAACTCTGTCGATGAGCCTATCGCGAGCCCGCTTCGCACAGGTTCCACCAGCCGCAGCGGGAAAAGAAATTGGAGCCCTCTTTCGGGGAACTTTCGCTCCTTCAGCCTGGATGAATCAAGTCAATGTGGCTCGAAACGCGGCAAGGGCGACGATTCGCCGCCAGCGCCGGTTGCGGGGATCCACTCGTTTATCGCAATCGGAGTTGTCCTCGCCATAGTATTTGTCGCTTCGTTAGCAGCCATGGGGAGAGTCGTGCAGCTTTCGCTCCCGCAGAACATGCAGGGCTCGCGAAACCTTCTGTCGTCCTCGAATGACGTCACAGTAGCCATCACTAGCCACGACTGGAAAGATAATGCGAAGGGTATCGGCGCCGCCAAAAGCGCCGTGGATGGCGGAAACGAATTCGACGGGGTGGATAGCTGGCGAGGCGCGTTCGCCGGGGAGGTGGTGACTGTGGAAGAGGTCCGAGAAGACCCGCGGGAAGCGAAACGGCGGAAAGGCAACCGGGGAAAATTGAAAAAATCGAAGGTGGGGGAAAAGCGAGGAGAGGATGCGGCGGGAAAGGGGCGCATGGGTGAACAGGGTAGCAAAGAGGGAAAAGGACTGGGTGTTGAGATTGCGGAGAAGGGGAAGGGGAAGAAGCGGGAAGAGATGATGATCAAGGTTGGCGGGTTGACCAAGGAAGTGAAGAATGACACCCGCGAGAAGATAGGCGAGAAAGACGAGGAGGCGGAATCGAAGGGATTGGACAGGAGAACGGAGGAGCAGCGTGATGAGCGGCGGGAGGAGGGGATAGAAAAGGATCACGTAGAGAATGAGAAGAGTGCGCGGGATAGCAGCAGCACGCCGCAGACCGACAGCACGCGGCAGGAGAGCGGCACGCGGCAGGAGAGCAAGACGGAGGAGGGAGGGCGTGAGAGTGGGAGCGATATGCGGCAGAAGGAGGAGGTTGAGAGGAAGACGGAGGCAGCTGCTGGCGCGCTCGAGGGGGAACGTAGCAGCCCAGGGGCACAGGCAGCCGAAGCGACTGTCGCACGGGAAGCAGATGTCGCACGGGAAGCGGATGTCGCACGGGAAGCGGATGTCGCGCGGGAAGCGGATGTCGCACGGGAAACGGATGTCGCGCGGGAAGCGGATGTCGCGCGGGAAAGTGAAGCAGCGGTAGAGTCAACGGCATCAGCAGAGGGGGGGCCGGCATCAGGAGGCCCGGAGTTGGCATCAGTGGACGGGGGGGCGGCATTAGGGGACACGGAGGCGTCATCTGGGGAGGCGGGGACGGCATCAGGGGGTGGAGTTAGCGACGCGGCAGTGATCGCTGTGGCCCAGGTGCGACCCTCACTGACATACACTCGCTTGGTGATGTCATGTCACCACGTGTCGTGCCTGTACGCATGCGTCGTGCCTGTACGCATGCGTCGTGCCTGTACGCATGCGTCGTGCCTGTACGCATGTGTCATGCTCGCACACACGCTCGGTGAAGTGCATACGCATACTTACGCTCCGTGTCCCTCTCTACCCACGCTTCCCCGCCCTTCCTGATTCCGCATCCGTCTTTACTTCCGCTTCCCTATTTACTTCCGCCCCCCGCTCTCTTCCTCGCGTCTTCCGCAGGGCAACCTAGGCGCACGCCTGCAGGCGCTTTGCCTTGCGCCCGCCGTCAGCGCGGTGTGGAGCGCGCGAGCACCAGGGGAGGCGGACGTGGGGAAGGCGGAAGGCGATAGGGCGGGGGAAGTAGCCGTTGTATGGAATGAATCGGCGGTTGCGGATGCTGACGTGGACGGAATACCCAACAAGCAACCCGTTGGAGAGGGGTTCTTGGATTTATTCAGCGGGTTTCCCAGTGTAAATGCTTTACGATTAGATGAGAAGGATAAGGCTGTTTGGCCGAGTGTGACTGTAACGGGAGCGGCCTCTGCTGCTCCTCTTTTAGAGTCACGGACAGAGGTGCAAGTCTCCCTGCCGGCCTGCGTAGAAGCGGGGTCAGAATCGGCCAATGGGAGCACGGCAAATGGCAGCAGCAGTAGCAGCGCGGAGGTGCCTGATTTGTCACTGTCGCTGTGGGTCCCTTCTGGACTAAGCCACGTGGCAAGCAGAGAATGGGTAAGCTACTCGGAGTCTCGATTCTATCTAAATCTTTCTAGATCTCATTTCCCACACCATGCGTCTTTCTCGAACTTCGTTTGCCACCGTACTGCAGTCCTCGCCACCCAGTTTTTACCCCCTCTCTTGCTCTTCCTCTCCCCCGGTTCCCCCAACCCTTCCTTTTATCCCCTTCTCCGATCCCCAACCTTTCCCCTCCCCGTCCTACCCCCCATCTCCGCTTCTACCCCCAGAATCCCCCCGAGGCATGTTCCGCCCTCCGCCTCTTCAGGTCGTGCCTGGGCGCTCTCCAGCCCTCGCCACGTGTCAGCAGATTATTGGAGAAGGGGGCGCTTGGGGAAACGGGGGCAGCTGCTGGGAAGTATGAGGGGGAGATTAAGGAGGAGAAGGGAGAGGTAAAGGGGGGATTTAGGGAGAGATTAGCACGTAGCACGGCAGTGTATCTGGAAGCCAATCAGGCGATGCCAGGTGGCATGTGCGGAGGGTGCCCCGAGGACCCTCTACTCAACTGCACGCTTCGCACGCTGACGTGGCGCTACCTGCGCGTGCAGTCCAACTCGTCTGACGTGGACTTCACTGTAGCAGCTGCCTCTGCTACAGACGCTGCTACAGTCGCAGGCACCTTCCATCCCCTGCGCGCCCCGCTCCTCCTCCCCCACACTGCCGTTAGAACGGCCATGGGTTGCCCCTTGAGGGTACCTCCCTTATCCTCCGCCTCCTCCTCCGCCGCCTCCTCCTCCTCCTCCTCCTCCTCCTCCTCCTCCTCCTCCTCCTCCTCCTCCTCCTCCTCCTCCTCCTCCTCCCCCCCCGCCCCCCCTTCATCCTCATCCTCCTCATCACCATCACCAGCATCCTCCTCGTCTTCGTCGCGGCGACTGTTGGCGCTGAAGGGAGAGGAGAAGGAGCAAGAGAAGCGGGAGAAGAAGTCTGGGTCACCAGCTGACGGTTCTGGCAGCGACAGTAGCGAGAACAGCAGCAGTAGCGGTAGTGGGGCGAGCAGGGCAGAAGGACAGGAATGGAGCTGTGGCCAGCTGGAGGTACGCATTGTTGCTGGTGCTTGCATGGAGGCGTGCATGTATATGGATGGACGTACGTATGCATGGACGTACGTATGCATGGCTGCATGGGTGGATATAGCGGCATGTATGTGTGGATGCATGTATGCATGCATCGCAGCCTTCACATTATCTGCGGTTTCCATCCCACCATCCACCATCTCACCGCTTTCTCTGTCCGCTTTCTCTCTCTGCCTTCTCCATCCGCCGTCTCTCGCCTTTCGCCCTCTGCACCCAATCCCTCAATCTCCTTGCATCCCACACCACCAGTTGGCGGAGCTGCTGCTGCTGTCGTGGGCTCGAGGGCTCATCCACTCGCGGCCCTCGATAGAGGCACTCTTCATTGCTTCCCAGGGAGGACGGCACCGGGCGAGCCAAAGCAGCAGTGCGGACGCCCCTGCTGCCGCCCAGGCAGCTGCGGGGGCAGCTGCAGTCTCCCCGGCAGCTGCGTTTGTGGTGGAGGAGAGTGTGTGCGCTGCCCCTCGTGTTGCTCGGTTTGTCGACCAGAAGTACCTGCAGCAGATGCTGGTCGATGGTGAGCCGCCGCCTTGTGCTTGACGTGACCAAGTTTCTATTGTTTTTGTGCATGGCTATGCATACTTCTGTCCGCACATATACGCTCTGGTGAGTGCATGGGTTTGTCAACCAGAAAGTACCTGCAGCAGATGCTCGTGGATGGTGATTTTGCCTTGCCCTCCATTTGACATAACTCGAAGTAACTGCATTCGCTTCAAATGCGTGGAATCACATGTCTGTCCATCACGTGTTCATTGCTGGTGCTGACACGTCTTTATGACGACGCACCAAATCTGCCGCTGTTGCTGCCTTAAGTTCCTCTCATCCCTTCTATCCCATGCATCACCCCAACCTATGATTGAATCTGATGCCGTCTCCTCCCCCCCGCCGCCCCACACACATCAGAGGAGCTCAAGGCGGTGTACTGCTTCGTGCCCAAGGCAGCCTGCACGAGCTGGAAGGTGTGGTTCCGCCAGCAGCTGTCCAAGCGGCTCGGCAGCATGAAGTCGTACGGAGTGCCGGAGCGAATCATCGTGCACAACCCGCAGCAGAGCGGGCTGAGCATCATGGGGTACGGGTTTGAGGAGCACGACAACATTCGCTTCCTCACACGCCCCGACTTCTTCAAGTTCTCGTTTGTGCGCAACCCGTTTACGAGGATTGCGTCTGCGTATCTGAACAAGCATGTGGATGGGGGGTACCCACACGACCGCAAGTACTGGAACGAGGTGAGGGTTCTCTTTTGAAGAGTTCTCAACATGTGTATGAGAGATAACGATAACAGAGGGAACAAGCCAGAAACTGCTGCAACGTGGTGTGGTGTGGCTGCCGTGGTGTGGCTGCCGTGGTGTGGCTGCCGTGGTGTGGCTGCCGTGGTGTGGCTGCCGTGGTGTGGCTGCCGTGGTGTGGCTGCCGTGGTGTGGCTGCCGTGGTGTGGCTGCCGTGGTGTGGCTGCCGTGGTGTGGCTGCCGTGGTGTGTGGAATATTGGGAAGCAGAAAGGCACAGAAGACGTTTTCGAAGTGCTTCTTTGCGGGCCTGCAGGCGTATGAAGAGCCAGACTATCGAGACCGCACCAAAAACCATTCCCCTTTCCTTCCGCTTTTCCTGCCTCTCTCTCCCTGCCTGCAGCGTTTCTTTGCAGGGCTGCAGGCGTACAACGAGCTCATGAAGAGCCAGAACGGCTCCGACTTCATCCCCTTCTCCACCTTCATGTCATTCCTCCAGATGCAAGCCACACGCTATGTAGCGCGCATGGACCCCCATGTCCGCCCCCAGGTGCTTCCCCCACCCTTCCTCTGCCTTCCGTCTATTTTCCCTCACTCCTTTCAGACACCCCATCTTCCATTCCCTCGATCCTCCCCTCTTGCATTCCTTCCTTTCTTGTCTTCACCTTGCGTCATTTGTCCTTTTGAGAGCCATGCCCTCCCCAATGTGCTCATTGTATGTGCTCTGATTGGCTAACTCCCCATGTTCCCTTGTTTGTCTGCAAGTTTCAGATCGACCTGTGCAAGCTGAATTCGATCCGATACGACTTTATTGGGCGGTTTGAGAATCTAGAGGAGGATGTGGCAAAAGTGATGCGGCAGTTTGGGAAGGAGGGAAAAGATGCGTTTAGTATTGGCCATGGTGCACACCCAACTAATGCATCGGATAAGCTGCTCGAGTTATATGACCAGGTGAGTCTAAAAAGTGTACAAACCATGTCTATGAAGCTGCATAATTGAGGGAACATGCACAACTAACATTTCTTTTGATCCCTTTTTGTGATGTGCAGCGAGCTTTTGAGGCTGCTATGTTCGCATACAAGTCAGATTTCAGCGTGCCTTTAAATGGTTTAGAGTATGGACCACCACAAGCTTTAGTGGAAAAGTTTAGGTCTGAAACGAGTTAAATATACCGTATTAGAAATATTATGTTATGGCTGGGTGGAAATGCACCCGCTTATATTATTATTTTTGTTGTGGAGTTCCCTAATGTTGTGTCGCTTGAAGACCTTGGCCGAGTGCGAGTGACTTCTGTGGTCGACTGTTGCCCTGCCCCTCGCGAATCTAGCGCGCCCACTCCCAACCCAATGCCCGAGTCGCACAAATGCAGCATGTCAATCGGCAAGTTCATTCGCCTCGCCTCGCCACCCACACCATGGCGCGCGGCAACGTCAACGAGACCTGTTTCGCAAACGCGCAGGAGCCGACGAAATTGGGACAAATTTGCTGGTGTGCGACACGAATGGTAAAGGGTTTACGTGAGAGATTGAGGAGGGGGGAGGTGTCGCATGAGTCGCAAGGGCTGTCAAATGGTGGCTGTCAGTCGCAACCAGTCAGTTTCCGCCTCACGCGTACCCATTTTCAAGCAGCCGATTTTCAAGGCGGAAAGGTGAATGTGTACCTTCCCCTCTCAGCCAAACCTATCACCAGATTATAGGTCCCAGCTTCACGTGGTTGAACGTGTCTTTGAACGGTTCTGAGAATAGTGTCAGTGTTTCAGTGCGGTGACGAGACGTATCTGAGTCGGACCCTGCACCCAACCAGCTTGTTCCCTCCCAACGCTTTTGTCCAAGGCACAATCCGGAAATGGGCGGTCCAACAGTAGAACCATCGCAATTCCCACGACTCCCCTTGTTTTTCTATTGATTTGCTTCCTTGCTCTTAGAGGGCACACCCTCTACTGATCAGTGGCGACATGGCAAGGTTGGTTTGATCGATGCGACTATAAATTAGTGAATAAAGCCTAGCCTCCACATCGTTGACGGTATAGGGAGAAACAATGTCGCGTAATCGTGTTTAGTCTGCACCTCCTCTTCGAAACGCCCTCAAACGGTCGTCGCTTGATTATACAACATTCCCAGTTCCCTTGCGAAGCTTTTAACGTATACAAAGTATTGCAGCAATGGTACGAAGTCCAGAGTATCACGGCCGCGATGGCGGAAGCATCGCCCGCGCTGCAGCCTGCCGCTGGTCCCCCGCTATCCCGAGCCCCGGATACTGGCAGAAGCTTCGCGGAAAGAAAGACTTCACAGACTCCGTGCGGTTCGGGTGTTTCGTGTCGCTAGCTCTCGCGTCGGCGGTTGTCGTAGCGCTCGCGGCTGTGATGATAGTTTCGCCGCAGTCCCCGCAAAAGCTGCTGCTTAACTCCGCGTTTTCCGCGTCCTCCTCGTTGCCGATTCTTCCGGCGTCAAATACGGCGACCGATGCGGCGACGGAGGGGATCTCATATGAGATTCGCGCGGAACGAAGCAGCATGCCGGAGACGAATGGCGGCGTGGCTGTCGCCATAGCGGAGGTACTAACGAGTAATGTGTAGGCTATTTTGGAAGTTCTCTGAGCTTATCACGGGTAGATGGTACGGCAGCTTGCTCACAGTTCTTAGGGTAACGTGTCACAAGTTACAGCAACGTGTCACAGGTTACAGCAACGTGTCACAGGTTACAGCAACGTGTCACAGGTTACAGGTTGCAGTAACGTGTCAGCTTCACTGCCAATCAGCGGCGTGTCGCAATCACAGATTGACACGCCTCCGCGCATACTGCGTTCCGCGTTCCTCTCCTTGTTCCCCAACGTTCGTATTCGCGTTCCCCCATCGTTCTCCTCCGCGTTCCCCCAACAGGGCGATCTCCCCGCGCGCCTGCAGACCCTCTGTCTCGCACCCGCGGTGGCGGCAGCGCTGTGGCGGCGCCAGCAGCAGCGGACGGGGGACGGGTGGGCGCAACCCGCGGGCACGCGTCTGGGGCTCCGCGCAGGGGCGGGAGGAGCGGAAGGAGAGGCCATGCGCATGACGATAGTGTGGGCGCAACAAGGAACGGAAGGCGGAGCGGAAGGGGGAAATGCGGATGCGGCGTTCCGCGCGCTGTTTGAAGGTCCGCCCGCGCGCAGCCGAATGGACCTTCCCCGCGGATTGGCGGAGTCTTGGCCGAATGTGACCGTGTCGGAAGGGGCAAGCGGCGGAGACGGAGAGAGCGAATCCGTGCAAGGGTTGGAGGAAATCACAGTGAGTACTGGCTGCTCATGTGTGGATAAGCCACTTTCTCGTCCTGTCCACCCGATTGCTTTTCTTGGAATATTGTATTTCCAAGCGCCTCCACAGTTGCATTCTCCTCCTGATTGGATGCCTTGTGATATCGTCCTCTGTCGATGGCTGTAAAACTGAACCTTGCTCACAAATGCGTGAACCTCTCCCGACGCTCCTCGCTGATTCGTCGCCCCTCTTCCTCTCCACTCCCCTCGTCCATTCACTCCCCACCGCTTGAAACATACGTACTTCCTTCCCATCGTTTCGTGCCAGGTGAACGTGCCTCATTGCTCGGAAGATGCGACCAACGGGAGCGCGACACTTAGCACGGGATTCGTGCATCCAGGCTGGAAGGTGTCCCTGCGAGTGCCACGTCATCTGAAAACGCTGATGTACCAGGATTGGGTAGGTAACAGGGGGAGTACGTTAAATCTGGTATGATGCGAGTTGAGTTTGGAGCCGCCTAGAGATTCGGTTGATGCTCAAACATGGGTGCTGGAATGAAAGGCTTCAAGCCCTCAAAGCAGTGGTGATTTCGCTTATCATGTGCACCCCATCCTATGCTCCCCGTCCTAAGCCCTCATCGTATGCACCCATCCTATGCACCCCATCGTATGCTCGCCCACAATCTCACAACCCCTTCACTTTCGGAATCCTCTCCCCCACCACTCTCATGCTCCTCCCGCCCTCCCCGTCTTCTCCGCGTCTCCCCCCAGACCCCCCCCGAGGCCTGTTCCGCCCTCCGCCTCTTCCAGTCATGCCTGGGCGCTCTCCAGCCCTCGCCACGTGTCAGCAGATTACTGGATGGAGAAGTGGGGGAGCAGCAGGATGATAAAAGCGAAGGAGCAGGAAACACAGAGTCACTATTCTCCAGGCTTAAATCGAGTACAGCAGTGTACCTTGAGGTGAGGAAGAAACCAAGATATGTTGATCCTTGACGTTTCGGCTAGTTTCACCCTCCTTGCATTCAACAGTGCATGCTATCTTGTTCAAAAGTTTCTGATCTGTAAATGTTTTTCCGCTCATTGACAGGCCAATCAGGTGATGCCAGGTGGCACGTGCGGAGGGTGCCCCGAGGACCCTCTACTCAACTGCACGCTTCGCACGCTGACGTGGCGCTACCTGCGCGTGCCATCCAACTCGTCTGACGTGGACTTCACTGTAGCAGCTGCCTCTGCTACAGACGCTGCTACAGTCGCAGGCACCTTCCATCCCCTGCGCGCCCCGCTCCTCCTCCCCCACACCCTCAAGCGCATAAGCCTTGGCTGCCCTGCATCTCCCCCTCTTTCCGCCTCCCTTTCTTCTGCTCCCTCTCCTCCTCAACTCTCTACCTCCTCTCGACGATCCAGCAAGAAAAGCGAGCAGCATAGCGAGGGCGAGGAGGAAAGCGGGAGAGAGGAGCAGCTGGAAAGCGAGGTGCAGAGGGAGGGCGAGCAGCAGAGGGAGGAGGAGGAGGGAACCGGGAGCGGGGAGCAGAATGAGGGTGAGGATGGAAGGGAGAGCGAGCAGCAGAGCGCGGGCGGGCAGAAGAGCGAGGGCGAAGGGGGTCCAGCAAAGGCAGTACGGCGAAGATGGGTGCTGGACGAGGGAGGAGATGCGGAGGATGCAGGGAGTGAGGAAGCAGATGAGTTGCAAGGGGAGGAAAGGGAAGAGGAAACAAGGGAGAAAGAAGAGGCAACAGGAGCAGAGGGGGTTGGTTGGCAAGTCAGGAAGAAAGAAACAAGCAACAGTGATAGCAGCAGTGGCGGCACACACACTAGCAGTGGGAATGGCAGCAGACGAGGAAGAAAGGGCAGGAGCAGCACAACCGCGAGCAGTAGTGGGACTGCCAGCACCACCGCAGGCAGCGCCAGCACAAGCACGGCTGCTGCTGACCAGACGGAGTGTCAGCAGCTACAGCTGGCGGAGCTGCTGCTGCTGTCGTCTGCTCGAGGCCTCCTTCACACACGTCCCTCTGTGGAAGCACTCTTCATTGCCGCCCAGGCCAGGGCGCGGATCAACCAGAACGCACACGCTCCTCCTGCTGCTGCTGCTGCTCCTGCCACTGATGCTACTGCTGCCGCTGATGCTGCTGTGGCTTCTGGAGCTGGCGAAACTGGTGGTTTGTTAGGGGAAGCTGGTTTCTCCACGGCGGCCCTGCCTGCATCCTCGTTTGTGGTGGGCCCGTCAGTGTGTGAGGCCCCTGAGCCGGCGCCCTTGAAGAACATGTGGTTCCTGCGGCAGTATCTCGTGGATGGTGAGTGCTTCCTGCTGCCAAACAATGGGTCCAGTGACCCATCTCACCCTCACCCATCCCCACTTACTAGAATGGGCGTTAATGGGAAATGTTCTTGGCGATCCGGCTTCCTTAACTTCCTCCCTCCTGCTCCCGTTCTCGTTTCTCCTCGCCATCACTTCAGCCTTCCCACTCCCATCCTCCTCGCCCCCCCCTCTGCAGAGGAGCTGAAGACGATCTACTGCTTCGTCCCCGAGGCGGCCTGCACGAGCTGGAAGGTGTGGTCCCGCCAGCAGCACAACCTGCCCAACATCTCCAATCTCTACCCTGCTCTCCCTCCCTCGCCCCCTTTCCCTCTCGCATCCCCCCCCTCCCGCCCCCATTTTCAGAGGAGCTCAAGACCATATACTGCTTTGTCCCCAAGGCGGCCTGCACGAGTTGGAAGGTGTGGTTCCGCCAGCAGCACAACCTCCCCAACATCTCAGACGTCTACCTCGCCCACGACCCCAAGCACTCAGGCCTGCACGTGCTCGCGTCCGGATACACCGAATCTGCCGTCATGGCGCTCCTCACCCGCCCGGACTTCTTCAAATTCACGTTCGTGCGCCACCCGTTTGCGCGGCTGGCCTCGGCGTACCTGAACAAGCATGTGAACGGCGGGCCGCCGCAGGGGAGGGCGTTTTGGAACAAGAGGTTCTTCCATGGCACGCGGCCGTTCCAGTGGTTGGTGGAGCACCAGGGCGGGTCGGACTTGCTGCAGTTTGGGGACTTTGTGGGGCTGCTGAGGACCATGTTTAAGAGGAGACGACGCACCATGGACCCCCATGTTGCCCCTCAGGTAGGTGGTTACCTCACCCCATGTTACCCCACGTTTGGAACAAGAGGTTCTTCCACAGGACGAGGCCGTTCCAGTGGCTGGTGGTGGAGCACTAGGGCGGGTCGGATTTGCAACAGTTTGGGGATTTTGTGGGGCTGCTGCTGCTGTAGTTTATAATTCCTCGTATATCGCCCTGCCTGTATCGACCTTGTTTCCGAGGAACGCAACAATTTCCTTGCCGCCTTGCCACATCCTCCTCCCCGTTCCCTCCCCACCCACCCGAACCCCCTTAAAACCTATTATGTGTTCAGGTGGACGTCTGCAGGCTCAACGACATTCGGTTTGACTTTGTGGGTCATTTTGAGAACCTGGCAGAGGATGTGCCGGTGGTGATGCAGCGCCTGAATCGCACAATCACATCTGAAGCCTTCTCCATTGGGAAATCAGCGCACCCCACTAATGCCCGCGACAAATTCCTTGATCTATTCGACAAGGTCAGCTCATGTCAATGTGGTATCGTTATGTGAGTCAGTTTCACTCGTACACACCGTTCTCATGTTTTATTTTCTCCCTGTTTGCTTGGTGGTTATGCAGAACGCGTATGACGAAGCAATCGAGTTTCTCTCCATAGACATGAACGTGCCATTGAACAACATATCGTTTTCACCTCCCCCAAGATTACTTGAGCTCTTTGGGGAGGTAAATAAGGCCCGTGCTGGTCGCAATAAGCGGCGTGGTTAAAGCATAGAATGCAATAAAACTACAGAAATAGTGTGACACTTATGGCTAGGCCTCTGGCTAGGCCAGGGGTTGCTTATGGCACTCTTTGTATGATACTAGATAGGTTCTTGCTGGTTGGTTTGTTAGCACATGTTAGATGCCATGCACCGAGCATTAGAGTGTAGCCATGTCACCTTGGGTGAACGACCTGTCAATACCGAATGTGTTAATTCGTCAGGCTCCCTCACGTCCTTGGGAGTACCGAGAGCGTGAAAAATACGGGAACGAGCAAGACCAGTTGTTCTACAGCGAACATCGCCACAGGCAAATAAGATTTCGACGAGTACGGTTACTGCCTTGTATTTCATAGCTAGCGAAGCGCAACTCTGCTTCCACGCCTACATCCGGCAAAACCACGTCCTCGGGAGTACCGAGTCCTACAGTAACGAGCCCAACAGACTTCTTATCGCATATAAGAGTCACTGACTTGTATCCCGTTCCCCCAATTGTCTTCCACTTTCTCCCATATCGAATCCTTCGAATTTCCACCACCGCGCAATGTCTGCGGAAGGATCCGAGGCGGCGGCCGCTGCGCAGGCGGCACCAGAATCCTCCTCCACTCCCGCTCCCGCTGCTGACGTGGATCAGCTAGCAGGATCGTTCAATGGGTGCGATTAGGTTCTCTTATTCCTTCACCCTGCTTCGCTGCTGGTCCGTTTCGCTGGCCCTGGACCGATCGCTGTCGGCCAGTGCTGTGCGTCTGGCCCTCGAACCGATCGCCTTCGCGTCGTCGCGCCGACTCTGAAGGAATCGTTTGTTGCAATGCAAGACGGACGGCGTAGCAGGGGTTCAGGGTTGCGCAGTTTCTTTCTCCCTCTCCCCCTCGCTCTCCCCCTCTCTCGGTCAGCTTTTCTCTGTCTTTGGCCCCACTGAGCGACCTCGATTCCCGCCTTTCGCCGTCCACGTGGCAGGATGACATTGGACGAGCGGTACGCGCTGGTGCGGAGCGTGGGGGAGGAGTGCATTCAGGAGGACGAGCTGCGCAACCTGCTGCTCAAGAAGAAGGACCCCGTCGCCTACGACGGCTTCGAGCCTTCGGGTCGCATGCACATCGCCCAAGTAGGTCGCATGTCACATGAGTGAGTCGCACGTCGCATGAGTGAGTCGCACGTCGCATGAGTGAGTCGCACGTTGCACAAGTCTTTCCCGCGTCCCCGCACCCCTTTCCCCACAACCCCCACTCCACCCTTTCCCTTCCCCCCCAGGGAGTGATGAAGGCGCTGAACGTGAACAAGCTCACCCAATCAGGGTGCATCTTCAAGTTCTGGGTGGCGGACTGGTTCGCCACACCACCATTCCGCACAACCCCTTCCCCACAACCCCATTCCACACACCTCCCCTCCCCTTTCCCCCCACCCCTTCCTCAGGGAGTGATGAAAGCACTGAACGTGAACAAGCTGACCCAGTCGGGGTGCGTCTTCAAGTTCTGGGTGGCGGACTGGTTCGCGCAGCTGAACAACAAGATGGGCGGCGATCTCAAGAAGATCCAGACCGTTGGTCGCTACATGATGGAGGTGTGGCGTGCAGTGGGCATGGATCTCACGCGCGTGGAGTTCATGTGGTCGTCTGAGGAGATCAACGGGCGTGCAGGGGAGTACTGGCCGCTTGTCATGGATATCGCGAGAAAGAACAAACTCCCCAGGATCCTCAGGTGGGAAGGGAGGGGAAGGGTGGGGTGGGAGAGAGGAAGCAGGGGGTATGGACCTCACCCGGGTGAGGCCTTGCTTAGAATGGGTATGGGTCGCATGGGCCTTGCTCTTCCTCAGCGCAGTGGGCATGGACCTCTCGCGGGTGGAGTTCCTGTGGTCGTCTGAGGAGATCAATGGGCGTGCGGGCGAGTACTGGCCTCTGGTCATGGACATCGCGAGAAAGAACAAGCTCCCCAGGATCCTCAGGTGGAGCAGTTAGAGGAAGGGTGGGTTGGGAGAGGGGAAGCAAAGGGAGTGGACTTCCTTCCCTTGCAAGTTGGGACAGGCAGATGATCATGCAGGCGAGTTATGGCCAATGCTGGTGGACATGGCAGGAATAGAACAAGCTGCCCAGGATCCTCGGGTGGGCAGGGCAGGTGGCAGAATCATGAGCCGACTTGATCAGGGAAAGAATGAGCAAGCTGCTAGGGACTGTTCCCCCGCTCCCACTTCCTCAGTTCAATTATCTGCTTCTCATGCGTACCCAAGAGACCCGTCTTGCCTGCTCTCCTCTTCGCCTGAGTACGCCTTGTCTTACCCCTTCCCTCCTGCACTCCCTCCCTCCCGGGAGCACCACAGGTGTTCGCAGATCATGGGGCGCAGTGAGACGGACGAGCTGTCTGCCGCACAGATCTTCTACCCCTGCATGCAGTGTGCTGACATCTTCTTCCTCAAGGTCAGCATGCCTCTTCACACGACATACGTCAAATTCACTTGTCAGAATAAAGCCAGACGTCATAATGCAGTGCATGCAGTGTGCTGAAATCATCTTTCTCAATCTCATCTCTCTTTAAGATCCTATTTAGTTTGCAATATCAAGTGTGGAGGCAGTTGCTCGTCTGCTCTGCTATTACCTTGACACATATGAACCCCATGTGTTGTTCATCATGCTTTACCTGTCGCATGTGCGAATGGCAGGCGGACATCTGTCAGCTGGGCATGGACCAGCGCAAGGTGAATGTGCTGGCGAGGGAGTATTGCGACGACATCAAGAGGAAGATGAAGCCCATCATCCTCTCCCACCGTAAGCACTTTGTACTTTTGGTCCAGCAGCGCTGCACAGCTGGCTGTAGAGGCTTGTGCTCGTGAAATCTCGTCATAGTTCATCCTGTCAGTTCGTATTGTTTACTCATTTGCTGGTGATATGGCTGTTGTGGCTCCTCTGTGCATTCAATGTCTGGGGTTTGGTGTGCATGCAGACATGCTGCCTGGGTTGCTGCAAGGCCAGGAGAAGATGTCAAAGAGTGACCCCAACTCTGCCATTTTCATGGAGGACGAGGAGGTAAGAGTTCTTCAACAGAAGCAGGAATCGGTTGAAGTCTTGATCAGGGGCGGGTGCCACCCTGGGCATGAGGGGCGGGTGCCACCCTGGGCATGACCCACCCACCCTAAAAGATGTCAAAGAGTGACCCCAACTCCGCAATCTTCATGGAGGACGAGGAGGTAAGGCGTGCTGGATGCAGGGAGGAATTAGTTGGTATTTTTATCAGGGGCTGGGTGTCATCCTGGGCATGATGCACCCACCGCAGAGTGCCTCCCCCAGTACGTGCCTCCCCCAGCTTGTGCACTTGGTAGTTGATGTGTTTAGTAACTTATTCCACATTTCAACTTGCATCCGTTCTGGCAGGCGGAAGTGAATGTGAAGATCAAGAAGGCTTTCTGTCCGCCAGGGGAGGTGGAGGGCAACCCGTGCATTGCCTATGTGCAGTACATTGTGCTGCCTTGGTTCAAGCAGTTTGAGGTGGAGCGTAAGGAGGAGCACGGAGGCAACGTGTGAGTGTATGATAAATTTTACTCTCATGCTGTCACTCACCGTTGTGCCTGATGATGGCTGGTCCCTACACTCCCTTGACAATCTCATTCTGTCACCCAGTTGTGCATGCAATCACTGGTAATAACCCCCTCATACCGCGCGCCATCCTGCTGCATCCCCTTAGTTGCCCCGTTCTCTTCCCATGTTCCCTGTTCAGCATCTACACTGATGCGGATCAGCTGTGTGCAGACTACAAGGAGGGTAAACTCCACCCAGGTGACCTCAAGCTGGCTCTTTCCAAAGCAATCAACAAGATTCTCCAGGTGAGTCCACGGATCAGTTCGCGTACTGCGCCCTTGTCACTACCCGTGTATGTTGTTGCTCCTTTCTGACCACGAGCATTGCTGTGCAGCCTGTTCGAGACCACTTCAAGACAAACCCTGATGCAAAGAAACTGCTGGCACAAGTCAAGGTAAGAGTTGTGCTTAATACGGTAAGAGGAGTTTTGCTTTAACTTCCAAGAGCTCTGCTGTAGATTATTATTCTGACTCCTTACCTGATTGCCTCCCTGTTATGCAGAGCTACAAGGTCACAAGGTAGCAGCAGTATCAGAGTGACCCTCCATGTGACTTAGCCGTGGATGATATGACAGGTGCCGTGCCATGCTGATGCTGGAATGAGTACATGGTAATGAGACTATAAAGCTGTAGGCTCTTTAGCATTATAAAGCCAGCCTGAATAAGAAACCAAGATGACTTAAGAAAGTATTTCACAATAAAGCTGTTGGAACAATGACTGCTGAGATGACTACTTTGCAGCTGCCTTGGACTTCGATGACTTGGAAGACGTGGTGGCAGCAGCAGCGGGTGCAGCGGTAGTAGTGGCAGCAGCCGCAAAGGATGGAGGAGGATTGTGCTTCAGCTTCAGAAATACCTGAAATGAACCAGATTTTACAAATTCATGTTTAAACTCGTGCCGCGAAAACGTCAAAAGCACGGTAAGGTGCTACAGCTTGGCTTACCTGGCGCATGCGGGCTAGATCGGTGTGCTTGCCCGGTTTAGCATCATTAAGCTGGGTTGACATGCGAGTAGGCTCGTCCTTCTTCTTCGCCTTCTCCTTCTTGATGGATATATCAAAGTTTGTGAACGCACACACACTCTCCCAGTAGTTCCCACCCTGCTTAGAGTTGAGACTCAAGAGGTTGTCGACATATGCCTTCTCCTTCTCCCTGACAACGACAAACGATAGATCTTATCAGAACTGAAGCAGCTCCTTTTGTACCTGACCAGAATAAAACATCCACGAACCTGTTGTTCGTCTTGGCCTGTGTGACTTGCATCTCACGCTTCTTGTAGAATGCTTCAAGCTCGGCTTTCGAGTCCTCCAGCACCTGAACAGTCAGTAAGGTCCAAGACTATGAAATCGACGACCAAACATTGATACTCCGGGTCTGTTGTTCATTCCCGCAGTCCATTATATTAATTCAAGTCAAGATTGATAGTCGCAGTCTTTAAAACAACCTAGTTGATTCGTTACCACAAAGAACTCACCTGTTGATGCTTCTCTCTTGAGACACGAGCCTTCTCTTCAAGCTCGATGGCCTTCTTCCTCCTCCATTCCCTGACGGGGAAAATAGAGAGTAGAAATAAAACCACAGATGTCTTGCTGCTCGAAGATGAACAATATGCTACACCACCTTCTCTTATCTGACCTAATCGTCACCTTAGCAAAATCGACTCCTCGGAACCCATCTGTGAAGGGGGAGGAAGCTTCGCTCCGTCGTCAAAGGTGCCATTTTCCTCCGCAGGGGGAGCATATTCGCCAGCAGCTGCTTCTTGCTCCTCCTCTACACCGTTGTACGACTGGAAATCAGAGGCAGGTGCATTCTGCTGCTCAACGCCAGCATCGCCCTCATAATCGAACCCCTCCATATCGTGAAACCAGGTAACTTCGGCAGGACTGTACAAAATAAAACAGCAATCCTGCAACGAAATGCTAAGATTGACAGCCGATTTACAAGGCTAGGAGAAGAATCAAGGGCGTGGGGATCCAAATCTCGAGCTAAGATGGGATGGGTGAGTTCGGTGTCACAGCGGGATCTGGCACTCCATCATGAACAAGCTTGGGCATTGTAGCGGAACAACCTCCAGTCTAGGGAACTGCACAAAACGCACGAAAACCATCAAGCGAGATATCGCAGTTTTTGGTAACCGCGATTGTTCCTTCTCGCAACGGCAGTTTTTCTCTTGCGAGCAGTCACTTGACAACGGCTAAAAGCCGAATTTGGGCGTATCAAATGTCCCGATTATATAATGTGCAAAGAATTCACGAACAATAAATCATGTAAATAGCTAGTAAGAATTTCTCAGTAATTGTTGATTGTATCAGTAAGAATTCTGCTCAAAAACATCCTTTAAAGCGGCTGGAGGCTCGTAATGTATACCATTAAGAGGAATGTTGAAGTCTGACGCATATAACCCCTTCACCATCTCGTATATTTCCTGAGCACAAGAAGAACCGTAAGGAAAACGTGGAAAACATCACATGCATGTATTGGTGCATATCAACAGGTCATCAACAGGTCCCAGCATTTCAAACTTCTGTATCAATCACATTACCTTGGTGTACATTTCCCGCTGGCGTGCATCAGCATCGGTGCGATGAGCCTCCTTGCCCACCCCAAAGGCTTTCAAGGGCGAAGTCCCAAGGTGGTTCATCACATACTCCACGCCTTCCTCCAGCTGCTCGAATCTCCCCACATAGTCGTACTTTACGCTCTCCAAGTCACACACATCTGCCTGGAAACAGTAGCAAGGGGATGGAAGTTGGAACTGACATTTGAGGCGCCTCAGAAGTTTCCTGCAGCTGCTCGAATCTCCCCACACAGTCGTACTTGATGCTCTCCAGGTCACACACGTCCGCCTGGAAACAGCAACGGGATGGAGTTGGTTGGATTGTGCTTCCTCTCAAGCCTGACCAAAAGGTAATTGAAATAAGTCAAGTCTGAACGCTACATCCAGGCGACAAACGTTGCCTGGTACGGGAGGAAAGGGAAAGGTGGAGGAGTGGAGAGTCAAACAGAAAGAGGGAACAAGAGGAGGAAGGCCGAGAGAAGGTAAGGCACAGCGGAAAGAATCTGATGTGAAGGAAAATAATGATACAGTCGCGCATGCACCCACTTGTGGAGGAGCTGTGAGAAGATTTGGAAAAATAAAAGAAACCGTCATTTCCAGAGTCTCCAAGAACACCGACCTGGGGTGCAGCAATGTGGGGCTCGTGGTGCTTTCTCTGACACTGGCAAGGGCAACTTTTGATACGTCTCAAAAGCCATTTCAAAAGTCTCCAAGAACACCCACCTGGGGTGCGATGTGGGGTTCCATGCCAGCTCGGTGCTTGCTGACAGTGGTGAGGGCGAGCGAGATGAAGGTGGCGAAGGTCATGTTGTAATCCGCTCCCTCTGGTGCGATGACCCACCTGTGGAGCCGTGAGGAGAGCACTCACCTGGGGTGCGATGTGGGGTTCCATGTGGGTGCAGTGCTTGCTGACAGTGGCGAGGGCAACTTTTGAGACGTCTCAAAAGCCAGTTCCGAAGTTTCCAAGAAAGCACCCACCTGGGGTGCGATGTGGGGTTCCATGTCGGTGCGGTGCTTGCTGACAGTGGCGAGGGCGAGCGTGATGAAGGTGGCGAAGGTCATGTTGTAATCCGCTCCCTCTGGTGCGATCTGCAGCAGCCTGGCCCCCTTCCACGCGAAGAATCTCTGCACGCAGGTGGGGAAGAAAGGGGTGGGCATGAGGAAATGAGAGGTCATGTTGTGGTCCGCCCCCTCTGGTGCGATCTGCAGCAGCCTGGCCCCCTTCCACGCGAAGAATCTCTGCACGCAGGTGGGGAAGAAAGGGGTGGGCATGAGGAAATGAGAGGTCATGTTGTGGTCCGCCCCCTCTGGTGCGATCTGCAGCAGCCTGGCCCCCTTCCACGCGAAGAATCTCTGCACGCAGGTGGGGAAGAAAGGGGTGGGCATGAGGAAATGAGAGGTCATGTTGTGGTCCGCCCCCTCTGGTGCGATCTGCAGCAGCCTGGCCCCCTTCCACGCGAAGAATCTCTGCACGCAGGTGGGGAAGAAAGGGGTGGGCATGAGGAAATGAGAGGTCATGTTGTGGTCCGCCCCCTCTGGTGCGATCTGCAGCAGCCTGGCCCCCTTCCACGCGAAGAATCTCTGCACGCAGGTGGGGAAGAAAGGGGTGGGCATGAGGAAATGAGAGGTCATGTTGTGGTCCGCCCCCTCTGGTGCGATCTGCAGCAGCCTGGCCCCCTTCCACGCGAAGAATCTCTGCACGCAGGTGGGGAAGAAAGGGGTGGGCATGAGGAAATGAGAGGTCATGTTGTGGTCCGCCCCCTCTGGTGCGATCTGCAGCAGCCTGGCCCCCTTCCACGCGAAGAATCTCTGCACGCAGGTGGGGAAGAAAGGGGTGGGCATGAGGAAATGAGAGGTCATGTTGTGGTCCGCCCCCTCTGGTGCGATCTGCAGCAGCCTGGCCCCCTTCCACGCGAAGAATCTCTGCACGCAGGTGGGGAAGAAAGGGGTGGGCATGAGGAAATGAGAGGTCATGTTGTGGTCCGCCCCCTCTGGTGCGATCTGCAGCAGCCTGGCCCCCTTCCACGCGAAGAATCTCTGCACGCAGGTGGGGAAGAAAGGGGTGGGCATGAGGAAATGAGAGGTCATGTTGTGGTCCGCCCCCTCTGGTGCGATCTGCAGCAGCCTGGCCCCCTTCCACGCGAAGAATCTCTGCACGCAGGTGGGGAAGAAAGGGGTGGGCATGAGGAAATGAGAGGTCATGTTGTGGTCCGCCCCCTCTGGTGCGATCTGCAGCAGCCTGGCCCCCTTCCACGCGAAGAATCTCTGCACGCAGGTGGGGAAGAAAGGGGTGGGCATGAGGAAATGAGAGGTCATGTTGTGGTCCGCCCCCTCTGGTGCGATCTGCAGCAGCCTGGCCCCCTTCCACGCGAAGAATCTCTGCACGCAGGTGGGGAAGAAAGGGGTGGGCATGAGGAAATGAGAGGTCATGTTGTGGTCCGCCCCCTCTGGTGCGATCTGCAGCAGCCTGGCCCCCTTCCACGCGAAGAATCTCTGCACGCAGGTGGGGAAGAAAGGGGTGGGCATGAGGAAATGAGAGGTCATGTTGTGGTCCGCCCCCTCTGGTGCGATCTGCAGCAGCCTGGCCCCCTTCCACGCGAAGAATCTCTGCACGCAGGTGGGGAAGAAAGGGGTGGGCATGAGGAAATGAGAGGTCATGTTGTGGTCCGCCCCCTCTGGTGCGATCTGCAGCAGCCTGGCCCCCTTCCACCCAAAGAAGGTCTGCACGCAGGTAGGGGTAAGGGGGGGTGACATGCGGGAAGGAGGTCAAGTTGTACCATGTGCTTGCTGGTGCTACCTGCTGCACTCAGGTGTGGGGGAGTGACATGAGGAACGGAGGGAGGTGAGGCATGAGGATGGGTGCCCTGTGACGGAGGAGCCTGCCCTATCTGTATGGCGTATTTGATGCATTTTTTAGTCGACTCAAAAGTCACCTACACTGCACCGCAAACACATACACATACACTGCACCGCACGCACATACACTGCACCGCACGCACATACACTGCACCGCACGCACATACACTGCACCGCACACACATACACTGCACCGCAAACACATACACTGCACCGCACGCTCATACGCTGCACCGCACGCTCATACACTGCACCGGACGCTCATACACTGCACCGCACGCTCATGCACTGCACCGCACGCTAATACACTGCACCGCCCGCTCATACGCTGCACCGCACGCTCATACGTTGCACCGCACGCTCATACGCTGCACCGCACGCTCATACGCCTCACGCTCACACGCTGCACCGCACGCTCACACGCTGCACCGCACGTGCAGCCATGTGTCGTTTCAAAATTTCAAAACAAACTGCAACATGCTGGTCTGCAGTTCATTGGGTTCTGCAGTGCAGTGCGGTGCAGTGCGCACCTTGTTCCACTCCAGGCGGTCCTTGGGGTCGGCCCAGGCAACGTGCTTGTTGAGGTAGGCAGAGGCCACACGGGAAAAGGGGTTGCGCACAAATGTGAAGCGGAACATGTCTGGGCGGGTGAGCACACGGATTGCCTCGCTCTCCGTGAATGCGTGCCTGGATGGGAGAGGGGAACGGGATGGGGAAGGGAAACAGAAGGCACATCCAAGGGGTTGTGCACACATGTGAAGTAGAAGAGGTTCGGGCGGGTCAGCACACGGACGGCCACACTCTCTGTGAATGCATGCCTGCACTGCACAGAGGAAGGAGGAGATGGGGAAGGGGAGGGGAGCAGAGAACCGAAGTCAAAGTAAGGGGTTGCGCACAAAGGTGAAGCGGAACATGTCCGGGCGGGTCAGCACACGGATGGCCTCGCTCTCTGTGAATGCGTGCCTGGATGGGAGAGGGGAACGGGATGGGGAAGGGAAACAGAAGGCACATCCAAGGGTTGCGCACAAAGGTGAAGCGGAACATATCCGGGCGGGTCAGCACACGGATGTCCTTGTTCTCTGTGAACGTGTGCCTGCAGGGGGGGGGAGAAAAGGGAAGGGTAGGTGGAAGGGTGGAGGGAAGGGAAACAGAAAGCACATCCAGGGTATGTGTGCAAAGGGTGAAGCGGAAGAGGTCTGGGCGGATCAGCACATGGATTGCCTCGCACTCTGTGAATGCGTGCCTGCACAGAGCAAGGGGGGAATGGGGAAGGGGAGGTGGGCAGCGAACCGAAGGCAAAGGAAAGGGCGGCAGGCCAAGTCTGAAGCGAAAGAGGGTGGTGCATGCGCATCATGCATTTATGCCATGTCACGCCATGTTAAACTGTATCTGGTCTCGATGCACTCACCATAGCTGGTCCAGGCCACTGGCGTCAGCATCATTGATATGCACCACGTCATGCCATTTTGAATCATCTTTCAAAGTGCCAAACAACTCACCATAGCTGGTCCAGGCCACTGGCGTCAGCATCATTGATATGCACCACGTCATGCCATTTTGAATCATCTTTCAAAGTGCCAAACAACTCACCATAGCTGGTCCAGGCCACTGGCGTCAGCATCATTGATATGCACCACGTCATGCCATTTTGAATCATCTTTCAAAGTGCCAAACAACTCACCATAGCTGGTCCAGGCCACTGGCGTCAGCATCATTGATATGCACCACGTCATGCCATTTTGAATCATCTTTCAAAGTGCCAAACAACTCACCATAGCTGGTCCAGGCCACTGGCGTCAGCATCATTGATATGCACCACGTCATGCCATTTTGAATCATCTTTCAAAGTGCCAAACAACTCACCATAGCTGGTCCAGGCCACTGGCGTCAGCATCATTGATATGCACCACGTCATGCCATTTTGAATCATCTTTCAAAGTGCCAAACAACTCACCATAGCTGGTCCAGGCCACTGGCGTCGGCATCATGCACATGCTCCACATCATCAGGGAAGGTGCGGCCGTGCTGCGTCAAGTTTCGAGTCAGCACAAAACTCCTCTGAACTAAATCAAGTCCTGACTCACCAGAGCTGGTCGAGGCCACTGGTGTCAGCATCGTGCACATGCTCTATGTCATCGGGGGTGGTGCGGCCTCGCTGCTGCTGGAACCACAGCTTCCAGCTCGTGCATGCCACCTTGGGGATGTAGCAGTACATGGCCTTGAGACGCTCTGACGGGGAAAAAAACGGGGAAGGGAGGGAGGGAGGGAAGGTGGAAAAGGAGAGGCAGGGGAATGTGCAAGAAGCTCGTGCACGCCACCTTGGGGATGTGGCAGTACATGGCCTTGAGACGCTCTGCCGTGGTAAAAGAAGGGAGGGAGGGAAGTGGAGGAGGGAAGAAGGAGCATGAGAGCCATGTTGGGGTGAGACTCTCTGAGGGAGGAGCTGGAGGGAGGGAGGAAACGAGAGGAACAAGGGGCCAAAAAGGGCGAAAGGGGGTGTGCGGGAGAGAACAAGGAAGCCACAGGGCACCTGGAGGGTGTGGCAGAAAATAGACTCTTGATATTCCAGGATTACAGAGGCATGTCTGGTAGACACGTTCCTGGGAGGTACAATAGAAGCATGGGAGCAGCAGAGGGGCAACAGAGGAGAAGGAGGTCTCACCATCCACAATCATGTGCCGCGCTGCACGGCTCTTAATGACAGGCGGCAGAGGGGGCGCTTGGCACACACTCATCTCATCACCCGTCCATCCACCAGCAGCACCACCAGCAACACTGTTGGCAGCTGTGTCGGGCCCAGAAGTGAGCCTGTTGTCACCCAGCCCGTCGTCCCCTTGTGTGGCGGAGGTGGAGGTGGAGGTGGTGGTGGAGTGGCGGTGAAGGTGGCGGAAGGCCATCTGGGCGCGGATGAAGTCGGCTGCTGTGCTGCTGTACAGACTAATCAGGGCCTGCGCTCGTGACAGCCAATACAGCTCTGCCAGCTGGAGGTGTTGCGGATACAGGGAAGGGCAGGGAGGCAGGCAGGGAGAGAAAATACAGAACGAAAGGGGGGAATGTGTCCCTCATGACCCTAAACACAGGGAGTCTGTTGGGAATTGGTTACTTTGTGTCCATATCTGGTCAATTGTCAAATCGTCACATGACGAATCAAAGCGTGCACACAGCCCCCTATGCCTATCCTTCAAGCACACACACAGCTCCCCGTGCCCACCCTCACAGTACACACAAACCCACATGACCCCATGCCATGCCTACCCACAGGAGCACACTCAGCCCCCATGCCCACCCTTGAAACACACACAATTCTTCATGCCTCCATGCCCTCACGCCCTGAATGCCTACCCTCAGTCTCGCACACAGCTGGTCATCTCTCCGCTTGGACGCCCCTGCCTTTCGAGCCGCCTCCTCCTCCTGGAATTCCGCCAGCTGTCGCCACGTCAGCGCTGGGTCAGCACCCAAAAGCCGTCTCCTGTTCGGCACCCCACTGCCAGAGCCACCAACAGCGCCCCCTGACGTTCGAGACGTCTCAAAAGTTGCAGACTCAGCAGCCAGAAGCCTTCGCCTATTCGACACCCCACTGCCAGAGCCACCAAGAGCGCCCCCTGACCCGTTCCCCCCACGGACGTCTCTCCTCCTCTGCCGCTCCCGCGCCAGCTGCTTCAGCCGCTGCTTCATCGCCCAGTACTGCCCCTTCTGCCCGGCCCGTCCCTCCCCACCCCCTCCCTGTCCGCCCCCTCCCTGTACTCCCCCGCCCTGCCCGATCCCTCCCTGCCTGCCTCCGGCAGTGTCCTGAGCACCTGTGCCCGCTGCACTCACCACTCTTAGATCCAGAGCCACGCCCTGTCCTGCTGCTCTTGGTGGGTCAACAAACCGCACCTGCTGCTGCACCTGCTGCTGGGGAAGCGCATCCTGCTGCTGTCCCAGCCCCAACTTCGTTCCCTCTGCGCCCTGTGTTCCCCCACTGCCTCTTCCCTGCGTTCCTCCTCTTGCTGCCCCCTGCGTTCGCCATCCCACCCTCCTATACTTGATTCCTCGCATCCCCATCTGCTCCTCCGACCTCACTGATCCCCGTTCGGGTCGCAGGGCGAGAGGGGGTGGTGATGGGCATGCCACCTGGCGCCGACGTGTCAGCCTGAGGAGGTACGGCCGGCGAAGCGGATGGAAGGCTGAGATGAGCGTCTCAGCATCCGACGGCCAGTATGCGCCGACTAGGAAGTCAGGCAGCGAGCGGGAGGAGTCGGAGGAGTCGGAGGAGTCGGAGGAGTTGGAGGAGTCGGAGGAGTCGGAGGAGTCGGAGGAAGACGCGGATTGAGAGGAGTGAGAGGAGGAGGATGAGGAGGGAGAAGGGGCGTGTGTGCGCATGTAGTGGTATGCAATGCGGCGCATGGTGCAGTTTAGGAGGTCAGCAGGCGGGCAGCCCGCACAGGGCAGCGCACGGGCCTGGGGGAGTGTCCAGGAGGGGGTGGGCTGGAGTGGGGAGAGGATGGGCGGCGGGAGGGGGGAGGGAAACAGGTCAGACGTCAACGGGGAGGCAGCTAGAACGGAACAACGCACGCAGCCAGCTTGCATTGTCACTCCTATCCTTTCCACTCATGCAACACACTCACCTCCAGATACACTGCTGTGCTCCGAGCAACAATCTCCCCGATGCTGCTGCCATCCCGCCTCTCCCCCTCCCCTCGTCCCCCTGAACCCCCCTCCCGCATCCCCTCGCTTCCACTCTCCCCATCACCCGCCCGATCCACCCCTTCACCCGCCCCTCCCTCCTCTTCCCTTCCCTCCTTCCCCGCCCCACCCTCCTCCTCCTCCTCCTGGCGAATCAGATCGAGCACGGCATCGGACGGCTGTAGCTTCCCCAGGCACGCCCGCACCTCCTCCTCGTACCGGCACGCCACGCGCCGGTCGGCAAAGTCCGGCAGCGCTAGCCCCCGCACAGTGTACAACTGCAACAGCGCAGTCCAGTGCCCGTACCTGTCTGCACCGCTCTCCACCCTCGTGCTGTTGCCGTTGGTACCTCCAAAAGCACCCCCTTGGGACCATCCGGTGGCTTGGCGCATGCGGGAGACCTCCTGGGCGTATCGGCGCACGTCTGGTGCCACCCTCAGCAGCTCTGCTCCTGATGCCACTCTGCCGGCTGACGGCTCAGGGCAGCGGATGAAGGAAATCTGGACGAGGGAGGGTAGGGAGAAGCAGAACGGGGACGCATGGGAGGATCGCATGGTGGAGCCTCAGAAGCCGTCTTGCTGACAATTCAGGGCAGCGGCAGCGCATGAAAGGAATCTGGGCAGGAGAGTGGTACGACGGGCGGCTACAAAAGCTGCCTCGATGAGGCTCCAGGCACAGGCAGCGAGGTGCAGTGCAGGCATTGATAGCACAAGACTCACCTCGCGCCGCGTGAGCTTCTCCCCTGCCACCACATGCCTGAGAAGGAACTCGGTAGCATTCTACTGCACGTCCACTGGCATGCGCGCATCAAACAGGTCGCCAAAGCGTGGGAGTGCAGGCACTGAGGCACTGAGGCACTGAGGCACTGAGGATCTGACTCACCGGCACCGGCGCCGCATGAGCTTCTCCCCGGGCACCACATGCCTAAGCGGCGTTCTCCTGCACGTCTACAGACAGTGGGAGTGCAGATAGTGAGGGTTCGTCTTTCGGGCCCTGACTCACCTCTCTACGCATGAGCTTCTCCCCAGCCACAACATGTCGTAGCAGGAACTCAGTAGCGTTCTCCTGCACGTCTACAGGCATGCGCGCATCAAACAGGTCCCCAAACCGCACCATCCCCACCTCCCCCGCCATACCCCTTTCCGCCCCCCCCATCCCCGCCTCCCCCTTCTGTCCCTCCCCCTCTCCTCCCCCCACACCTCCCCCCACACCTCCCCCCACACCTCCTCCCACACCTCTCCTCATCCTCCTCCTCATTCTCCGCCGTCTGGCCTCTCTCAGCCTCCTCAGCTCCTCTTCTCCTGTGCTCATCTCCTCTAATAGCCTACGCTGCTGCCTCCCTCCCCCAAGCACCCCCCCGGCGTTCCGGCTTCGGGTGAGGCTGTGGGAGCGTTTGGGGAAGAAGCGGGGGCGGGGGCGGAGGGTCCAGAGGGCGCGGAAGCGGGTGTTGGCGAGCACAGTGAGGGCCTCAGCGGCGCAGACAGCCTCCATTCGCTGCTCCAGGCTGCCCCGCGCGATCACCAAGCCCTGCCGGGGCCCACATGCTGCCACTGTGCGCTGCTCCCTGCAACGGCGCGATGTGCGCGTGTGGAACATCAGAGAGGCTGGTCTGCGCCACAGCTCGCTGGGGGTGGTGGTGGTGCTGCTGCTGCTGCCGTCGCCGCCGCCGCCGCCGCTGCTGCTGCTGTCGCCGCCGCTGCTGCTGCTGCTGCTGCTAATGCTGCTCGTGTCTGCCGGCTGTTCTTGGTTCTGCTCTGTGCTGATCTGCTGTTCTGGTGTTTCCTGGTGTGCTTCATTCGAATCTGAGCCTTCCTGAGTGGCCGTACCTGAGGGCTCTGACCCACCTCCTTCCCCTGACCCACCTTGTTCCCCTCCCCCACTCTCCCCTCCTGCTCCTGCTTCCCCATGCTCCCCCGCTGCTACCGCTCCCCCACCTTCTCCTCCCTGCTGCGCGCTGTCTGCTACCATGCCACTGCTCGCCCCTCCATCCGCAACTCTGGTTTCCCCGCCATCTCCCACCTGTCCTTCACCTTCGCCTTCTCTCCTTGCCTGCAACCCCTGCTCCTGGGACCCCTGCTCCTGCAAGCCCTGCTCCTGCACTGCCTGCTCCTTTTCCTGGTTACGAAATTCATCCCCGAATTCACCACCACCACCCCCTCCGTCCACCCTTTCTGCCGTGCCCCCCTCTCTTCCTTCTGCACCCCCTCCCATCCAGCCCGTCCCTCCCATCCCGCCCACCTTCTCCCATCCGCCCTGTCCAACCACCCCTCCAGCGCTCCTCTCCCAGCCCACCACTCCCGGCACTGCCTGCTGGCTCTCCCTTCGCACCTTCGCCCCCGCGCTCCTTATCCCCTCCACCAGCGCGCCCTCCCTCGCGGACAGCACATGGAGACCCAGCAGCGCGGAGGCGAGGAGCAGCAGCAGCAGCGGGACGAGCAGCAGCGGGTGGATACGGCAGCAGTGGCGGGAGCGGCGGCGCTTGCGGCTGGGGGAGGAGGATGGGGAGGTGGGAGGAGACTCACGGTGGCCTGTGAGGAACGAGGTCAGGCTGCTGCGGCAGTCTCTGGGAAAGAACCATAGTAGGCATCCCCTTCGTCTGTTTGCTCTCGCTTTTCCTCCGTCTCCTCCCGTCCCTGCTGCTGCTGCTGCTGCTGCTGGCCCTGTTTCAGTAATAAGCTTGGCTGAATCACGTGCTGGTTCACCACAACCAAGCCCGTCCAGACCAGCACGAGCAGAACCAGGCGTGTCCCTACCACTCTCACTCCCCGTTTCATCCCCATCCACCCCGTACAACCCACCTCCCACCACCTCATACCGCACTCCCTCCCCGTCCGCCTCATCCACTCCCATGGGGGTAATGCTCCCCCCCATCCACTCCCACACTCCCTCCGCCACAGGCGCCACTGCTTTAACCACTCTGCTCTCCCACAACGCACCAAAAGGCAGCCCTATGCCGAAACGGAACGGCAAAGCAGAGGAACGCGCCCTAGCGGAGTCATCTGGAGTGTCCTGGTCCCCTTCTCCCCGGCGCTTGCCCTGCTGCTGGCTGCTCGCAGCGTCGCTGCTGTCCAAGTCAACGGTCAAGGGAGGGATGGCTCGTCGCCGCATCTGTGTTGCGCCTCCTGTGTCCGCACAAGGGACTGCTGCTGTGGCGGGAACTGTTGTGGTGGTGGGGACTGCTGCAGCTGGTGGCACTGCTGCTGCTGGTGGTACTGCTACTGCTGCTGCTGGTGCTGCTGGCACTGCTGCTGCTGGCACTGCTGCTGCTGCTGGCACTGCTGCTGCTGCTGGCACTGCTGCTAGTGCTGGCACTGCTACTGCTGGCGCTGCTGCTGCTGCTGGCACTGCTGCTACTGCTGGCACTGCTACTGCTGCTGGAGCTGCTGCTGCTGGTGGCACTGCTGCAGCTGTTGAGGTGGCTGTTGATGGGCCTGCCAATGAGTCTGCTGCTGCTGCTGCTGCTACTGCTGCTACTGCTACCTTTTCAGGAGCAACAGCTGCAGCACCTCCTGCTGCTGCTGCTGTCGAAGGCGGCACTCCGGTTGTTGACGTCGCCATTGCTGCAGCTGTCGTCCGGTCAGTGCGGATTGGAGCACCAGAGGAACCAGCATCAGCAGTCGTGTCGGGTTCACTGGGTAGCGCTGCTTCTAGCCTGCCGTGTCCATCATCCACAGAAGCGGAGGTACCCTTGTCCACAGGTGATTTGGTCGGTCCAGAGCTCTCAGCCAATACACTGCTTCCAGATTCCAGCATTACTGGCTCTCCTACCGTAGGCTCTGGACCAGATACTTCAGGCGCTGCTTGTCCTCCCCCCGCCTGCTCCCCTCGACCTGTGCCTACGCCTGGTGGGTTTTCACCGGACTCCTTAGTTGAATCACGAGCCGTTTCTGCTCTGCTTGCGTTTGATTCCTGTATGGTCCCAGCATCCTGTCGCACTGACTCGGAGGTTGACCCAGCTGTACCGCTCGCGTCTGCGCTTTGGAGTTCCTCCGCAGAAGCAGCATCAGCACCAGCATTAGCAGGAGTAGATGCGCTGGCAATACCAGCATTGCTGGCTTCAGCAGTGCTATCGTCACCGCCAGAAACAGGAATCTCCTCGGGACCAGTCGTCATACCTTCACGCGCGCGATTCGCTTCTTAGGCCAACATCCAGTAATCTTTGCAGTGCGACGTACAATGTGGTGGTATTTGCTGAGCGTCTTGGTTAGCAATGTTGTGCCAGACACAAACGTACATTTCACTCACGTTCAACGCACTGTGCTCCAGAAAGTGGTCCTGAAAGCTACTCCCCTTGCTGCTATTCTTGGGAGCAGGTCGTACGGAAGGAGGTCCTAGGCTATGGATGATCAGGTGTGTTGGCGATGATCCCAAGGTAGTTGGGAAGAGGAGGTTCAGGCTTTCCGCGCTAAGATTGAAACTCGATTTCGAGACTGCAGGGTGTGTATAGGCCAGGAAGGAATGATGGTTACAGAAGGACATAATTTCCCGATGCAGCCCTTTTCACCTTTTCAATGTGTTGGGAATTGGTAGATGGCGGCTGTGCTATGGGTAAGCAGAAACATTATTACAGGTCTATCGCATAATAATAGTTGGAGGAATCACCAATTGATTAATAGGACTTAAATTCATGATCCATGATTCCTCCCGTAGGATGAAATTCATGGAGCACTGGCTCGTCGACTCGTTACAAACAGTTCTCCCAGTTTCTTTTTGCCTCGATCTTGTCTCCCTCGGGAATTGCCAGGAGCGGGAGATCTGTCAGACCAACATCGAGGATCCGCTGAGACTGCAATACATGTGATCAGTCTGGACCTTGTACGCCCAAGTCTTCAGTTAATCCTAGAATCCGCGATAGCACTGGGAGCTTACGAAGCAGCTTGTGTTCTAGACACGCGTCTTGGCTCTGACAGCTCTCAGAGCCGGCATGTCTTCGTTCTGCGCATAAGCAATCGCATGAGTCATCACTGGAGTGTTCAAGTGCCGGCCTAGCGTTGCACTGGGAATCAGTAACGTTGCTTATTCTTACGGTTATCAGCGAGACGCCTAGAGGTCGAAAACTCGTTTAGCGAACACATGATAAGTAATGCACGGTTAATGGAAGAGGCTTCTGTGAGGAGCCTCTAGATTCCTTGATCGCGACTGTAGGAGCCATCCGAAGCCAAGAAGTTGTCTTGACAGAACCATCGCCTTAGCGCTTCAAATATCCCACTTTCTTTACGAAAGCAAGGAGAAGAAGAGGATCTTGTAGGTCTTGCGTTGATTCTGCTCGCCGCGTTGTCCTGTTGGCTGTGACCTCGTCGCGTCGCCGTCACATGTGCGATGCTTTCCGACGAAAGTTCCATCGGCGAAGGCGTCGCACGGCTGAATCGATGGCACCTGGGTCCCGGCACATCGAGGTGCGACCGCTTGTTACAGTCACACAACACCTATCACCCTTCCATGAGATTCTGTTCGCATTTGCCTTTCGCCGTCTATTTTTCCAACTTTCCGAGCTAACACTATACGAGCCTAAACGCACTCGCTGCAATACGGCTCTCATATGGATCCTGGACACTTTTAGGGAGCCCAGCTCATTTTAATCTGCTCCAGCAGTAATACCTGCTCTATTGTGCACTTGGAGCTTGATCTCCCTACTCGAGCCATCCCGTCCACGCCTTCTCAACTCCTGAATCTCCCACTCACAGGGTGCAGCAGCAGTCGCACGCGCCGCTGCACGCCTTCTACGTGGTGGGGCGGTCGCTGCGCGTGCTGTCGGTGTTCGCGGCGTACCGCTTCCTGGTGGAGTCGGACGTGTCGGTGCTGCTCTTCGCCTTCTTCTCGCTCCTCGGCGCCGCCATCCTCTTCTTCCTCCTCCAACGGCCCTGGAAAGGGAAACGCCTCACCAACACGCAGGTAAGCCTTGCCGACACCAAGGCAACGCCTTTTCGACACCCAGACAACGCCTCATCCACCCCAAGTAATCCCGGTTCACCGATATTCGAGCCATCCGTAAGCCAGCGTTCGAGGTCTCTGCACGGGCTGGCTGTGTTATCGGTGTAAAGCTTCACGTGTGTTGCTCTTTCCGTTGCTCACCCCCATTGTGGCCCTGCTCCTGCCGCTTTCTCCCTCGGTTTCATTCTCCCTCGTTTTCTCCTTTTCATCCATTACCCCCTCCCCCCACCCGTTTCCCTTCCTGCTACCCCGTTTGTGTCACATGATCAGTGGGGCATCTCAGTGATGAATGGAGGCGTGTTGGCCCTCGCTGTTGTCACATGGGCGTACGGTCTGAAGCAGTGCGGCCCTCTAAGGTGAGTACGCCCTCCCTCTCCTGTCTTCAATCTCCAGTTTCTTTCAATTCGCCGTAAAAGTGGTACGTGCTCCGTTTCCTCATTGGCATGCCTCTCCCTCACCTCACGGCCTCCCTCCCTCTCCTTCAACGGTGATACTCCCATCCATCAGGTCTGTGATGGCGGAGTACTCAGGAGCGGTGGTTGCCACCATATCCACCATGATATTCGGGCGGCGAGGTCACCGCGTTCTAAAGGTAGGCGTGGCTGATGAAGAAATTAACGAAATTTTTATGAGAGAGAGTCGTAGGCTACGTTTCGGTGCACCCGTTCAATAGCAATGCTTGTTCCGATCCAACCACTGCATAAACTCCCTGCCGTCGCCCCCACATTTCCTCCTCCCCAACTCCCCCTTCCCTTCCCCTGTGCAGCTGTACGGCGCCATTGCAATGCTCGCTGCCTTCTACCTCCTGGCCTCGGGAATCCCGCTGGGCCCCACTCTTCCGCCGGACTTCCCACCTCCTGCCAACCCCGTTCCCTTGGGCCTAGACAGCACCGCCGCCGCCACTGCGGCCCTCACAGCCGCCGACAGCAGCACTGGCAGCAGCAGCAAGGGGGGAGCAGCAGGGGCAGCGGGAGGTGGGGCTGCAGGAGGGGAGGGCGGTGCGGGGTTGTTGGCGTGGCAGGTTGCGCGGATGTCTGGGAGTGGGATGGTGGAAGCAGCAGGGGGCAATCCGTTGACGGCCATGCTGCTGCCCGTGGCTGCTGGAGTGCTCTTTGCGCTGAGACGACTGCTTGCCCGGCTGGGAAAGGTACGGACGTAGCACCAGTGTGGATGGTATCAGGTGCCATTGGTGATATCTGAGAGTGCAATTGTGAGGTTTTTGTTGCATTGCATCGCGTTGCATTGCATTGTGTGTTTTCACTAACCCCTCATGTGCATCTGTGCTGCTGTGCTGCTGTGCTGCTGTGCAAGGTGCTGCCTGCTTACATCATGCCCACCCCCTCCCCCTGCTTGGTCCCCCCTCCCACCTCCGTGTCTCTCCCTCTGCGTCTCCCATTGCCCAGTCGCAGCAGAAGAAGCGCCTGCATGCAGTCACAGCAGTGTCCTCCGTCTTCTTCCTCCTGCCCATCGCCATCTTCCAGCTCAGCGGGGTAAGTGCCACGTGGCAGGGCATGGCATGTGCCACGTGGCAGAGTAGAGTGGCTGCCACTGTGGCACGGTGAAACAGCAGCCTGCGCAGTAAGCCTTGTGAGTGTGCTTCTCCTTAGGCCTCTTTTCTCTCCCCATCTATATAACGACGTCTCCAGGGTCAACATATGCCAGCTATCCGCTCGTCCCCTCCCTCCCCTTTCAATCCCCTCCCTTCCCTCTCAAGTCCTCTCCCTCCTCCCTCCCTTGCTCACCCGCGTCATCCGCCACGGAGACAGAGGGGCGGCCCACTTTCCAGGGCTTCAATGCCCCTTCATACCGTTCCTCTCTCCCCCTCTTCCCCCCCCCCACTCGCCTGCACCACCAGCCACGGAGCGCAAGCCTTAGACCTGGAGGCAGGGGTTTTGCCACAGGGCGCAAGCCTTTCCCTTTCCCTTCCTCACCTCCTCCCCCCCCACTTCCCTGCTCGCCCGCACCACCCGGCAGGGAGCGCAAGCCATGGACCTAGAGGCGGGGGGGCGGCCGATGCAGGTGTATGCGCTGGTGATCCTGGCAGGACTCGTGTTCTCCTTCTATGTGGACACGCTGGCGGAGGACAAGTGAGTGGGAGAGGGAGTATACGAGGGGGGCTGAGAGGGAGAGGGAGAGGGAGAGGGAAGGGAGAGGACTCTATTCCGAAGCCACCTCGATGCAGGTGTATGCGCTGGTGATCCTGGCAGGCCTTGTGTTCTCCTTCTATGTGGACACGCTGGCGGAGGACAAGTGAGTGGGAGAGGGAGTATACGAGGGGGGCTGAGAGGGAGAGGGAGAGGGAGAGGGAAGGGAGAGGACTCTATTCCGAAGCCACCTCGATGCAGGTGTATGCGCTGGTGATCCTGGCAGGCCTTGTGTTCTCCTTCTATGTGGACACGCTGGCGGAGGACAAGTGAGTGGGAGAGGGAGTATACGAGGGGGGCTGAGAGGGAGAGGGAAGGGAGAGGACTCTATTCCGAAGCCACCTCGATGCAGGTGTATGCGCTGGTGATCCTGGCAGGCCTTGTGTTCTCCTTCTATGTGGACACGCTGGCGGAGGACAAGTGAGTGGGAGAGGGAGTATACGAGGGGGGCTGAGAGGGAGAGGGAGAGGGAGAGGGAAGGGAGAGGACTCTATTCCGAAGCCACCTCGATGCAGGTGTATGCGCTGGTGATCCTGGCTGGGCTCGTGTTCTCCTTCTATGTGGACACTCTGGTGGAAGACAAGTGAGTGGGGGATGGAAGGAGAGGTGGGTTGAAAGGGGGAGAGGGAGAGAAAGGGGACTTTTTGAATGACTCACAAGCCACCTCGATGCAGGTGTATGCGCTGGTGATCCTGGCAGGGCTCGTGTTTTCCCTCTATGTCGATACACTGGCGGAAGACAAGTAAGTGGGAGGGGGAGGGGGAGGGAGGAGGGGAAGAGGGGAGTGGGTGGGGAGGATGGGAGGGGATGGAGTGGGGGAATGGGGAGAAAGGGGTTTGAGGCCCCTGGGAAGTGATCCTGCTGGGGCTCGAGTTCCGTGCTATGTCGGTCCTGTTTCTCCCCTCTCCCCCCTCCTTCAACCCCTCTTTTCCCCCCATTCCCTCCCTCTTCCCCTCCCTTCCCCCCCTCTTCCCCTCTTCTTTCCCCCATCTCCCCACCCCCTTCGCTCCCCTCCCTTGACCCCCCCTTCCCCCTTTTTCCCCTACCCTCCCCACCTCTTGCAGGCTGCGTATCGGCCCATCCTCACTGAAGCATCTGTTGGTGACGAGTGTGGCTGTGGTGGCGCTGCTACTAATGTACCGAATGCACTTCAGCCCGCTCTCCTTTGTCCTCATCGCCCTCCTCCTTGCTGCTGGTAAGCTTTTGAGTCGACTCAATAGTCACCTCTGCTGGTGACGAGTGTGGCGGTGGTTGCGCTGCTACTCATCTACCGCATGCACTTCAGCCCGCTCTCCTTCGTCCTCATCGCCCTCCTCCTCGCCGCTGGTATGCTCCTTCCTGCGGCTCCTTACACATTCCATCTTTCAACCTCCCTCTTCGATCTTCTACACCCCACAGCCCCCCCTCACCACAACCCCACCCACCACACGCCCCTTCTTCTTTTCCTCCTTTTCTCTCCCCTCTTATGCACACTCTCCGTTTTTCTGATTAAGGGGTCCTTGTCAACAGGGCAACCGGGTCCTTGCCAATCAGTGGAGCCGTTTCTCTGAGAGTCAAGTGTCTCTGTCTCACCCCTGCCCTGCCCTCTCTCCCCAACCCACCAGGGCTGCACTGGTCCACGGCCATAGAGCGCAGCAAGTCAGCTGGGTCACTGGCAGAGGATGGGGTAGCAGCCAAGGAGAGGCGCAGAACAGCCGCTCTGGCAATGCTACAGGTGAGCGTGTGAGGCAAGGAGTGTCACAAGGGTGCAAGTGAACCGAGCTCCTGCACCTCTTCTGTGCAGAAACAAGCTCTGAGGCGTCTCGAATCGAAAGCTGTACGTGCACGCGCCTTTCCCGTGTGTGGATACATTTGCTGCTTAAGGAGGGTTTCTCGAACAAATTCTAAGGCTAGCAGGCAGATGGGTGGCGTGGTGGTGTTAGGTTACCTTACTTGGTCTCAGACACATGCCGGTTTTGGCTGAAGACCAGTGAAAATTGGTTCCTGTTTTTGGTCTGGTCTGAATGAAGTGGCCAGTAAGTCAGTGGACCTTTACTCTCTCTACTTTCTTATTGTTAATTTCCTCTTTGGTCTACTCAAAGGCTTCCGTTTGTTTTGGTCAGTAGCGTAGGCAAAAAGAGCCTGGCTTGGACGAGTGACTGACGCATGGTATCCTGCCCTCTCCTGCCATGGTGGGATGTGTTGCACACACCCGCAGGGAGCCATGGACCACGTCTTGTCCGATTCCAAGTCACGCCGCATTGCGCGTACGTATGCCACGGGCTAGGTAGCCCATGCATGATAAAGAACATGGACTAGTGCATAGGTATGGGCGAGGTAGCAAGCAAGCACATGGTGCTACATGTACCGCAGGGAGCAATAGACCACGTCATGTCTGACTCCAAGTCTCGTCGTGTTGCGCGTACGTATGGGATAGATAGCAATCACGTGGTCTTCTTATCATCTTTGGCTGCTTTCATGCATGCACCAAAGAAGAACTTCAAACGTATTGCAGACTGTAAAAGGTCAAGCAGAATATACATTTGATCTCAATTCATAGATGTATGCATGCAGAATCAAAAACGTATTTTTATCGTCCACAAGCATGAAAAAAGCGCCGTCTATTGATTCTTCTCATACCGAGTAAGATATTAGATTGTGAGATTTCAGTAATGCGATGATATCAGCCTGCTGTTCATATGTGCTCGTCGTTTCCCCAATCCGTTACACTGATTCTGCCCCTCCTCCTCTCACACATGGTCCTCCGTTAACCCTATTTCCCCTTTCTGGAGTTTCTTCTTGCTTTCGAGTATGGTCCCCCTTCTGTTAACCTTCTTCGTCCCTCCTCTTTGCCTCCCAACCCCCTCCCATTCCACGTGCCGTGCCTCCTCTCGCCGCCCCCCCCAGTCTTTCTCCTCATCAACGCAGCGTTTATGATCGTCGAGTTCTCTGTTGGCTTCCTTTCCAACAGGTGCGTTTGAGCTGAGCTGGTCCGGGTTCGAACAAGATTTCGTTAATCCATAGCCCCATGCATTTTTGTGATGCTATTCTCCTCCCATGCTCTCTTCCTCGCCCCACACCCATGCACATTCCCTCTGCTTCTCCTCCCTCGTCCTTCCCTCTTTCCTGTTCTCCACCTGCCATATCTCTGCCGCTCTTCTTCCCAAATTCTTCCCTCTCTCCTTCTTCCATCCTTCTCTCATGAACCCACCTTCTGCCCACCACCACCCTGGTCTTCTTATCCCTTGTGGCTTTTGGTTGACTCAATAATTCACCCAAAACCACCCCCCTTTCCCCACTTCCCCCCCCCCCTCCGCCATCAGTCTGGGGCTCATATCAGACGCGTGCCACATGCTCTTTGACTGTGCCGCCCTCGCCATCGGCCTCTATGCCTCCTACATCTCCCGCCTCGACTCCCCTTCTAAGTTTGCCTACGGGTTCGTGAAATCTTGCTAGGCTCCAGCTCAAATTACCTGTTCTGTTGAAGTGCATTTCTTGATGGCATCGCATGGCATGGCGTGGCATGGTGATACGTGGCGTGGCATGGTGGTACGTGCGTGGCGTGGCGTGTGGCGTGCCAAGAAGCAACTGTGTGTGGCTCTCTCGCTGTGATCTCACAGTTGCTTGTTGGCACTGTCCAGTGGTCTGTGCTGTGCTGTGTGCTGAACTGCTTAGGTGCACGTACTACTGATTTTCTGCCACATCTGCTGCTTGAAGTTGTTGCCAGATATCTCCCATTAATCTATCTCTCTTTACCATCCCGTATGCCATCCCATCCCATCCCATTGCCTCCTGTCCCATCACACCCGTTTCCCATGCCATCTGCTCGGCTTTCTTTCGCAGCTACGGTCGCTTTGAGGTGCTATCGGGCTTTGTCAATGCGGTCTTCCTAGTGCTCATCGCCGCACTCATTGTCTTTGAGTCCATTGAAAGGTGCGCCCTCCTTCTCTCCATGGTTTTGTTTCTCTCAAAACTGATGCGTGTTTCTTGCTTCAAGCCGCGTCAAAACACAGCTGTCTCCTGCATGGCATTCAAACCAAACAGCTTGATTATTTCAGAGCCTGCTTCAAAGCTCGCTTCTGAGCGTGCTTTAGAGCTTCACTCCTCTCTTTCTGTCTAGATCCTGGCTTCTTCACCCTCATGCCTTCCTCTTGTTGCTCCCTCTCTCTCTCTGTCTTTCTCACCTCAGGATTCTCGACCCACCAGACATTTCAACAGCAAACCTGCTGGCGGTGTCGGTGGGGGGCCTGGTGGTGAACATGGTGGGACTCGTGTTCTTCCATGAGGCACACCACCACGCACACGGAGGCAGCTGCTCGCACTCCCACTCCCATGATCACTCCCATCCTCATTCTCATTCTCACCATGAGCACGAGCATGCGCATGGGCATGGGCATGAGCATGAGCATGAGCATGCCCTTGGTGGGTCATGCTCCCATTCGCATCATGACGACCATCATCATCATCACGAGCATCAAAACAACCATGCCCATCATGACCATAACCATAAGCATGACCATAGGCATGACCATGAACATGAGCATGAGCTGAATCATAGGCATGACCGTACACATAAGCATGAGCATGATTGCCAAAGGCATGAGCACCAGCATGAGGACCATCATCAGCATGACCACCACAAGCCTCATAATCATCAAAAGGATACGCATGGGTGTGACCATGGGCATGGGCATGGGCATGGGCATGAGCATGGAAACGGGCATAGGCATGAGGGGGAGGGTGCAGTAGGAGGTGACGACTGGGAGCAGGAGAATTGGGAAGATGCCGGGAGCAACAGCACCATGACCACCAGATCTCTCTTACAATCACCCATCTCGGTATCATCACCTTTGTTTGAGTCACCAGCGCTACCGTCTTCAGGGGCAGAGAAACTTTTGGCCGTGCACAAAGCGAGGAGGAGAATAGGGCAAGGGGGTGCCGCTGCAGGAGGAGATGAAAATTTTCAGGCGCTGCCCGTGAGGCTGGATTTCGAGGAGTGGGCAGGAGAAAGCAAGTCAGATGGGGAAGGAAAATCGCGTGAACAGAAGCATGGGCATAACCACAGGCATGAGCATGGGAATGGGCACACACACGAGCATGAGCACGAGAGTAAAGCCATGCCCCACGATGAATCGTGCTCGGCGCTGAGCATGGATGTGGGAGGTGGGCATGGGGATGGGGATGGGCAGGGACACCGGGAGGAAGATGGAGGAGGAGGAGAGGCATGTGTGCAAGAGGTGCTCACATCCGGCAGTGCCCATGTGGACCATAACATGCACGGTAGGCATGCCATCTCCCTCTCTCCCTCCCTTCTCCTCCCCCTCGCTCCATATGCTGGGTTCGCCCCTTCCTTTTCCATCGCTTCACATGCTGGGTCGTTTTCTCCCTTCTGAAATCCTCCTTTTCAGCATGATTTCGCCTCTCCCGCTGTGTTGCTCAACACTCCATCACTCTCAAAATCTTTCCCCTTTTTTCCTGCTTCCAGGAATCTTCCTGCACGTGTTGGCAGACACACTGGGCAGTGTGGGGGTGGTGATATCAACGCTGCTCATCAAATACAAGGGCTGGATGCTCACAGACCCGGTGAGGAGTGGTCTATAGGCAAATGGGAAAGGGAATGGAAATACAGGGACACATGCAGCCAGATGGGTAGTTCCTTGCACAGCCTTCCTTCCTTTCTTCCTCCCAATTCATCTGCAGCCTTCTCCTTGCCCCTCCTTTCCCACTTAATTCCGCTTCCTGCCTCCCTCTCCCCTCTCTCCCCTACCTCCACACAACCACCAGGCGTGTTCCATATTCATATCAGCGCTCATCATCAGCACTGTCATCCCTCTGCTGCAAAACTCCGCTGAACTCATTCTGCAAAGAGTTCCTCGGGCAGCTGAGCACCAGATTTCAGCTGCCCTGAAGAAGGAGAGCTGGTGGGTGGGACTAGATAGTTTTGACTGTTCAGTGAGTTTCAGGATTTCAGAACTAGGTACTGTCACCCCGTTTCTGCTCCATGCCCCATTCCATGCACCACGCCTGTCACTTATTAATCAAAGTCATTCACATGTGTTCCCATGCCTGACCCATCATCCCGTTGCCCATGACAGATTGAGTCGATGGCAGGAGTGGTGGCGGTGCGGCAACGGCACTTCTGGTCCTTCACTCCCAAGATGCTAGTGGGCTCAATCCACGTGCTCATCTCACCAGATAGCCTCAAAGATAGAGCCAAAGACGGAGGTGCAGCGGCGCATAACAGAGATGCTTATAGCGAGTACGGGGGCAAGCAGCAGCGGGTGGAGGCGGTTCAGCAGCTGCGGCAGTCGTTGAGGCGGCGGGTTTCGGATGTATTCCGGGCGGTTGGCATCACACACATAACGGTGGAGGTGGGTACTGAAAGAGCATTCACATGTGGCATGTGCATATTTGAAATGTTACTGCTGAGTTGACACATAAGGTCAACATTCACGTATGGCCATTCACCTGTGGCAAGGGCATGCACCTGTTGCATGGGCATGTATGCTAACTTGCATGCAGCCTCTCATGGTATGGAACACAGGGCACAGGGCATGGGGCATGCGCCTGATCCGTCACAGCTCTGAGCTCCTGTTTGTCCTGTCCAACTCCCAAGCACGTCATACCTTCCCCACTCAGCTAGTTTTGAGGCGCCTCCAAACTAGACTCCTTCACAGCTCTGAGTTCCAGTCTGTCCAACTCCCCAGCACAGCATGCCTTCCCGATTCAGCCCCCCACCCCACGCTTCATCATTCAACCACTTCCCACTTCCCTGCTCTCGTGCCTGAGCTCACCTCCTTGCCTCCCCTGCCTGTGCGTATTCTCTTGCGTCTTGCAGATTGAGGAAGCATCAAGCCATCACCTTCATCATAAGCACTTGCACCATCGCCACCACCATCATCAGTCCCATGCATCGCCATTCCACACCCCCTCCCACGCATTCTCCCCTTACGCTGCACAATAACACCCATCCAGCAACTTGCACTAGTAACTGCTATGCTGATCCGACATATCCAGCAACATATGAGATCATTAGCACGCTTCAGGGCCCTCCGGGTGTTGCTGTGCTGCTATCTGCTGAGCATTAGTTCCTCCATTTTACATTGCTTTGCAGCTACCCTAACTCGTTTCTGCAGGCTGCAGTCTGGCTGGACTCTTGTTGACCACAAGTCGTCCTAACCCGGACTAAGAAATGTGTATGCCATGACCACAAGGAATGTGGCCAACGCTAAGCTTGGCAGCTGCCTGACTGCCAACATGATTGTTACGGTACTGAGCAAATCAAAGCCAACTCGAAGCTGACGAATGGCAAAGTTTAATAACAGCCAAGTCGCAAGCTGACGAATGGCAACAAGTGCAAATACACCCTAATGCTCACTCAACCGCCCACTCTGAACACGCCCAGTGCCACTCCATACGCCCAGTGGTCGACATTCACAGCCAACGGCCCGAACGTTACTAGCCCACGACAAAACCAAGATATTCGAGTTTACCAGACAAAACACGCTGGGCTACCCATAATTTTGACAGCTGTAGTCGATTTTGTCACCTTTGTTCTGCATTCAGTCCCATTCTGCCCCTAGCGGGCGCGTGCTCGAGAGAGGAGCACGGGGAAAGATGGGGAAGGGGACTGAAATAGGCATCAAGTGTACTGTAACAGCCAAGTCACACACAGCTGACGACGAATGAACCAAGCAGTCCATCCGGGCCCTGGTGGGTTGGTTTCCACCAGGTCCCCCTCCTGGTGGAAACGGGTTCCCACCAGGGCCGCACGCGGATGCACCGCCTGTCGCGTTCCCCAGCTGGGAATTGCACGCGAGAGGGAGTTGCCCGCCCGCGTGCAGGTCCCTAGCGAGATCCGGGCGGCGGAGTCAGCTGGCGGGGTGGTCCCGCGCCGAGCCCCCTCCACGCCAGCGCCACGCAGTGTGGTCCCAACCCCGGGCCCCCCCAGGGCCCAGCCCTGGCTGGCGAAACCCCTCGCTCTCCAATCCGAGGGCGAGGGCCGAACCCCAGCGCGCCGAAACGGATCCGGCCAATCGGAGCCGTTTCCGATGGGCTTGTTGCCCGGGCAGGGGCCCAGCGAAACAATTCGCACAACTGGCCGCTCGTGCGAAGCGTCGCCTGTGCGCGCCGGAACGAATCCGGCCAATCGGAGACGGTTTCTTCCGGATCCCTGGTTCGCAAGCCCCCCGCGAAATACTCTTCGCGCGTGCGAAGGGTAGCCAGTGTTCGCCCATAAATCATCCGCAATTCAGTAGAGTGTTCACCCAACTTACTGTTGTTACACTTTTCTTATTATTCGCAAACCGTAAACGCGATTGAACGGTATACAGTCCTTCACGTGACATTTCCCTTTAGATCAAAATTCCCCCCTCACTTATTTTGCGAATTAAAATCCCCCACGCACACTTTTTTTTCGAGTGACACGCGTGGTGCGTTTTGACAAGTCAATTAAACGCGATTTACATTTTTTTGCACGCGTGTAGTGTATTATTCGTGTGTCTAAAAAGTGGTAGTTTCAGATAGTTACCCTGCTTTTTGGCGGACGCGTCGAGGAATACACCCCGCCCGAGGTGATAACCGTCGCCCCTTGCATGCAGACCGCGTTCGAAGTGCTACATGGCGGGACGTGGTTCCACCCGCATGCATGGACGGGAACGCACCCACGTCGGGATGTCCGAAGGGGCGCGCGGGTTCCTCCCCACCACGCGCAGTGCCCCCCCCCCCCCCTGCCTGTTGCTCGCGCTGCCCCCATCCAGGATGCGACCCGTCCCCTTTTAGGCACTTGCAACAGGGTTTCACTTGCTCATTTTTCCCTTTCTCACTTTGGTTCCCTTCCTTTTGTCATCCTGCTAGTCCTCTCCGCCTTCCTCTCGGTGCGAGCGCTTTTCCGAGCTGTAGCGTTTGTGGTCGCGTTCGCGTTTAGGTAGAGGGCTAAACTCGTAGGGGTATCGCGTGCCCGCTTATCCTCGTTTGCACGCGTTCTGCCCCCGCCATGGCCGGTCGCGAACTGAAGGCGCTGTTGAACAATGGCGAGCAGGGCGCTACTTACACTGCTACGATCTCGATCGCTGGCGCCACTGTGGAGCTCCCCCCCGAGCAGAGGAAGTGCTTCTCCGATGATAAGCATCCTTTCACCGCGACCTCCTTCGACTTTCTCGCCTGGTAAGTCTACCTTGGGATGGATGGCTGGTTTAGGACGCCTTTTTGGGCCGCATCGCGGCTTTGTGCGGCTTGTTTAGGACGTCCACATGGGTCCCCTCGCGGTCGCGTGCATCGCGTTCGCTGCCATCATCTGAACCCTTGCTTCCGTTCGCGAGACCATTGATTCCCTTCGGGATCGTTTCCACATACATCGCGACTACTGTTCCATGTACTGGCTTATCTAGTTACGCCCGCATAACACCCCGACCGCGATGATTATGTGGCCATATGTTCTCCCGTTTCCCGTACAGCGTGGTAGTTCGGAAGTGCGTGTCCCCGTCGCTCCAGGAGGCGATACAGGTGGTGCCCTCCAATGTTGTCGCGGACATCGTCGCAGGTGGTGAGGCCGCGCACGTGGCGTTTGACGGTCTGCTTGGATGTAAGCTGGTCGCGTTCTGCATTTGGCCCGGGTGAGTACATCGGGACTAGTTGTGGGCTGGTTGTGCTTTGCCTACGGGTTTGCCGATAAGTGCTGATGCGAGTCGTTTTGTGTCATATTCTCATGTCAGGGAAATGACTGACAAGAAGGCCTCCAACGCGGGCATGTTGCTGCTTCTGCGACCGGACCACCTGGGGCTTGACGCGACATCACCCTGGAAAACTCGCTTTGTCCGCGTCTGTCACCCCACTGCCGCGGCCGAGCATCTTACCGCGATAGACAAGATTGTCAAGTAAGTTTGTACTAGCAGTGCTATTCTTCCGCTTTGGTTGCTACTACTATTCTTCCCTGTCTGAGAGATACCATTTGAACCGTGCAGGTGGTTTCACGGTCGCGTTTGCCTCTATTACGGGAGCGTTTCGGTCCAGTGCGACCGCGCTGGGAAGCTGGGAGATCCGTCGCGCCTCGTGGACCTGGTGAGTATGTGGAATGTCGCGTTTGATTTGGTCGCGTTTGTTACGTCGCAGAGCCTAAACTCTACACGCCATCGTCACGGCTTCCTTTTCATGTTATTTCTTCCTGGAAGGCCCCTTGCGGTCCACTCACATGTGCGTACGCGTTCGACAGAGTACTCAACGACCTCGATGCGGTTGTTGGACACGACCCTGCGCCTCGCATTGCCAAGCCAATTGCCAGGACGCTGACCACATTGCGGCAGGATGCGAAACGTGCCGCGGAGGAGCTCGCGTTCAGGTCCAGGTGCGGGATTGCGGACGGCCATGGGGGGGATCACGAACGTGTGAGGTCGCACGAACAGCCGGCGGGATCATATGATTCGGGTCGCGATGCACCCGCACTCAATACAGCTCTTGCGCTCGCGAACGCAGGGGAGGAGGAGCAAGGGGAGGGGGAGCAGGAGAAACCGGACAAGGAGGAGGGCTCGAGCTCTGACCGCGACGAGGACGCCCCTGTGAACGCGCCGCAGGGTTTAGGTGCCAAGAACGCGCAGGAGGAGGCAGACGAGGCAGAGGGACAGGGTCGCGGAGAGGTCGAAGGGGATGCTGCGGAGGATGACCAGCGCGGTGATTTGGAGCTGGAGGCTTCGGTAGAAGTGGAGGGGGAAGAGGATGAGGAAGAGGAGGAAGACGTGGAGGAAGTCGCGGCCAACAATGCCTGGCGGGAGGCGAGCGCGGTCGCGGGTGCAGGGAAGAGTATTCGCGGTCTGCAGGCGGTGCTGTCCCCCCGTCACGGTAGCGCGACCCCGTCGACAGAGTATGCGGGCAAGAGTCCTGTCGCGGGCAAGCGTAAACACTCGGAGCTGGTGAAGATGGATCCTGCTAAGCTGGCCGCGGAGATCCTCCGATTGGACGAGCAGGTGAAAAATCAGAAGCGCAAGCTGGACGAGCTCGCGTCCGCAAAGCCCCGGTACAGAACACGCGGTGGTGATCACGCAGAGCTACGACGGGCTCGTGGCCACGGTGGAGAAGGCGCTGCTTCACGTGCGGAACACGGAAGCGACCGCGCAGCAGGGGAGGGAAGCGGCAGAAAGGTCCCGCGGCGAATAGCGTCAGCGATCTCCTTAAGAAGGGGGGCGCGGTCGTCGTGCGCTGCGGGGGAACCACCATGCGGGATGCGGCTGCGGGACCACCGCCTGCCACCACGGAATTGGAAGCTGGTAAAGGCAAGGCCAAGGTCGAGGACGCCCCGCCCACCACCACCGCCATCACCACCGCGATAGTGCCCGCGGCAGGCAACACCGCCGCGGTCGCGCCTGGACAGCCTGGACCCAGCTCCATCGCCCCTGCAATCCCCCCCTCTGCAGATGTAAAGGCGAAGAATCAGGGCCGCGGTGGTTGTAAGCCGCCTCCAGCCGCGTTGAAGGCGGACCACGAGGACGACGACGACTCGGACGCGGACGATGAGGTTGAGCTGGTGCTGCAGAGGTTCATGGGGCCAAGCGACACCAGCGGCACTAGCGGCAAGCGCAAGGGCTGTGGTATCCGCCCTCCGCCCAGGGGTGGAGAGGGGATGGTGGGCGAACCGTGGCTGGGGGGGAGACGTCGCTGGCTGGGACATCACTCCTACCAAGAGGTGCAGTACCTGACCGCGATCGCGGTCATGTGTTACGACAAGAAGATAGACCCCGGGCTCAAGCTGAATGTGCAGCAGAAGAGTGAGTGGGCCGAGGATATCTCCGCGGCCGGGACGATGTGTACCGGGCTATTCACCACCATGCACCTCCGCAACCTTTGCGGCAACGTAGACAGGTACGGCCGTGTGATCAAACATTTCTTCCCCCATGATGACACGAACGCGGTCACTCTCGAGCCTAACCATGTCGCGTGTTTCCCCATGCATGCAGGTACCACCACATGTTCAAGGCCTACCGCGACCTCACCCGCCCCGGTTCCACCCTCGGCAACGCGGTCGCTTGGGCAGCAGCGGTGGGGAAGGAGGCCGCAGATGAGGAGCCCGATGTCACCGGCGCCCAAGAGGGCCTGTTTGCTGGCGCGGTCGCGTGCGCCATAGCGATGGTGTGGGAGACCTGCAACGGTCTCGATCTCGAGGGTATCGTGGATGCTGGATACGTCGCGGCGCAGAGTGCTGGCACTCCAGAAGAAAAGGCCCGCGCGTACGTCTCGATCGTGACCGCGGTCTTCAAATGGGCCAGGAAGGAGAGTGCTCGCACGCAACCCCCCGAGGTCACACCGAAACAGGTCGCGGAGAAGATAGAGACCGCGGTCGTGAACCGACTTGGTGCGCGACTTGGGGACCCCACACTGGTCGCAATGGTCGCGCACGAGGCAGTTGACGTGCTGATGAGCTGGAGCGACTGCAAGATCGCGGCCAAGTCCATGGAGGCGAACGGGCTCTATCTTGCTATGCCCGACAAGCGTCTGTCCGCGAAGAAGAGGTCCGCGTGAATTGTTGTGTGAACTCTTGTTGCTAGGGACACCCGTGAATAGTATAGGTAGCTTGCCCACCCTGCTTGAGATTTTCTCGCGGTGGTCATTCTGTCTATGCTGTGTACTCCCTTCCCTTCTTTGCCAGTAAACTCTGTTGCTACACATGCCACCTCCTTCCGAGCGCCAACGTATGCATGTAAATCTTGGCATGCAATGTCATGGAAGCTTACCACCCATTAGGCACAGACATACTCTGGTCGCGAACAAGGGCGAATGCGTACAATTAAAGACAACGCGACCGTGGTCAAGCGCGATACACCATATCATGGGAGCCAACCATACTACATACACACTTTGATCGCGATACAATCAGTATCCGTCAGCATCCTCATGCAACCAAAACATTTGGAAGCCCATAGTATACTCAGCTGCAAACAATCGCGATCTACACACTCGCGATCACCCAACGCGACCAACCATGGATTTCATCCATTTATTCTAGCGGTGGCATCTGTGCACAGTATTGAGGCCACGCGACTGTGAATTCAGACGCGTGAAGCGAGGCATCGACGAGGCGGTCGCGGACAAGCATCCATTTCACACGCAACTGCACCTCCACCGGAGTACCCTTCTTGAGCTGGCTCAGGTCCAAGTCAACACTCTTCTTCTTTACCGCGATCCCTTCCGATACACCCGACATGCCCACAGCACCTGACACGAGGTCGAGCTTGTCGAGCACTACCGCGATGTTGTCTCCTTGCTCCACCCTGTGGGCGATGAAGTTCATGAGTCGCTTGACACGGTTTATCGCGTTCTGGCCACCTCCCTCATCCCCAATGAGCGCGACCAATCGCGTAACTGCGCCGCGGGGCTGGGCCAGAAGAGATTCTGGACTCTCGCGGATCAGCGCACCTGCAGCGCTATGGGCTTCGAGTCCGTCACGTACTGCGCCGTCAGCTCGCCGCACGAGTAGTCGATGTTGTCGTGCACCAGGTAGCACGCGCCGTCCGTCTTCTTACCGTCGATGGTAATATCGGGGATGTACTGCCAGTACGTGCAGCTGCTGTACCCCGCGCACGTGTTGCAGCACGTCTGCGGGGACGCCTTCTTCAGCGTCAGCGGGTTGCCCTTCACGTACACCTCCACGCCCTGCTTGTTCTTGAGCAGGTTCGATGTCTTCCACTTGGCGGGGATGCCGCCCTTGCTGCAGTTGGCGGGCGTTCACGCGCCGTCCCCGGGCTTGCCCAGGTCCTTGTGGCACTTCATTTTGTTCCACCCGGCCGCTTTCACGTCAACCATCAGCATGCTGTCCGTGCTCGGGCTCACGATCGTCGTTCCCTCGAACTTGTCCAGGTTGCCCGCAGCCGCCGCCTTCTCGATGCCAGAAGGGACCTCCGACGCCACGCCATTGTCACCCTTGGCCTTGTCCAGGTTGACGGCGGGTTTGTTGGGTCCCGTCACGACGGTTTGTCCTGCGGATGCCACCGCCAGCAGGACGGCGAACGATACGACGAACAGCAGACGCGCCATGAGGAGTGTCTGTGTGGTCAACCGGTTACGAATATCAAAGTATAATATGGAACCTAATCAGACTAAGAAAAACGCGGGAGAACGTGACTTCTATGTTGCTGGATTGATTGACAAGCCCGCGGCTTGGGTCACAGCTAAAGTGGCAAAATCTGATGAGATGTCGCGTGTGCTAACTTCGCTTTGCTGAATGTCTGGCAGAGAACTCTCCCTTGTGTTCTTGTACCACTATCATTAGGCCTCTGCACGTCTTCACTGCTCAAACCCAGGTTTCGGGTTGAGGCTTGTTGTGAGCAGTAACCTCATGGGCTAACCGAATCGCGCTCAGCCAGGTGTCTCTCAGGGGAAGCTTTTCTACTGTACAGTACGAGCATTGCGACCTGCGCTGGGACAGGTGTTGCAGTCTTCTTCGCAGGTCCAAAGCGAAGCAGGTTTCCACTCAGGGGCATTCTCAACATGCGGTATTTTACGAGTCGCAGGTCTCAGGTGTGAGCAGTGGTCATCATTACTAGCCCACTCAGATCAGATGGTGAGTTGGTATTTCGTCGCAGCATTTCGCTGCTCCTCGTTGCGCTTCCTTCGCTCATTTCTCCCCTCATCCTTACCGACTCATCCGCACCGCGCCTAACCCAATTCCGTAATTTGCTACTCCGTCACTTCTTTCGCTCAACTCAAGTACAGATTTGTGCTCTCAATGTAACCAGCACAGGTAGCACCCAACACTTCCATCTCGATACCGCAACTCTCTGCTCGTGCTACCAAAGCTGCATTCCCGCGGGTCTCAATGTAACAGCCCTGCCCTTATAACAAACGGGCTGTAGGCTTAAAATAACAGAGTTTATAAAGTTGCAATACAAGATCTTGAAATTACAAGAAATACTCCACGTGATAGTCACCACTATGTAGATGGCGCGGAGTTCTTGAGTAGAGGTTTGTAGTAGTAGGGAGTTTCAGCCAAGAAAACCCTTGGTTGAAGAACTTGTCTCTTGAAAGAGTAGAGCTAGCTAGAGTTTGTGAGGGGAAGAAAATCCCTTAGTCAAAATCTCATTTCCAATATTGAGTTGTTGGAAGTTGGAATGGGAAGAATGAGCTCTTGGCTCAGACCCCTTCCAATACCTCCTTGGGGAGCTTCTCCTCCTCCATGGCCACAAGGTGGAGGAGCTCCTAAGGTGGGGTTGCTTAGGTGGCAAGGAAATATTGTAAGCCAATGAACATTGAGCACCTGCACACATTTGCAAGATAGGTTGTAACAAAATGGCTGCACAATTCTGGTTGGTTGGAATTCCAACCAATGTGAGGGTTGGAACGTTTTCCAACCTGGTTTGTCATTTTGTGGTGGTTGGTTACAAATGTTACCCAACCCAACCACTCTAGCTTCCCTGCACACAATTCCCTCGACACTTGCTAGCTAGCGTAGGTCGCGCTTAGCTTAGTTAGTCGACTAGGGGAACTAGGGAGCTGCAGATTAGGTAATACGTTACACTCCTCCCCCTCCAGTTGGCAACGTCCTCGTTGCCGTAGAGTGCTTCCGGGGACGAGTACTTCGAGCACGTCGTACCACATTACGACCAGGGTCAACACCATCCGCTGGATGTGGGACTGCTCGTCGAGCCAGGTCTTCCTTGTATGACTGAACTGCTGTTTCAGTTAGATGTTCTTCTGGCTCCCAAGAGTTGTGTTCAGGCCCATAGCCTTTCCACTGAATGAGGAACTCACGAATTGTTTTACGGCCGCGTTGTCGATCACGGTGTGTCAACACCCTGTCGACCTCATAGTATAGTTCCTCCCCTAGGACGATGGTTGGTGGTGGTAAGTACTTGCCTTCGGCAATATACTTATTAAGCAGAGACACGTGGAAGACGTTATGAATCTGCAATGTTGGAGGTAGCTTCAACTTATAAGCCACCTCACCAACCCGCTGGATCACCTCGAACGGCCCAATCCATCGAGGGAACAGCTTTCGTGCACCAGGGATTTTGAGTCGAATGTTCTTCGTACTCAACAATACATTGTCTCCAATATCGAATGAGACTTCCCGGCGTTTCATGTCGGCATATGATTTTTGTCGTTGTTGGGCAAGCTGCAGCCAATGGCGAGCAGACTTCAGTGCCTCTTGCTGCCACATTGCCAAATGGGCGGCGCTTCTTGTAGCTGCGCCAGATCTGCGGCACCTCATCGGCCGTCAGAAGATTTTAGCAAAATAACCCAAGAAAACCTCTCTAGCCACTCACTTTTGTACTTATACAGAGCCTCCGCGTAAATCGCGTCATGGCTTGCCGGTATAGAAGGCCCTGGAACTGATGGCGACTCCTGCGTGCCTGCGGTCGCGGGCGTCGACCGTTGGTCTGCAGGTGAAGGCGGAGTAGCTCCAGCGTTACCACCCATCTTGCCCCATGGCAGCGTTGACTGGGTGTATCTGGCGTTCTTCTTAGCAACTGGAACCGCCGCAGTTTCTTCAACAGAAGGCGAGGAGCTGTCTTTCTCTAACACAGGCACTGTAGGTGACGCACACAACCCCTCATCTATGGGTTCGAAAGGAATAAAGTTGGGCGGCGCGACTGCAGGTGACTTTTCAGGTTTTCGACTTCCGCGCGCGGGTGCTTCTGCGAGGTCCTCATCAGGTGCTTGAGCAGGTGTCGCCGCTGCTTCTTCTGCTTCTTCTTCTCCGTTCGCCGTCGTTAACATTAGCACGAGGAATTCCCTGTCAAGAATAATAGATAGGGGGATATTGGTTCCAGGGATGGTTCCTGGGAAGAAGGTTGGTTCGCGCGGCTCGGGGGCAGGCCCGTAGACGGTGCGTCGCGGGGTTGACGGCTCGTTCCCCCAGTCGATGGTGTCCCAAGGGTCACTTCCTGGCGGGATGTCAGGTGGGGGCAGTGCGGGTGCAGGGCGGCGCGGAGGACGACCAAGAGGAACAACAGGAGGTTCGGCCTCAATGGCCTCCTCAATTTCTTCTCCTTCCCCCCTTTGGTCCTCGCGGAAGGCTCCCCAACCACTTGTTTCGCCGCCAGATGCGGCTCCCCATCCGCCGGTGTTGCCACCGGTGACTGCTCCCCATCCGCCAGTGGCGCCGCCGATTGCGGCTCCCCATCCCCCGGTATCGCCGCCAGTGTCGCTCATGTCCCATCCGCCAGCGCTTCCCCACCCCCCTTCATTGGGGGCGCTCTCTTCTTCGCCCCATCCGCTCCAGGCGAATGTTCCGCGTGACTCCGCAAGGCTTCGTTGGCGAAGTTCTTCCGCTTCGCGGCGCGCCAGTTCCTCCCCTTGTGCAACAGTGAGCTTCTTCGTGGAGTCGCGCCGATGAGCGTAGACCTCCAGGAATTTCTCCTGCGTGTAGGGTCGCGGATTTCCTTCCGCATCGAAGGTCCCGACGCCAACGCCGCGCAGCATTCCGTGAAGGTGTTGTGATGCAGGTCCTGGGAGAGGAGCTTCCTCCGTTCCGAAGACGATGCGCGTGGCTGTCTCGAGCTCCAAGCGAGACAACCCTTCTTCAGGCGGTGCCTCCCGCTCTGCTTCAGCGATGGCGGCAAGGCCACGGCCGGCGATCGCGCTCGTCAAGGCTGTAGGCGTATGGCAATCTCTGCAGATGCCGTCGGGGTCGGGGTCATGCAGCGCCGTTTCGCGCGGGTGTGGGTGATGCGGCACCCATGGGCGCCCATCAGGATGCTTCCAATCACGGCGGAGGATGTGTTCGAAGCGCAGGGGGACGAGATCGATCAGTTCCTTAGAGTCGCCACTGCAGTTGGGGATGCTGAAGTCGAGGATGTAAACTCCGTTTTCGGAGTGTGCTCGCCCGATCTGCTTGCGCGATTTGTCCGCATCGTGAAGTGAAGCAAACTGTCACGTGTCTCGGGGTCGGTGCTAAGGTCGACCCCGCAATCCATGAGCTGTGCCGCCGAGAGGAGGTTAAAACGCAGATTCTGCACGATCAGCACGTCGTTCAGCGTGATATGCGTCCTGCTCCCGCGGGCACTGAGTACAACGATGCCTTGCGCGCTTGCGCGCAGGCGCGTGTTATTTGCCACGGTGACATAGGTGATGGCGGGGGTGGCGACGGCGTTGGATATGTAACGCTCGGAGCCCACCATGTGCTGCCCACAGCAGCTGTCCAGGTACCACGTGTTGTAGCGCCTGTTGTCGTTACGTGCGAGCAGCGCCAGTCGCGGAGTAACGATGTGTGGTGTGTCAACCTTTAGGAATTGTTCGCGCGCGATCCAGTCGATCGGTGCCGCCCTTGTATCGGGTACGTGTGGGGGGCTCTCGAGCAGTGGGACTGGCAGGTTCCAGTCCTGGTTGTCGTCGTCTGTGAAATCGTGGCGTGTGCTAAACGGATTGTTGTTCGAAAACGCTCCGATTGGGTGAAGTGCTTCCTCCGGTGACGGTGAACGCGCACGGGGATGACGAGATCCGCTCGTCATTGTCATGTTGCCCATGACATTGCGAACGGGAGCAGTTGGCGGCTGCTGCTGCTGATGCTGAATCGTTGGATTCAGGTTGCGCGGTCGGGGTTGATGCCCCTGGGCGGGACGCGCGTCATTCCTTGCGTCTTGTCGTCCGGACCAGTTGCTCGGATTGGTCAGACGAGGGCGAGATCGATGTTTGCATCGATCTGCCAGGTGCCCGAAGTTTCTGCAAATCTTGCAGTAAAGGCACCGCGGCCGTCGCTCTTCCGTGGTGTCGGCGTAGAAGGCGAGGCGTTCCCTGTCTCGTCGCGGCGCTGGTCGCTGCTGGTCCATATCCCGTTGTTCGACGAGGAGGGCGGCGCAAAGGGCGGCCTCCGAGATGACCCCCTGCTGTCGGAGAAGCGCCTTGCAGGGCCGCCACTGGTGCCATTCTTGTCTCCAGTAGCTGCTGGAGTAGGCGACTCGACGAAACCGAGTCCTTCGGTTGGTAGACGCCGTTTAGGTGGCGCCAAGCGTCGAGGGCTGGGGCAGGCGTTGTCTTGTATGAGCGAATGCTCAATTGCTCCGCCGGCGACATGTTTCGCAGAAGAACTCCGTACGCCATCAGGGACTCGTTGTAGTACCTTGCCTTGGCGTCGTCAGTGTCTTCAGCGGGTCCCGAGTACCTCCCGTCGAAATAATGGAAGATCTGCGCGTTTTGCAGCAGCAGCTCCAGCTCGAAGCTCCACGTATAGAAGTCTCTGCCGTCAAAGCACACACTTGTATTTATTTTTTATATACTCAAAAACCTTGATTGCGCAGAGAGAATTGCTTCTTTGTTGGGACGGGGAGTTTTGGGGGTTGAGCCATTGGTGTCAAGGGAGAAAGTATGCGGGGCGGTATTGTGGCCGTTCGAGGCCGGTTGAGAGGGTTGGGACGCGTCGCCATTCCGCAATGTTTGGAGTCCTTGCTCCAAGCTGGTGAGTCGCTGAAGCAATTGTGTGAGAACGGCGGAAGGAATCGTCGTTGTTTCCTCGCTTGTCGCAGCCGGGTTGGTCTGCGCTTCAGCCGTCAGATTCCTCTGACCACCGGATCCTCCGGCCATTCTCACGCGTGAGCGTGTGCCGGACGCCACTTTTTGTTCGCCGAAGGTTTCGGTGGTGGTGGTGCGAAGGATTCCTGAGTTGCTCTCATACCATGTTGCGATCAGAAGTTGATCGTGCCTAGGATCACCTCAGGAAGGTTCGCACACAACTTAGTAGTGGTGGTGGGCCCGTGACCTCAATAGAAGAGTGAATGTAAATGCTTGAGATGATAAAAACATGCAAATACGGCACTATAAATATAATTACAAGGGAATACCAATCGACCTAGCTAGCCATGTACTCTAAGGGGTACATTCCCTTATTGCAGCAAAACTCAACCGTGCGACTCCAGACAGTTACGAAAATGTTCGGGCAGAATCCTCGCCACTGGTGCTGCCTGATGCTGTCTGCCCGACGGTCCAGATGTTTTCGTAACCGTGCGACCCTTCGCGTCACTTCCGCCCTTTCGCCTTCATTCCTGGTAGTGCGTGATTCGATTGCTGCGGTAAGGAGTGCACAGTGATACTTCAATAATCACTATTCGCAACAGCGTTTTTGCTATCGAACAGGGCCTAAGAATATTGTGCGGAATGTTCAGGCATGGTGTGGGAATGCCTAGGGTTTGTCTAAGGATTCTACGTAAGCAATGCCTAGGCCCAGTTCGGCAGCCACGGAAGAAGGACCGAAGAAAAAAATGAGGCATCTTCTTTGAAGCTTCTATTCGCATTATCGAGGGATGTACAGTGCGGGTTGTAGGGTAAACATTTCGGAAACCGAGGCGCAGGTGTTTAGCAGCAGCGACGCGAACACCACCTAAAATTGATTCCGCGCCGTCTTCTGTCCTTATTCTCCCCTCCCCCCTGGCGGAAAACTTCCGCCCTAGTGAGACGGAAGAAAAAAGTGATTCTCTAAAAATAGAAGAATCAACTTTTTGATTCCACAAGAATCACTGTTCATAGGACAACATTGCACCCTACGAAGAAAAGGGTTACTGCACAAAAACGCCCTTCTCCAATGTAGTAAGGGCCCACCAACCTCTTTTTTTTTTCTTGCACGAGCCTTTCGGTTCCCGCTACAGTGCCCTGGGACATGCGGTGATACCACTCCAACTGCTACCACTCTAGCTGCTACCAAAACAGTAACGAAAACGCCTAAAACATATTTGGGTTGTAACAGCAATGGTGTAACCGTGTAACAAACACGATTTAGGGTTTCGGCTAAACGATTCACACAGAGCATTCAAATGTATATCGGGTCCCCAATAACGGTTATCGTGCTGCATCCCGTCTTGCTGATAATGACCCATGTAGTAAATGTAATAATATACTCATAATATGACACAAACGAAACACACAGAGAAGAGGATTATTCAGGGATTTGGGGGATACACAACCGATAGAGGGGCAAGCAAGAAAGGGGATAAAACAGAGAGGGGTAGGGTGCCTAGCTGAGTTCGCATCGGCGACACAACCAAGTCACAATGAGGGTTGCGACTACCAGACTGGGAAATTCGCCCTGCCACATTCCCACGTCATGCATAGGCAAGCGATTCAGGGGTTGGCTGCGCGAGGGGTAACCGCCGGGATTGCGACCGCGGTAGTAGCAGGCAGAGTGGGCGACATGTCCATTCCGTTCTCGGAGATGACAATCAGGCTGTCGCGGCGGAAACGCCAACCACGCTTCTCGGAGTCCCAGAAGGGGCCATGCTCAGATGTGCGACGCAGGATCGCACTGCGCATCCAGCGCTTGACGCGCTCGTGATACCAGCGCACCCCCTCCTCATTCTTGGGAGCACTGCGCCTGAGAGACCCGCCGCTGACAATTGGAATTTCAACCTGCACAAAACATCAGTTTTGGAGTCAACCAGTGCTTCCATCCATCCTTGGTATCTCTGGGCACACCAATTTCGCTTACCCCAAAAAGCCAAAAGGCCACCAGGTAGGTGAGCAGTGTCACCGGCGGTGGGATGGGCCGACGGTAGCTCGCGAAAATCGCGCGCTCAATTTCTCCGTCGCAAATGGAACTCCCGCGCCGTTGCGATGCCAGGGGTGCAGCTCGAACGTGTCAGGTCCTGCGTCCACCGCCAAGTGTAAAATGGAACATGAGCAGGGAATGAACATCGGTTTCCGTAATTTTGGCGGTAAAAGGAACATCGCATCATGTTCACCTGCAGGGTGATTATCGGTAAACTGCTTGCGGGTGATGCGCACCACCTCCTGAGAACTGGGACGCGCCGGAAGGGTAATGCGCGGATTGGAGCCGGGGCTGTAAGGGAGCCCGTGAAGGATGTTCACATAGGCCCGGCCTTGCTCCCATGTGGTGTTGCGCCAGACCTGCAACTGTCGAGTGATCCAGCCGGAGCGCTTCTCGTCGTGAACCAGCACCATGTGGAGAAGCGCGAGATGAGACGCCTTCGTGATCCTGAGTGCACGTGCAATAATACGTTCCACGAAATCCATGGGAACCCAAAAGTTGAGCTCACCCACCTCCGTGTCGTACACGAGGATCTTAATCGCGTCGGTCACCACCACCTGCGCAAAACGAGCAACACGAACCGAACTTAGTATTAGATACCAAGGCGGCCAGGGCGCTAACATACGTGTCGTTCGTTGAGAGCGGAGGTTTAGAATAGTCAGCAAATTACCTTCCAGCCGTCATCCATGTTAGGAATCAGCTTGTGCGCTTGCTGGAGGCGTTCTGCCCAGTTCAGCATCCCTGCCGTAGCAACACCCCCCGCGTTCGCCTGACGAACCTCGCGGTTGAGAGCAGCTTCAACCATGGGTGCCAAGGGCTCGTCTCGCTGCTCAGCCGTGCGACTTTCAAGCCTCCCAGAGGCCGTGCGCTGTCAAGTAGGTGCTGGAGTATCAGACGCGCCATCACGCACACGACAGTTGGTGTTGGGTGTGCGCGTCACACTGTTGCGAGCAACTGCCCGGGGGATTCCCTCGAGACGATTGATGGTCTGGTTGAGCTCAAGAATGCGGCGCTCTTGTTCGGCGACGCGGGCAGCCATCGCGGCATCCACCGGGGCATCAGGGGCCGCATGGCGTGCAACTCCCCCCGGGCGCGTCTCAGATGGCAGTGTGGGGCCTCGCGCCCCTGGGCGTTGCTCCTCGGATGCGGCAGGCAACGAGGCAGCCACCACCTCCGAGATTGAACGCTGGTTGCGCAGTTCGGCTGGAGGTATGAGAACGGGGATATGTACGTTAGCGCGCATACTACTAGTAGTATGCAAGAACAAAAAAACTATCAAAGCAACAAGCCATCATGACGTAAAAGCAAAAGACTAAAGGAATGTCGTTACCATCATACCTTCGGCGTCTTCGTCGACCGGTTCTTCCTCAGGCATCCATGTGTCCTCCACGTCGTCATCTTCCAAATCCTCAACGTCCACGCGATCCGCCCACGGCATGTATCCCGAATCCGAAGGCAGCTGGTCGTTCCGTACGTTCCCAACCCCGGACGAGGAGTCGCGCCCATTGCGACTGTTGGGGCGTGGCGAGGTAGTTCCAGGTCCATAAAAGACCATGTCTTCGTTGTTACTCCGTACGCCAGCGTTTCGCCTGCCAGAGCGGCGACATGGCGAGTAGGGAGAGCTTGCGGGCTCCATTCCTGCAGACATACCAGGGCTTGAGAGATTGATTACAGAAACGGTGGCAATGCATCACAATGGGGGTTCTGATATAGTAACCTCGCCATGGCTGCTGGGGGGGTTCAGACGGGTGCGCTGGCATACACAAGGGAGATTATCTCGGGATAAGAAAACACGTGTAAGCCCACCGTTGTCGCCGTGTCGTCGTCAGATCCGTGTGCACGTGTCATGAACCCGTGGATGACGTGTATTGGTTGATATTATGGACAGTGTGGCGGATAGGGTCGCAGATTTTTCGTTCCCCCACATGGCATACTTCAGGGTGACAAGGTAGAAGCGCGCGAAAATAGGTGCGGGACACAATCTCGAATGCCCTGTCCCCGTGGCTCGTGTATGCGTCATCCAACACGGCCAGCGCGACATGGTAATGCTGCATTTGACGGCCACCACCGGCCAATCGTAACACGCAGAGCGGTACTTGCTGGCGCACATCATGTGACTACGGATGTTGAGGTACTTGCACTTGAATAGAATGGTATACGGTCTCAGCGCCTAATAGAGGTGAGTTTAGCCTCCTGTGTTTCGCTAACAGTCACCAAGGTTTGTTAACAGCATACAATTAACGGAACCTATTATACTACAAATCAAAGCTTAAAATCCGGTAATTCATCGTCGGGACGGTCGCGTTTCGTGCCGTATGGTAACATGTCTGCTAAACGGTTTGATTCCCCGCTGGTTCATTCACGATGATAACCTCGCTTTGTACTGGTCCCACAGGACGTGGACGGCATGACAGTGGAGAGTGATGAGTCGGAATCTGATGAAGAAGGAGATGCTACTGCCATGCTGGATGGTGCCGAAGACGAGCCGGAAGGGATGTTTCAGCGGTGCGATTATTTTGACACGCTGATGGAGGTCTTCCGTTTCATCGTGGGGTGCAATAACGGCGCGGGGCTCTCGAACGAGAGCACCGTATGGCTGCTAAACCTGTTGCGGGATGAACGTCTGAACCTGGCGCTCATCAGGCACTGGCGCACTCTGCATGCGGTGATACAGTTTGGGATGACCCTGCTGATGTCGCGGCGAGTGTACGCGACGACGTCGTTCACCACTCCATTTGATGTCACTAGCACCAGTGGTAAAGAGGTTAGTTTCAAAAAAACACTATCAACCTGACACACTTCTCTGCCGTTTGCAAGATCTTGTCGCCCCGCACACGCTGGTAACTAAACCCTGTGTCTTCCGTGTGTCGTGCAGGCGGTATTGGAGCTGTTCAGGAACCCTGAGAATGCGGACGGGTTCGTCCTGTTTCCGAGGCAGGTGAACTCTACCGCCGGCCGTGTCTACACCACACCTGAGACTGCGACATACTGGGAAGAACTCAGAAGGCTGCGGTAGAGCTCTTTGGCGAGGGAACTGTGGTCGTCCCTCTGATACTATCGAGCGATGCAACTATTCTGAGCGGGAAAGAACGCGTGAAGGTCTGGGCGGTGTACCTTTCCATCGCCAACATCCCTCTTCGACGGCGCTGGCTTGATTGCGGGAAGATCCTGTTGGCCATGCTGCCATTCCCGCCCAACAACATTTCCCCCGCGATGAAGGTGGAGCTGTTCCAGGCTGCTATGAAGATAGTACTCGCCGATCTCATCATCGCGAGTCACACGTAAGAATGTGTCCTCATCTAAATATCCGAGCTTAAATGATGCTAGTCCTTACATGCAATCGTAGAGGTTGACAAGCGAGGCGCTTTAGACGTTGTTTCTCATATTGAACAATATGTACACGCCTATGTCTTACGGGCTACTATACATGGCTTTGTGCAGGGCTTTGGCAGCTAAGGATCCGTCCGGGGAGACGAGATTCATCGTGCCTCTGCTCTTCTCGTACGTGGCTGACTACCCTGAGGCGTGCAAGGTCTCTTGCACGCAGCAGCTTGGTTCCGCCAAGCCATGCTCCCTCTGCTATGTTGACCGCGGACATCTCCGGGACATGGACCGGGACGCGGCCGATGTTCGCACCGTGGAATTGCAGGAGGCATTGCTGGGCGACCCGGAGGAGGCCAAAAAGTTATCGACACTAACAGACGCGGTAACGTCATCCAAACATGTTTGATTAACCCTCCCATTCATTGATTTGTTGTTACGTTTATCGGCCCTGCGATTGCCTAAAGGTACACTCGGCGTGCTTTCTTACCCTGCCTCAAACCCGAATTCCAATGTCAAATCGCCATATTGCAGAGCTTCCTGTGGGACTTTAAAGCCCGAGGTCAGCATGGTTTTTGCAACAGTGACGCGAGGGCTTTAATCATGTTCGCGAAAGGCATAAAAAAAACATTTCGAGAACTGAACAGGTGCGAAAGCGAAACCAGGCAGCGACGAGCTTCAGCACTCGTCACCCAACTGTGCGACACTGCACCACGAGTTTGGTGCTTGGAGGGGGTTAGAAAGCGAAGCCATGTGCGTAGATTGGTTTGAAAATGCACGCGACTCGTCGCCGTCGCCTACGTTCACTCCCCTCCGTCGCCCACGCGACCATTCTCCCGTCAATGTCTCACACTTCCCTCCATCGCCATAGCTCACTCCCTCTCATCGCCTTCGCGCACTCCCCTCCCGTCGCCTTCGCGCACTCTCTCCCGTCGCCTTCGCGCACTCCCCTCCCGGGAGGGCGACGCGCAGAAGGGAGGGCGGCGTGCGCCAGGGAGGTCGACGGGCGGAAGTGAGGGCGGCGTGCGGAAGGGAGGGCGACGGGCGGAAGGGAGGGCGACGCGCGGATGGGAGATACAACGCGCGGATGGGAGAACGACGTGCGCCAGGGAGGGCGACGGACAAAAGGGTGGGCGACGAGCGGATGGAAGGGGACGGGCGGAAGGGAGGGCGGCGAATGGAAGGGAGAGACGAGCGGAAGCGTGTGCGACGAAAGGAAACGTGAGTTCCGTAAGGAAGCGCGGGCGACGTAAGGAAGCGTGGGCGACGTAAGGAAGCGAGAGTGACGTAAGGAAGCAACTACCGGGAGTGAAGGAACCGAAGGCGTCGCGGGCTGGCGAAGGCGACGGGGGCACCTAAGTGACGAGCGAGCATGTTTTACAACGCATTTCTATCTCGTCCTGTGATAAATCACTGGCGGAAAAAGAGATAGGGAGTGAACTACGTAGAGTATGATGTGCATTTAGTACCAGATGGTTTTCAAGTTCACTTCAAGTGAACAGTGCTGCCTTGCCAGGTGAACCTCCGCTCGGTAAGACTTTGAGTGTCGCTGGCCAATCACGGATCACTATTGTGAGAGAATGCTGGACTTTAGGTGGTAACTTGGTTTTTGGCGAATTCATATTCAAGAATATTGAATATAAAAACAGCCATGTGGTACTCGGGCTTTAATTTCAGCCAAACACCATGGGGCAACACCTACCTGTCGCAGATGCCGGACATACTGCACGCAATCTACATTGGATTCTGGCTGTACATCAGAGCAGCCCTTCGAGGGTCGTTGCAGATGGCCCTCTGGAAAGATGAGTGCGTGTTCTAAACCCGGGAACTGCGCTGATAGGGTTTCGAGGCAGATAATATGTTACCCTAACCCTTAACATGGCATGCTTGGCCCTTTGTGTACTAACGCAGGCGCATGACCACCATGTACCCTGACGCGCGACTGGCGGGCCTTCGCGTGCCGGGCAATGGGCACTACTGGGCTAGTGGTGCGAACTTCACGGCATTCAGAGCACGCGTCCGTGATGATGGTGCGCGTTGTTCAAGCTGCAGTCACACCGCCATCCTAAACATCTATAAGAGTCCTTACACGCCTTTGCACTCATGCTGCATGTTTTGGCTATGTGTTGTGCGGATCGCGCCCTTTGTTCTGGAGGGAGAAGGGGAAGCCATCAACCGGCTCACTCTGGTGGCGGTGCTGCAGTGGCACGAGTCGTGCATTCGCGCCACATCCCACTCCGATGTGACCCTCGGGGACTTCGAGACGGTGACTCGCAGGTTAGCGTCGGTTTTCCCTAACCCTGGCGCCTCCAATCTTGCCTGAGGTGGCCGTTGATGATGTCCCGTGTTTTCTCTAAACCGCAGGATGATCCCGAGCGTGGAGTCGGCCTTTCCACGTGGAGGCGCGGGCACCTTGTTGCGGCCATTCGACGCGCGGGTCTTCCACGGGAGTTCTCGGCCGCGGTGTACGAGAACGCGCACATCCGGACCTGCGAGCTGCCATACCGCACCTCCAACCATCGCCAGCCTGCGCAAGCCATCGCCGCACACAACATTCGCTCGTCTGCGCTGAGCCAGCTTGCATCGACCCTCCCTGCGCGGAGGCAGAACCAGACGGCGCTGCTTCGGGTATGTAACCCACGTGTTCCCTAAACGCCTACTGTGCGAGACTCTATCGCCCATGCAAGATTGGCGCTGCATATTGTGTTATCGAGTCCCTGCCCTTGTGTGCATTTCCCCATACAGGCGATTGCGGCGGGTACTCCGCAACTAACCCGGGCCCGCAAGTCGCTGACCGACCGTCCCTCGGGCGAGAGCGAAGCGGCTTGTGTCTTCGATCAGATCAACCAGGCTGTGGGCGGCCTGCTCATGTACTACGACACTGTCATGCGCAACGCCGGCCTGAGGCCGTTCCCGGCCTAGGTACGCGCTCACATGGCGTGCACCACACGGTATCTGTACCCGTTTGTGTCTGAAACCCCGAGACTTATAGGCTCCACCCAGGTCCACCAGGTAGAGCACACACCACCCCGCATCTATGTGCCAACTGCCCTCTTGGACCCCTAACCAGGCCCGCCTCTGTAATTGCTCCCCCACCCTTTCCCCCTTTGCACCCAGTCCCACACTGCACTGGCAGTCCCAGCTGTGCCAACGGACTCCAGCCTCATCAGGCTCCACTACACCAGGGCGGCAGCGTCACTCCACGAGCACACCGCATTCTCCTGCGTGGAGTATGAGTCTGCGGCCGGGCAGCCCCTGTACGGTCGCCTCATCCTGCTGCTAGACGCAGAAGAGCCTGATGAGACTGGGGGCTATGAGAAGGTGGAGGTTGCAGTCATGCAGAGGCTGACCGCACAGGGGTTCGACGACTGCACGGGCTGTCAGACCCTTGGGCCCGCCGCTCTCTTCCGCGGACTTGCCGTCATTCCGATCTCCAGGATCAAGAGGGTCGTGCACTGTGTTCCGTCCTTCGTGGAGCGCGACCTCTGGTACCTGAACAAGTGGGCTTATTTCTGCACCCTAGAACCTTACTAGACAATTCGAACAGCCTCTTTATCTCGTTGCATGGCCGTTGAACCCCCTTCCCAATCCTTGGACTCTAATACGCATGCAACAAGAGCCCGCTTGCATGCCAGTACTGCAGCGCAGAATAAATAGATTAGTTCACGTCACACCACTGTGTGCTGTGTCAGGCAGAGAGGGTTTGATTCTGCCTCTGCTATGTATTTTATATATAAATACGAGTACTTTAATGCAGGCTGGTGTGAGTGATGTAGCTATTCAGATTTGTTACAGGGCTGTGTATAACGCACTGTCAAGAATGAAAGTGTTGGTTTGACTAAGGTTGGTTGGGGTACATAAACCTAACCCTAATAGTTGTACCCCCTATAACACACATCACTAAGACTACAACATTTGACACACCCCCATAGTCTAAGTGAGGGGTGTCAAGCAAAACCAAAAGTGTACGGTCACAAGACCAGTCACAAAGAAACAAAGCTCAGGGTGGATCACAACGTCACCACACACTACGAGCACAAGCAAAAGAGCCACAAGGCCAGTTCAAGAGTTCACAGAGGTATATATAAAGCGTACAAACAAAGCAAGCAGAGAACTCAAGACTACGCAAGGCGAGAACCTGTGTCAACGAGACCTAACTGCACACAACACCTCTGGTGGTCACAAGGCGGAAGCGCCTTGGTGAAGATGTCTGCAGTGTTGGCCTCGGACTCCACAAAGTCGAAGCGAGCCTGTCCACGCCTCTGCAACTCTCGCAGAAGAAAGTACCTGACGTTGATGTGCTTCACTTTGCTCTCCAGTCACGGCTCTCGACAGAGGAGAATCGACGCCTTGTTGTCAGTGAACAAGGTCGGTGCAGAGCTCGGCCGCTCACCAAGGTCGGTGAGCAAGAAGGTCAACCAACGCAGCTCCTGTGCAGCCATGGCTCCAGCGTAGATCTCGGCCTCAGCAGTAGAGGTCGAGACCGAGGAGGAACGCGTGGACCTCCACGAAACAGCTCCAGAGCCCAGGCTGAAGCAGTACCCCTGAGTAGACCTGTGAGTCTCGGCGCCGTCAGCGTAAGAAGAGTCACAGTGTCCAGTAAGTACAACAGGCTGCTGCCCTCCAAGAACCAGCCCCACGCCTGATGTCATCGCTAGGTACTTTGCCACCCTCACAGCAGCTGTCCAGTGAACTGGACCGTGTCTCCCTGGCGCAACAAAACGAGCAAGGATGCTGAGAGGGAAGGCGAGGTCCGGGCGAGTACAAGTCATCAGGTACATGAGGCAGCCCACAAGCTCTGAGTAAGGACCACTAGGCTCAAACGGCTCGTCAGGGAAGGGTCTAGTGAGTCTATGGTCAACAGCAAGAGGTGTGCGCTGTACTGTGGAGTGCTGAAGCTCGAACCGCTGAAGGACCTTCTGCACCATGTGTGACTGTGAGAGTGTAATGGTGAAAGCGGCTCTGTCCTTGGTGATCTGCAGGCCAAGGTAGTGGCGGAGCTCACCAAGGTCAGTGCACGTGTGTCTCTTCTGCAGTTCGCGCTTCACGTCAGCCAAAGCAACCCTGTCAGCAGTGGCAAAAACCAGGCCGTCGACGTAGACCAGTACAAAGAACGGTGTGGAGCCACGCCGAACAAACAGCGACGGGTCGGCAGAAGACGGCTGGAAACCGAGGTCAGACAGGGGAGAACAAAGGGTGTCGTGCCACTCACGAGGAGTCTGACGGAGACCGTAGACCAGTCGCCTCAGCCTCCACTGGGTCCCAGGAGGGAAGGTGCCATTGAAGGCAGAGGGACGACGCAGCCAGACCTCCTCATGTAGGCTACCCTGAAGGAAAGCGGTAGAGAAGTCGAGAGAGTGTAACTCGTAGTCTCTCTGTGCTACTACGTGCAGTAACACCCGAAGAGTGGTCATCTTCGGGGTAGGCACGAAGGTCTGAAAGAAGTCAACTCCCTCGCGCTGACTGAAACCTCTAGCCACATAGCGCGCCTTGAAGACCGGAGGAGATCCCGGTGGCCGCTTCACCCTGAAGATCCACATGCCATCGACTACGTTCGCCCCAGGGGGGGGAACCTCGTCGACGTAAGTGTCTGTGGATCCGTAGGAGGCCATCTCTGAGTCCATGGCAGCTCTCCACTGAGAGGCCCAAGCCCTGACACTGCCTCAGCGTAAGTGCGAGGAGTCGGTATGTCAAGGGCGTCGGGGTCTCCCTCAGGGGCAAGCTGAGCAAAGCACTGACCTGGTGGGTGGCTGCGGCCACAAGGCTGGCCGCGGCGGGCACCTGTCAGAACGTGATAGGTGCAAGGAGAGTGGACGACACCGCGCTGCAGCTGACGCTGTCCTGACCCCTGCCCCGAAACCTGCTGCTGCTGCTGTGGCTGCTGCGAGGGGAGGGGCTGCTGCTGCTGCTGCTGCTGTCGCTGAGTCAGGTACCACGCCGCTTCTCCACCCCCTGCGGCTAGCAGACCAGTAGGTGGCTGACGAACTCGGGCGTCACCTCCACCAGCTGCAGCAGGGGAGTCACCGGCCGCTGTACGAGACGCTCCTCCAGCCCCTGCACTCCTGCCGCCGCCGCTCGCCACGTCACCCCCACCGCCTCCGCCGCCTCCGCCCGCTCCCTGACCGCCCCTCCTGCCACTCCTACCCCGAGACCGTAAAGAAGTTGCAACAGCAGCTGCGATCACGTCAGTAGCGGCAGTGGCGAGGGAGGCAGTAAAGGTGGGCAGCTGAGGGACAGTGCACCCGTGAAACAGTGGAGGGGGCACAGCACCAGAGGCAGATGCTACCGAGCGGAGGTTGCTCCCGACGTCCTTGAGGCCCGACTCAAGGACCTCGATAGTGAGCTCGCTAGGGTGCTTCAGAAGAAGCGCGTCACAAAACGAGACAAGGCGGTCACCCTGCCCGCCCGTTGCGCCCTGTGCGCCCTGCCCGTCCGTCGCGCCCCGTGCGCCCTGCCCGTCCGTCGCGCCCCTGCTGCGCCCTGCCCGTCCGTCGCGCCCCGTGCGCCCTGCCCGTCCGTCGCGCCCCCGCTGCGCCCTGCCTGTCCGTCGCACCCCGTGCGCCCTGCCTGTCCGCACCTGTCGCGCCCGTCCCTGCCAGTTGCGTCCTGTCCCGTCGCGCCGCACTGTCTGTCACGCCCTACGCAGGCCCTTTAGGCGTTTAGGGTTTCGGCAACAGCGGTTACCACCTCTTAGCTTCTGCTATGGCGACCCCTAGGGTCCTGCGTTTTGACGCCGAGGGTAGGCCGCTTGAGTTCACCGTCTGGCTCCTGCGTGCGCGCCGCCTTTTAGAGAGTCAGGTTCAGGCAGATGAGTCTCTATGGGCGCACGCTTCTGGCGACCTTTCTAAGCCCGACGACCCTGCACCCTTAGCAGCTGACCCCACACCTGCAGACAGTGACCGTTATGCACGCGAGCGTGCTGACGTGACCGCGTGGACGTCGCGTGACGCTGCGGCCTGCATCGCCCTCAGCAGCCTCCTCCCTGAGTCTGAGGAGACCCACTTCACTCAGGTTCGCACGGCTAGTGAGTTCCTGACTGCGATCAAGGCCCGCTACGCTACTCCCACCACTGTCTCTCTTGGTCGCCTGTTCCTTCCGTTCCTGTTTCCTGACCTCGCCTCGTTTGAGCGCACTGCTGACTTGATCACTCATCTGCGCTCCCTCGATTCTAGCTACCGCGTTGCTTGCACTGACGCACAGCTTGCACTGCTCCCTCCCCCCATGGCGATTACTATCTATTTCATCGCCACTAGCCTCCCTAACCGCCTTGTCTCGGTTTGTGACGCATTTCTTCTGAAGCACCCTAGCAAGCTCACTATCGAGGTCCTTGAGTCGGCCCTCAAGGACGTCGAGAGCAACCTCCGCTGGGTAGCATCTGCCTCTGGTGTTGTGCCCCCTCCACTGTTTCACGGGTGCACTGTCCCTCAGCTGCCCACCTTTACTGCCTCCCTCGCCACTGCCGCTACTGACGTGACCGCAGCTGCTGTTACGACTTCTTCGCGGTCTCGGGGTAGGAGTGGCAGGAGGGGCGGTCAGGGTGCGGGCGGAGGCGGCGGAGGCGGTGGGGGTGACGTGGCGAGCGGCGGCGGCAGGAGTGCAGGGGCTGGAGGAGCGTCTCGTACAGCGGCCGGTGACTCCCCTGCTGCAGCTGGTGGAGGTGACGCCCGGGTTCGTCAGCCACCTACTGGTCTGCCAGCCACAGGGGGTGGAGCAGCGGCGTGGTACCTGACTCAGCGACAGCAGCAGCAGCAGCAGCAGCAGCAGCCCCTCCCCTCGCAGCAGCCACAGCAGCAGCAGCGGCAGCAGCAGGTTTCGAGGCAGGGGTCAGGACAGCGTCAGCTGCAGCGCGGTGTCGTCCACTCTCCCTGCACCTATCACGTTCTGACAGGTGCCCGCCGCGGCCAGCCTTGTGGCCGCAGCCACCCACCAGGTCAGTGCTTTGCTCAGCTTACTGACACGGTTCGGTTGGCCTACGGCGTTGACGGCCCTGCCCCGGACTGGCTTCCCCTTGTTCAGATATACGGCCCCGCTCTGTGGGGCATGTCGGCTTCTCAGTTGGTTGATCTCTTAGGAACTCCTCATGCTATGTATGCTGTTGTTGACTCTCGTGCTTCTGACTCTGTTTACTCGAGTGTTGTTAGCTTAGGTGCTAGTCTTGCTGAGGTGCCTGTTGCTAGTGTAGGTACTTGTGTAGACACTAGTCCAGGAGCTGCTCCGGAGGACGCTTCGCTGTCTTTCACTCTGGACTCCGGAGCTTCGCACTGTTTCTTCCGCGACCGCACGACACTTACCCCGCTTCCTACGCCGGTCTCTGTAGCACTGGCTGATCCCACTTCGGGACCAGTCACTGCTCGCTACACTACTACGCTTCCGTGCCCGGCTGTTCCCTCCGGTTCTCTGACCGGCTTCCACGTCCCCTCGTTCTCGAGGAACTTGGTGGGCGTGAGGCCGCTCGTGAGTCAGCACGTGGGTGTGTGGATTGAGCCTTCTGGCGAGACTGCGGTTTGTGTCGACGGGGACACGTACGCGCCTCTCGCCACCTTTACCGCTGAGCCGGGCTCTGGTCTCTACACACTTCACACTGGCCCCCGAGGGCAGCAGCAGCAGCAGCAGGAGCAGTAGCGGCAGCAGCAGCAGCAGCAGCAACTACTGCCCCCGACCCCTGTCACTGCCCCCCGTTAGGTTCCCGCGTCTCACCAGGTTGTCGCGTCTCCCCAGGTAGCTGTGTCTGGTCAGGTTCCGGTGTCTGGTCCAGTTGCTGCGTCGTGCTCCTGCCGGTCACTTGCCCACCCCACTGTTTTGTGGCACCACCGGATGGGGCACCCGTCCATTTCTCGCCTGCGCGCTATGTCTAGTCAGCGTCTTGTCTTAGGCCTCCCGCGAGTCTTGCCGTCGCTGCCGCCTTCGCTTGCACCACCTTGCGGTCCCTGCGTCGAGGGTCGGCTGCGCGCCACCCCTCACTCCTCCTCCCTTCGTCCGGCCACCGAGCCCTTCGAGACTCTCCACTTGGACGTCTGGGGCCCCGCCTCGCGCCCTGGCCCTGAGCGAGAGAGTTTCTTTCTCGTGGTCGTTGACGACTACTCCCGCTACACCAAAGTGTTCCCCCTGGCGAAGAAGTCCGACGTGACTTCTACGCTGATCCGGTGGTTACTTCTCGCTGGATTCTGTCGCGAGCAGGGCATCCGTCAGTCCTGGACGCTTCCAGAGTCCCCACAGCAGAATGGGGTTGCTGAGCGCCGCATAGGCTTGGTCATGGAGATCGCCCGCACCTCCATGACTCACGCCCGTGCCCCCCATTTTCTGTGGCCTTACGCGGTTCGGTACGCTGCTCACCAGCTGAACCTCTGGCCACGTGTCTCTCGGCCAGAGGTTTCACCGACCAGTCTTTGGACCGGGTCCCCTGGTGCTGCGTCGCGTTTTCGTGTCTGTGGTTGCTTGACACTTGTTCGCGACACCTCCGCGGACAAGATCTCGCCTCGCGCTGTTCCCTGCGTTTTCCTTGGTTTCCCTGCTGACTCCTCTGACTACACCTTTTACCACCCTCCCCTTCACCGGTTCTTTGACTCTCGTGACGTCCGTTTCGACGAGTCCGTCCCCTACTACGTCAGGTACCCCTGTCGAGGTCTCCCGGTTCCTCCTCCCCCTCTCTTCCTGACTTCAGCTCCCCCTCCTGCTCCCCAGGTACAGCCTCCCCACCCTGGTCCCGCCCCGTCAGGTGTGTCCCACGCTATCCCTCCCCCCTCGGTAGCCCCTCAGGTGCAGCCTCCTTCCCCGCAGTCCTCCTCACAGCCTACAGCAGACCCTGCGGGAGCCGGTTTTCGTGGCGAGGACCCTGGAGGTGCTAGCTCTAGAGGTGCTGGAGTTGGAGCAGAGAGCGTACCTATGCGAGGTCCTGGTTCTGGGGGTGCTGGAGTTGGAGCTGAGCCCGTGACTGCAGGAGACTCTAGTCTTCGGGGAGCTGGTGTTAGTGGAGCTGTCCCTGGGGGTGCTACGACTGGGGGTGCACCCTCTGCTGGACCTGGAGAGCCTGGGACGGACCCTGTTACTTCTGGTGGTGCTGGCTCTGGGGGTGGTGCGACTGGTTCTTTGGAGAGCGTTCCTGGGGCTACCACCGCTCCGGACACTACTCCTCCCCCCCACCCCTACCCGACCTGGCACCAGGCCTGTGTACGCCGTGCCCGTGAGGAGCAGCTGGAGGTGGAGCGAGAGGAGAGAGAGTTGGAGCGGCAGCAGCTGGAGCTACAGCGGTTGGAGGAGCAGCAGCAGCAGCAGCCGCAGCAGCAGCAGCAGCAGCAGCAGCAGCAGCAGCAGCAGCCGCAGCAGCAGCAGTCGCAGCAGCAGGAGCAGCCGCAGCCGCCGCAGCTGGAGGAGCAGCGGTCGCAGCCGCAGCAGGAGCAGCAGCAGCAGCCACCTCCTCCTCCTGTCTCTGGACTTCGGACCCTTGGTCTCCCCTCTCCCTCTCCTCCCTCCTCCCCCTCTCCTCCCGTCTCTGGTCCTCCGCTTCCTCCTCCTGACCCCTCCCCAGCTGTTTTCCCTCCTCCTCTGCCCCCGTTGTCCTCTCCTCTTTCTCACACTTGGTCTTCGCGTCGCTCTCCTCGTGCTCGTCACTCGTCTCCTGTTCCCTTCACTGACCTTCGTACTGCCCTGTTTCGTTCTAGTCCGCCTCGTTCGTCTCCTTCTGTACTTTCTTCTCCTCCTGAGTCGGCTCTCACTACTTCCCTCTCTACTCCTGTCACAGACTACTACCGCACGTACCGTCCTGTTCTCTCTCGTGTTCTCGCCTCTCTTGTTACCGACCCACGTGCTTCTCTGTCCTCTGTCTCCGCTCTTACTGCCGCAGTCACTGAGTTTGCCTCTACTCGCCGCCTTGACTACGCCACCAGTCTTGTGGCTGCTCCTCCTACCAGTCCTCTGGCCGTTGGGGGTGAGTCTGCCCTTGGCTGTGATGCCATAGAGGACAGGCAGTTTGAGCTAGAGTTCCTGGCAGCCGCTTCCCCTCATCTCTGTGCCATGCTGCTCGCCCCTGAGGGAGACCCCGACGCCCTTGACATACCGACTCCTCGCACTTACGCTGAGGCAGTGTCAGGGCCTTGGGCCTCTCAGTGGAGAGCTGCCATGGACTCATAGATGGCCTCCTACGGATCCACAGGCACTTACATCGACGAGGTTTCCCCCCCTGGGGCGAACGTAGTCAATGGCATGTGGGACTTCAGGGTGAAGCGGCCACCGGGATCTCCTCCGGTCTTCAAGGCGCGCTATGTGGCTAGAGGTTTCAGTCAGTGCGAGGGAGTTGACTTCTTTCAGACCTTCGCGCCTACCCCGAAGATGACCACTCTTCGAATGTTACTGCACGTAGCAGCACAGAGTGACTACGAGTTACACTCTCTCGACTTCTCTACTGCTTTCCTTCAGGGTAGCCTACACGAGGAGGTCTGGCTGCGTCGTCCCTCTGCCTTCACTGGCACCTTCCCTCCTGGGACCCAGTGGAGGTTGAGGCGACCGGTCTACGGTCTCCGTCAGGCTCCTCGTGAGTGGCACGACACCCTTCGTTCTACCCTGTCTGACCTCGGTTTCCAGCCGTCTTCTGCCGACCCGTCACTGTTTGTTCGGCGTGGCTCCACACCGTTCTTTGTACTGGTCTACGTCGACGGCCTGGTTTTTGCCACTGCTGACAGGGTTGCTTTGGCTGACGTGAAGCGCGAACTGCAGAAGAGACACACGTGCACTGACCTTGGTGAGCTCCGCCACTACCTTGGCCTGCAGATCACCAAGGACAGAGCCTCTCGCACCATTACACTCTCACAGTCACACATGGTGCAGAAGGTCCTTCAGCGGTTCGAGCTTCAGCACTCCACAGTACACCGCACACCTCTTGCTGTTGACCACAGACTCACTGGACCCTTCCCTGACGAGCCGTTTGAGCCTAGTGGTCCTTACGCAGAGCTTGTGGGCTGCCTCATGTACCTGATGACTTGTACTCGCCCGGACCTCGCCTTCCCTCTCAGCATCCTTGCTCGCTTTGTTGCGCCAGGGAGACACCGTCCAGTTCACTGGACAGCTGCTGTGAGGGTGGCGAAGTACCTAGCGACGACATCAGGCGTGGGGCTGGTTCTTGGAGGGCAGCAGTCTATTGTACTTACTGGACACTGTGACTCTTCTTACGCTGACGGCGCCGAGACTCACAGGTCTACTCAGGGGTACTGCTTCAGCCTGGGCTCTGGAGCTGTTTCGTGGAGGTCCACGCGTTCCTCCTCGGTCTCGACCTCTACTGCTGAGGCCGAGATCTACGCTGGAGCCATGGCTGCACAGGAGCTGCGTTGGTTGACCTTCTTGCTCACCGACCTTGGTGAGCGGCCGAGCTCTGCACCGACCTTGTTCACTGACAACAAGGCGTCGATTCTCCTCTGTCGAGAGCCGCGACTGGAGAGCAGAGTGAAGCACATCAACGTCAGGTACTTTCTTCTGCAAGAGTTGCAGAGGCGTGGACGGGCTCGCATCGACTTTGGGCCAACACTGCAGACATCTTCACCAAGGCGCTTCCGCCTTGTGACCACCAGAGGTGTTGTGTGCAGTTAGGTCTCGTTGACACAGGTTCTCGCCTTGCGTAGTCTTGAGTTCTCTGCTTGCTTTGTTTGTACGCTTTATATATACCTCTGTGAACTCTTGAACTGGCCTTGTGGCTCTTTTGCTTGTGCTCGGAGTGTGTGGTGACGTTGTGATCCACCCTGAGCTTTGTTTCTTTGTGTCTGGTCTTGTGACCGTACACTTTTGGTTTTGCTTGACACCCCTCACTTAGACTATGGGGGTGTGTCAAATGTTGTAGTCTTAGTGATGTGTGTTATAGGGGGTACAACTATTAGGGTTGGGTTTATGTACCCCAACCAACCTTAGTCAAACCAACACTTTCATTTTTGACAATATCTTGATGAACCTGTAAGATGTTACACAACTATCGGCCTAGCTGCAACTGCATTGCTCTGGTTAATATCTGTTAGAAGGGCAAGGCGGATGCTTGATAAGGTCTTGTTGTGTTGCATCTGGAGAATGTATTGCAGCACATACCCCTGGTTCTACTCTCAATTCACCCAACGTAGGTGTTCGATATTAGGAGCCTATGTCCAAAAAGGTATTTTTTTTCCAACAGCTAGGGCAGAGCTTTGTGATCAAACAGATTTTACGCTTCTTGTGGCAAAAACAATTGAAGGCAACATTGATTCTGGCATCAGTAGCCCCATGGCCACCTTCACGATTCACCGGAACAGGAGCCACCGCCACAGCGACGGGGTAGATCTGTCCTGCGCTAATTTGCTTCATAGAAATTGTCATGTTTAGCCTAACAATTTACAGAGCGTACCAGCATGGCTAGATTCAGCCAACCTACAATACAGAGCACACAATTTGTGTGCACAAATCAGCCCACCTAAAGAGCCCACTGAATCAGCCCACCAAATCACAGCCCACCAAATCACAGCCCACCAACTTGTATGAGCATTTAGTTGAGGGGCTCCATGGGGAACTCCTCGACGGGGCTCAGCTGCTTGGCGCGGTGGTACTCGGTTTGCGCGCAGTCCACGGACAGCACGGAGCTCGACTCGTACAGCCGGGGAGTGCCGTCAAGGAACCCAGCGCCCTCCTGGCTGTCGGCCGAGATCGGACGGTGCAGGTTCGCGATCAGGCGCTGGAAGTCGGCGGCGCGCGCCGCGTGGTCGGGGCGGTAGGTTTGACCGAGCACGCCTTGCACATCGTCGGTGTGCTCCAGCTCGACAATCCCCACGTTGATGTGCGCCTCGGTGTCGTTGGGCGTCTGAAGCTTGGGGTTGGCGACGCGCAGACGCAGGTCGAGCGCCACGAGCCCGTCGATGGTGAGCGTGTAGTAGTCCACGTCATACGGGCCCTCCTTCTCCAGAGCCGCGAACCGCACAGTCAGACCGCCCTCGGTAGTCACCTCGTCGCCCACGCTCATCCTCGGGATCTCCTCGCCGTCGATCTCGATCGTCTTCATGAAGCCATCACCGCGCTCCTGCTGCTTGCCAGCGCGCGCCGCGAGCCGCACCTTGTGGTCGGCGCCGTTGGCGAACCACACGATGCCGAGCTCCTTGATCCACGTGTGCACGGCCTTGCCGTCAACAACGAGCGCCGCGTTCTCCGTGTCGTCCGAGTAGTACCCGCGCAGCAGCATGTTCACGTGCAGGTCCTTGTCGGTCAGCAGGCAGAACGCCTTGTCGGGGCGCCCGTTGAAGTCGAAGTGCGTGCCGTACGCGCCCACCAGATGCGGGTCGTTCACCACGTTCGCCGCGGGGTTGCACTCGCCGCCCGTGCGCACCTGCAGCGCTATGGGCTTCGAGTCCGTCGCGTACTGCGCCGTCAGCTCGCCGCACGAGTAGTCGATGTTGTCGTGCACCAGGTAGCACGCGCCGTCCGTCTTCTTGCCGTCGATGGTAATATCGGGGATGTACTGCCAGTACGTGCAGCTGCTGTACCCCGCGCACGTGTTGCAGCACGTCTGCGGGGACGCCTTCTTCAGCGTCAGCGGGTTGCCCTTCACGTACACCTCCACGCCCAGCTTGTTCTTGAGCAGGTTCGATGTCTTCCACTTGGCGGGGATGCCGCCCTTGCTGCAGTTGGCGGGCGTGCACGCGCCGTCCCCGGGTTTGCCCAGGTCCTTATGGCACTTCATTTCGTTCCATCCGGCCGCTTTCACGTCAACCATCAGCATGCTGTCCGTGCTCGGGCTCACGATCGTCGTTCCCTCGAACTTGTCCAGGTTGCCCGCAGCCGCCGCCTTCTCTATGCCAGAAGGCACCTCCGACGCCACGCCATTGTCGCCCTTGGCCTTGTCCAGGTTGACGGCGGGGTTGTTGGGTCCGGTCACGACGGTTTGTCCTGCGGACGCCACCGCCAGCAGCACGGCGAACGTTGCGAGGAAGAGTAGACGTGCCATGGTTTGGTGCCGTTATACGTGTGAAGAATCTGTATTAGAATGCCTATCTGAAACCAAGTGAATTTGTGGGTATATATAGCTCCAAATCCTCTTGGACCAAGTTGGAAATCGCTGACTATCCTGGTTCTTCCAGATTGTTTGCCTTCGCTGTTTGTACTGCCACCACCAAAACCTATCTTCTCCCCCAAACCCGCTAGACTTGGCTGGTTCCTTTCAGGTCTCAGTCTTTTGTTGCGAGGCGCGACCACATGGGTTCAACGAATTGTGACCGCAGGTAGATACTCAGGAGAGGTTTCTTCTATTCTAAGCATTTCAAGTATGACCTGGATGAAGCTGCTGCGACCGTTTCACGGGTTGTTGACTGTACCAGATGAAGAATCAGGATACTGTATCTTCCATGTCGGGTATCCTTCGATCCGCAGGTTTCAGGTCTGCATGAAGGATTCCGCCGCCCCTTCCGTTTCGCCCTTCTCTCCGACCCCCTTGCTAGCGCTAAGAGAAGCCGTGATACAAGTACCGAATATATTGAAATTTATGGAAATCATTACCTTATGCAATGCGTTTCTTCTCACATCAGCTCCAATTATCCAATACCCATCTCCGAAAGAAATTCAAAATCTTTGCCAACATCCGGAATCCTATTTTGTGTCTGAACTGAACTTGTCAGCAAGCCAGCAAAGGACTGGTGCAGGAGAATGAGGGGCTAGTGCAGTGCAGGGAAACAGAGGCGATGTGCTACCGCTCGAGGGATACAGAAGTGATCGAATGCAGAACAAACATTAACAAACAAAAAAACGGTAACGAGAACAATTGTAGCACTATTGCACCAGACGTTGGGGTGCTGTCGCCTAGGTTTGAAAATGACCTAAGCTAAGGGCTGGGCCGCGGGCTATCAGCCGAGGCGTGTGTCTCGGGCACCCTTCACTTCTCACTGTGGTAACGACCATAGCAGCTGTAACAACCATCATACCACGCATCACTTGTAATCGTAACAACTGTAGCAGCTGCAACAACCATGTCATTGTCTTTAGATACTTGGAAAAGCAGAAGGAAGGTAAAATGGTTGTTGCAGCTGCTATGGGTGTGCACCCTTCGACATACCGCCTCCCCCAACTAACCGCGCGCTTGCAATGCCATGTATCTGCTAGTTCAGCAGAAAAAGTGGCAGAGAGAGCAGCAAAGATAGCAGCAGGGTGAGGAGTAGAGAGAGCAGCAGAGAGAGCAGCAGAGAGAGCATCAGAGAGAGCAGCAGAGAGAGGATCAGAGGGCAAGTGGCAGAAGGAGCAGCAGAGCGAGCAGCAGAGCGAGCAGCAGGAGAGCAGCAGAGGGCTTCAGTCCTCAAGACACAACCCTGACTCTCTCATAATGTTGGCTCTCCACTTTCCGAACCTCCTCCGCAGCCTCGGCCCGAGCCTTGTCCCGGTCGTGAGGGTACGTCCAGTAGAGCCCCCCGTAGAGGACACAGCAGAGGGCAAAGGGCAGAGCCATGGTCCAGAAGAGCCCGAGAGAGAGCGCCCTGGCATTCCCCGGATCAGCCGCAGATGGAGCGGGCGGCGCAATAGGAGGAGGAGTGGCAGGGAATGCAGCAGGGGGAGCGGCAGAAGGAGACGCAGCAGGAGCGGCGGCGGGTGGGGCGGGCGGCGGGGAGGGGCGGAAGCCGAAGCAGGCCTGGGCGAGGAAGCCGACAGTGGGCGGGGCGAAGGCTGCCACTGACATCTCACATGCGCGGTCGAGAGCGTAGATGTCGGTGCGCAGGCGCGCTGGCACTATGGCCGCGAATATGGGGCTGCGGGGGTGAGGAGGGGAAGAAAATGAGGGGTTGGGGGGGAGGGAAGCGTGGGGGGAGGGGAAGGAGGGGCGGAGTTTGACATGTGCGGTCGAGTGCGTAGATGTCTGTTTGCAGGTGTGATGGCACTATGGCCGCGAATATGGGGCTGCGGGGGTGAGGGGGGGGAGGTGGAGGAGGAGGGAAGAGGGATGCATGAAGGAGGGGATGGGGTAATGGGGAACAAGAGGTTTGGAAGTATGGCTGCTGGTATGGGGCTGTGGAGAGAAGCAGGAGGGAGGGTGGAGTGCATGGGGAAGGAGAGGTTTGGCACTATGGCTGCAAAGAAGAACACATGATAACCCTTCACATGCGCAAGTGATAACCCTTCACATGCACACGTGACAACCCTTCACATGCACACATGATAACCCCTCACATGCACTCACTTGTTTGATGCTGCATCGTTCCACGATATCATAAACCCCATCACCACCAGCACTGCAAAATACACCCAGAAAAACCGGGCATCCTGCGGAACCACCCTCAGCAGCACCGTCGACATCACCACCGCCGATCCGGCACTGATCTGAGCGCAGATCACACGGCCAGAATCGCGCCACGTGGCGTTCATCCAATCACCGAACCAGCCCGCAAAAAGCCCCCCAAAACTGCAACTAGCAGTGAAGGAAGAGAGGAGGAGGGCGGTGGAAGGATGGGAGAACCCCACTAGCTCGAGCCACATGGGAAGGAAGGTTAGAGAGGCCCAAGCAAAGGAGCCTACTATGCCTTGAGAGACTATGATAAGGAAGGAGGGCGTGTGGAGCACGTGAAGGAGGTTTGAGAGGAAAGAGGGGGCGGAGGGAGGAGGGGGGTGGGGATAGGTGACCGGGAGAGACGAGTAGGAAGATGAGGGAGGTGGAGCGGAGGAGAGGGCGTGTTTGGAGGAGTGATGGGAGGTCGAGACCGGTTGATGTGCCGGCACCCTGGTAGAGGCAGATGGGAGGGAGGTTGATGTGGGGGAGGTGCAACTGCTGGGGGAAGTGGCAAGTGAGTGGTGAAGCAGCGGGTGTGTGGGTGAAGACAAGGGGTTGCTATCATCAGCACGAGAACCGGGTAGAGATTGCCCATCCGCATTCACAAGCGAGCTTGAAACATCCTCGTTATAGAGGTCTTCTTTGCTGCAAGATTGCCTTGGAGGGTCTTGAGCTAGGAGGGAGATTAGTGCAGCTAGCAGCAGGCTGATAGCAGCAATTGCAAGGAAAGCCAACCGCCACCCATCCATCCCAACCCTGAATAGCCGGGTTATTGTTTGGGCAGGTAACCCTGCTAGGGTAATTCCAATGCTGTACCCCAGAATATCCCCGAAGTAAGTCATGAACTGCAACCACCCGAACGCCATGCCGCGATTGGTCGGAGACGCCAGGTCAGCGACGAGCGACTGGATCGGGGGGAAGACCAGGGCGAGGCCGATGCCGTTGATCCCGCGCAGCAACGCCACCTGGCTGTATGACGTGGCGAGGGCCACTGCCAGCGTGGCAAGGCTCCAGATGAGCGCGCCCGTGGCGATGACGTGGACGCGGGGCATGTGGAGGGAGAGCCATGGCGCGAGCGGGCAGAGCAGCGCCTGCATGAGCGCGCGCACTAGGGTTAGCGCGCCCAGGTCTCTGGGGGATGCATTGAATGCGCGCCCCACCTGTGAAATGGGAGGGGAGGCACATGCAGGGGGGACCAGCTTGCTTCCATGAAACGAGCGGACAGAGCAGTGGAGGGCAGAGCAGCGCCTGCATGAGCGCGCGCACTAGGGTTAGTGCGCCCATGTCCCTGGGGGACGCATTAAAGGCGCGCCCCACCTGTGAAAGGGGAGAAGGGAATGAGGGAAGGGGGGAATGGGGGGGGGAGGAAGAGCAACGGAGGGCAGGTGAGAAGAGTGCGTGGGCTGGAGTGAGGGCGCTGAGGTTCTTTGGGCACGAGTGGATGGCACGCCACTCCTGTGAAGGGGACGGGGGAGGGAAGGGGGAGAGAAGGGGCGTTGGGAGGGGAGGAGGAGACGGGAGAGGAATGACGGGATAAGGAGGAGTACAGCGGAATCCAAAGAGATTCGGAGGAAAACGGTGGGAGATAATGGGGCATGGATGAATACGTATTTGAATGGGGCGGGACGGAAAAAGAAGGGAGAAGGGGGGCGGGGGACAGAGAGAAGAGCGCAAATGGGGAAAGGGAATGTGGAGAGGAGGGGGAGGGAAGTGCGGATATGAGGGGGGGAATGATCTCCTTCACGAGGCGGTCTAAAAACGCCCTGGCTGCGAGGGGGGCTGCGAGGGGGGCTGCGAGGGGGGCTTCAAGGCATCAGATTCTTTAGGGATCTCAAGATATGCCGATCCGCTTCGCTCGATCTGAGGATTGCAAACCGTTACGCGGTCGCGACGTTCTATGAGGTGGTAAACAGCGAGTCGTCGAGTTTCTAGCGACGCGACGCTCTAAAAGAGACTACGTCGTTGTACACCGCTGGCAGCAGCGACTCGTTGCGTTACTAGCAACTCGTTACCAGGAACGCGACGCTCTAAATGAGAGGAAGTCACGTCACGCCATCTACCTCGTTGTACACGGCCGGCAGCAGCGACTCGTCGGCCCTCTCGACGATCGCGGCGACGTTGACGAGGACAAGCGTGCGCAGTCGCACGTCGCACCACCATCGCGCGCTCATGCTCTCGCTCTCCTCCTGTCAAGCTAAACAGCTGCTCGGCTGCGGTTACTCTCCCGAACTAATCATGATGACTCCGAGTGGATCCAGACGGGTCGCACTTTAGGGTGTTAACATCACATCCTTATACTATTAATTCCCTATGCTGCCTGCCTAAGTATGGCCTGCACGCGAAGGACGCGAGGCGCAGGACGGAGTTTAGGCCCGCGAGAAATCTGGAGGAGCATGCAAAAGTATCGAATAAATGTCTGTTGGATTTCCCCAACTTTCACTACATGCAGTTTCGAAACAAGTCAAAACGCAACACTTTCACATTTTATTGCACACTACCGCTTTCGGAGTAGAATATAGATTTCTACAAGCAAAGCTTCACCGAACCTCCGTGTTCCCCGCTAGTCCCTCCCCATCTGCCGGAGCGCAAACTCGTTCGCGCGGATGCTTTCTTGCACCAATCGCAGCAGCTCCTTCGAGCTCCGCCCGGCCAGTAAGTCCACCGAGTCGCACGCCATCACAGCGGGCGAGAGCGACACACGCGACGCGTGCGACGCCGGCGAAGCCGCAGCAAGTCCACTTGTCCACCTGCGCGACGTCGCCTCGCTGCTCGCCTCGGCCGGGCTCCTTCCGAATCCCGAACCCCACCTCCTACGGCCGTCGTTCAGAGCGTTCAGCTCTTTTAATTGGCGCAACATAAGCGCGCGCGTCTCCGACGGCACAGGCATTGTCCGTGGGTGTACAGTGCAAGCTTTGGCCGCGATTGGCGCCGCCATTGCGGCCTTCGTGAACTCCGCAAGCATTTGTGAAAACGCCGTCGTGTCGGGAATCGACGGTGCGGATTGAAGCTTCGGCTGAATCAACGGCACAGCGACCGCGACTCCCGGGCTCGAGGCTCGCACGACCCTCTCGATCAGCTCAAGCTCGTTCGGATCGATTGGCGCGTAAACGACGCTCGCCGTCACCTGTGATGACGTGTCCTGTCGCGAATTTCGCAGCGATTCTTCGTCCGTTTGCCGATCAGCACGCGCTGCGTGTAGATTTGCGCGTGTAGCTTCCAATCTTGTTGAGATCGCCGCGGCGCTCGAGCCCTGCCGCTCAAGCGTTATGTTCCCTTCACTTGCACCAGCAATGCCTTTAGTTGATACCCCCACCACATTTTCCATTAATCCACCACCGTTGGTCCTTTCTCCGCCGTCCAAAGTTGCCAGGCCGCATTCGCCTGGTTCTCCGCTGCTTCGCGCGGCGCACTCAGGCCAGATCACATCAAGCAGCCGGATCGTCTCCTCGTCGAAATCGCCCAATTCTCCCAAATCGGCCAAGTCGGCTAAATCGCTCGCCTCGTTGCGCGACTGAAAGTCGTCTGACGGCGCAATCCCACGAAGCACATCGTTTCCAAAAACAGTATTAGGACCACCGGCCACGCGCGAGCTCTGGCTTTGACTAGGGCTGGTCGCCCCGACCCCCCATGTCTTACTGAAAACGGGTGCGCAAGTACCGCGGACGGTAGCTTCGTTGCGCGCGACTGGGTTGGAGTTTGTTAGCTCATCCAACGCCGCCATCACGTCAGCGGGCATCCGAAGACGGTCAGCATGCCAAAACGAGTCGCGATGGTCGCCGGGAAGGGTTCCCACTCGCTGGCGTTTCGTTTCTGAATTATCCATGTCGAGTCGCTGGCGCTTCGACTGGAAGAAGGGGGTGGCTGGGGAGAGAGGCGCGACGGCGACGGAGTTCGACGCGCAGGAGATGGAGTCGTGGGCGGGAACTAGTCCTGATGATCCCTGCGTCCCGTTTGAGAATGCGGGAATTGACGAGACGTTCCAGAGCGGCATTGCGCCTATGGATGTATCGTTCCAGAGCGGCACACGATATGTGTCGGCTGCTGTAGTCGGCGACTGAAGTCTATAGCTCAAGCCGTCTGCGAGGAGTCCGCGTTGTGACTGAAGGAAGGTATAGCATTTACGAGAGAGAAACTGGTGTGGTCATTGATGGTTGTGGAGCGCCCATTTGTATGCAGAGCAAGCATCAGCTGAGCGTCAGTCGAGTGTGAGTGAGGCTCATGGCAGCTGTGGGTGGAAAGTACTGTAGACGCGTCAGCTGGAGTGGAAAGAGGGAGGGAGTTTTCGCACAAAGCGACAGCTGCACATGGCGAGATTCGCCGCTGGCGAAATCCCCACCCCGCCTTGTTGTTGCCTTCGATGTGACGTGAAAACTCACTCCGTATAAAATCAGAAATTCTCTTGCAGCGTTTCAAAGCATCCCTGCAATGTCATGCTTTTGTCTCGATGCGGGCTGCTTCCTGACTGGCTTCACTGGTCTCAGCGGCCTCATGACGCCCGCACACGAGTGTGTGACTTTAACGAGCGGGGGCGTGTGTGGACCTGGGCCCGCTCCACTGGGAAGGTTAGAGCGCGGTACACCTGGCGCATTTTTAAGGATCACTTAGCTGAGATCACCGTCACCCCAATCGTAGGATCATTGGTAGCAAAACAACAAATTTTGTGGGCACATTACGATCCTCGTTGATGTACCAATTCCAATTTTGCATTGGTGATCCTCTGCGACCAGGCGACATCGCAACGAGTCACGAACGTTGATACTTCGCGTGCATATGTTGGCCGTGTAATATACTGAGACGAAACAACCTCATTGGTGAGATTTTCATTTTCGAAATGTTTTGATTTGATGCGACCTCGTTTCAGATGTACGACCTGATTGCGAAAGGAAAGTTTTTCGTCAACAAGGATCACCCTGACTTGGGTACAGAGTTGCAAAGATCGCCAAGAGATTGGCAGTCACGATGATCCTACGGACATCACAAAGATTGTGTACCATTGACTACACATGTTCCCGATCCCACCTCTGTTGGTACACCACCTGACACAGTGATCACTGTACTGTAGTAGGTGGGACACTGTTCCGCAAGGATCGCCGACGTGATCCTCAAAATGTAGCGATCTTTCCTTGGGTGTACCGCGCTCTTACATGTGATGACGAAAGCAGTTGTAGTAGAGTCCAAAGGTCAAAGGGTTTCCGGGCCTGCACCAACGACTCTGGGCAGCAATACAGTCGCTTCCAGCCAAACCTGGATGCAGGTTCGGATTGTACACGTGTTTCGAAATCAATGTCGTTCTGTTGTCGAGCACGTGGATATGAAACGGGACAGTGGACAAGGTTATGTACAGCTGGAAGAAATGCAACGCCACAGCTGGGGACGAGAGATGGGTGGGATGGGAGGACATTCCGGTTCCACCTGGCATTCGAGATTTGAGAGATGTCACTTGACACTGTCGGCTGCCTGCAAATCTGTCCACATGGTGAGTGGATCATCTTCGACGCACATGCATGCAATGCAATCAAGCTTCATGTGTGAACAGTGGCACGCGGCGGAGCACATGGGGGAGAAGGGGGGGCGAGGCTCACGTTAGCAGGGCAATTACCCTGTTTTGACTTAAATTATAGGGCTTTTTTCAGTCCAACCCTGATTTTCACTAGGTGATTTTTAAGCCAGCCCGTAAAACTGAAGGGTGATTTCTTGAGCAACTCGGATCCTCCGGGATGTTTCTGAGGGGACCCGTATAGTTTTAGCAACACTTGTTCTCCTCGAGCTGCTTTGCATTCCCCTCCTCTCCCCGTGTACTATGTGTGGGCCAATTTTAGTGGAATTTCCTTACCACTCGCTCCTGGTTTGGCCTTCGTCTGGTTGCCCCATCCTACGTAGGAATGGGTTAGACTTGACTCTTCGAGAGATTTTCTTGTAAGTCAGCAAAAAGTCTCTCTCCAACCCTCTAGAGCCGCTCCTACATCCCCAACCTCCCCCCCAGCCGTAGTGCCGTGAGTTTCTCGATCTCTCCCCCATCTCGCGAAATTTTGGTAATGCAGGTCTTCAGGCCTTTTCTGACTAGAACCCGGATTCGACAAGCCTTTTTTTCCCCTGGCTCGGATTTTACAGGGTCTTTTTCACAGGGGCCCGGATCGTCCGGGCTAGCAAAAATCCTAGCAATAGCCCTGGGGGCGAGACGAGAGACAACACAAACAACCGATACAAGGGCAATGGTTGCTGAAAACTCCGCTACAAATGCATTTCGTTAAAAATGCTTTACATACGTGGTTGGACCACTGATAGAAGAACAAGCCTTATGGGAAACACATAAAATTTAGCACTTTGGTGGCTCCATGTTTATGTAAACTAGTTTTAACGCTTCGATTAATATGAAACGGAATAAGATCGATAAATGATGACATGCACTCTGTGCTAGAGGGATAAATGACACCCTGTTTTTGTTACAAGTGCCAAATCATATGATTATCTCTTACTGGTGCAACAAAAAAGGGGACACGGTCTCGTCGCGTTTCCCATAGTTCGCTATCCTACGTAGTGTGTTCGAGTATAAGATGCAAAGCAGGACCACCTGAGCACCAGCCACTCGGTGCATTCGGATGTGCCGTACCGTCATAGCCTTGTCGTCGTCGTGTGGTCGGCTGTTTGAAATCGAACAGACCCATGGCGGGACCGCATCCGCGGGCCAGTAGCTCCCCGTTCGCGACACACCAGCGCTCCTTCCTGCTCCACTCAACCACTCAGACTCGCCTCGCGATCGTCGCCGCGCTGCTAGTCGTCTCCTTGTTTCTCGTCCTCCCTCAATCCACTCGCGAGCTGCTCTTTCACAGCAGCACCTCACCAGAATCCCTCTCTCCTTCCGCGTTTCCGGGTCTCGAGGCTCCCAATGCCACGTCAGCCAGTAATGTCCACGTGGATGCTGACGTGGAGCACGTCACCCGGTCGCCTCTGGTCCCGCTGACGGTGCTTGCTGACCTGGATGATGACGGGGCAGTGTGCTTGGATGGCTCGCCGCCGGCCATCCATCTCTCCCCCGGATGGGGTCGCGGGGCGAACAACTGGCTGATATACCTCGAGGTCGGTCACACAAAGTCAACGCAGGTCAACGCAGGTCAACTCAGGTCGATGTATGCCAATGCTGGTCGAACGCGGTCAGTGAAGGTCAATGTACGTCAGTGCCAGTTAACGACGTTCAATGCAGGTGCAAGCCACTCGACGCGTGACCATTGCTAGCCTTGGTGCACTTGGCGAGCAGCAGGAGCTCTCGGTTCTGTCACCTGACCTGAATGTGTTGCAACAATGTTGAAATCACTTTTGAGAATTCTCAGAAGTGATTTCAACATAGCAGCAGGAACCCTCGGTTTTTGTCACCTGAATGTGTTTCAACAAGGCGGCGTAGCCCTCCTGAGACGTCTTACCATGTTGACAATGTGATGTGATGTGACAGCTTTTCTGCAACCAACCCAAGCACTCGTTACTGTCACATGCATGTGTTGTGGCAGGGCGGGGGGTGGTGTAACAGCGAGGAGGAGTGCGCGCATCGCGCCGCCATGCATCTGGGCTCGTCCAAGCGCATGGGCGGACTCATGGCCTTCGGGGGGATCCTCTCCCATGACCCTTCAGTAAACCCTGGTGCGTTGAATGTAGACCCTGGTGCGTTGAATGTAGACCCTGGTGCGTTGAATGTAGACCCTTGTGCGACAACTGAGTCGTCTCAAAAGCACCCACCTGGGGTCGTCCAAGCGCATGGGTGGACTCATGGCCTTTGGGGGGATCCTCTCCCATTTGTTGAAAGTCAACTCTGCAAGTCAACTCTGATAGTCAACCTGGTGACTTGAATATTGACCCGGTTGCGCTCAATAAATCTCAACTGCACCTTAAAAAACAAAAACAAAACGACCCTGCTGCGGTCATTAAAAGTCAGCTAGGGGTCAAGCCTGGCGAGTATGGTGCGTTGAAAGACCCGAAATATCCTTCTACATTCCGCGTCACGCTGCCGTTCCTTCTTAAGCAGCAGTGGTCCCCACCCAGACACAGGTCTTTTCGCCTTTCCATTATAGCACTCTTGCTCCCTTGCTGCGTATGTTTTTTGAGAATTCTAAAAAAACATACCCCATCCAGACACAGGTCTTTTTGCCTTTCCATTATAGCACTCTTGCTCCATTTCTCTCTCACCATTTCTCTCTCACCATTGCTCTCCCACCATCGCACTTCCTCCATAGCCCTGCTGCTGTTGCTCTTCTGTCAATATTCCTTCCCCTCCACTCGCCAACAGACTTCTACAATTGGAACCTGGTTCTCTTTCGTTATTGTGACGGTGCCTCATACCTGGGTGACACAAACGAGCCAATCCAGACAAACGCCGGTCTTGTCTTTTTCCGGGGGAGGCGCATCTTCGACGCCGTGACCCGGTACCTCGTCTCCCACCACGGCATGGGGGCGGCATCCCTTGTCTTGTTATCCGGCTGCTCTGCTGGCGGGCTGGCCGCCTTGCAGCACTGTGATAGGCTGGCGGCGATTCTCCAACAATCCTCTAGCCAATCAAGATCGAGCACGGGAGCAGGAGCCGAGGAAGGAGGAGAGGGTGGAGAGAAGGAGGGAGTGAGGGAGGGAGAGGAGGAGAGAGTGATGGAGGGGAGAGGTGGAGTGGTGAAGTGCATGGGTGATGCGGGGTTCTTTTTGGACTCGGAGGATGTTGGAGGAGTGAGGCGCATGCGAGAGCGGTTCAAAGCGGTTGTTGAAACTCAGGTGTGCTGGGCTGAGCTGGCACGAGTTGGCATGAGCTGCCATAAGCTGAGGGGAATGACAGAGGACTGTTTTTGGCGCGTATTAAGCAGATTCTCACACAGGCTCCCCTTACCTATGTGTGCTGCTCCTAGTGCTCCTATTTCTTCTGCTGCATCTGCTGCACCTGCTGCACCTGCTGCACCTGTGGTGGTGCACATGGTATCAGGATGACTGCTTTCCCTGCTCTCCATTTCCCATCGCCCAAGTCCCCATTGCCTCCTCAGCTGTATCCACGTCAAATTGTCCTCCCCTCTCCTTCCCTTCGTGCAAGGTGTTTTTTCAGTCGACTAAAACGGATCCTCCCATTCCTCTGCCTCCCTTTCCAAATTCCCCTCCCTTCCACTCTTCCACTCCCTCCCCTCCCCCTCCACACCCGGGCCCATCAGAACGTGTCTCTGCATGAGCGGTGCACGGCAGCTGTGGCACCACAGGACCACTATCTGGTCTGCTCCTCTTCCTTCTTGCTCCCCTTCATTCTTGCTCCCCTTCATTCTTTCTCCCCTTCATTCTTGCTCCTCTTCCTTCTTGCTCCCCTTCATTCTTGCTCCAGCTGCAGCTTCTTCTTTTTTGTTGTTGTTTGCTGCTCACTGTTGCCTTCCTCTCTGCATCGAGCACGTGCGGTTGAAAGTCATCAAGCAATGTTTTCTGTGCCGATGGCTCATGGTTAGCTGTCGCAATGTGAATCTCTGATGGCTCATGGTTCAATTTGAATTTCTGACGGCTCATCGTTAGCTGTCGCAATTTGAATGACTGATGGCTCATTTTTGGAAGAACGCAGGAAACAGTGGACATATCACCTTGCCCATCATGTATAATCCGAACGCTCATCCGTAGCCCATAGCCCATCCATGACTCAAACTCTATTATCCATGAACCATGACCTCTGGTTTATCACTAATTAATTTCTTCCTTTTCTCCCCACCATCCACCATCCACCATGCACCATGCACCATGCACCATGGCATTATGCACCATGCACCATGCACCACGCACCATCCACCATCCACCATGCACCACCCCCATCCGCCTTGCCCCATCCGCCATGCCCCGTGCACCATGGCTTATGCCCCATGCACTCAAAATGCCCATGCACCATGCCTTATGCCCCATGCCCCATGCCCCATGCACCACGCCCCCAGTGCTTCTTCCCGGAGCATCTCCTTCCCTTCCTGCGCCGGCCCTTCTTCATTCTCAACCCCCTCTACGACTCCTTGCAGGTAATTCTTACAGCCACCCCTGGCAGGTAATTCTTACAGCCACCCCTGGCAGGTAATTCTTAAAGCCACTCCTGGCAGGTAATTCTTAAAGCCACTCCTGGCAGGTAATTCTTAAAGCCACCCCTGGCAGGTAATTCTTAAAGCCACCCCTGGCAGGAAATTCTTAAAGCCACTCCCCGCCGGTATTCACTGACGAGCCCGAGTAATTTTGCACTCTACACTCATATGCCTTCCATGTTTTCTTGAACTGTACTCATGCACCCTGTACACTGTGCTACACTGGTTGTTCTATATGGTACAATTCGTTCAGTTCCCTACCCCACGTTCTGCTTCTGCACATACATTATACTAATATCACTACTATCCATACCACCAGCCAAACCAACCCCGCTAGCCCTTTTCCCTCTTTCCACCCACCCTCTCCTCAACGCAACCCCCTTCCCCTCCCCTCCTCCAAACAACCAGCTGTCGTTTTCCTTCCCCCAGCAGCAATCGTTTCCCTCTCTCCACTGGCACCACTGCTGCACTGACCTGCGCTCCTGCCCCCTGCCCTCCCCACAAACCCTTCTTCTCCCCCCGCTCCCCCCTTCCCTCCCGCCACAACCAGCTGTCCTTCTCATTCGCCCAGCAGCAATCGTTTCCCTCCATCGACTGGCACCACTGCCGCACTGACCTGCGCTCCTGCCCTCCCCAGCTGCTGCAGCTCCTCCACGGTACAGTGCGGTGATGAACGGTGAGATGCGATGAAGAGCGCTGCTGCGTGGTGCTCCTGCTTTAGCCGTTCTCATCTCCTACCCCACCCCACCCCGCACCATCCCCCTGCCAACTCCCCGTGCATGCCCAAACTGCACACCGTCCCCCTGCACACCGCCCCCCTGCACACCGTCCCCCTGCACACCGTCCCCCTGCCACTGCCAAGCCGAAAGCCAAGGCAGCTGATGCGTCCACCGTCCCCCTGCCAACTCCCCTTGCATGCCAACTCCCCTTGCATGCCCAACTCCCCTTGCATGCCCATCTCCCCTTGCATGCCCAACTCCCCTTGCATGCCCAACTCCCCTTGCATGCCAACTCCCCTTGCATGCCCAACTCCCCTTGCATGCCCAACTCCCCTTGCATGCCAACTCCCCTTGCATGCCCAACTCCCCTTGCATGCCCAACTCCCCTTGCATGCCCAACTCCCCTTGCATGCCAACTCCCCTTGCATGCCCAACTCCCCTTGCATGCCCAACTCCCCTTGCATGCCCAACTCCCCTTGCATGCCCAACTCCCCTTGCATGCCCAACTCCCCTTGCATGCCCAACTCCCCTTGCATGCCCAACTCCCCTTGCATGCCCAACTCCCCTTGCATGCCAACTCCCCTTGCATGCCAACTCCCCTTGCATGCCCAACTCCCCTTGCATGCCCAACTCCCCTTGCATGCCCAACTCCCCTTGCATGCCCAACTCCCCTTGCATGCCAACTCCCCTTGCATGCCAACTCCCCTTGCATGCCCAACTCCCCTTGCATGCCCAACTCCCCTTGCATGCCCAACTCCCCTTGCATGCCCAACTCCCCTTGCATGCCAACTCCCCTTGCATGCCCAACTCCCCTTGCATGCCCAACTCCCCTTGCATGCCCAACTCCCCTTGCATGCCCAACTCCCCTTGCATGCCCAACTCCCCTTGCATGCCCAACTCCCCTTGCATGCCCAACTCCCCTTGCATGCCAACTCCCCTTGCATGCCCAACTCCCCTTGCATGCCCAACTCCCCTTGCATGCCAACTCCCCTTGCATGCCCAACTCCCCTTGCATGCCAACTCCCCTTGCATGCCCAACTCCCCTTGCATGCCCAACTCCCCTTGCATGCCAACTCCCCTTGCATGCCAACTCCCCTTGCATGCCCAACTCCCCTTGCATGCCAACTCCCCTTGCATGCCCAACTCCCCTTGCATGCCCAACTCTCCTTGCATGCCCAACTCCCCTTGCATGCCCAACTCCCCTTGCATGCCCAACTCCCCTTGCATGCCCAACTCCCCTTGCATGCCCAACTCCCCTTGCATGCCCAACTCCCCTTGCATGCCCAACTCCCCTTGCATGCCCAACTCCCCTTGCATGCCTAACTCCCCTTGCATGCCCAACTCCCCTTGCATGCCAACTCCCCTTGCATGCCCAACTCCCCTTGCATGCCAACTCCCCTTGCATGCCAACTCCCCTTGCATGCCCAACTCCCCTTGCATGCCCAACTCCCCTTGCATGCCCAACTCCCCTTGCATGCCCAACTCCCCTTGCATGCCCAACTCCCCTTGCATGCCCAACTCCCCTTGCATGCCCAACTCCCCTTGCATGCCAACTCCCCTTGCATGCCCAACTCCCCTTGCATGCCAACTCCCCTTGCATGCCCAACTCCCCTTGCATGCCCAACTCCCCTTGCATGCCCAACTCCCCTTGCATGCCCAACTCCCCTTGCATGCCCAACTCCCCTTGCATGCCCAACTCCCCTTGCATGCCCAACTCCCCTTGCATGCCAACTCCCCTTGCATGCCCAACTCCCCTTGCATGCCCAACTCCCCTTGCATGCCCAACTCCCCTTGCATGTCAACTCCCCTTGCATGCCCAACTCCCCTTGCATGCCCAACTCCCCTTGCATGCCAACTCCCCTTGCATGCCCAACTCCCCTTGCATGCCCAACTCCCCTTGCATGCCCAACTCCCCTTGCATGCCCAACTCCCCTTGCATGCCAACTCCCCTTGCATGCCCAACTCCCCTTGCATGCCCAACTCCCCTTGCATGCCCAACTCCCCTTGCATGCCCAACTCCCCTTGCATGCCCAACTCCCCTTGCATGCCCAACTCCCCTTGCATGCCCAACTCGTCATGATCGCTCCGCACTTTTGAGACGTCCCAATACCATCAACCCCTCACTTCTCTTACCTGCACCAAAGCCCATAGCCACCTTGTGAGGCGCCTCAAAAGGCCCAGCTTACCTGCACCAAAGCCCATAGCCACCTGCCCCATGCCTAGAAATCCTTCTATACGCTCTGCCGCACGCGGATCCTTCTATACCCCAACCTACCCCACCCCACCGCACCCCACCTTGCACCACCCCACCGCACACAGGGTACCACCATCAGATGGTTGCCAAGCTGTCCCCTTTCCTCCCGGACACACACTCTCCTGTCCCTCCCCCCAACCGCCGCCGGCGCCTCTCCTCGGTGGTAGGCGGAGGGATGGGTGCTGGAGCGGGAGGGACAGAGGAGGTGGAGGTAAAGGAGAGGGGGGATGGTGATGGTGAGGTGGAGGAGGGGGACGATGGGGAGGGTGGGAGTGGGAAGGAGACAGGAGGCGAAGATGAGAGAGGGAGAGAGGAGGAGAAGGGAAGTGAGGAGGAGTCGGAAAGTGAAGAGAAGAGGGGGGGTGAGGAGGAGAAGGAAGAGAATGAGGAGGCAAAGGGAAGTGAGGGTGGTGCACGTGGAGAAGGGAATGAGGAGGAGGAGGAAGAAGAGGAGGGGGAGGAGAAGCAAAGAGCAGATGAGTCTGCTGTCAAGGGGCAGAATAAAGGGCTGGACGTTGGAGGGGTGGGGAGGGGTTTTGGAGAGATAGGGAGGGATGCGCTTGGTGCAGGGGAGGGCGAGGCGTTTTCTTCCCACCAGGTCTCCGCCTCTGCCTCGCGCAATGGAGCTATGCTGCTGTCCTGCCATCTGCACTGCATGGTGAGTGGCACTTGAGTTGAGTTATGAGTTATGAGATGCCATGTGCAGCACTGCATGGTGAGTGGCACTTGAGTTGAGTTATGAGTTATGAGATGCCATGTGCAGCACTGCATGGTGAGTGGCACTTGAGTTGAGTTATGAGTTATGAGATGCCATGTGCAGCACTGCATGGTGAGTGGCACTTGAGTTGAGTTATGAGTTATGAGATGCCATGTGCAGCACTGCATGGTGAGTGGCACTTGAGTTGAGTTATGAGTTATGAGATGCCATGTGCAGCACTGCATGGTGAGCGGCACTTGAGTTGAGTTATGAGTTATGAGATGCCATGTGCAGCACTGCATGGTGAGTGGTACTGGCAGGGCCTGTGGACCACTTCTCCCTCCCTTGTTATCTCTCCCTGTCTCTCACGTCCTTGCTGACTCCTCCCCCTTTCTTCCCTTGCACCAGGCACTGGCATCACAAGCATGGCACGGGGCGGGGGCTCCTCGTGTTTCGGGCGAGGTGAGTCATTTTATTGTTTATTGTTGCCACAATGTTGTGCTGTGCTGCATAGATAAGCCTTTGTGCTTCTGATCGCGCATTTGATTGGTGCATGTATGGTTAGCAGATGAATGTGATTTAGATCCCGTTCATACACATAGTTTCGTTCGCTGCCATCCGTTTCTCTCCGTCATTGCATCTGATGTGTTCAGACGATGGCAGAAGCTATTGGTGATTGGTATTTCGACCGGAAAGTAGCAAAGCTAGTCGACTGCCCTTTCCCTTGCAACCCAACCTGTCTTTTAGGTGCTTGACATACTAGGGCCTATGCATCTTAGTGCAATTGTTTTCATTGTAGTTTCCTTGTTGTGGAAACTGTTTTGCGGTAATATTGAATACTGTTACTGTATAATAGTCCAATTTAGAAGGCTCACTCCGCACGGCAATCGATATTGTATCGCACCGCAACAGTTACAACCTGATGGGACCAGGCTTCTTCCGCTTCGCAGGCCTAAAAATATTCCAAATTATATAATCCACCTAGCAGGTCAGGTCGGATCTCAGAGCAACAAACCAATGAATTCCCAGGCCCGTAACTTTCACACAAGTAGAAACCTGCGCCTCCGAGCCTACCTTGAGATGAACGCGAAGCGACCTGAACTGCAAAGGGAACCAGATTCGAGCACAGGTCGATGCTGCTCCAGGTCGGATTCAAGGGGACTGTACAGGCGATTCGTTTCTCCTGAATCTAACCTGGCACCCGTGACTCGAGGATGGAGGAGAACCGAGACCTTGCTGCGACACGCAACAATTCCAACACAGCGCTCTACTGCACACGTAGCTTCCGGCAAGCGAGGTATCCTACCTCACACACAAGGAAAATTGGTGGTGGTACAAGAAGGGTGGTAAAATCCTCTTCCATTCAGCATTGAAGTACCGGAGTGTCAAGTATATCATATTGTGGAGTCTGTGACTGTCTCAGAATCAACATTTCCTTTTCAACAGGTTCATCCCCAAGACATATAACGAACCTCATGGCGCGTCTACTTCTCGTCGCGTCGTTCGCCGCCCTGCTGGCGGTGGCGTACGCAGGACAAACCGTCGTGACGGGACCCAACAACCCGGCGGTCAACCTGGACAAGGCCAAGGGCGACAATGGCGTGGCGTCGGAGGTGCCTTCTGGCATCGAGAAGGCTGCGGCTGCGGGCGGGCTGGACAAGTACGAGGGGACGACGATCGTGAGCCCGAGCACGGACAGCATGCTGATGGTTGACGTGAAAGCGGCCGGGTGGAACAAAATGAAGTGCCACAAGGACCTGGGCAAGCCCGGGGACGGCGCGTGCACGCCCGCCAACTGCAGCAAGGGCGGCATCCCCGCCAAGTGGAAGACGTCGAACCTGCTCAAGAACAAGCTGGGCGTGGAGGTGTACGTGAAGGGCAACCCGCTGACGCTGAAGAAGGCGTCCCCGCAGACGTGCTGCAACACGTGCGCGGGGTACAGCAGCTGCACGTACTGGCAGTACATCCCCGATATTACCATCGACGGCAAGAAGACGGACGGCGCGTGCTACCTGGTACACGACAACATCGACTACTCGTGCGGCGAGCTGACGGCGCAGTACGCGACGGACTCGAAGCCCATCGCGCTGCAGGTGCGCACGGGCGGCGAGTGCAACCCCGCGGCGAACGTGGTGAACGACCCGCATCTGGTGGGCGCGTACGGCACGCACTTCGACTTCAACGGGCGCCCCGACAAGGCGTTCTGCCTGCTGACCGACAAGGACCTGCACGTGAACATGCTGCTGCGAGGGTACTACTCGGACGACACGGAGAACGCGGCGCTCGTTGTTGACGGCAAGGCCGTGCACACGTGGATCAAGGAGCTCGGCATCGTGTGGTTCGCCAACGGCGCCGACCACAAGGTGCGGCTCGCGGCGCGCGCTGGCAAGCAGCAGGAGCGCGGCGATGGTTTCATGAAGACGATCGAGATCGACGGCGAGGAGATCCCGAGGATGAGCGTGGGCGACGAGGTGACGACCGAGGGCGGTCTGACTGTGCGGTTCGCGGCGCTGGAGAAGGAGGGCCCGTATGACGTGGACTACTACACGCTCACCATCGACGGGCTCGTGGCGCTCGACCTGCGTCTGCGCGTCGCCAACCCCAAGCTGCAGACGCCCAGCGAGGCCGAGGCGCACATCAACGTGGGGATTGTGGAGCTGGAGCACACCGACGACGTGCACGGCGTGCTCGGCCAGACGTACCGCCCCGACCACGCTGCTCGCGCCGCCGACTTCCAGCGCCTGATCGCGAACTTGCACCGGCCGGTGTCGGCTGACAGCGCGGAGGGTGCTGGGTTCCTGGACGGCACTCCCAGGCTGTACGAGTCGAGCTCCGTGCTGTCCGTGGACTGCGCGCAAACCGAGTACCACCGCGCCAAGCAGCTGAGCCCCGTCGAGGATTTCCCCATGGAGCCCCTCAACTAGATTGACATGCTCCGTTGTTCCCTTGGTGGGCTGCGTTTTGGTGGGCTGCGATTCAGTGGGCTGGGTTTTGGTGGGCTGTTAATCTAGCTCTTGTATTGTATGTACGATTCCTTCGATATTTCATACTTCTATCCTTTTTCGCAGCAATCAGGTAGCTGAAAGCGTAATGACCGAGGTAGCTCCCCCGCGCCCGAGTTCCCCAGGGAGCTACTAAACTAAATTTACATCGTAACTCGCCGCACCCGAACTGGAGTTCCTTGGGGAGCCACTCGACTAGGTTTACATCCCCTGCTAATTCAGAGGGTTGTGATCGACATGCCGCGTCATTCCCGCGGTGGGCCGGAATATGGTGGGCTTGGATTTGCGTTTTCTGATTATATGCTATTTTTTTAGATCTGTACAGCTCTCGATTAATCGAGATACGGTACTCCCAGTGTACTAATTCTCCCAAATTCATGGCCATGATATAAATTACTAGTTTCACATCAGATAGGACAGTCAAACCACATCACTTCCTTCCCTTTTTGTTTCAGGCGGAATTGTAATTATGATATACGTGTTTGGGTTTCCAGGGCATTGCTTTAGGACGCGTCACAAGTAAAACACCGATCCTGCATAGAATCGGTGTTTAGGTGGTTACATTATTTCGTTAATTTTCGTTAACATACAGTTGTCCCTTCGGAGTCAGGCGATCGATGTGCCCTTGTCACACATCGATCGTGCAATTTCGTCCACATCGGGCAATTTTGCCCCATGTTTTTACGATCGTGTCACTTGAAACTTGCAGCGGGCCCGCGATTGCAAAAAAGCAGTCGTGGCACACCGATATGGCGATGTTTTGCAGGATCGGTGAACAACCCCGATCCTTCCTCAGTATTCTACTTGTGACGCGTCCTTAGTGACAAATGCCCATTTCACTTGCAGCAAATTTAATTACAGGTGGTGCCTAAGCTCCTAGCTACCTGATCAATTTGCAGATTTTGCAGGAACTGCCAAGGAGGAATTCGAAATCAAGCCTAGAAAACAAACTGAGCACTAACCCCAGCCAAAACCTGCAACTCAACTACACCCAGAAAACCCTCATCTCCCCAGCCCCTCCCCTCCCTGCTCCTAAATTTGCGCCTCTAACTTGAATATTTCGGGGTGTTGAGATCCCAAGGTCAGATGTGCACCACACCCAAGCCTGCATCCCTTATTAACACAGCCTTTGACTCCGTAGACCATTGTGCAGTGCACTGCTGGTCCCACCAGCTTCAGCTTCATGCTTCCCTCCTGCCTGCATTGCCCATGCGACTGCACTGCACCCTCAGCAGCTTCTGCTGCTGAAACCACCAACACAGCCGCCGCAACACAACTTGCACGTTCTGCACCTCCACAAATTCCTATCCTGCTGCTTCAGGCTTCAACTGTCCCTTTCTCCTTCCATTGCTCCATCCGATGCGGGTCCTGCTGCTGCCCCTCAGCCAGCGCACCTCCATCCCAGCCGCTGCTTCTGCTGCGACTGAGCCCTTATGTTACCTTGGATTCCACCGAGTGCCGTTAATGTCTGTCAGCTTGCCCACCCAGCCGCATTTTCACGCACACACCGCATCCCGCGGCGAAGAAAACTGTTCGTCAGCTCTCGAACCTGAACCTGAACCTGCTGCTGCTGCTGCTGTTGCTGCTGGCACTGCCGCTGCTACTACATTGGGTGACTCTTCAACCAACACTGTCACAGCAGGGCCATCAACAGACACCACTGCAGGGACCACCGCAAGCATTTCTAAAGAATCGGCAGAAGCAAGAGAATCAATTGAAGGAAGCGAGTCGAGAGTAGGAAGGGAGTCAAGGCAGGGAAGGGACTCAAGAGGAGACAGACAGTCAAGCGAGTCAAGAGGGATGGAGGAATCCAGAGAAGGAAGCAGCTCCACATCCCCTACCCTTGTCACGTGCTCGAGCGAGATGACAGATCCCATGGGGGGAGAGGAGGGGACAGACAGCTCAACTGAGTCCAGGAGAATCTCTTCATTTGTTATCCCCCGAGCACCACCACACTCGCTCCTCTCAGCATCAGCGATTTCAAGCCCAAGAGCCGCAAGAGGGAGTGGGGAATCAGGAGCAGTGGTCATCAGGCGGTCAACAGCCGCAGCCACTGATTCGTCTGATTCTTGGAGCGTGTCAAGGAGAGCGTCTGTAAGGGCTGCTGCAGAATCCGTTCCCTCCGATCCGTTGGTTGTTTCAGTGAGGGTCCTGGTGGTAGGTGGTGCAGGTTCTTGCGCGGCAGGAGGCAGAGATTCACCTGATTCAGAGACTGAGAATGAGGAGATCTGCTCGGGGAGCGCCGGGATTCCCAAGGGGAAATCTTCCGAGTCAGATGTTGTTACGGATTCCGTGTCCGCAGCTGCAGCTTCTGCTGCCGCTGCTTTCTCTGCTGCTTCTGCTTCTACTTCTGCGGCTGCCGCCACTGCTGCTGCTGCAGCCACCCTTTCTGCTGCCACTGCCCTATCAGCAGCAGCCTCGGCAGCAGCGGCAGCAGGAGCCGCATACTGCCACGCCTCAAACGCAGGAACGCCAGCACTGGCAGCAGCATAATGCGGCGAGTTGACCAGCACAGGGATAGGAGTCAACCCTGAAAACCCCGAGGGGGAAGCCGAATACGCCTGCTCCAATGCCGCGGCCGCCGCTGCTGACGCCTCTGCCGCTTCTGCCGCTGCTGCTGCCGCCACCGTTGCCGCTTCTGCCGCTGATTCAGCAGGCAAAGCAGGAGCAGAGGAGGGCTGGGCGGAGGAGGTTTGGAGGCCAGCGAAGCGGGCGAGGTCGACCCACTGGGAGGTGCCCCAGTAGGAATTGACCGTGCGTGCCACCATTGAGAGCGCAGCTCCGGCCATGGGGTTGGCGGCTAGATAGTAGTCGGCAATCCAGTGCTCCACCACCCCGCCTATCACCTGGTACCGGAGATTCGCTGACGTGGCAAGGAACCCGCCATAGACAGCAGCAGTCTTCAGCACAGGGGACCGTTTCGTTGCACCAGGCGCGGCAGCAGCAGCTCCAGCAGCAGCAGCGCCAGCAGCGCCAGCGGCTCCAGCAACAGACAATTCCCCCAGGCGGTTCTTCACCTCCATAAACAAGTTATTCAGCGCTACAGTGCCAACACTCGCCGAGAACCCTACAGTGAACAGCTTCCCGCTTGTAAAGAGGATGGACGCGAGCCGCTGCTGCAGCCCCCAGTCTTGCCCCGGCTGCGTCGCCCTCTGAAACGCGTTCTTCGGCAGCGTCGCGGCCCACGCACCCACCCCTGATACCAGCTGCTGCACCGGCCCTTGCGCTGCGCCCGCCGCGCCCGCCGCTCCTGCTGCTGCGGAGCCCGCGATAGAAGAGGCGGCAGAGGCGGCGGGGAACGAGAGCGTGGGAGCGGGTAACCAGACGGTGAAGAAATTAACGATAACGCCTCGCAGCACGTCCGTCGCGACGTACTCGATCTCCGACCAGAATCGATCGCGCCGCTTCTCCCACTGCGCGAGAAGAGCCGTCGTAAGGCTAATCGCCTCCTCCGTTACTATCCGTTGGAGGAACCGCGGATCCGCGTACACGCGCTCCCGCAATCCCTGGAAGCGCTTCGTCGCCTCCGCGACTAGCGGGTGGCTTTCTAACTCGAAGAACGAACGGAGCGTATCCGGGGAGATTAATCCGCGTTCTATCCCCGTTTGTAGGTCCTGCGGTAGGTTGTCGAAGGTTCTCCCCGCTGCACCCATCACGCGCGCGATTTCCGCCCGGTCGAAACAGTTTTGAGTGCACATGCGGCTGCCCGAGTACCAGAAAAAATCGGCTTCGGGCATCTCGCCATCTGCCCGGCTGCGCTGCCGCTCGGGGTTGAGGAGAACCACTCGTTGCGACGCGGCGGAAGTTTTCAGCTGCCCGTTGTTGATCCGGGCAGGAACTCCGGAACCCTGGGCTCCGTAGCGCACTTGCGATGCGCCCGTGAGGACGACGAGCAGCCCGACGATTCCGCCGTCCGCCATGGCCTGGTCGATGCTGCGCGCCACGGCGTGCTGCTCCACCACGCGCGCCTGCGCGAACCAGTACGGTCCCGGCCCGAACGGCAGCGACGTGCGCGACACCGCCTCCCGCGAATACACCTCCGCCGCCACCGCCGCCGGCTCCAGCCCCCACAGCCCCGCCGTCGCGGACGCCGCCGAGGAGGGGGAGGTGGCAAGCAGTTGGTCCGTTGATGCGGAGGGGGAAGGGGCGGGGAAACCGCCGAGGGGAGGGGCGTAGCGCTGGCGGTCGATGGGCGCGAGGGCTTGCACTCCGCCGGCCTGCACCGTGCGCAGGATCTGAAGCAGATGGGGGCGCGGGGGAGAGGGAGCGGAGGGCGGGGACGGGGAAGACAGAGCGAGGAAAAATGTTATTTCAAATGTTCTCGACAAGCAACGAGGGTACGAGGGAACGAGGGAACAAGGCCCAAACAGCTGTCGAGGTTCTTGAAAGGACCGTGGCGCGCCGCTCACCTTGGGAGGTACGCCGCACGCGAAAAGGCGGACGCCCGAGTCGCGGCAGTACCGAAGGAGCGGAACCATCTCCTCGAAGCGACCCTTGGACCAATGGCTCACTGCCACCTGGAGGTCCTCTTCAGAAAGCCTGGCAGAGAAAAAAACAGATACGATACAAAAATCTTGCATCTCTCAAAAGGATACAGCGAGTCACGGTGTAGCGCGTACAAGAAGATGCCTCACCTTTTGTTGAGATATTTGTCGAGAAGCGGCTGCGTGGATCGCGGGAACGCGGAGAGCGCGAGCGTGACAGGGCGGCCCGCCTTAAAGCACTCGTCTCTCAACCGACTTACGACTTCCAGAGCCACGACCTGGACAATTAACAAAGCAGGTTAACAAGGGGAAAATGGGCTTCAAGGATTAAGCCTTAATCTATATGTTGGAAACACGGGGGTAGCATGTGTCAAGATAGACCGAAAATCAATCCTAAGTACAATTAACACCGTAAACTGAACCGAATTGAGATTATAACTCTGTAAGAACCAAATCAAGCCTCACCTTGTCCGTCGGGTCGCGAACCATCTCTGCTTCGCCCAAGTACACCACTCGAGCCGCCACAAGTTGTTGCCAAACGTCCTCCTTATCCCCCAGCAGAGCCGGCTCTCCGACCGCCGTCGCGTCGTAAACACGCGACTCGGGGCCCTTCGGCGCTGCCGGGCTCTTCACGCCGCCATCCACGCTCACTCCGCCGCCGTTAGCGTTGCCGAGGAACCACAGCGGGGACTTCTCTTTCCCCGCTTCCGCCGCCGCCGCGTTGACCAGTCCCAGCTCAGCGGCGGCTGCGGCGCCGAGTGCGGCGACGCCGATGCCAAGCAAAGCGCGACGATTAAGACGTGGAGTAGGCAGAGCGAACCGCGACGGCAGATGCGGAAGCACGATCGCCGGGACAGCCGCCGATTGCGGTTCTTCGACTTGCTGGAAGTTCAGCTTCGATTCCGCCGGATTGCCCGCGCCAGTTGCGCCAAGTTCCTCGCTACCGCCTGCGGACGTCTCCGCGGAATTGGTGCGGGAAGCCGCAGGGCGCGCAGACACGGCGGAGATTAAGCGCTTAATCGACCGCAGCGCTGGTGGAGCCTTAATCACGAAGACCGAGCCGAAAGAGTGCGGTGCTAATATTTCGGCGTTTCTTAGAGCTGGCGCAAGGGCGAGACTGGCCTTAACTCGCGGTCCGCTTTTTTTACTGATGGTTGAAGAGCTAACACGATCTTTCGAGGAAAGTCCGCCACGAGATCTTGAAGCTGACCCGCGAGAGAAGCTAGTCGAGGAAGAAGACAAAGAAGGCCGTCCGCTGAGAAACGATGACGAGCTGGGGACGGCACGGTCAAGAAGCGCGCTTGGAGAACCCGCGATGCGGGAAGCCATTGCTGAAGGGGCTGCGCTGGTCATGGCTGCTCTTGATCTTTACAAATAAGAGGGGAAAAATTAAGGCTTAATAAAAAAATGTTATTGTCGATGTCAGATGCTTAGTCTTGTTAGATGTCAGAGTCGGGTCGGTCCGAGACTCGTGCGGACGCTCTGCTGACCGTCAATTGCGGCGATGAACCCGCCAGAGGTACCAATTTTAAGAATCAATTGATAAAAGGGAGAACGTGGGTCTTGCTAGCTGAACGTTGAAGACTTCAGGGTCCGACGGCAGCCATGGTCGACGTCTCGAGCGTCGAACTGGACATGCTGACCGCCTCAACTGGGACACACACCAACAATTGCCCGACTATGATGGAGAACAGGGTCTTCTATAGGCAGTAACGCATACGGGCGAGTAGCATCCATGGCGGTCCAACATTTCAGGTCGGAGAAACAGGCGAGGAGCAGAAACGGTTTCAGGGGGTCAGAAACGCGGGAAACAGAGCTTTGAGGAATGGTCTGGAAGTAGGACCAGACAGGCAGGCGGGGCAGAATGATTGGAGTGAACTGCTGCTGGGGATGGTGCGGGAGATTATGTGACAGGAAGAATGGCAAATGGTCATGGGCTGGTTCGCAGCAGCGATAGTGTGATTGTTCTGCGCCTGTCCACGCAACCGTCCCATTCGTCCGCAGCAGGTGCAGCAGCAACCAGACGCGCATACATTCGTTACGGGCATCTCGGAAATTTTCCGGAAAAATGGCATGGGGAAGTTGTCACACAGGGCGCGCGGCGGGGTGTGTTCTGCAGGGCGGCAGAGGGTAACGGGAAATAAATTGGTCACTCACTCTGGAGTTTGTTTGGCCCGATCTCCGGGGGCGTGGTTCACATGGGTCAGAGGAATTTGGAGATTTTTCAGATGCGGTGCGCTGAACTGACTTTGTTTCCTGGTTTTCCGTGGACCACTGTCGAAGTTCACCGCACTGAGCATCAGACTGGGTTTGAACAAATTGACGTCGGTCAGAAGCGTTTACGGGAAACTGAACAGCGATAAAGCTTGAAAGGGGCAATAGTAAGCAGGTTCGACCGTTTCTGAGAAGGAAATATTTTGCGTTTGCCCGCCAGCGATTCGTTTGCAGAGCTCCGAACGTGTCAGCGGGCAGAGCGACACGCTGGGTCCCAGGCCCCACTTCATGCGAGGTTCTAGGCACGGTGCCCGTGACCCAAGGAAGGGAGGACCACCACAGAATCTTTCGAACCGCTGAAACATGCCCGGGATGCAGGAACAATGGGGGTTATCCTCCGCCGCTCATGATTGGTTGCTGAGAAATTCTTGTGGTTACGGCGAAGGAGATCGACGGTTGCCGAAGGCTTGCGGCGTTTGCGGGGAATTCTTCGTGGATATCCGCATACGTGGCTCACGGTTCTGACGTGTTTGGATTACACCACCAAATGCTCGGCCAACCTCGAACTTGCTTCTGTGCTGTCACACACGCACTGCTTCCATGCCTCGCAACGCCGTTGACCCATTGACCTAGTCAAGAAACCAACATGCCTCCATTGCCTCACCAACTCAAATCCAAAACTCGAGGGTTTCAAGGACTGGATTTTCTACGCTGGCAAAACGGGGTTTCAGGAGTGGGTGAAATTTTACACGTCAGACCGAGAGTGAATATTCTTAGTCTTCGATAAGATGCCATTCCTCGTCAAAGACATCCTCAAAGTGAGAACGAAACAAATGCACATGAAATTTCTGTGTGATTTGTGTTTACGTTCATTTCTAATCCACTTTAGATGGCCTTCACCTCTTTATCTTACCTTTGACATGTAGTATCTACACTGTGTGTTATCTTGTTATCGAATCATATATGAGTTAAAACAATTTGATCCATGGCCCGACGTATGAGTGCGGGCCTCTGGCCTCAATTGTTTGCTTGTGCCATATGAGCATTTGACAGATGAACCATATGAGCATCTGAAGATGTCAGAATCAAACGCGTTCAAACTTACCATGTGGAGGATCGGCCCTTGAAACAATCGCCTTCTTTCTGAAGCATCAGCCAAATCTGTAGGAGTGGACTCGCAGATTCTGATAGCTTAGATTCGCGTCATCCCAATCTTAGCGTCGATTCTCTGCTGGTGTTTCTCGGACTTTTAACGCCGCCTTTAATCTCTCCAAGCAGCATGATTCGAAACGTCTATCGCGGATTCGGCATCCCGCCTGGGCCGCCGCAAATCCCGGAAATGTTCCACGGTCCCACGTGCAGCCACGGGAAGGTTAGAGAGGCCGAGAAGGTGGTTTCCGGCAGTTAGCGCACGGGCATCGTGTGCGGCCCGCGCCTTCCCCTTCGGTCACTCCCCGTCCCCTTCCCACGTCCTCCTCTCCGCTTTCCCCGTCCGCCAGTGCGCCAGTGGGGCCTGCCCACGGACCTGGCAGCGGTGGCGCCATTGGCGCAGGCGGCTTTTGAGTCGACTCAAAAGTCACCTGGCAGCCGTGGCGCTACTGGCGCAGGTGGCGGACGAGTACGTGCGGGGCGATAAGAGCACATCCGATAAGAGCCGCGCCAACCTGCTCGCCGGGGCAGGGGCTGGGGCGGGGGCGCGCGGAGGGGGAGGGGGAGGGGGAGGCGGAGGCGGATGCGAAGGGGTCAGCGGCGGGGGCGGGGGCGGAGGCGGGAACAGCGGGGGGAGGGGCGGGGGAGGAAGCGGGGTTGAGGCGGGGCGGGGTGGAGGGTTTGGGGGCTCATGATCAAATAGAGGAGGAGATGATAGCGGTGCCGGGTGCATGCATGCTGTCTTACTTTGCCTTCCACTGGCCGCACTCCGCGCTCGTGATCGAACAGGTGGGTGGATGGCTAGGGGAGGCAAGGGGAGGGGAGGAGGGGCTAAGCGGAGGGGAGGAATGAGACTCAACAGCCACTGGCCGCAATCCCCCCTCATGATTGACAAGTGGGTGAGAGGGCACGGGGCGGGGCGGGAACAAGTGGAGAAGGCAAGGGGCAAGGGGAGGGGAGGAATGGGACTCGACTCAACAGCCACTGGCCGCACTCAGCGCTCATGATCGAACAGGTGGGGGGGGGAGGGGGAGGGGCGGGAATGGGGGGCAAGTGGAGGGGGGAAGGGGCAAGGGGTGGGGAAGAGAAGCGCAAAGGGGAGGGAGGATTGATAATCAACTGAATGGCCATTCTCCTATTTTTGCCTTCATGATCGAACCAATTGGGGGCCCAAGGAAAGGCAAGGCAAGGGGGGGAATGGGACTTCTGAGTCAACTCAAAAGCCACGGCAGCACATGAGCGTGTGGGCACATGAGCGTGTGAGCACATGAGCGTGTGAGCACATGAGCGTGTGAGCACATGAGCGTGTGATTACATGAGCGTGTGATTACATGAGCGTGTGATTACATGAGCGTGTGATTACATGAGCGTGTGATTACATGAGCGTGTAATTACATGAGCGTGTGATTACATGAGCGTGTGATTACATGGGCATGTGATGTGAGCACATGAGGCCCAAGAGCATGTGCGTGGCCTGCCTGAGTGCATCGCCATCATCCTTATGCGCCCATCCTTATGCGCCCATCCTTATGCGCCCATCCCTGTGTGTGCGCGCATCCCTGTGTGTGCGCCCATCCATCCCTACAGGTATTCCCGGGTCCGAGCAGCAAGCCACACGTGAGGGACGCCGTCAACGGTGGGCATGGGCGCTGGCAGGTCAACGGTGGTCAAGGAGATGATGAGACGGTAAGCTGAGGGATAAAGTGATTGTGTGGAAGTTCATGGGCTGAGTCGGTGCGATTGACCGTGGTGCTGCTGATAAGCAGGGGCATGGGTGCTGGCAAGTCAACAGTGGTCAAGCAGATCATGAAACGGTGAGAGGGAGTGCTGCGAGGGACAAAGCAATGGAGTGGGGTGTTGAGGGATGGAGTGGGGTGTAGAGGGATACAGTGCTTGCACTAGCAAGTCAACGGTGGTCAAGCAGATTACAAAACGGTGAGGGGGAGGAGGAGTGCTGCGAGAGGCAGAGAGATGGAGTGTGAACGCTCTCGTGTGCTTTGCATCGCTGCAGCTGATGGGAGCTTCACGACAAGCAGGCTCGTTGGGGGACCTGCTTTTCAGAGAGACGGTCACGAAAACGGGTTTCCCGGACCAGACGCTTACGGCGATTGCCTTTCAACAGATCTGGTTGGAAAGACGCGGGGCAGTTTTTCGGCAAGAACGTTTTCAACACAAGAGGGTGGATCAGGAGGATTCTGGTAAATTTCAATCGACACGTCAGGGTGTACAGTACGAGGGCGCGCATGCAAGGGAGCAAGGGGAAGAAGCGGAAAACTGGCAACAGCAGTTGGGGGCACCTGGAGGCTGATGAGAAGCGGGCTATCTGCAACCTGTATGACAGCGAAGCCAAGCTGACGTGGAGCGCCAAGTTCCGTTCGATATCTGAGGATCCGCGTACGCTTTTTAGACCACCTTAAGTTTTGGATGGGGGGCCCCCTCACTATACACTAGTGAGCCATGCTCTCCACGGAATCAGTTACGACTGTGGATGTATACTTGTTATAGTGTACTTCCAAACCAAAAAAAAAAAAAAAAAAAAAAATCTCGTGTGCTTCCGTCTCATTTCTTCCCCTTCATTTTGTTTCCTGTCTCCTCCTCCTCCACCCAGTGCACTCCAAAGCTTCCCTTCTCCTTCAACCTCAGCCCTTCCTCTCCTTTCCTTTCATTTCCTTCCCACTCCCTCCTCCTCCTTCTCCTCCCTTGCTTTCCCCCCCTCCCCCTCCCCCCCGCATCGCCTTGTGGGTGCACATGGCGCCTCATGCAGCGGTGGTGGAGGCAGACGCCTTCAAGGAAAAGGAATCTATCTTCCGAGTGCTCTCCTGTGCTTTCTCTCGCCTCTTTTCCGCTCTCTTCCCTTCCTCAGCACCTTCGCGCCACACGCAGTGATGGTCGAAGCCAATCCGATGCCTTCAAGGAAAAGGACGTAATCTTCCGAGCACACTCTGCCGCCCGGCTGAGCGACGCCGCTCGGATCTCCCAGCTCGTTTACGAGGAGTCAACCCGGGCGGCACAGTCAATGCTGGTAATTGCGCTGAGCGAGGGGCGCGATGTAATACTCCATGGAGTATCATGGAGTATCATGGAGTATCATGGAGTATCATGGAGTATCATGGAGTATCATGGAGTATCATGGAGTATCATGGACCACGTCTTGGAGCCCGTTTGTGCAGCGGTTTTTGAGTCGACTCAAAAAGCGTCTCATCACACACGGATTGTGATATTCGACGGGACCATGTCGTGGGTCCCGTTTGTGCAGCACACGAAGAGTCCACCCTTTTGTCCCGATTGCGATGGGTCGGCGGGTGCATGAGATGAGAGGAGGTTCTGCATGGGTATCACGTGAAAGTGGATGGGCGTGTCGTGGATCAGTATTGGGAGGAGGTGGATTAGGAAGGGAGGGAGGGTGGGGTGGAGAAGGGGAGGAGGAGGGGAGGAGGAGGGGAGGGAGATAGAGATTGGAGAGGAGGTGAGGAGCAAGAAAGGGCAGCGGGAGGAGAGGAAGAGGGATTAGCCAGGGAAGGAGGGTCAGCACCGACCCAAGAGGCACAGGAATCTGAGGAGGGCTCTGGGTTGGGGCAGGGAAAGCTGCTGTAGTGGCGACAACTTTTGAGTCGACTCAAAAAGAGGCACAGCAGTCCCCGGAGGGCTCTGGGATCAATTAGGGGAAGCTGTTGCAGCGGTGAGAAGGGGCAGGGGCAGGGGAAGGGAGGCATGGAGGGGACACAGCTGTCTGAGGAGGGAACTGGAATTAATTAGGGAAGCTGCGGCAGCGGCGACGAACGAAGTAACCAAAGTGCCTTTCTCGAACCAACCTTCGACAAGGGGCAGGGGCAGGGACAGAGGCAGGGAAAGGGAAGGGGGAGGGGGATCGCAGGAACGCGGCAGGGAGGGGGGAGAGGAGGGGGGGTGTGCAGCGGCTGCCGCACCGCATTGTGCTGGTGGGTGTGATGTGCGATACCCGCCTGGCTGTTGTGCGCGGCATGCAGTGTGGCATGGGAGAAGGCATGGGCTCAGGGATGGGAATGGGACATGCTGTGCTGGTGGGTGTGATGTGCGGTGCCCACCGGGCTGTGGTTCACGGCATGCGGTAAAGCATGGGAGAAGGCATGGGGTAGGGCATGGGGTAAGAATTGAATAGGAACACATTTACCAGTCTTTCTAGTTCCCCCTGTCCTCTTCGTCCTGACCCTTCCTCTCATCCCATGCGAGCCATTCTGACCAAGAGGGGAGTGCCAGTGCATGAGCAGCTGCGGTCGCACAAGCTACGAGTCAATCCCGGTCGATCCCAGTCAATGCCAGTCACACCCGAGTCAATGCCAGTCAATGCCAGCCAATGGCAGTCAATGCCAGTCAATGCCAGTCAATGCCAGTCACTGCCAGTCAATGCCAGTCAATGCCAGTCAATGCCAGTCAATGCCAGTCAATGCCAGTCAATGCCAGTCAATTCCAGTCAATTCCAGTCAATGCCAGTCAACACCAGTCAGTGCAAGTCAATCCCAGTCAATCCCAGTCAATCCCAGTCAATCCCAGGCAATGACAGTCAATGCCAGTCAATGCCAGTCAATGCGAGCCAATGCCAGTCAATGCCGGTCAATGCCGGTCAATGCCAGTCAATGTTAGTCAATGCGAGCCAATGCCAGTCAATGCCAGTCAATGGCAGTTAATGCCAGTCAATGCCAGTCAATGGCAGGTAAAGCCAGTCAATGCCAGTCAATGCCAGTCAGTGCAGGTGAATGCCAGTCAGTGCAGGTGAATGCCAGTCAGTGCAGGTGAATGCCAGTCAATGCAGGTGAATGCCAGTCAATGCAGGTGAATGCCAGTCAGTGCAGGTGAATGCCAGTCAGTGGAGGTGAATGCCAGTCAGTGCAGGTGAATGCCAGTCAATGCAGGTGAATGCCAGTCAATGCAGGTGAATGCCAGTCAGTGCAGGTGAATGCCAGTCAGTGCAGGTGAATGCCAGTCAGTGCAGCAGGTGAATGTCAGTCAATGCTGGTGAATGCCAGTCAATGCAGGTGAATGCCAGTCAATGCAGGTGAATGCCAGTCAGTGCAGGTGAATGCCAGTCAGTGCAGGTGAATGCCAGTCAGTGCAGGTGAATGCGAGTCAATGCAGGTGAATGCCAGTCAATGCAGGTGAATGCCAGTCAGTGCAGGTGAATGCCAGTCAGTGGAGGTGAATGCCAGTCAGTGCAGGTGAATGCCAGTCAGTGCAGGTGAATGCCAGTCAGTGCAGGTGAATGCCAGTCAGTGTAGGTGAATGCCAGTCAGTGCAGGTGAATGCCAGTCAGTGCAGGTGAATGCCAGTCAGTGCAGGTGAATGCCAGTCAGTGTAGGTGAATGCCAGTCAGTGCAGGTGAATGCCAGTCAGTGCAGGTGAATGCCAGTCAGTGCAGGTGAATGCCAGTCAGTGCAGGTGAATGCCAGTCAGTGCAGGTGAATGCCAGTCAGTGCAAGTAAATGCCTCCATTATTTACCGGCTTGCAGATTAGCTTTCACTTGAACCTTTGTGCACTCCTCTCGCTCTCTTTCCATACCAACCCCATCCCCACCACCATCACCACCCCAACCGGCACAGCCACACCACCTACCCGCACACCTCGTAGATTCCCTTGCAGACACTTGCTGGTAGATTCAGCAGCCTTCCACCTCGCCTCCCTCTCTCCCTCCCTCCCTTTCACCCTCTCTCCCTCCCTCCCTTTCACCCTCTCTCCCTCCCTCCCTTTCTCCCTCTCTCCCTCCCTCCCTTTCTCCCTCTCTCCCTCCCTCCCTCCCTCCCCCCCTCCCTTCCCCCCTCTCTCCCCCCCTCCATACACCATCCACGCTAGCTCATCGAGAACAAGGAGGGCACATCACCCTCCAGGAGCGCACCAACCACCCCACCCACGACCTTAACCGGCAGATGCTGGACCAAACACACAACCAAGCACACCTGCTGCTGGTGGAGGCTGCTCTTTTCTGGTGGACTCAGCAGCCTTCCACCTCGTCACCGACTTGAAACGTGTCAACCCTCCGCGTCCCCCGAGCCGTATTATAAGGAGGTTGAAATCGCTGGTGGCTGACTGGATGGTGGTTGTCCCTGTGGGGCTGGGGAAAAAGGACAGCGCGAGCAGGAATTTTTTGGGCCGGGCAGAACGTGGAGGGAGGTGGTGCTGGGTCAGGAGCGGGGGGCGCGGCAGGCTCGACTGAGGGAGGCGTTTACTGAGCTGCAGGCGTGCCTGTGGCCGGCAGCTCACGGCAACTGAGGCATCACTTCGTCTACCAGCTTCACCTCTTTGCACTCCTTGCAACCCGTGCCTTCCTCCCTCGCTTCCTCCCCATGCCACCCTCGTCCTCCTCATCCGCCTTCCGCTTCCTCCTCCTCCATCTCGGCAGAGCAAAACGACTCGGCATAGCGCAACGACTCGGCATAGCGCAACGACTCGGCATAGCGCAACGACTCGGCATAGCGCAACGACTCGGCATAGCACAACGGCTCGGCATAGCACAACGACTCGGCATAGCGCAACAACTCTCTCGGCATAGCACAACGACTCTCTCGGCATAGCGAAACGACGTAGCAGGGAACACAAC